>JAVIAB010000102.1:11525913-11658413 GCA_032433765.1 Megaustenia siamemsis
CAGTTCTGGTTCACTGCTTAACTCATTGAATACTCGGCAAATATGTACACACACTCCCTCTTATAAGAAGTAAATAAAATATAAAATTACACGTTAGGAGGCAAAAATCGCTTCCATCAGCAGAGCTGTCAGCGACCACAGCTGATGGCTTGTACCTGGATCAGTGAACCAGAACCATCCAGACCCTGTTCCACCTTCGTGGTGTCTTCAGTAACAGACTAACCTGTCTGGTCTGGCTAAGCAAGTAGGGATCAAAGAGGGAAAGACAACCCAGTTCTCAAAAAATAACATGCTTAAGCCGGATGTGTTGGGCGGAAAGGCGCAAATATCACAGTTTTACTGCAAACCACAAACACAACTCAGACACACCCACTTAACGTCCTCTTAGGGGCGGAGGATGAGGAGCTGTATTTCTTTAGTCATTGGGCAAATGCAAGCAAATGACACGTTATAGACATTTCATGTGCTCAATTATGTTTTTGGAAGCCGCAATAGCTCAGTGGTTAGTGAACTTGACTAAAAAAGGACAAGAGGTAGGGTTCGATTCCAACCGACGGCTTCCGGTTCACCAGCCGTAAATGGGTACTGGATTTTTTTCTGGGAAAGTAAAGCAGCAATAATACAGACCACATTATCCCAAAAATCATGTGCTGAAGGTCTGTAAGATTTATGGTCACTAACACCATATTGTATTATAAACCGTTTCCGGTTGTTTCCAAAATGGAGGAATTATTTTTCCGGCTTGGTATAGAACCGTTGATCAGAGGTTAACAAAGCCGCTATCGTAAAAACGATGTTGTTAATGAAACGTAGACCTGATACAGAATGTGTAAATTAGCAGTAGATAGTAGTGATAGTTTTTTCGGCCCTAAAACAACAACAAAAATAGGATTCTGGAATGTGCGAACAATGGCCGCTCCGACGAAACATGCACAGGTCGCGAGAGAGATGGACAGATACGATCTAGATATTTTAGGATTAAGCGAAATGCGCTGGCCTGGAAAACAGGTAGGAGATCTATTGATAATAAAATAGTAGTTTTTCTGGAAGGGGAGATGGAAAAACACCGTGAAGGAGTAGCATAATGATGACAGACAAAGCTGCAAGAAGTTTAT
Organism: Megaustenia siamemsis; assembly: GCA_032433765.1. Taxonomy (NCBI): domain Eukaryota; kingdom Metazoa; phylum Mollusca; class Gastropoda; order Stylommatophora; family Ariophantidae; genus Megaustenia; species Megaustenia siamemsis. The sequence goes on from JAVIAB010000102.1 coordinate 11,527,029, forward strand.
TAGAATGGGAAACCGGTAAACAGCCGTCTGATACGAACACGATACAAAACAAAAACATGGAAGACTTTCAATTATTCAATGTTATGCGCGCCTACTAACGAAGCTGATGATGAAGTTAAGGATGATTTTATAAACCAACTGCAACAACTTATAAACAAAATACCAAAACACGATCTTTTAATTGTAATGGGAGACTTCAACGCCAAGTAGGACAAGATAACGCAGGAGTGGAACATGTGATGGGGAGAGAAGGCTGTAATAAACAAGTCAGAATGGAGAAAGATTAATAGAATTATGTTAATAGAAAATTTAGTTATAGGTGGGACATTATTTCCACATAAAAATATCCACAAAACAACATGGATATCTCCTGATGATAGAACATCAAAATCAAATTGACCACCTATGTATTAAACAACAATTCAGATCATCATTAATAGATGTAAGAGCATACAGAGGTGCTGATGTAATAGTGACCACAACTGTGCATTGGGAAAATAAGATTAAAATTTAGAAAACCAACAGAAGAGGTCAATTACACATAAAATTGATAGTCATAAACTGAAAGATGAAGCAATAAAGGAAAAGTTTTAACATAGAGCTAAGTAATTGTTATTCAGCACTGGTGAAATAGACTTAGATATCAATGAAATGTGGGACTCACAGAGCAAAATACTAATGACAGCAGCAGAAGCAAGTGCTGGACTGAAGAAAATGGAAAAAAACGAGCTTGGATCTCAGACACCACATGGAAATACATCAAAGAAAGAAGAGAAGCGAAGAGAGCCATGACTAATGTAAAGACAAATCTTGGAAAGGTTCTGGCAAAAGCAACATACAAAGAATTAGACAACAAAGTGAAAAGTTCGGCAAGAAGAGATACAAGAGCTTATATAGACAACTTGGCAGAGAAAGCAGAGACAGCTGCAATTACAGGAGACAGCAGAAACTCTTTATACTGTACAAAAGATGCTGACAAACACCTATACATCCAGTGGAACACCAATTCTAGACAAATCTGGATTAATGCTAACAACAAGCGCAGACATAAAAGCCCGTTGGCGGAACACTTCAAAGAAATTCTTAACCGTCCACTACCTCACAGTTTAATAGATTTGAAGCTGAAACACCAGCAGCAGAATTAGATGTAAATTTAGATGACTTCACCTTGAGTGAAATAGAAACCACCTTAAGCTAATGACCAATAACAAGGCTGCTGGAGAGGATAAGTTAACAGCTGAGATCCTCAAGGCAATTGATAGCCATAATTTAATACATCTCCAAAAAATGTTCAAAATCATTTGGAAAACAGAGGAAGACGCCTCATAAATGGAAAAAAGGAATCATTGTTAAGATCCCAAAAAAGGGCATCTTTAGAGATTGTAACAATTGGAGAGGCGTGACACTTTTGTCAGTTGCCTCAAAATTATTCTGTAAAATCATCCTAAATAGAATAAAGGATTCAATAGATACAGTAATGCGTGAAGAACAGGCTGGGTTTAGAAAAGGGAGAAGCTGTCTTGACCACATTTTCACTCTACGACTTATATTGGAGGAACACATGAAAAGCAAAAACCTTTTGTACTTAACTTCATCGACTTCAAAAAAGCATTTGATAGTATTCATAGAGATTCTTTGTGGAAAATTCTGAAGCAATATGGCTTACCATCAAAAATCATAAATATTATCAAAGACATGTATGATGGTTACACATGTGCAGTTCGAACAGAGGAAGGACTGAGCGAATGTTTCCCAATAGAAACTGGGGTTAAACAAGGATGTATTTATCGCCCTTGTTATTTGGAATTGTTATGGACTTCATAATGAAGAAATGCTGCACTGGTAATAAAGGCATCGAATGGATACAAGGAGACCATTTGGAGGACCTGGACTTTGCTGATGACATAGTTCTCATCAGCAATCAGATAAAAACGATGCAGGAAAACACAAATGAACTATCATCAATAGCCAGCAAATTGGGCTTGAGGTCAATCATGAAAAGACTAAAGTCATGAAAAGTTTAATCCAACAAGTGAAAAATATACATGGAAAAACAAACCAGTAGAAGAGATCGATCACTTATCTATCTTGGAAGTCACATTGATCGAGAAGGGGATACGAGCAAAGAAATTAGAATCAGACTGGCTAAAGCAGCAATGTCTTTCAGAAGCCTTGAAAAGTTGTGGAAATCAAAACTCATTAGCACAAACACAAAACTTAGGCTATTCAAATCAAATGTACTATCAACCCTTACATATGCGTGTGAAAGCTGGAAAACAACAAGAGATATAGAAACAAAGTGAACGCATTCGAAAATAAATGTCTAAGGAAAATACTTGGTATAGAATGGAACGAATTCAAAAACAAACGAGGAAATTAGAGAAATCGCCAATCAACCACTAATATCTTCAGTAATAAAGAAAAGACGATGGTCATACGTTGGACATGTGATGAGAAGAGATAATAATCGAATAGCAAAGCAAGCCCTCATATGGGAAACAACAGGTAAAAGAAAAAGAGGAAGACCCAGGGAGACACTGAGAAGAACATTGATGAGAGAGGCAAGAGCAGCAGGAATCGGCTCCCTCAATGAGATAGAACTGCTTGCACAGAACAGAGACAGATGGCGAGATTTGATAAAATATCTTTAAAAGAAAACTGCTAGAACAAAAATTCATATAGGAGAAGGTGTATCTTGGTCTACGCCCTATGGGCCGGTTACGGCTCGAAAGGTCAATAGAATAGAACACCATATTTCCTATACGCCACTGGCGGGACGGGGCTCTTTACTTACAACACAACACAGATATGCCCACTTAAAATCCTCTTCAGGGCGGACGATGGGGAGCTGTATTTCTTTAGTCATTTTGCAAATGAAGCAAGCAAGCAGGCAAATGACACGTTATAGACATTTCATGTGCTCAATTATGTATCTCTAGGTGGTACACCTTTCACTGATGATAAGATTGACACTTGCATTGAGAGGGCTTTCTCCGGGACCAGGAGGTTTGCAACTCATTGAGGATACACTGTCATCAGTTGACAGATAGCACACCACGAGAATTATTGTATTAACATGTTGAACATTAAACTTGTTATCTCCAATATTATTAATGTTGATTATATTACTTTGTGTGTTCCTCATTTGGCTCTGTGCTTGTTGTATCAACATGTTTAGTGAAGAGATAGATCAGTTTGAAAGTGCTTGGTGGTTGCTTCACTCCTAGTATCTCAGAGTTGTGCTACATCTACTCTTTTTATTCTTCATTCTTGTCTCTTCTTACATTCAATATTCCTATATCATTTCAGTAGTTATGTGATTTTTCTTTCTTTCGCATCTTTTCTGCATGTAGCTTGTTTCAAATGTCATACAATTTTATATCCCTTAACTTTGGATCAAGTTTGAAAAAGTGTTTGAAAAAAAATCCTATCTTTCTCTTGGCTGAAAAAAAATATCATCATTATGTGCCATACCGGTTAGTATAGGCAGTCATGACCTTCCACAATTTTCTAAAATCACTGGAGGCTGTATAAATGTGGTTTTACAGAAGAATGTTGAGAATACCAGGGATAGCAAAGAAGAATAATGAAAATGTTCTGAAAGAGGTCCAAAGAAAAAAGAGAGTTAATATCCAATATTAGGAAGAAACAATCATCATTTTTTGGCCATGTAATGAGAAGGGAACTGCTGGAATATATTGTAACATATGGGAAATTGAGGGACAAAGAGATAGAGGGAAGCAAAGAAAAAAGATACCTGACAGCTTAAGAAAATGTCTTGGCAGAAGGTCAACAACAGAAATGATAAATAACTGTCGTAATTGAAAGCTGTGGAGAGACATGATCACCTACCAACAGGCATGGTACTTGATAATGATGATCAGCATAACAATATGAGTCGATGGACTGGAGGCAGTCTGAATAGATGTTATAGGTCAATAGGCAGGTTAAAGGTCATTGTGATAGGTTATAGTGACAGGACATGGTTAGAATACATGCTCCAGTCCTACGTGAACATTCATATTGTGGTGTAACTCCAAAGATGGTATAAGTGACCTAAAAGAGACCATAATTGTAATCTGTTGTAATCTCTGAAACTGTTGTACAGGAACAAAGTTTCAATTAGATGGCAAAGACTATTTAGAACTGTTGTTGTGTTACAGAACAATTGGTGCACATGAACTATTTAGAACCATAGTTGTGTTACAGAACAATTGGTGGACATGAACTATTTTGATCATAAGCTGTGTTACAGAACAATTGGTGGACATGAACTATTTAGGAACCATAGTTGTGTTACAGACAATTGTGGACATGAACTATTTAGAACCCATAGTTGTGTTACAGAACAATTGGTGGACATGAACTATTTTGATCTATAGCTGTGTTACAGAACAATTGGTGGACATGAACTATTTTGATCTATAGCTGTGTTACAGAACAATGGTGCACATGACTATTTAGAACCATAGTTGTGTTACAGAACAATTGGTGGACATGAACTATTTAGAAACATAGTTGTGTTACAGAACAATTACTTTCACCAGACCTAACCACACATAATTATTATTTATCTGGTTGGGGGAAAAGGGGGGGGGGGTGAGCTGAAAAAAAAATTAATGTTTATCAAAACAATCTACAGACAGTTAATGACCTGAAGACAGAAATCATCACCTAGAGCCAACAAATATCGTTAAAAAGTTAGTATACTACAGATACATTCACCCACGTGCTCACAGAAATTTTATAATGAAATATGTACATTCACCCACGTGCTCACAGAAATTTATAATGAAATATGTACATTCGCCCACGTGCTCACAGAAATTTATAATGAAATATGTACATTCGTTCACGTGCTCACAGAAATTTATAATCAAATATGTACATTCGTTCACGTGCTCACATAAATTTATAATGAAATATGTACATTCGTTCACGTGCTCACAGAAATTTATAATGAAATATGTACATTCACCCACATGCTCACAGAAATTTATAATGAAATATGTACATTCGTCCACATGCTCACAGAAATTTATAATGAAATATGTACATTCACCCACGTGCTCACAGAAATTTATAATGAAATATGTACATTCGCCCACGTGCTCACAGAAATTTATAATGAAACATGTACATTCGCAAACGTGCTCACAGAATTTATAATGAAAATGTACATTCACCCACGTGCTCACAGAAATTTATAATGAAATATGTACATTCGCCCACATGCTCACAGAAATTTATAATGAAACATGTACATTCGCCCACGTGCTCACATAAATTTATAATGAAATATGTACATTCATTCACGTGCTCACAGAAATTTATGATGAAATATGTACATTCGCCCACGTGCTCGCAGAAATTTATAATGAAACATGTACATTCGCCCAGTGCTCACATAAATTTATAATGAAATATGTACATTCATTCACGTGGTCACAGAAATTTATAATGAAATATGCACATTCGCCCACCTGCTCACAGAAAATTATAATGAAATATGTACATTCACCCACATGCTCACAAAATTTATAATGAAATATGTACATTCACCCGCATGCTCACATAAATTTATAATGAATTATGTACATTCGTTCACGTGCTCGCAAAAAGTTATAAGAATATAAATAAATGTTCTGTAACACAACAACAGTTGTAAATTGTCTTTGCCATCCAAATGAAAGAGGATAAGGCATATTTATCCGACATTGACGTGGTGACTAACAATTGTTACAGCAAACAACATAGTCAGCCAAGTTAGTCTTCAGCGTTGCTTGTGCATAACAAAAATACCAAAAACAGAAGGAAGAGACAATTGGCTGGTAAAATTGGTCCTGTACAACAGTTTCAGTGATTACAATTATGGCCTCTTTTAGGTCACTTTATACCATCTTTGGATTTACACCACAGATATGAATGTTCATGTAGGACTGGAGCATATCTTCTAACCATGTCCTGTCACTATAACCTATAACAATGACCTTTAACCTGCCATATTGACCTATAACAATTATTCAGACTGCCTCCAGTCCATCGACTCATATCGTTATGCTGAATCATCATTATCAAGTACCATGCCTTTGGCGTAGGTGATCATGTCTCGGAACAATGTGGATTTGTGGAAGGAAAGGGCACCAATAATGCAATATACATCATAAGAACATTGATAGAAAGATCTATAGAGGTAAAGAAAGATCTATATATGTGCTTTATAGACTACATGAAAGCATTTGACAAAGTAAAGCATGTGGAAATAATCAATATGCTGGAGAAATTAAACATTGATGCAAGGATCTGCGAATCATAAAAAACATGTACTGGCAACAAACAGCAGCTATAAGAATTAACAACCAAACAGGACAATTTCAATATATAAAGCAAGGAGTCAGACAAGGCTGTGTTCTGTCGCCGGATTTGTTTTCACTTTACAGCGAATATTATGAGATCAATAGTAGACAAAAAAGGAATTGAAGTCAACGGTCACAACATAAATAATTTGTGATATGTGGATGACACAGTCTTAATAGCAGAGACAGAGAATGAACTACAAGAAATGATAGACATAAAATAAAAAAAGCAACAAGAAAGGTCTCAGTCTGAATAGTAAGAAAACAGAAGTAATGGTTATATCGAAGAAACAATCACCACCATCATGCAGTATAAAAATAAACGAGACAAATCTGAAACAAGTGCAATGTTTCAAACACTTGGGCACAATAATAACATCAGATGGGAGATGCACCACAGAAATAAAAAAGCAGAATAGCTCAGGCCAAAATGGCATTTCAGAAAATGGAAAATATCTTATTCAACAAATCTATGTCAATAAAAATGAGAAAGGGAGTTCATCGGTGCTATATAGAAACAATTCTGACCTATGGAAGCGAATCATGGACAGTAGACAAACAAATGAAAAAGACGATTACAGGCCACAGAGATGGGATTTCTCAGAAGAATGTTGAAAGTTTCCTGGACAGCTAAAAAGACCAATGAGGAAGTTCTCAAAGAGGTCAACACAAAAAGGGAGCTCTTAAAAAACATCAGAAAGAAGCAATCAACATTTTTCGGGCACATCATGAGAAGAGGAAAGGTGGAATACTTGGTTACAACTGGCAAAATAAAAGGAAAGAGAGATCGTGGACGACAAAGAGAGAAAATACTGGATAGCTTGGTGTCATGGCATGGAAAACAGTCAACAACAGAACTGATACGATGCACTGTAGATAGAAGATTGTGGAGGGACATGATCACCTACACCACCCGGCATGGCACATGATGATGATGATGATCATGTCTCTCCACAACTTTCAATCTCGACAGTTATTTATCATTTCTGTTGTTGACCTTCTGCCAAGACATTCTCTTAAACTGTCAGATATTTTTTTCTTTGCTTCCCTCTATATCTTTGTCCCTCAATTTTCTCAGTTGTTACAATATATTCCAGCTGTTCCCTTCTCATTACATGGCCAAAAATGATGATTGTTTCTTCCTAATATTGGAAATTAACTTTCTTTTTTCTTTGGCCTCTTTCAGAACATTTTCATTATTCTTCTTTGCTATACCTGGTATTCTCAACATTCTTCAAAATATTAAAGTTGTCACAAATATCACAGCTGTCACAAAATATAGTTCTCACAAAATATGCCAGCTGTTACAAAAAATCAAAGTTGTCACAAAATATCCCAGCTGTAACAAAATTTCTCAGTTGTCAGAAAATATCCCAGCTGCAACAATTTTAACCCAGTCGTAACAAAATATCCCAGCTCTTACAAAATATTTCAGTTGTCACAAAATATACAATTTGTCATAAAAAATACCAGGTGTAGCACAATATCCCAACTGTAATAAAATATCCCAGCTGTCACAAAATATATAATTTGTCACAAAATATCCCAGCTATCACAAAATCTTCCAGCTGTCACAAAATATTTCAGTTATCACATAATATACAATTTGTCATAAAATATACCAGGTGTAGCACAATATCCCAACTGTAATAAAATATCCCAGCTGTCACAAAATATATAATTTGTCACAAAATATCCCAGCTATCACAAAATCTTCCAGCTGTCACAAAATATTTCAGTTATCACATAATATACAATTTGTCATAAAATATACCAGCTGCTACAAAACGTCTCAGTTGTCACAAAATATCGCAGCTGTCACAAAATCCTAGCTGACATAAAATATCCGAACTGTCACACAATATCTCAGTTGTCACAAAATATCAAAGCTGTAACACAATATTTCAGTTGTCACAAAATATCAAAGCTGTAACACAATATTTCAGTTGTCAGAAAATATCCAACATGCAACAAAGTATCCCAGTGGTAAAAAATATTCCAGCTGTCAAAATATTTCAGTAGTCACAAAATGTCACATCAGTAACAAATATCCTGGCTGTCACAAAATATACCAGCTGTACAAAAATATCCCCAATGTAATAAAATATATTCCAGCAATCAAAATATCTCAGTTCACACAAAATATCCCAGCTGTCACAGAATATATAATTTGTCACAAAATATCCCAGATGTCACAAAATATCTCAGATGTCACAAAATATCCCAGAAGTCACAAAATATCTTAGATGTCACAAAATATCCCAGAAGTCATAAAATATCCCAGCAGTAACAAAATATTCCAGCTGTCACAAAATATCTCAGATATCACAAAGTATTTCAGTTGTCACAAAATGTCACAGCAGTAACAAAATATCCAGGTGTCACAAAATATACCAGCTGTACCAAAATATCCCCGATGTAATAAAATATATTCCAGCAATCAAAATATCTCAGTTCACACAAAATATCCTAGCTGTCACAGAATATCCCAGATGTCACAAAATATCCCAGCAGTAACAAAATATCCCAGCTGCAACAAAATATACAGCTGTCACAAAATATCCCAGCTATCAAAAAATTATCCAGCTGTCACAAAATATCTCAGCTATCACAAAATAACTAATTTGTCACAAAATATCCCAGCTATCACAAGCATCTCAGTTATCACAAAATATCCCAGATGTCATAAATATCCCAGCAGTAACAAAATAAACCAGCTGTCACAAAATATACCAGCTGTACCAAAATATCCTCACTTTAAAAAAAATATTCCAGCAGTCAAAATGTATCTCAGTTCACACAAAAAATTCCAGCTGTAAAAAAAAAAAAATATCCCAGCTGTCACAGAATATCTCATTTGTCACAAAATATCAGCTATCACAAAATATTCCAGCTGCCACAAAATATCCCAGCTGCCACAAAATATCCCAGCTGTCACAAAATATCACAGTTGTCACAAAATATACTTCTCACAAAATATGCCAGCTGTTACTATATATCAAAGTTGTCACAAAGTATTAAAGTTGTCAAAATCAAGCATTGCTGCACTACCTTTTCACATACAATGGTACGTAGGGAGGTCAAAAAGTAATGCACACCAATTTTTTTCTCGGAAACTATTCGGGCAAAATGTGTGAAATTTTCACAGATTGTAGCTGAACATCCCCTTTACACTACCTATTTTTCAACATAATCTCCGTCCAAGCGTATTGCCTTACGCCAACGCGAAACTAGGTCATGAATGCCTCGTTTGTACCAAGTTTTGTCCTGCTCGCGTAGCCATTTTTTAACTGCACGGATCACATCCTCATCATTGTCAAAGTGTGTCCCACGCAGGAATTTTTTGAGTGATCCAAACAGATGGAAATCTGAGGGAGCCAGATCAGGGCTGTAAGGAGGATGGGGCAGTACAGTCCAACCAAATTTGTTGATTGCTTCCCGTGTTACCAGACTTGTGTGAGGGCGTGCATTGTCATGTTGAAGCAACAAATCTGCAGATGGCTTATTAGGCCGAACTCTGTGGAACCGATTTTGAGTTTTGTCAGTGTATTGATGTAAGCTGTCGAGTTGATTGTCTCACCTCTTGTCATTACATCAACAAGAATCACACCATCAATGTCCCAGAAGACAGTGATCATCACCTTTCCGGCTGATGGAGATGTTTTGAATTTTTTTCTTTTTGGTGACTGCGGATGATGCCATTCCATTGACTGCATTTTTGTTTCAGGCTCATAATAATGTGCCCACGTTTCGTCACCGGTAACAATTTTGACAAAAACATTTCTCCTTCAACACCGAAACGCTCCAACAATTCAGAACAGAATGTTTCCTTTGAACTCTGTGATCATTTGTTAGGCACCGAGGAACCCATCGAGCGCAAATCTTTGAATATCCGAGAGTTTTAAAAATTGCGATTGCACTTCCCTTGCTGACTGTAAGCTGCAATGCCAATTGCTGACTAGTGATACGCCTATCCTTACGAATAATGGCATCAGCCGGTTTAACATGTCTGTGCTGGTAGCCGAGGCAACACGTCCAGAACGTGGTAAATCATGCAGCTCCACTCGTACACTTTCTGCAGCTTTAATTCTCTGAACCCAGCGACTACTGTGCTCCTATCGACTGCAGAACATTTGTACACTGCACACAGTCGTTTATGAATGTTTGCCACAGTTTCTTTTTCCGCAACCAGAAATTCTATGACAATTCGCTGTTTGTAACGGACATTGTTGACAAGCTCCATTTTAACGGTTCATAGATTGCGTAATATTTTTCAGAATGCTGTGCAATTTGGTGCACATAATTGGAACATGTCATATTCCAAGTGTGCAAATTTCATATTCCTATCTTTATTATTAGCCGAGAAAAAAATTGGTGTGCATTACTTTTTGACCTCCCCTGTAGATGTGTAAATACATTTTTGAAGCAGGCCATATATAAATATGTAAATATTTTAACAGTGACACAAATTCTATCACCACGCTTGTTTAAACTAATCAATGAGAAAATCTTTAAAAACATCACAGAGATGCCTGGCATAAACAATAATGGAATGATAGTCAGTAACCTAAGATATCCTGATGATACTGTATTACTAGCAGAAAATCCTAAAGATCTACATCAATTACTAAATGAAATAAACATGAAAAGCAAAAAATATGAATTAGATATGAATATAAAAAAGACAAACTATGATCATAAACAAAGAAAGTACTCAAAAACTATAAGTGGATATCAAATTTCAAGAAATACACCTAAAGACAGTTCAAAGCTATAACTACTTTGAACATACTACAAAATGTAAAACGAGGAAAAAAAAATAAATGGCAAAAAGTAATTTTAATGTCATAAAAAATATACTAACATCAAAACAAATAAAGCAGGGCTAAAACTAAGAATGGCAAAATGTTATATCTTCTCAACATTTATGTCTGGTGCTGAAAGATGGACATTAGACAAGAAAACAGAACAGAAAATTTAAGCTTTTCAGATGTGGATTTATAGAAGAATAGGAAAAATTGAAAGGAAAGAAAAGAAAACAAACGATTCTTCTTCTTCTTTCCTTCCTCATTTGCCTTTCAGCATCAAGGGGAGATATAATTTACGGTCTTTTGCTCTTCTGTTCGCCTCGGCTGCTGTTATGTTTCCTAGTGCTTCTAATATTCCATCCATCCATCTTTTTCGTGGTCGACCATTGGGTCTGGTATTCTCACATTTGTTAAAGGCTCATTGTGTTTTGATTTTTTTGCTTTGTCATGCGGCCAAAAATTTGTATCTGTTGTTTCTTTATATATTCTATGGCGGGGGCTAATCCTAGCTTTCTCCTCAGTTCTTCATTTCTGATCTTATCTTTCAGATTGTTTCCTGTCATTCGCCTGACACATTTCATCTTAGTAGAGGTTATTTTACTTATTGTTCTTGCACCTAGGGTCCAGGTCTGGCATTGGTAGCACAACGTTGGGATGAAGATTGTATTGTATAGTGCTCATTTTGCCTCTAGCGTTATTTCCTTATTAGACAATAGTGGTGATAACTGTCCAATGATTTGGATTGACAAACAAATGATGAAGTCTTAAAACAACTAAAAACTAAAAGAGAACTACTAAACACAATGCAAACAAGACAAATTTGATTTTAGAGGCATGTTAAAAGACACTATGGTCTACTAAAAGTAATCTTGGAAGGGAAAATGCAAGGTAAAAGAGGGAGAGGTAGACCAAGACTAATATGGACAAGTAACATCAATGATGGTCACATCAGCCTATGATAATCTTCATCATCAAAGCAAGAGACAGAGCAGAAAGATGCTCCACAGTAGCCAACTTTGGATGCGGAGACAGCACTTAATGAATGACATAAATGAAAATTTCAAATAAAATTTATACTTAGCTCTCTAAAGAAACAATTTTAAACTGATAAGCTGTGAAAGTCTGTATCTGCACTGCACAATTTTTATAAAATGTATGGTTTCAATGTAAAGCAAGATTTTTTTTTTTTTTTTTTTTTTTTTTGCTCTTCAAAAAAAAGTTTCCATAGTCTGGTGTCACATGCTTCCTTGTATTAGTTATCAAAATGGTGGATGCACTGAATACGTGTCAGAAACTATAAGCTTTGATTGAAATTCTCACAGTGGAAAGTTTTGAGCCTAAAGCAATTCACAATTCTCTGTGGAATTTGCTTGAAGAGGAAGTTTTCAATCTCAAGTTATGGCAGTCTTGACACAGAGGAGAGGTTGTTAGTTCAAATTCAACTGTACAAGTTGGGATTTTTAATTGTAATTTCTCTCTGTGGCAACCACTCCTGGTCCCTCCAGTGAGGCCTGGCTTGACATGTCAATTACACATCAACAGAAAAAATATGAGTACCTCTGAAGATGGAGTTATCTGCTGAGTGGCGAGAGGTCCCTGTGCACATGGCTGCCAGGGTAAAATGAATTAACATGCAAAATTCAGTTCCTAGGCTATAGGGACTTCGCCTTAGGTGAAAGCTGTGAATGCAGAAAAAAAAATATGTCTATGCTGTACTTTCTTGGTTAAATCTTTCCGTATGAAAGCTTTATATCAATGCAACAGAAGAGATTTCAGAAACAAAACTGTTCAAGGTTTTAAGAATCAATCTATATATTTATATTTATCTAACATATAACATATTATATATGAATATTTAGATAATTGAACAAGATATAAGATTTCACCAATATCCAGATGATACAAGACATGTAAAAAGAATATGGTTTGATGGTGTTCACATTAATCAAATTGAGCGGGGCACACACACTATACGGCAAAATGTACGTTACCAGAATCGCATTGGCACACAGTGCGGTGAAACGTACGGAAAGAGTTAATGTAATAAATCATTTTAAAGAAAAAAATCAGAGTACAAATGTTTGCAGTTATAAAAAAGCATGATACACATTACACATAGACCAATATTTTCTATTACAAATATTTGGCTGTTAAACTTGTAAATGCAGGTGGTTGGTGAGCTGGTACAAGATGGTACTTACATCAATTTCAGGACTAGTGGTTTCTTCAAAGCGGTGTCTTTTAATAATTGCTATACTACCTTGGGTTTATACTTCTTTTCAAAATTGAGTAAGGAAGAATTTTAGCGAAGATTGAGAAGCTCAGCCAGAATGAGGACATATGACAAAGGACACCGAAAACCCTGTGTACCATCTGATGGCACTCCAGGGCATTAGAATTAAGACAGTCATGAAAATATATGAGTACTAACATACTTTTCCAAAAACCCACAACTTTTAAAATAAAGAGACATTAGAATGTAAAATCCTCCATTACCTTTTTACAATTGCCACAATGAGGTAACATAGAGTCTTACATAATTTGGCCACTCTTGCATGCCTAGATCAGCTACACTTTTGCAATCACTCAGTCTCAGTTCTTGAAAGCTTGTCGAAGGAAGAAATTTTAAATTGTTTAATGACATGACATAAAGAGAATATTAAAATTTCAAAGAAAACAAGTTTTAAACAGTTAAACTGAATATTTGAATATTTACTGAATATTTATTTCTTGTATAGAATATTATTTATTAACTGAATATTTATTTATTTATTTTATGCTCCATGTGAATGCAAATCTATAACAGGTAAAATATACCAGATGGCTGATTAAAATCATTATTCATAGCCTTACCAAAGAAATGGGGAGCTGCGATAGCTCAGTCGTTAGTAAACTGGACTACAAAGGACAAGAGGTAGGGTTCAATCTGAACCGACGGCTCCGGTTCACCCAGCCTTTAATGGGTACCAGATATTTTTCTGGGAAAGTAAAGTGGCACAAGCATAATATTGACCACATTACCCAAAAATCATGTGCCGAGGGTCTGTAAAATTTATGGTCACTAATACCACATTCCCTATATGCCATTTGGCGTGATGGGGGTACTTTACTTTTTTTTTTTTACCAAAAGAAGTCTGGTGCGGTTGAATTTGATGATCATCCCACAATAAGCTTATGAGTCACACGTCCAAGATAGTATTAGGAATCATCATGCAAAGAGTGAAAAACAAATCAGTCTAAAAATTAGTGATCAAAAGTGTTTTTGTTGGAGGTAAAGGTATGAACAATGACATATACATCATAAGATCTTTAATAGAAAGAGCCACAGAGATGGAAATAGATCTATGTTTCATAGACTATACCAAAGCATTTTATAAAGTAAAACACAAGAAATAAGCACATTTTTAGAAGGTATAAAAGTTGACATCAAAGATTAGTAACTTAAGGCAATTATTATTATTTGTAATATTAGAATGACATTATAATCGTATTTATATATAATTTTTACCTGCTACAAACTTAATTGTTATTTAATTAGAAATATGACAATAAGACAATGAATAATAATGAATGAAAATTAATTCATTTTCAATATAAAGATTGAAGTACCTTGACTTGTGGAAATATTATTTTTAGAACTCATTTTAATCACTACATGAGGATATTTTAAGTTATGTTGTTAGAGAATCTGAAATGTGATAGTGTCCAGTGTTCCTGAAAATATGATTTGATTTTGACCACCTGCCCTTCATTTTGTGGGGATGAGATGAAAATAAAATATCTCGTTTACATAGCAAGCCATCTTGAAAATAGTTGTGGAGATCTTTTGAATTGTATGAACTGTATAATTATAAATTGCTACAATTTAAAAACAAATTAATTTCCTATAATTTGCATAAAAATTTAAAAGCACAGTTATTTACTGCATAATTTAAATCTATGTACACTGCTAAACATGTCCAATGATTAATATTTTACAGAATATTATGAACTGTCTAAAAGGTTTAAAGCAATTACCTCTATGAATAATAACTTAAAGAAAAAAAAAATTGCACTGACTTCATATAATAACCAAAGAAAATAATACTTTTAAAAACTATATAAAAAGATCTTTATATATGTTTCATAGATTATACCAAAGCATTTTATAAAGTAAAGTACAAGAAATAATAAAAATTTTAGGTCGCATAAACGTTGAAGGCAAGATCAAAGAATAATTAGTGCATGTACTGGCAACAAACAGCTGGAAATCCTACAAGACAACAACAATTACAGATATGTTCAATTTATGAAGCAAAAGTGACTTACTCTTTTAATTTTGGATGGCAATCATGGTCTAATATAACCTGAAAGACTTAATATGAGGCTAAACGGATCATGTCTGGCCAGGAAGTGGGCAAAACCGCAATACAGCAACAGCAACATTACACAAAGTTTGCTGAGAAATGCTATTAGAGACAGAGAGACATACACCCATACATATTACTAATATTTGTAATAAATTAATGTGTAAAATAACAAAATTAACAGAATCACTACTCTGACACTCTTTATAAAGTTGTGAGAAATCATGGTAGCTTTTATATCATCAAACAATTTTGAATTCTCATTTATGATTTCTAGAAATTAAAAGAGCATTAATGATGAGTGAAATTATTACAGAAGAGAGATTTTAAAAAGTACTCTGCCGCTCTTCAACAAAGCCGGTGTTTAATTTTTTGGCAATTTCAGGATACTTTTTAAAAAAAAATACCTACTGAACAATTTCCATAAATTATCTGTAGAGCTCTTTTTTCTCTTCACATTGGCATAATTATATAATTTTTTTCTATTTCAAATTAGCTTTTCTTTATTTGCTTCTCACCACTGCTGTAAATCTACCAACTAAATTTAACATTGTTCCCAATTTTTTTGAACTCTTTCATCTTTAAAACTGTCAATTTAATGTAATAGATGACAAGTTGTTAATTTCACAAATATATGGTAAAGTTTAAAACTTAAATTTAACAGTTTGTTTATATCCTGTTTTAGTTTCTCCCAGTAAACTCCACATGGAACACCCTTCTTTATTTTAATTTAATTTAATTTTTAATAATGCTGTTCTTAATCAATCTACTGTGTGATTGTCAAACTAAATATGATTGTGAGAAAACAAAGTTTAGAATTAATAATTTAATTAACATATTGTCTGTTTTTATCCAACAAACAAAGAGAGCATTTTGTTTCATTGTCTTATACTAAAATAATTATCTTAATTTTTGAAGAAAAGTTTCTCTTTTATTTATACTCTAACTATAACTTACTAAGAATGTCTATAAGACACAGCTTCTAATCCATTTTTATCCAGAACTGTATTAATTGTGACTGCAAACATAATGTATGTGTGAGAGAGCTATTAATATTACTTATTTAATTTAATTTATTTAATTTTAACATAACAATTAGTAGCTTAAGGTAATTATTACTATTTGTAATATTGCAATAGCATTATAATCTTATTAATATATATATAATTTTTACCTGTGGCAAACTTACAAAGTTCTTTTTGAAGTTAGAATCATGACAAATCATCATTATCAAGTACCAGGCCTGCTGGCGTAGATGATCATATCTCTCCACATCTTTGATCTCGACAGTTATCATTTCTGTTGTTGACCCTCAGCCAAGCCATTCCCTTAAGCTGTCTGGTATCTTTTCTCTTTGATTCCCTCTATCTCTTCGTCCTTCATGACAAATAGACAATGAATAATAATGAATGAATATTACTTCATTTTTAATATAAAAATTAAAGTAGCTTGAACTGTAGTAATACTATTTATAAAATGCATCTTATCACTATTTGAAGATATTCTAAGTTATTCTGTTAGAAAACCTGAAATATTATAGCCTCCAATTTCATGAAAATATTATTTGACTTTGACTATCCACTCTGCATTTTGTGAGGATAAGAAGAACA
Source organism: Megaustenia siamemsis (assembly GCA_032433765.1). Lineage (NCBI taxonomy): Eukaryota > Metazoa > Mollusca > Gastropoda > Stylommatophora > Ariophantidae > Megaustenia > Megaustenia siamemsis. Next base: position 11,544,149 of record JAVIAB010000102.1, read on the forward strand.
ATAAAATATATTGTTTTTCATAGCATCCTTTTGATAACAATCGTGTAATTCTAGTTGAATTTATGCATACTGGATTATTTTAAATTACTATCATTTAAAAACAAATTAATTTCCTATAATTTCCACAAAACGTAAAGCACACTGATTTATTGAATTAATTTAAATCTATATTCATTGCTAAACACGTCTAATGATTAATACATTGTTTACATCATGCGATCGTGAGTAAAATCGTGGAGTTCTAATTTAATTGTATGCACAGTGGATAATTTTTAATTGCTACCATCTAAAATCAAATTAATTTCATAAAATTTGCACACAACTTAGAATAACATATATTTATCACATTAGTTTAAATCTATATGCATTGCAAAACATGCCTAATGATTAATATTTTACAGAATATTATGAATTGTCTAAAAATTTTAATGAATTATCCCAACGAACAATAACTTGTACCTACGAAAAATTAAGTTATTGCAGTGACTTCCCTTAATAATCAAGGGAAATAACACTTTTAAAAATTCATAGCAAAGTAATATTATTTAGTTGCATCATAAATTACAAGCACATACACTTTGATTGATACGATTTAATTTTAGTGCATTGTAAGACACATTGCCTAATATGTTTTTGTATATTTAAACATTAACATTTTTAAGAAAATAGTTTTTTTTCAAATGATATGCAAAATTTGGTACTCTTAAAAAATTACAATAGCAAGAGATTTATATAATTAACTATTTTGTGTGTAGTTTTAGTGGCCGGGTTTATGAAATTCTAGTGAATATTTATAAATCAACTGCCCAATTTTCTCTTTGGCTAAGACGCAAGGCTTATAAACCTTGTCCTAGGTGCAAAGCCGTGTTGCCTGCTCTAGCAACACAGACTGTGTCACGTCGGCTACGTGACACAGTAGTCTTTGGGTACTGCTTTGCTACCTCCCATTATGTCAAAGTTTGAACAGAAAATTGGGGGGGTGGAAGATGCGTGGTCGGACTAGGTTAACACCCCATGTCCTTAGTGTCGAGATTGCAATCGGCACGGCTGTGTGCTGTTGAATCTGGGCTAGTTTCCACTAGCTAGGCAGCTCTAGCCTAGGGCATCAGTCCTAGTGAGGTGGGGATCCTGGGGACAGCAGCCCTTCCATTTACACAAATGACATGAATAGTTATCCCCTTAACTTCTGTTCCCTACATTTTCTGTGGAGTGTGAAAATAGACCAGAATGTACCCCTGTATGACGTAGGTACAGATAAACTAATCCTCGCCAGCGTTGGTAAATCCTCAGACCTGTTTGATGACATATGCTCTTACTAGAATTATTGGTGTATTATTCTTTATAATCTATTTCTGAAGCATTAAGTAAAGTAAGCCTGAGTAGGCAGACGCACAGAAGCGAGAGTATCCAGTAGAGACGTGAATTCTGTAATATGGTGTGTGACTGGCCGAGCGAGATGTGTGATCGCTGGCCGTTGTGAATAATTGTGACATCTGCTCTTATTAGAATTATTGGTGTCCTGTTCTTTATAATCTATTTCTGAAGTATTACTTTTATATTTGAAGTGTTGTTTATTTCTATTTATTATCTAAATGCATAGCCAGTCTAAACATCTCTCACATCAACATATTTTCAATTCATAATACAAAGGTCTTGATTCGTCTCTCTGTAAGGAAAACAAAGTTTATATTAACTGCTGTGGACAAATTTCAATTCAATTTATTAACTTAAAAATATATTTAAATTAAATACTACTTTATAACGCTTGTTTTCAACTAAATAACAATTCAGTAATTTTCATTTCTACAATCAATTAAAAATAGCAATCAATCAATTTCTAAATATAATTAAATAAGTAAGTAATTCACACATGATCCTTGGAAAATGAAAGTACACACGCAATGTTTATATTTCCTGAGCAAGAAGCAGGTTACACTCACGCGGTCACGTGATTACACGGCTCTCTCTCCCTCTCTCTCTCTCTCTCTCTCTCTCTCTCTCTCTCCAGACACGTTTTAAGTTCAGCGATGTCACAATGTTCCCTAGTTGACCTGGATTTGTCGTACGTTAATTGACGATTTCAATCTTAATAAGTCTTAAACGTGCTCTGTTGTCTTGCAATATTTGAGAGTCTCGTGATATGATGGGCTGCAGTTACTTGAATTCTTTAGTTGTGAACTTGTTTGCATAAATTTTACTTGTCTCGATAACTTGAGCATGTTTTGTCTTGAGCTACTATGATAACTTTGCTATTTCCAGTTCTTGATCATTTGCATATTAAATACTAACTTGAATATATATATATGGCTTCAGGTTTCAAGATGGCGCGGTCATGTTTGCGTCAACGTTCACTGTTACGTTTTTTGAGCCGGAAAGATGGTTAACTCTATCTTTCCAATGCAGATCAGTGTATAGATAAAAAGTTCCACTGTTGGGATCTTCCCCGGTGAAGTGGAGTACATGCATGTGATCTGAAATCCTCTACAGTGTGTGTGACAGTGTGTTCTGTGTTGATTGCAATATACGTCATCGTTGGAATACCGGTCAATATGACGGTTAGGCGACAGGAACTTTTAATTGCTGTGTCTGAAAAGTGTTCATTGTTGCAGTTTCCGCATATTCCAAGTCAGGCTTGCTGCAGGAGCTACTGAGTTAAGTGCTCTGTGCACACCGTGAGCTGTGTGTATCATCCGTGTTGATCATGTTTCGATATTCCAATGGTTTACGATGAATGCTGATATCGTATGACAGGGAACAGTTGACTGTGTTCACTTTCTGTGCAGTTTCGCCTTATGTCTTTTGGCGTGTGCTGAGACTGCTATGATGGGGACTACAGCTACCTTTCTTTGTTTTGTAGATGAGTTAGTAATTCGGATGATTCCACTGGCACGGACGGTTGAGCAATTATGGATTTTAATTCGTTTGTAGTGATACCGGGGCCTTCCATAACCATAACCATATATATATATATATACAATATATATAACTTGATAATTCCTTGCACTGAACCTGACTTCTCTTGCTACTTGATTTACTTCGTAAGTTAGATCCAATATTAACATTTATACTGTTAATATAATACGTATTTTTTTGTTATACTTTGTAACATTGTTTAAATATTCTTGACAGCTGGATTCTTGGGGATTTTTTTTTTTTTTTTTTTTTTTTTAAAGAAATGCTTCATCATATAGCTTGATTTATTTCACATCCAAAATGTCTAAAGGAGTATTTTACTGATTCGTTATACTTGGAAAAATAATAATAGTTCATTAGTTCATTAATGTTCTTCATTATCAACTTCTTAATGTTCAACCAGTACCTTTATGGATTAATCTATGAATTGTTAGGTTATCGCGGGTCGTTATGAATTGTTAGGCTATCGCGGGTCGTTATGAATTCATCTCCAGTATTCTTATTCATCCATCCATCCATCCATTCGTCCATCCGTCCATCCGTCCGTCCGTCCGTCCGTCCGTCCGTCCATCCATCCTTCCATCCATCCATCCATCCATCAAACCATCCGTCCGTCCATCCATCCATCCATCCATCCATCCATCCATCCATCCATCCATCCAATCATCCATCAATCCATCTATCCATCCGTCCATCCATCAATCCACCTACCCACCCACCCATCCACCCATCCACCCATCCATCCACCCATCCATCCATCCATCCATCCATCCATCCATCCATCCATCTATCCATCCATCCATCCATATACCTTTCTAGCCGTAGCGGTTCATAGGGCGTAGACATACCCCTCTTATATAAATTTTTATTCTAACAGTTTTCAATCCATGTAAAGATCTTTTATCAAATCTCGCCATTTGTCTCTGTTCTCAAGCAGCATTGAGGGAGCCGATTCCTGCTGCTCTTGCCTCTCATCAACGTTCTCAGTGTCTCTCTGGGTCTTCCTCTTTTCCTCTTACCTGTTGTTTTCCATATGAGGGCTTCCTTTGCTACTCGGTTATTATCACTTCTCATCACATGTCCAACATATGACCATCGTCTTTTCTTTATTACTGAAGATATTAGTGGTTGATTGGCGATTTCTCTAATTTTCTCGTTTGTTTTGAACTCGTTCCACGCTATACTAAGTATTTTCCTTAGACATTTATTTTCGAATGCGTTCAACATTGTTTCTATGTCTCTCGTTGTTTTCCAAGTCTCACATGCATACGTAAGGGTAGATAGTACATTCGATTTGAATAGTCTAAGTTTTGTGTTTGTGCTGATGAGTTTCGATTTCCACAATTTTTCAAGGCATCTGAAAGACATTGGTGCTTTAGCTTTTCTTATTCTAATGTTTTTACTTGTATCCCCTTCTCGATTGATGTGACTTCCAAGATTGATAAAGTGATTGATCTCTTCCACTGGGTTGTTTTCCATGTATATTATGTCATCTGTTGGAATTAAGCTTTTCGTGAGCTTAGTCTTTTCATGGTTGATCTCAAGCCCAATTTTGCTGGCTATTGATGATAGTTCATTTGTGTTTTCCTGCACCGTTTTTATCTGACTGCTGATGAGGACTATGTCATCAGCAAAGTCGAGGTCCTTCGAATGGTCTCCTTGTATCCATTCGATGCTTTATTACCAGTGCGGCATTTCTTCATTATGAAGTCCATAACAATTCCAAATAACAAGGGCGATAAAATACATCTTTGTTTAACCTCAGTTTCTATTGGGAAACATTCGCTCAGTCCTTCCACTGTTCGAACTGCACATGTTCATCATAAATGTCTTTAATAATATTTATGATTTTTTTATGGTAAGCCATATTGCTTCAGAATTTTCCACAAAGAATCTCTATGAATACTGTCGGATGTTTTTTTGAAGTCGATGAAGTTAAGAACAAAAGGTTTTTTGCTTTTCAATGCATTCCTCCAATGTAAGTCGTAGAGTAAAAATGTGGTCAAGGTAGTCTCTCCCTATTCTAAACCAGTCTGTTCTTCACGCATTACTGTATCTATCGAATGCTTTATTCTATCCAGGATGATTTTGCAGAATAACTTTGAGGCAACTGACAAAAGTGTCTCGCCTCTCCAGTTGTTACAATCTGAGATTGCCCTTTTTTGGAATCTTAAACTGATTCCTTTTTCTACTTATGAGGCACATTCTCTGGTTTCTTATCTGCATCTAGGTAAATATCTATATTTTTTGTTCCAACTCAGTGATTTTTTTCTTTTCCTCCTGCACTACAAGGAATCAGCGACAGGAGACCTTGAAAAAAACATGCCCGTGATCTGCGCTAGAACCGTGTATGATCCTAAGTGTGATTTTCTTTAAACTCTTGCATCATCGTAGATTCCCTGGGTACTGCCTTATTTTCTCTAATGTTAGTCACCTAACATTTTCTAATCTAGTGTTATCTATTGTTCTTCTTCTTCTACCTTTTTAGCTCCCAGTGGAGCATAGGTCTTCAACAAACACTTTTCAAGTCGTTCTGTTTTTTGCCATTCTTTTAAGATCATTCCATGTCTTCTCCATCATCTTCATCTCTGTCTTCTCCAAAATTTTCTTGGTCTTCCTCTATGTCTTTTCCCCTGGGGATTCTAAAAAAGGGCCTGTTGTGTAATACTCTCAGTTGGCTTCCGTAGTGTGTGTCCTATCCAGCGCCATCGTCTTCGCTGTATCTCTTTATCCACTGGTGTTTGACTGGTACATTTCCATAATTCTATGTTAGTGATTTTGTCCTGCCATTTCCATCCTTTTATTCTAAGCAAGCATCCATTAATGAAAGTCTGTATCTTCGTGATTGTCAATTTTGTTGTTCTCCATTTTTCAGAGCCGTATAATAGGACCGCCTTAACATTGAGTTGAAAATTTTTATTTGTGTATTTAACCTAATTTATTTGGATTTCCATGTTTCCAGTGCAATGAAAGCTCCTCTTGCTTTTGATGTCCTTATTTTGGTAACATTTTCTGTTCTCCCTCTTTATCTATATTACTGCCCAGATATATGTAAGATTGTACATCTAATAGAGGTATTTCTCCTAGTTTTATTTGGTTATTGCCAACTGTATTATTTTCATAATGTTGGTCTTATCTCTATTAATCTTCAGTCCTAGCTGATGTGATCTCTCATCAAGTATGCTCATTTTATCCTGCATCTGTTGATGGCTGTGTGATAGGAGAGCTATGTCATCAGCAAAGCAAAGTCTAGTCTAAATCATCAAGTTGTTTGGTCAGTGACCATTGGATTCCATTTCTGTTGTTTTGAGTTTTTTTCATAATCCAATCTATGGCCAGTAGAAAGAGAAATGGAGACAGAAGGCATTCCTGCCTTACTCCTGTTCTTATTTCAAATGCTTCTGTAAGCTGTCCTTCATGCAACACATTACATTTCGTTCCTTCATACATTGTTTTTATCGGGTTAATAAACTTTATGGCGATTCCGTAATGACTCAGCAACTTCCAAAGCATTCCTCTGTCTAAGCTATCAAATGCCTTTTCGTAATCTATGAATCCAATATAAAGTGGGGATTTTAGTTCTGAACTTTGTTCAACCATTATACATAGAGTAGTTATTTGATCAGCACATGATCTGTTCTTCCTAAAACATGCTTGTTCATCTCTCAAATGTTTCTCTATGGCCTCTTTTAGTTTCTCCAGAATGATTCTGCTTAATATATTTCCTGGCACTAATAGTAGCACAATTCCCCTATAATTTGTGCACTCCTGTAAACTTCCTTTCTTTGGTAGTTTGATCACATAACCTTCTTTCCAGTCTTTAGGTATTTCTTCCCTCTCCCAAATTTTATCTAGTAGATGATGTAGCATCTTGGTAGAGGTGTTAATATCTGCTTTGATGGCTTTCGAAGGAATTTCATCTGGTCCTGTGGCTTTACCATTTTTTAATAGTTTGATGGCTTTCATTATTTCTTCTTTGCTTGGTTTTCCACAGTTAACGTGTAACTCTTCTTCTGCTGGTAGTATATATGGAGGGTTATTTCAGCCGGGTCTGTTCAAAAGTTCTTCAAAGTGCTCTTTCCATCTCTCCATTTGTTCCCTTATATTACTAAGCAGATTTCCTTTCTTATCTTTAATAAAGGCATTCATCTGTTTTATCTATTGTTAGTAATATTTATTAAACTACTTATAAGCTACAATGGACATTGATTTTCATTCCGTTAAAATATAATACTAAAGCACAATGTAGTTGTCAACGACGTTGAGCAGTGGTGACAGGGAGCATCCTTGTCTCACTGACTGGCTCAGTGTGAAGACGTACTGACTACAAAGCCACTCTTAGAAAGTATTGGACAAGACAACTACACAGCAGGCACACTCATACCAGGCAAAGGAGAACAGAAGCTGTTAACCTACGCTGATGATACTGTTTTCTTTCCATAAACCACTAGATAAATAGATAACATCCTCAGCACATCCACGGAGTTTAAGAAGGGCAGCGGGGCACAGATAAACATACAGAAATCTGTTATTATGGGTATAGGCAGGTGGAAGAACAAAGAGGACTTATCCTCAGCTCTAACACCGGTCACCAACTTAAAACTATACGGGATAACATATCCATGCAACCCAAATAAAACACACAAACCAACATGGCAGAACCTAGTCACAAAGATAACAGACATGCCACAGAGATACAAATATAAAACATCAAAAAATTTGTTGGCCGGAGCATCATAGTATACACATACATCATCCCCAAATTGATTTACACAGCCACAGTCTTCGACCCACCACAATCAACAATCAAAGAGATAAACAAACTGATAAGAACTTTTGTATTTGGCCACACAATACACAGCATAAAACAAAAAACACTGATACAGCACAAAAGACAGGGAGGGATCTCACTACAGGACGTACACACAAAAATAAAAGCTCTCAGGATAAATCACATAAGTTGCATCATCAAGTAACCAGACAACCATACCTGTGCACACTACTACATGGGGCAGAAATGAACCAAATTCAGAAAACTTAATACATTGTCTCACCATTTCGGCAACACAGCCACATGTTACCAAGCATGTCTACATGCCATCCAAGGACATGACAGTTTATTACACCAAGGGACAAACAACATCTACAAACACCTAATTAAACAACAGGCACCTCCACTACATCACACAATCAAGAGAGGCCAAAAGTACTTTCTCACAGACTACACCAGCACTTTCTCAAACCTCCACAATCCAAAAATCGCCCCCAAAGCGAGAGAGATCACATACAGACTTGTATATAACATGACACCCACCACAGCGAGGGAGGTCACATACAGACTTATATATAACATGACACCCACCACAGCGAGGGAGGTCACATACAGACTTATATATAACATGACACCCACCACAGCGAGGGAGTTCACATACAGACTTGTATATAACATGACACACACCACAGCGAGAGAGGTCACATACAGACTTGTATATACATGACACCCACCACAGCGAGAGAGGTCACATACAGACTTGTATATACCATGACACCCACCACAGCGAGGGAGGTCACATACAGACTTATATATAACATGACACCCACCACAGCGAGGGAGTTCACATACAGACTCATATATATAAAACGACACCCACCACATGAGAGGGAGGTCACATACAGACTTATATATAACATGACACCCACCACAGCGAGGGAGTTCACATACAGACTTGTATATAACATGACACCCACCACAGCGAGGGAGGTCACATACAGACTTATATATAACACGACACCCACCACAGCGAGGGAGGTCACATACAGACTTATATATAACACGACACCCACCGCAGCGAGGGAGGTCACATACAGACTTATATATAACACGACACCCACCACAGCGAGGGAGGTCACATACAGACTTATATATAACATGACACCCACCACAGCGAGGGAGGTCCCATACAGACTCATATATAACATGACACCCACCACAGCGAGGGAGGTCACATACAGACTTATATATATAACATGACACCCACCACAGCGAGACAAACCCACAGATTAAGACGGACACCCCGATGCCCTCTGTACAGACAAAACACTCAAGAAACAGAAGAGCACCTATTCTATAGGTGCAGTACAATCATACCGGCGAAAAGGGCACTGCAACACACACTAAAATAACATACCACACAAAAAGTCGACACATACAGATCTATTATACTCAACACATTGCCAAAAACAACAACACAAGATCTCTTTACACAATTACTTATACTGTATATATATGTATATATATATATATATATATATATATATACATATATATATATATATATATATATATATATATATATATGGCCCTTTTCGTCTTGTCAGACGGTCTAGTGGAGGCTATTGCGTATTTTTTTGAGGTATTGTTTTTGCCGAACAGCTTCTCTCGTGGCTAATTCTACCAATGTTTGACAAACACACGCGGTCACATAATGAACAGGTCAGGCTCGCTGGTCCACAGGGTTTACCATCCTTTTTCATGAGTCTCTTCTCTTCTAAGTCCTGTCTTAGAACAGTCTCAAATGTTGTTATACCGTTCCTTATACGTGCTCTCCATGATGTGCGATCACTTGCCAGATGTTGCCAGTCGTTTTCACAGATGGAGAAGTCTTTCAGAGATGATTTGCAGATATCTCTATATCGTAGTTTAGGTCTGCCGATTTGTCGTTTTCCGTGTTTTAGCTCGCCATATAGTATTTGCCTAGGAATGCGTTTTTCTTCCATCCGTTGGACATGCCCCAGCCATCTTAGCCTTCGACTTCTGAGCATCGACATGATTGTTAGGGTCTTAGCACGTTGCAGGACAGTTAAGTTGGTTATTTTGTCCTGCCATTTGATGTGCATTATTTTGCGGAGACATCGCATGTGGAAGACATTTAGTCTTTTTTCCTGGTTTGAGTATGTTGTCCAGGTTTCGGATCCATATAGTAGTGTGCTAAGCACACGAGTTTGATATATTAAGAGTTTAGTCTTTTGAGTTAGTTTCGTGTTGTTCCATGCCCTTTTTGTGAGTTTGCCGAAGGTCGTAGCTGCCTTACCAATTCGACAGTTTTATTTCTTCATCAAGAGAGATGGTTTGCGTAACTGTGGATCCAAGATACTTATACTGTACTACTATCAGAATACAGACATATAATATGATGGACCCGCAGGAATGAGGCTATGTAAGAATTTTAATTCCTATCTTTTCCTACAAATTTTTAACCAAAGAACAATGTCCATCGTAAAATAAATAAGTTAACTTTTGTGAATGAACGTATGTGAACGAAAGAGATAAACAATAAAAAAAAAAATGTACATTATTTTTGTAAACGTTGCGGGTGGAACTAAAATAAACAAGTTTTACTGTTGAGCATGAAAGTATGTGAACGAAAGAGATAAATACTAAATGTTCTTTCGTCTTTGAAATGTTATGGATGGAATGTGAGAGATACTATTCCATTTTGTTTTTCATGAATGTTATCATGCTCTGTAATATGGAATTTAAAGATACAATAAAGATTTATAAAAAAAAAATAAATAAATTTAAAAAAAAAGACAGAAATGTTAGACGAGAGCAGAGGAGATTAGATACCTGCCTCAAGGCAGAAGATAGAATTAAGAGTCAGGCAGTTTATAACAGTCGTCTAGAGATTTTGTGACAAACATTTTGGATTTAGAAAGTTCTCAAGTTAGTATGATATGCATATATTGACGAACATTAATACGATCACGAAGTTACTTATGATAATCATCGCCGATAGACTCCATCAAGTAATGCTATAGTAATGTCAGATTTATAAGAGAATTTAGATCTTGTTGATTGTATCAGAGACTTATTGTCAAACCACATGTGGATGTCATTAATAGAGAATAATGTCTTGTCCTGCGTATTTGTCTGTCGATTCACTAGGTGTTCGTAGAAATGGGGCTGATCTCGTTGGTGAGTTGGTGCATGAATGTTAACTATCGTGTATGTGTGTCAGTCGTCTTTAGCTTGCACTATGACTGTTCTGCCATCACTGTCACTGCACATCTTCCCAAGAATCCACTTGTCGGAGGTCTGGAGTATCGTGACACCGGACCCTAAGGTTTGGACCGCCAAGCTGAAACAGGAATGTTTTAGGCCTAACTGTGTAGTTATTTGTTGTGCATGGTAGTCTGTGTGTATGCTCGTTTCTTACACTAAAATGAAGTCAGGTTTGTACTGGTGTATTAGTGAAATGATATGCTGTGTTTTGGCCCTTAGGCCCCTAATGTTGATAGATACAATCTTAATGTTAGCTATGGTAAACAAATTTACTAAAATTAAACATTCTGAATTGTATATGTATATGGTTTACATATGTTTAAGTATCATCATCATCATCATCATCATCATCATCATCATCATCATCATCATGTGCCGTACCTGTTGCGTTGGCGATCATGTCTTTCCATAATCTTCTATCCACAGTGCATCGTATGAGTTCTGTTGTTGACTGTTTTCTATGCCATGACACCAAGCTATCCAGTATTTTCTCTCTTTGTCGTCCGCGATCTCTCTTTCCTTTTATTTTGCCAGTTGTAACCAAGTATTCCAACTTTCCTCTTCTCATGGTGTGCCCGAAAAATGTTGATTACTTCTTTCTGATGTTTTTAAGAGCTCCCTTTTTGTGTTGGCCTCTTTGAGAACTTTCTCATTGGTCTTTTTAGCTGTCCAGGGAACTTTCAACATTCTTCTGAGAAATCCCATCTCTGTGGCCTCTAATCGTCTTTTCATTTGTTTGTCAATTGTCCATGATTCGCTTCCATAGGTCAGAATTGGTTCTATATAGCATCGATAAACTCTCTTTCTCATTTCTATTGACATAGATTTGTTGCATAAGATATTTTTCATTTTCTGAAATGCTATTTTGGCCTGAGCTATTCTGCTTTTTATTTCTGTGTTGCATCTTCCATCTGATGTTATCACTGTGCCCAAGTATTTCAAACGTTGCACTTGTTTCAGATTTGTCTTGTTTATTTTTATGCTGCATGATGGTGATGATTGTTTCTTCGATATCACCATTACTTCTGTTTTCTTACTATTCAGACTGACACCTTTCTTGTTGCTTTATTTTACTTTTTTTCTTATGTTTAAGTATAGTCCAATGAATAATCTAAAATCTAATATATTATAATGTGTTCTGTTCTTTTGCAACTCGCTCTTTTTCTGTGGCGATGTTACTTTTATCCATGCTGAAGATGGGAGCAATCTGTGTCATTCAACAACACGCAATGAGTAGCGGGAGCTTTCAGTGTGTCGTCTACACTGTCTGTGTCTGGTGCTCCACGTGCCTGAATCTTATGCTCAGGCGATTCCTTTACCTGTCTGAGCTGACGGTGTTTTCTGCCGGTCAACGCCTCTGTGGAAGTCCCTGGGGTTTTCACTGTTTTATGTGGCAGTGATGGCGGCAGCCAATTTATGTGCACAGTTCTATGCTCTTTCTCTATATGTTGCAACTTTATGGAGATTTATGTAGATTTCAGGTGGAGTTCTTTGTCATATATATTTTTTATAGTGGGTTAGGTGGGCTGCTGCCGATAATGTAAAAAAAAACTACTTACGGGGGGTTGCAAAGCGGTATAGCGTGGCCACGCAACAGGTTCCCCCACGCAACCAATCAAAATTCGACACGCTGAATTATCTTTGTCTCTAATTTATAAAAAACAACACGTCACTACTCAACTTTGCCCAAACTTCGAAGTCTTCAGACAACTCTACCTTGAACTTTTGGACTCGATAATCTCACGGATTTAGTCTACCTGTTGTCGACCTATTCTCTACGTGTCACCAGTCACGTACTGTTATGTTAGCAGCTTTTCCATGTTTAAGGAAAATTCCATGCTCAACTGACTCCGTTACTGTAATACCATTACTTGATGTCGTAATCCTTTACAGAACGACTATCATCCAAATAAAAGACGTCGGACAGCGATACACCATGGTCAACATCCACTCACCACCAGTACCGGCACAACAACCACAATTCTACGAGGACCTCTCCCTCCTACTAACGAGGAAATACACGGGACAGAAGATCATCCTTAGGGGGAGATTTCAACTGCTTCCTGTCAAGGACCGATGTGGAAGTAGACGCATACAGCACACATACTAACGAGGAAATACACGGGACAGAAGACCATCCTTAGGGGGAGATTTCAACTGCTTCCTGTCAAGGACCGATGTCGAGAGAGACGCATACAGCACACATACTAACGAGGAAATACACGGGACAGAAGATCATCCTTAGAGGGAGATTTCAACTGCTTCCTGTCAAGGACCGATGTCGAGAGAGACGCATACAGCACACATACTAACGAGGAAATACACGGGACAGAAGCACATCCTTAGGGGGAGGTTTCAACTGCTTCCTGTCAAGGACCGATGTCGAGAGAGACGCATACAGCACACATACTAACGAGGAAATACACGGGACAGAAGACCATCCTTAGGGGGAGATTTCAACTGCTTCCTGTCAAGGAACGATGTCGAGAGAGACGCATACAGCACACATACTAACGAGGAAATACACGGGACAGAAGACCATCCTTAGGGGAGATTTCAACTGCTTCCTGTCAAGGACCGATGTCGAGAGAGACGCATACAGCACACATGCTAAGCGCCCCAACGCACTGTACGACATAATAATCGTCTCACGAGTGTGTTCTCACATGCTTTTGAAAATTAAAACATGATGTAAACCTTATACCACACACATAACAAATGTCAGCTTTCTTTCATGTATGTGTTCTTCTATGTGTATGCGTGGTATGAAAGTGAGAAAACCCCAAATCTAACTCTCCAGCTTTCAACTTTTATCTCAGAGTGGATAAATTGTCCACTAGTTTACAACAAGAAATCACTGGAGTCTGTAGAAATGTGGTTTTACAGAAGAATGTTGAGAGTACCATGGACAGCTAAGAAAAGTAATGAAAATTTTCTGAGAGAGGTCAAAGCAAAAAGAGAGCTAATTTCCAATTTTAGGAAGAAACAATCATCATTTTTTGGCCATGTAATGAGAAGAGAACAACTGGAATATATTGTAACAACTGGAAAAAAATTAGGGACGAAGAGATAGAGGGAAGCAAATAGAAAAATAACAGACAGCTTAAGAGAATGCCAGCCTTAAATGGGTACCGGATTTTTTTGCTGGGAAAGTGAAGCGGCACGGGCGTAATACCGACCACATTACCCCAAAAATCAATCATGTGCTGAAGGTCTGTAAAATTTATGGTCAATAACACCATATTCCCTATACGGCACTTGGCGTGACGGGGTCCTTTACTTTTTTTTTTTTTTTTTTTTTAAAGAGAATGGCTTGTCAGAAGGTCAACAACAGAAATGATAAATAGCTGCCGAGATCGAAAGTTTTGGAGAGACATGATCACCTACGCCAATAGGCCCGGTACTTAATGATGATGATGAGTTTACAACAAAAATCGATACTTATAGATTCTCGTGTTTGTGTAAACATCAGTGATTTTAACAGACTTAAATGTGTAAAATGTCAACACAAATATCACGCCTGTACGGCTTAACTTTGAGTCCGGGTTGCCGACTCACCCTTTGTCTACCAGGAAATCATCCAGAATTGGCACCTGGAATGTTCGTACCCTTAACGAACAGGGAAAAGCGGCACAAGTGGCAGCAGAAATGAACAACTACAAGATAGATATTCTGGGAATGTGTGAAACAAGATGGCTGGGAGCGGAGAGAATAAAATTGAATACAGGGGAGATGATTTTATCATCAGGACACCAGGAACCAGGAGCACAACATAGCGAAGGGGTAGCTATAATGCTATCAAAGAATGCACAGAAGACACTAATAGAATGGGAGGCAGTGGGACCAAGACTGGTGAGAGCAACATTTAGAACAACCAAAAACAAAATAAAATTACACATTATACAATGCTATGCACCAACCAACGATAAAGATGACTCAGTTAAAGATGATTTTTATAAACAGCTACAATGCCAGATGGATGCAAGACGAGCCAAGGATATTATAATCTTGATGGGAGACCTAAATGCTAAGGTAGGATCAGACAACAGAGGCTTTGAAGAGATTATGGGAAAACATGGACTTGGAGATATAAACGAGAATGGAGAGATATTTGTGAATTTCTGCGCCCTTAATCAAATGAGCCTAGGAGGAACAATATTCCAACATAAAAGAATACACAAAGCTACATGGGTGTCACTAGATCATAGAACGGAAAATCAAATTGATCACATATGTATTAATAATAAGTTTAAGTCATCCTTACAGGATGTAAAAGTATATAGAGGGGCAGATATAGCTTCTGATCATCATCTTCTGTTAGCCAAACTTAAAATTAAATTAAAAAGGTATACTACAACGAATAAGGGCAGAACGTATTTCAATGTAGGGTTTCTTAAAGAACAAGGAATTAAAGATAAATTCGCAGTCACAATATCAAACAAATACCAAGTCCTCCAACAACTAGAAAATACAATAAATATAGAAGATCATTGGAAACAGGTAAAAAATATATGGAAAGAGACATGCGAAGAAACACTGGGGAAAAGAGAACGCCAGAATAAGGCATGGATGACAGCAGAGACCCTGGATAAAATTAAAGAAAGAAAGAACAAGAAAGCAGACATAAATAAAAGCAAAACAAGAAGTAATAAAGCCAAGACACAGGAAGCTTACACAGAGGTGAACAAAGAAGTGAGAAGATGCATTAAAAGGGATAAGAGGAAATATATAGATGAATTAGCTAAAGAGGCAGAAGAAGCAGCAAATAAAGGGAATATGAAAGAACTGTACAACAGCACAAAGAAATTAGGTGGAAAATACAAACAGATCAACGCCTTTATCAAAGATAAGAAAGGAAATCTGCTTAGTAATATAAAGGAACAAATGGAGAGATGGAAGGAGCACTTTGAAGAACTTTTGAACAGACCTGGCTCAAATAATCCTCCAGATATACTACCAGCAGAAGAAGAATTACACGTTAACTGCGGAAAACCAAGCAAAGAAGAAATAATGAAAGCCATCAAACTGTTAAAAGATGGTAAAGCCACAGGACCAGATGAAATTCCTTCGGAAGCCATCAAAGCAGATATTATCACCTCTACCAAGATGTTACATAATCTATTGGATAAAATCTGGGAGAGGGAGAAATACCTAAAGACTGGAGAGAAGGTTATATGATCAAACTACCAAAGAAAGGAAGTTTACAGGAGTGCACAAATTATAGGGGAATTATGCTACTATCAGTGCCAGGAAAAATATTAGGCAGAATCATTCTGGAGAGACTAAAGAGGCTATAGAGAAACACTTGAGAGATGAACAAGCAGGTTTTAGGAAGAACAGATCATGTGCTGATCAAATAACTACTCTACGTATAATAGTTGAACAAAGTTTAGAACTAAAATCCCCACTTTATATTGGATTCATAGATTACGAAAAGGCATTTGATAGTTTAGACAGAAGAATGCTTTGGAAGTTGCTGAGTCATTATGGAATCCCCATAAAGTTTATTAACCTGATAAAAACAATGTATGAAGGAACAAAATGTAGTGTGGTGCATGAAGGACAGCTTACAGAAGCATTTGAAATAAGAACAGGAGTAAGGCAAGGATGCCTTCTGTCTCCATTTCTCTTTCTACTGGCCATAGATTGGATTATGAAAATAACTCAAAACAACAGAAATGGGATCCAGTGGTCACTGACCAAACAACTTGATGATTTAGACTTTGCTGATGACATAGCTCTCCTATCACACAGCCACCAACAGATGCAAGATAAAATGAGTATATTAGATGAGAGATCACAACAGCTAGGACTAAAGATTAATAGAGATAAGACCAACATTATGAGAATTAATGCAGTTGGCAATAACCAAATAAAACTAGGAGAAATACCTCTACTAGACGTACAATCTTATATATATCTGGGCAGTAATATAGATAAAGAGGGAGGAACAGAAAACGATACCAAAATAAGGATATCAAAAGCAAGAGGAGCTTTCATTGCACTGGGAAACATATGGAAATCCAAAGAAATTAGGCTAAATACAAAAATACAAATTTTTAACTCCAATGTTAAGTCGGTTCTATTATATGGCTGTGAAACAAGGAGAATAACAAAATTGACAATCACGAAGGTACAGACTTTCATTAATGGATGCTTGCGCAGAATAAAGGGATGGAAATGGCAGGACAAAGTCACAAACGTGGAATTATGGAAATGTACCGGTCAAATACCAGTGGATAAAGAAATACAGCGAAGACGATGGCGATGGATAGGACACACACTACGGAAACCAACTGAGAGTATTACACAACAGGCCCTTTTTTGGAATCCCCAGGGGAAAAGACAAAGAGGAAGACCAAGGAATTCTTGGAGAAGACAGATTGAAGCAGAGATGAAGATGATGGGGAAGACATGGAATGATCTTAAAAGAATTGCAAAAAACAGAACGACTTGGAAAGTGTTTGTTGAAGACCTATGCTCCACTGGGAGCTAAAAGGAAGAAGACGGCTTAACTTTAGTGTGTGTAAACGTATGTGATTTTTAGATTTATATAGCACATTATGTTTTTTTTTTTAAATAATAATCTTTATTTCATTTTCAAATTCAAAATCATCACAGCACATAAAAATAGTTTAATTTATATGATTCAATAATGGGGGTGAAAGATGTTACATATATTTTGGATATAATTAAGAGGTCAATAAGATATGACATCACACGACCAAGGATTTCCAGGAGCACCAGAGGCGACAATGAAGACAGAAGCACCCCCACATCTCAGTTTATTTTGGGAGGTGTGACGTCACAGTTTATTTTGGGAGGTGTGACGTCACAGTTTATTTTAGGAGCTGTGACGTCTCGTCGGCGTATGTAAAGCAATCAGCTTTCAACAGGCACACAACCAGATGTGCCGGTTACAAACCATCATAAGATACAGATAATCAAATCAATCAAAAGATCAATATTATTTATTAACAAAACTATATGCACCACTGCAAGAATGACAAAAGACGGTAACATTTATACAGGAAACGACATTGCAGATATAGACAATAATTCAGGCGAACGAAAGATAGATATATAGATCCAGAAGGTTTTCGAAAATAGTAAGAGACAAGTCACAGAATGTCTTGAGGCCTGCAGTGGATATTTTGAACACATGCTGTGAACGCAACTCCATCGTGTGAACAACTTCTTTACCCAATACAAGCCAGCCAAGAACAGTAGTATGTGTATTAATAACACACATTTCTGTGTCTTAAGGAAGATAACTTTTGACCTAAAAATAAACAATAAATAATTGATATTGCAACTACAAATTAAGTAACGATACATTTATTTTAGTTTGATACATTAATAACTATCATTTCTTATAGATTTTATCAAGAAACATGCAGAGTTTTAGTTAAAACTATTTTTTGAAATATGATATGCATATAAATAACACTTTAGATAATTTACAAGATATCCATATAAACATTTTTTTACCATTAATCTAACAGGAGTTGCTTCCCTTTTAATAAAGCATGAGAACATTTAATTTCTTAAGCAGATTATATATTAACATTTTCATCAACAATTCAACGGTAGAACACTTTTTTCGCATTTAAGTTTGATATGTTAGAACGAACCGTGCCTGTACATATTATACAACATTAAAATATATATTCTTCAACGAATTATTATATTTCTTAGCTGATAATCAATTGTTTAAAGTTTCTAAACATTTTTATAGATCACAGTTCCAAAGAAGATAATTTACAAAAATTAGCTGATGC
The DNA here is from genome assembly GCA_032433765.1 of Megaustenia siamemsis. Taxonomy (NCBI): domain Eukaryota; kingdom Metazoa; phylum Mollusca; class Gastropoda; order Stylommatophora; family Ariophantidae; genus Megaustenia; species Megaustenia siamemsis. The sequence goes on from JAVIAB010000102.1 coordinate 11,562,905, forward strand.
TGTCTCATCACTTCACTGTAGGGTGTAGGAGAGATAATGTTAGAGAGAGAGAGAGAGAGAGAGGTATAAAAAAAAACTAGGAAAATACTATGCAGTTGAAATTTCAAAATTGTAGTAGAAAAATGGAGAGGAGTTGGAGATAGACAATTGCACATAATCCATGTCACTGGAGAGGGAGAGTGGCAGTTTAAAATTCTAACATTAAGAGAGACAGAGAGAAAAAGAGAGATGCAGTTATATATATTAAACATTAATATATAGATAGAAGAAAGAGAATGAAAGATAGGCATTTTAAATTTCTAGCATTAATAGATAGAGATTAAAATGTAGGAGTTAAGAGAGTTTATAATTCTAGCATCAAAAGTAAACCTTTTGAAAATCCTAGAATGACCAGAGAGACAATTTAAAATACTAGCATGTAGATAAAAGCAGTTTAAAATCTTAGTAAGGAAAAAGATACATTTAAATGTCCTACTATTAAGAAAGAAACAGTTAATAATGCTAATATGAAAATGAAAGCAGCTTCAAATCCTGTTATGAAAATAGCGATAGACAATTACATCTCAAGCATTAAAATAGAGAGACAGTCATTCTTTTTTCATTTTTTGAGAATCAAGTTCTGAATAGTTTATCAAACTTGTAGTAACAAGTGTTATATAGGGTGTTTATAATGGCTCTGTGCAGCGACTCGATCAATATATAGAAAAGAAAGGGGGAGCAGGGGTCTACATAGAGTACCCAAAAAATAACACTAGGGATATGGAAAAGATAGCAACAGGGAAATATTGTCACAATTACGATGCAGAAATGCAAGCAATAAAGTTGGCAATAGAAAAACTGCTAAACAGTAATCTTAGCCCACAGCCTGTAGAGTTTTTGAAAGTTGCAAGATCAGTGCTCCAGGCACTGCAATCCAGAAAGTTGCTACATCTGCAAACTTTATTGACTGAACTCTACAAACACCACAGGATTGCCCTGCAGTGGATCCCATCTCACTATGGAATACCAAGAAACTAGAGAGCAGAACAGCTTTCAAAAGAAGGAACAACAGGCACACAACCAGATGCGCCCATCATCAGATACAGATAATCAAATCAATCAGAAGATCAAATGCTCCAAATCAGGATGCATTTCATTATATGAATAGGTGGGAACAAGTTATCATTATACGCATTAGAACAGGACACAATTGACTCCACAGTCACGTGTCTACAAAATTCAAGATCGGTACCTCAACTACATGTACATGTGGACAGGCGCTCCAGACAGTGGAACGCATATTTCAAGAATGCACTGAATATAGTAGACTGAGGAAAGTCCACTTATACCCTTAATACAATACTACAGACAAGACTATATGCACCACTGCAAGTATGACAAAAGACGGTAACATTTATACAGGAAACGACATTGCAGATATAGACAATAATTCTGGTGAACGAAAGATAGATCCAGAAGGTTTTCGAAAATAGCAAGAGACAAGTCTCAGAATGTCTTGAGGCCTGTGATGGATATTTTGAACACATGCTGTGAATACAACTCCATCGTGTGAACAACTTCTTTACACAATACAAGCCAGCCAAGAGCAGTAGTATGTGTATTAATAACACAAATTTCTGTGTCTTAAGGAAGATAACTTTTGACCTAAAAATAAATAATAAATAATTGATATTTGCAACTACAAATTAACAAACGATACATTTATTATAGTTTGATTCATTACTAACTGTCATTTGTAAAATAGATTTTATCAAAGAACATGCAAAGTTTATGTTAAAACTATTTTTCGGAAAGTGATATGCATAAGAATAATACTTTGGATAATTTACAAGTTATCCATATTGACATTTTTTTACCATTAATCTAACAGGAGTTGCTTCCCTTTTAATAAAGCATGAGAACATTTAATTTCTTAAGCAGATTATATATATTAACATTTTCATCAACAAATCTACGGTAGAGCACTATTTTGCATTTAAGTTTGATATGTTAGAACGAACCGTGCCTGTACATATTATACAACATTAAAATATATATTCTTCAACGAATTATTACATTTCTTAGCTGATAATCAATTGTTTAAAGTTTCTAAACATTTTTATAGATCACAGTTCCAAAGAAGATAATTTACAAAAATTAGCTGATGCTGTCTCATCACTTCACTGTAGGGTGTAGGAGAGATAATGTTAGAGAGAGAGAGAGAGAGAGAGAGAGAGAGAGGTATAAAAAAAAACTAGGAAAATACTATGCAGTTGAAATTTCAAAATTGTAGTAGAAAAATGGAGAGGAGTTGGAGATAGACAATTGCACATAATCCATGTCACTGGAGAGGGAGAGTGGCAGTTTAAAGTTCTAACATTAAGAGAGACAGAGAGAAAAAGAGAGATGCAGTTATATATATATTAAACATTAATATATAGATAGAAGAAAGAGAATGAAAGATAGGCATTTTAAATTTCTAGCATTAATAGATAGAGATTAAAATGTAGGAGTTAAGAGAGTTTATAATTCTAGCATCAAAAGTAAACCTTTGAAAATCCTAGAATGACCAGAGAGACAATTTAAAATACTAGCATGTAGATAAAAGCAGTTTAAAATCTTAGTAAGGAAAAGATACATTTAAATGTCCTACTATTAAGAAAGAAACAGTTAATAATGCTAATATGAAAATGAAAGCAGCTTCAAATCCTGTTATGAAAATAGCGATAGACAATTACATCTCAAGCATTAAAATAGAGAGACAGTCATTCTTTTTTCATTTTTTGAGAATCAAGTTCTGAATAGTTTATCAAACTTGTAGTAACAAGTGTTATATAGGGTGTTTATAATGGCTCTGTGCAGCGACTCGATCAATATATAGAAAAGAAAGGGGGAGCAGGGGTCTACATAGAGTACCCAAAAAATAACACTAGGGATATGGAAAAGATAGCAACAGGGAAATATTGTCACAATTACGATGCAGAAATGCAAGCAATAAAGTTGGCAATAGAAAAACTGCTAAACAGTAATCTTAGCCCACAGCCTGTAGAGTTTTTGAAAGTTGCAAGATCAGTGCTCCAGGCACTGCAATCCAGAAAGTTGCTACATCTGCAAACTTTATTGACTGAACTCTACAAACACCACAGGATTGCCCTGCAGTGGATCCCATCTCACTATGGAATACCAAGAAACTAGAGAGCAGAACAGCTTTCAAAAGAAGGAACAACAGGCACACAACCAGATGCGCCCATCATCAGATACAGATAATCAAATCAATCAGAAGATCAAATGCTCCAAATCAGGATGCATTTCATTATATGAATAGGTGGGAACAATTTATCATTATACGCATTAGAACAGGACACAATTGACTCCACAGTCACGTGTCTACAAAATTCAAGATCGGTACCTCAACTACATGTACATGTGGACAGGCGCCCCAGACAGTGGAACGCATATTTCAAGAATGCACTGAATATAGTAGACTGAGGAAAGTCCACTTATACCCTTAATACAATACTACAGACAAGACTATATGCACCACTGCAAGTATGACAAAAGACGGTAACATTTATACAGGAAACGACATTGCAGATATAGACAATAATTCTGGTGAACGAAAGATAGATCCAGAAGGTTTTCGAAAATAGCAAGAGACAAGTCTCAGAATGTCTTGAGGCCTGTGATGGATATTTTGAACACATGCTGTGAATACAACACCATCGTGTGAACAACTTCTTTACCCAATACAAGCCAGCCAAGAGCAGTAGTATGTGTATTAATAACACAAATTTCTGTGTCTTAAGGAAGATAACTTTTGACCTAAAAATAAATAATAAATAATTGATATTTGCAACTACAAATTAACAAACGATACATTTATTATAGTTTGATTCATTACTAACTGTCATTTGTAAAATAGATTTTATCAAAGAACATGCCAGAGTTTATGTTAAAACTATTTTTCGGAAAGTGATATGCATAAGAATAATACTTTAGATAATTTACAAGTTATCCATATTGACATTTTTTTTACCATTAATCTAACAGGAGTTGCTTCCCTTTTAATAAAGCATGAGAACATTTAATTTCTTAAGCAGATTATATATATTAACATTTTCATCAACAATTCAACGGTAGAGCACTATTTTGCATTTAAGTTTGATATGTTAGAACGAACCGTGCCTGTACATATTATACAACATTAAAATATATATTCTTCAACGAATTATTACATTTCTTAGCTGATAATCAATTGTTTAAAGTTTCTAAACATTTTTATAGATCACAGTTCCAAAGAAGATAATTTACAAAAATTAGCTGATGCTGTCTCATCACTTCACTGTAGGGTGTAGGAGAGATAATGTTAGAGAGAGAGAGAGAGAGAGAGAGAGAGAGAGAGAGAGGTATAAAAAAAAACTAGGAAAATACTATGCAGTTGAAATTTCAAAATTGTAGTAGAAAAATGGAGAGGAGTTGGAGATAGACAATTGCACATAATCCATGTCACTGGAGAGGGAGAGTGGCAGTTTAAAGTTCTAACATTAAGAGAGACAGAGAGAAAAAGAGAGATGCAGTTATATATATTAAACATTAATATATAGATAGAAGAAAGAGAATGAAAGATAGGCATTTTAAATTTCTAGCATTAATAGATAGAGATTAAAATGTAGGAGTTAAGAGAGTTTATAATTCTAGCATCAAAAGTAAACCTTTTGAAAATCCTAGAATGACCAGAGAGACAATTTAAAATACTAGCATGTAGATAAAAGCAGTTTAAAATCTTAGTAAGGAAAAAGATACATTTAAATGTCCTACTATTAAGAAAGAAACAGTTAATAATGCTAATATGAAAATGAAAGCAGCTTCAAATCCTGTTATGAAAATAGCGATAGACAATTACATCTCAAGCATTAAAATAGAGAGACAGTCATTCTTTTTTCATTTTTTGAGAATCAAGTTCTGAATAGTTTATCAAACTTGTAGTAACAAGTGTTATATAGGGTGTTTATAATGGCTCTGTGCAGCGACTCGATCAATATATAGAAAAGAAAGGGGGAGCAGGGGTCTACATAGAGTACCCAAAAAATAACACTAGGGATATGGAAAAGATAGCAACAGGGAAATATTGTCACAATTACGATGCAGAAATGCAAGCAATAAAGTTGGCAATAGAAAAACTGCTGAACAGTAATCTTAGCCCACAGCCTGTAGAGTTTTTGAAAGTTGCAAGATCAGTGCTCCAGGCACTGCAATCCAGAAAGTTGCTACATCTGCAAACTTTATTGACTGAACTCTACAAACACCACAGGATTGCCCTGCAGTGGATCCCATCTCACTATGGAATACCAAGAAACTAGAGAGCAGAACAGCTTTCAAAAGAAGGAACAACAGGCACACAACCAGATGCGCCCATCATCAGATACAGATAATCAAATCAATCAGAAGATCAAATGCTCCAAATCAGGATGCATTTCATTATATGAATAGGTGGGAACAATTTATCATTATACGCATTAGAACAGGACACAATTGACTCCACAGTCACGTGTCTACAAAATTCAAGATCGGTACCTCAACTACATGTACATGTGGACAGGCGCCCCAGACAGTGGAACGCATATTTCAAGAATGCACTGAATATAGTAGACTGAGGAAAGTCCACTTATACCCTTAATACAATACTACAGACAAGACTATATGCACCACTGCAAGTATGACAAAAGACGGTAACATTTATACAGGAAACGACATTGCAGATATAGACAATAATTCTGGTGAACGAAAGATAGATCCAGAAGGTTTTCGAAAATAGCAAGAGACAAGTCTCAGAATGTCTTGAGGCCTGTGATGGATATTTTGAACACATGCTGTGAATACAACTCCATCGTGTGAACAACTTCTTTACCCAATACAAGCCAGCCAAGAGCAGTAGTATGTGTATTAATAACACAAATTTCTGTGTCTTAAGGAAGATAACTTTTGACCTAAAAATAAATAATAAAAAATTGATATTTGCAACTACAAATTAACAAACGATACATTTATTATAGTTTGATTTCATTACTAACTGTCATTTGTAAAATAGATTTTATCAAAAAAACATGCCAGAGTTTATGTTAAAACTATTTTTCGGAAAGTGATATGCATAAGAATAATACTTTAGATAATTTACAAGTTATCCATATTGACATTTTTTTACCATTAATCTAACAGGAGTTGCTTCCCTTTTAATAAAGCATGAGAACATTTAATTTCTTAAGCAGATTATATATATTAACATTTTCATCAACAATTCAACGGTAGAGCACTATTTTGCATTTAAGTTTGATATGTTAGAACGAACCGTGCCTGTACATATTATACAACATTAAAATATATATTCTTCAACGAATTATTACATTTCTTAGCTGATAATCAATTGTTTAAAGTTTCTAAACATTTTTATAGATCACAGTTCCAAAGAAGATAATTTACAAAAATTAGCTGATGCTGTCTCATCACTTCACTGTAGGGTGTAGGAGAGATAATGTTAGAGAGAGAGAGAGAGAGAGAGAGAGAGAGAGGAGAGAGAGAGAGAGGTATAAAAAAAACTAGGAAAATACTATGCAGTTGAAATTTCAAAATTGTAGTAGAAAAATGGAGAGGAGTTGGAGATAGACAATTGCACATAATCCATGTCACTGGAGAGGGAGAGTGGCAGTTTAAAGTTCTAACATTAAGAGAGACAGAGAGAAAAAGAGAGATGCAGTTATATATATTAAACATTAATATATAGATAGAAGAAAGAGAATGAAAGATAGGCATTTTAAATTTCTAGCATTAATAGATAGAGATTAAAATGTAGGAGTTAAGAGAGTTTATAATTCTAGCATCAAAAGTAAACCTTTTGAAAATCCTAGAATGACCAGAGAGACACATTTAAAATACTAGCATGTAGATAAAAGCAGTTTAAAATCTTAGTAAGGAAAAAGATACATTTAAATGTCCTACTATTAAGAAAGAAACAGTTAATAATGCTAATATGAAAATGAAAGCAGCTTCAAATCCTGTTATGAAAATAGCGATAGACAATTACATCTCAAGCATTAAAATAGAGAGACAGTCATTCTTTTTTCATTTTTTGAGAATCAAGTTCTGAATAGTTTATCAAACTTGTAGTAACAAGTGTTATATAGGGTGTTTATAATGGCTCTGTGCAGCGACTCGATCAATATATAGAAAAGAAAGGGGGAGCAGGGGTCTACATAGAGTACCCAAAAAATAACACTAGGGATATGGAAAAGATAGCAACAGGGAAATATTGTCACAATTACGATGCAGAAATGCAAGCAATAAAGTTGGCAATAGAAAAACTGCTAAACAGTAATCTTAGCCCACAGCCTGTAGAGTTTTTGAAAGTTGCAAGATCTCCAGGCACTGCAATCCAGAAAGTTGCTACATCTGCAAACTTTATTGACTGAACTCTACAAACACCACAGGATTGCCCTGCAGTGGATCCCATCTCACTATGGAATACCAAGAAACTAGAGAGCAGAACAGCTTTCAAAAGAAGGAACAACAGGCACACAACCAGATGCGCCCATCATCAGATACAGATAATCAAATCAATCAGAAGATCAAATGCTCCAAATCAGGATGCATTTCATTATATGAATAGGTGGGAACAAGTTATCATTATACGCATTAGAACAGGACACAATTGACTCCACAGTCACGTGTCTACAAAATTCAAGATCGGTACCTCAACTACATGTACATGTGGACAGGCGCCCCAGACAGTGGAACGCATATTTCAAGAATGCACTGAATATAGTAGACTGAGGAAAGTCCACTTATACCCTTAATACAATACTACAGACAAGACTATATGCACCACTGCAAGTATGACAAAAGACGGTAACATTTATACAGGAAACGACATTGCAGATATAGACAATAATTCTGGTGAACGAAAGATAGATCCAGAAGGTTTTCGAAAATAGCAAGAGACAAGTCTCAGAATGTCTTGAGGCCTGTGATGGATATTTTGAACACATGCTGTGAATACAACTCCATCGTGTGAACAACTTCTTTACCCAATACAAGCCAGCCAAGAGCAGTAGTATGTGTATTAATAACACAAATTTCTGTGTCTTAAGGAAGATAACTTTTGACCTAAAAATAAATAATAAATAATTGATATTTGCAACTACAAATTAACAAACGATACATTTATTATAGTTTGATTCATTACTAACTGTCATTTGTAAAATAGATTTTATCAAAGAACATGCCAGAGTTTATGTTAAAACTATTTTTCGGAAAGTGATATGCATAAGAATAATACTTTAGATAATTTACAAGTTATCCATATTGACATTTTTTACCATTAATCTAACAGGAGTTGCTTCCCTTTTAATAAAGCATGAGAACATTTAATTTCTTAAGCAGATTATATATATTAACATTTTCATCAACAATTCAACGGTAGAGCACTATTTTGCATTTAAGTTTGATATGTTAGAACGAACCGTGCCTGTACATATTATACAACATTAAAATATATATTCTTCAACGAATTATTACATTTCTTAGCTGATAATCAATTGTTTAAAGTTTCTAAACATTTTTATAGATCACAGTTCCAAAGAAGATAATTTACAAAAATTAGCTGATGCTGTCTCATCACTTCACTGTAGGGTGTAGGAGAGATAATGTTAGAGAGAGAGAGAGAGAGAGAGAGAGAGAGAGAGAGAGAGAGAGAGAGAGGTATAAAAAAAAACTAGGAAAATACTATGCAGTTGAAATTTCAAAATTGTAGTAGAAAAATGGAGAGGAGTTGGAGATAGACAATTGCACATAATCCATGTCACTGGAGAGGGAGAGTGGCAGTTTAAAGTTCTAACATTAAGAGAGACAGAGAGAAAAAGAGAGATGCAGTATATATATATTAAACATTAATATATAGATAGAAGAAAGAGAATGAAAGATAGGCATTTTAAATTTCTAGCATTAATAGATAGAGATTAAAATGTAGGAGTTAAGAGAGTTTATAATTCTAGCATCAAAAGTAAACCTTTTGAAAATCCTAGAATGACCAGAGAGACAATTTAAAATACTAGCATGTAGATAAAAGCAGTTTAAAATCTTAGTAAGGAAAAAGATACATTTAAATGTCCTACTATTAAGAAAGAAACAGTTAATAATGCTAATATGAAAATGAAAGCAGCTTCAAATCCTGTTATGAAAATAGCGATAGACAATTACATCTCAAGCATTAAAATAGAGAGACAGTCATTCTTTTTTCATTTTTTGAGAATCAAGTTCTGAATAGTTTATCAAACTTGTAGTAACAAGTGTTATATAGGGTGTTTATAATGGCTCTGTGCAGCGACTCGATCAATATATAGAAAAGAAAGGGGGAGCAGGGTCTACATAGAGTACCCAAAAAATAACACTAGGGATATGGAAAAGATAGCAACAGGGAAATATTGTCACAATTACGATGCAGAAATGCAAGCAATAAAGTTGGCAATAGAAAAACTGCTAAACAGTAATCTTAGCCCACAGCCTGTAGAGTTTTTGAAAGTTGCAAGATCAGTGCTCCAGGCACTGCAATCCAGAAAGTTGCTACATCTGCAAACTTTATTGACTGAACTCTACAAACACCACAGGATTGCCCTGCAGTGGATCCCATCTCACTATGGAATACCAAGAAACTAGAGAGCAGAACAGCTTTCAAAAGAAGGAACAACAGGCACACAACCAGATGCGCCCATCATCAGATACAGATAATCAAATCAATCAGAAGATCAAATGCTCCAAATCAGGATGCATTCATTATATGAATAGGTGGGAACAATTTATCATTATACGCATTAGAACAGGACACAATTGACTCCACAGTCACGTGTCTACAAAATTCAAGATCGGTACCTCAACTACATGTACATGTGGACAGGCGCTCCAGACAGTGGAACGCATATTTCAAGAATGCACTGAATATAGTAGACTGAGGAAAGTCCACTTATACCCTTAATACAATACTACAGACAAGACTATATGCACCACTGCAAGTATGACAAAAGACGGTAACATTTATACAGGAAACGACATTGCAGATATAGACAATAATTCTGGTGAACGAAAGATAGATCCAGAAGGTTTTCGAAAATAGCAAGAGACAAGTCTCAGAATGTCTTGAGGCCTGTGATGGATATTTGAACACATGCTGTGAATACAACTCCATCGTGTGAACAACTTCTTTACCCAATACAAGCCAGCCAAGAGCAGTAGTATGTGTATTAATAACACAAATTTCTGTGTCTTAAGGAAGATAACTTTTGACCTAAAAATAAATAATAAATAATTGATATTTGCAACTACAAATTAACAAACGATACATTTATTATAGTTTGATTCATTACTAACTGTCATTTGTAAAATAGATTTTATCAAAGAACATGCCAGAGTTTATGTTAAAACTATTTTTCGGAAAGTGATATGCATAAGAATAATACTTTAGATAATTTACAAGTTATCCATATTGACATTTTTTACCATTAATCTAACAGGAGTTGCTTCCCTTTTAATAAAGCATGAGAACATTTAATTTCTTAAGCAGATTATATATATAACATTTTCATCAACAATTCAACGGTAGAGCACTATTTTGCATTTAAGTTTGATATGTTAGAACGAACCGTGCCTGTACATATTATACAACATTAAAATATATATTCTTCAACGAATTATTACATTTCTTAGCTGATAATCAATTGTTTAAAGTTTCTAAACATTTTTATAGATCACAGTTCCAAAGAAGATAATTTACAAAAATTAGCTGATGCTGTCTCATCACTTCACTGTAGGGTGTAGGAGAGAAATGTTAGAGAGAGAGAGAGAGAGAGAGAGAGAGAGAGAGAGAGAGAGAGAGAGAGAGAGAGAGAGAGAGAGAGAGTATAAAAAAAAAAACTAGGAAAATACTATGCAGTTGAAATTTCAAAATTGTAGTAGAAAAATGGAGAGGAGTTGGAGATAGACAATTGCACATAATCCATGTCACTGGAGAGGGAGAGTGGCAGTTTAAAATTTCTAACATTAAGAGAGACAGAGAGAAAAAGAGAGATGCAGTTATATATATTAAACATTAATATATGGATAGAAGAAAGAGAATGAAAGATAGGCATTTTAAATTTCTAGCATTACTAGATAGAGATTAAAATGTAGGAGTTAAGAGAGTTTATAATTCTAGCATCAAAAGTAAACCTTTTGAAAATCCTAGAATGACCAGAGAGACAATTTAAAATACTAGCATGTAGATAAAAGCAGTTTAAAATCTTAGTAAGGAAAAAGATACATTTAAATGTCCTACTATTAAGAAAGAAACAGTTAATAATGCTAATATGAAAATGAAAGCAGCTTCAAATCCTGTTATGAAAATAGCGATAGACAATTACATCTCAAGCATTAAAATAGAGAGACAGTCATTCTTTTTTCATTTTTTGAGAATCAAGTTCTGAATAGTTTATCAAACTTGTAGTAACAAGTGTTATATAGGGTGTTTATAATGGCTCTGTGCAGCGACTCGATCAATATATAGAAAAGAAAGGGGGAGCAGGGGTGTACATAGAGTACCCAAAAAATAACACTAGGGATATGGAAAATATAGCAACAGGGAAATATTGTCACAATTACGATGCAGAAATGCAAGCAATAAAGTTGGCAATAGAAAACTGCTGAACAGTAATCTTAGCCCACAGCCTGTAGAGTTTTTGAAAGTTGCAAGATCAGTCCAGGCACTGCAATCCAGAAAGTTGCTACATCTGCAAACTTTATTGACTGAACTCTACAAACACCACAGGATTGCCCTGCAGTGGATCCCATCTCACTATGGAATACCAAGAAACTAGAGAGCAGAACAGCTTTCAAAAGAAGGAACAACAGGCACACAACCAGATGCGCCCATCATCAGATACAGATAATCAAATCAATCAGAAGATCAAATGCTCCAAATCAGGATGCATTTCATTATATGAATAGGTGGGAACAAGTTATCATTATACGCATTAGAACAGGACACAATTGACTCCACAGTCACGTGTCTACAAAATTCAAGATCGGTACCTCAACTACATGTACATGTGGACAGGCGCCCCAGACAGTGGAACGCATATTTCAAGAATGCACTGAATATAGTAGACTGAGGAAAGTCCACTTATACCCTTAATACAATACTACAGACAAGACTATATGCACCACTGCAAATATGACAAAAGACGGTAACATTTATACAGGAAACGACATTGCAGATATAGACAATAATTCTGGTGAACGAAAGATAGATCCAGAAGGTTTTCGAAAATAGCAAGAGACAAGTCTCAGAATGTCTTGAGGCCTGTGATGGATATTTTGAACACATGCTGTGAATACAACTCCATCGTGTGAACAACTTCTTTACCCAATACAAGCCAGCCAAGAGCAGTAGTATGTGTATTAATAACACAAATTTCTGTGTCTTAAGGAAGATAACTTTTGACCTAAAAATAAATAATAAATAATTGATATTTGCAACTACAAATTAACAAACGATACATTTATTATAGTTTGATTCATTACTAACTGTCATTTTTTAAAATAGATTTTATCAAAGAACATGCAGAGTTTATGTTAGAACTATTTTTCGGAAAGTGATATGCATAAGAATAATACTTTAGATAATTTACAAGTTATCCATATTGACATTTTTTTACCATTAATCTAACAGGAGTTGCTTCCCTTTTAATAAAGCATGAAAACATTTAATTTCTTAAGCAGATTATATATATTAACATTTTCATCAACAATTCAACGGTAGAGCACTATTTTGCATTTAAGTTTGATATGTTAGAACGAACCGTGCCTGTACATATTATACAACATTAAAATATATATTCTTCAATGAATTATTACATTTCTTAGCTGATAATCAATTGTTTAAAGTTTCTAAACATTTTTATAGATCACAATTCCAAAGAAGATAATTTACAAAAATTAGCTGATGCTGTCTCATCACTTCACTGTAGGGTGTAGGAGAGATAATGTTAGAGCGAGAGAGAGAGAAAGAGAGAGAGAGCGAGAGAGAGAGGTATAAAAAAAAACTAGGAAAATACTATGCAGTTGAAATTTCAAAATTGTAGTAGAAAAATGGAGAGGAGTTGGAGATAGACAATTGCACATAATCCATGTCACTGGAGAGGGAGAGTGGCAGTTTAAAATTCTAACATTAAGAGAGACAGAGAGAAAAGAGAGATGCAGTTATATATATTAAACATTAATATATGGATAGAAGAAAGAGAATGAAAGATAGGCATTTTAAATTTCTAGCATTACTAGATAGAGATAAAAATGTAGGAGTTAAGAGAGATTATAATTCTAGCATCAAAAGTAAACCTTTTGAAAATCCTAGAATGACCAGAGAGAGACAATTAAAATACTAGCATGTAGATAAAAGCAGTTTAAAATCTTAGTAAGGAAAAAAGAACATTTAATGTCCTACTATTAAGAAAGAAACAGTTAATAATGCTAATATGAAAATGAAAGCAGCTTCAAATCCTGTTATGAAAATAGCGATAGACAATTACATCTCAAGCATTAAAATAGAGAGACAGTCATTCTTTTTTCATTTTTTGAGAATCAAGTTCTGAATAGTTTATCAAACTTGTAGTAACAAGTGTTAAATAGGGTGTTTGTAATGTCTCTGTGCGGCGACTCGATCAATATATAGAAAAGAAAGGGGAAGCAGGGGTCTATATAGAGTACCAAAAAATAACACTAGGGATATGGAAAAGATAGCAACAGGGAAATATTGTCACAATTACGATGCAGAAATGCAAGCAATAAAGTGGCAATAGAAAAACTGCTGAACAGTAATCTTAGCCCACAGCTGTAGAGTTTTTGAAAGTTGCAAGATCAGTGCTCCAGGCACTGCAATCCAGAAAGTTGCTACATCTGCAAACTTTATTGACTGAACTCTACAAACACCACAGGATTGCCCTGCAGTGGATCCCATCTCATATGGAATACAAGAAACTAGAGAGCAGAACAGCTTTCAAAAGAAGGAACAACAGGCACACAACCAGATGCGCCCATCATCAGATACAGATAATCAAATCAATCAGAAGATCAAATGCTCCAAATCAGGATGCATTTCATTATATGAATAGGTGGTAACAATTTTCATTATACGCTTGAACAGCGTCTGAAAGTAGAAGGTCGACCAAAAAAGATGCACTTTAAACTATGCGCTAAGCAGGCTAAGGATGTCAAATGGGATGACTTCTGTAAAAAGTGTGCTCAGAAAAATCCGCTAGCCACATTCTGGCGCCTTAAATCAGTGCATGAATGGACACCACGACACAGAGTATACCAGACTTTCAGAGACAGACCAGATATGGCACAAATCTGATGAGAGCAAAGGGAAGGCCCTGCTGCCCGCTACATGAGCAGACGGACCAAAGAAATGAGGCTGTAAGAATGAGGGATACGGGGATCTTTGTCAAACTGTGTGAGGATGTAGGGCTGGAAGAAGATCTCACAATCACAACCGATACCATTCGCGCGACACTTAAAAGGTCACACAACACTGCTCCTGGTCCAGATGGTGTTTCGGTATGATGACATAGCGATTAGCTGATGACGACTTGACAACACTGGCCAATGAGTTTAATGCAGTATTTGGAGTGGCCAGATTAAGAGGAGTGGCTACACAGCTACTACTACCGTACCGAAGCCAAACAGGACCATTCTCAGATCAGTGCCTACAGAATCATCACAATGCAGAACACTGCGGGCAAGCTGCTGGAGAAAATAGTGCCCGTGTCCTCACGTGTCGCCTTGAACAGAAACGCGTATTCCCATCCACACTCGGAGGTTATAGATATAACAAAGAGACATGGCTCAATGCGGCAGTATTTGCCTATGACGTCTTCGAAGGCTTCCACAGACGAGAGGAGACATGTGCTGCTGCTATAGATCTGGAGGATGCATACAACAGGGTACCATTTGAATATCTCATGCATATGCTTCTCAAACTGGCGGTGAACCCCTCCTCATAAGATGGATCGCCGCGGCACTGTTTCAGAGGAAGGTGATACTCAGATGTGGAAGTTGGTCTTCCGAGCCAACATCCATTTGTCCAGGGCTGCCACAAGGCTCACCATTGTCACCAGTTCTATTTAATGTGTACACAATAACGATCACGGCCCAACAGCTGGATGGGAGGGGAAGAACTATGACTTTTGCTGATGATATTCTGGTATATCGACAGGGAAGAGACAGACGGGGAATCGCCTCCACAATGCAAGACGAACTCGATCGCATTTCTTCCTGGTGTGGGGTTCAGGTGCCTTGGTTAATCCTAATAAAGCATCAGTTCATGGTTCTCCCTTAACAATCATAACGTTAATACGACCACACCGGTAGTACGAATGGGAGCTGATGAGGTGACCAGGGACAAGTTGATGACATACCTCGGAGTTAAGTTGATCGCAGCAGCCTGTGTTTTCGGGACCACGTTGACCATGTGATAACAAAATCCCGCAAAGGATTAGCCGCCTTGAAGGTCATGGCAGCTGCCAACATCGAGCAGAGGCTACTTACTCTTCTGTTCCAGGGATTAGTCCCGCACCAATCGAGTATGCCCTGGCCATTCTTACTGTCAGTACGACTCAAATTGATAGGCTGGAGAAAATACAAAATGAAGCCATGCGCATTATCCTGGGATGTACGAGGGACACTCCTGTGTGCAATGAGGTATCTTCTTGACTTTCCAACCATGGATGGCAGAATCAAGATCTGGAGAGCACGAGCATACCTGAAGATTAGTACAGATACAGAGCATCCATTGCACCACGTGCTCAACACAGAGAAAGGTACCAGGCTAAAAAGAGGCAATCATGGGTGGGCCGAGCAGAAGATGTCATCAAACAGGTATGTGGGCTTACCAATCTCAGCGTTGGTGAGGAGTGGATACCGGTGCCTATGTCATTCAAGGGGACTTTCTCATGTATTGTCACACTCGACAGGAAAGTAGGGAACAGAACCCAGTCGTGGTTAATGCTGAGGTCAACGGTCTCATCTGCGATAACACCGATGAGAAAGATGCAGTCATCTATACAGACGGATCTGTAAGACGACACGAAAAAAGTGCATGGGCATTTACAGCACGTTCGGCAGGCAGAATAGCCAAGGAAGACAGTGGTGCATACGCCATGACCACGAGTAGCATGACAATGGAGGTGATGGCAGTGACCAAGGCATTCAAATGGTTAGAGTCACAAGACTACATCCACGCATGTATACTGAGTGATTCGATGAGCATGATAAAAAAAGTGGAGGCGGGCTTTGTACGCATGCAATGGGTAGAGTCGTTGCAGAAATCCAAAATACGTAAGGTCACCTTTGTCTATGTCCCTGGACACGCGGGAGTACGGGGAAATGAGAGAGCGGACAGGTTGGCTAGCTGCGCTGTCGTTGAGGACGGGCAACCGATGGATCGGGCGACGTCATCAATGCACTCCGAGATGTGGGGAAGAGCACAGGACTTCGACAAACACAGATCAACGTCGCTTCTTCGGATGATGGAAAATGGGAGTTAAGATGGGCACAGCCAGAAATGAGAAACTTGGTGGCGTGTAAGAAGACTTATCAACCAACATAGAACTGGAGTCGTCAGTCGCTGGACACTGAGGGAATTGCTGAGGGGGGGGGGGATCTGAGCACCTATGGACATGTTCGGAGTGCAATGATGATGACCCGCAAATAACTCAATAACTCAATATCATTATACGCATTAGAACAGGACACAATTGACTCCACAGTCACGTGTCTACAAAATTCAAGATCGGTAACTCAACTACATGTACATGTGGACAGGCGCCCCAGACAGTGGAACGCATATTTCAAGAATGCACTGAATATAGTAGACTGTGGAAAGTCCATTTATACCTTTAATACAACACTACAGGCAAGACAATATGCACCATTGCAAGAATGGCAAAAGACGGTAACATTTATACGGGAAACGACATTGCAGTTTTAGACAATACTTCAGGCGAACGAAAGATAGATATATAGATCCAGAAGGTTTTCGAAAATATTAAGAGACAAGTCTCAGAATGTCTTGAGGCCTGTGATGGATATTTTGAACACATGCTGCATACACAGCTTCATCGCGTGAACAGCTTCTTTACCTAATACAAGCCAAACAACAGCAGTAGTATCTAGATGAATAACACAAATTGTATATACAATTTCACGCAGTTTCCAAAATGTGTTCACTGCACCGTACTTTATAAAGCCTCGTTTTATTATTTAAGACAGAAGTTGACTTTTCTGTGAACAAGAGAAGATAATTTTACTTTTTGTGAGAAATTATAAATAAATAATATTTGCAACCACAAATTAAGGGAAGGTACATATCTTTTAATTTGACACTTTAGTATTTCCAATTTCTTATAGAAATTTACAAAGACCTTGCACATTTATGAGAACGTTATTTTCTGAGAAACAATATGCATATTATTAAAACTTTTGACAATTTATAATTACAATATATCGACATATAAAGAATTCTTAACTATTAATCTAACAGGAGTTGCTTCTCTTATAATAAAGTAGAGATAGCTTTTAATTTCTATAGCATATAAGTTTATATTAACATTTTCATCAACAATTTATCGGTAGAACACTTTTTTGTACTTAAGTTTGATATGTTAGAACGAACCATGCCTGTAAATATTATGCAACATTTCAATATATATTCTTCAAAGAATTATTATATTTCTTAGCTGATAATCAATTATTTAAAGTTTCTAAACAATTTTATAGATCACAGTTCCAAAAAAGATAATTTACAAAAATTAGCTGATGCCGTCTCAACACTTCACTGTAGAGTCTAGAAGAGATAATGTTAGAGAGAGAGGTATAAAAAAAAAAAAACCAGGAAAATACTATGCAGTTGAAATTTCAAAATTGTAGTAGAAAAAGGAAGAGGAGTTGGAGATAGACAATTGCACATAATTTCTTGTAGCCATCCTGTGACAGGTATTCTTTTAAAGCCCTCATTATGTGATACATGTCAATTTTCTACTATTTCTTGCGTAATTGCAGACCCCGCCAACTTCTCGGTTATTTCATTGCCACGAACATCCGAGTGTCCAGGGCAGTATATCCAAGCTTTGTTGCTAACAGGAGACATGTGGAGTAGGTGCACCCACTGCCTGTGGAGTGTGTTCTTGTCAATCCGACGAAACATCCTTAGTCAAATCAATGGCGAAGACCACATATGTTGTTGGTCTCTTAACCAGCTAAGTGATAACTTCCGTCAAGCCACAATCTCCATAAATTTGCTGGAGGTCTTGTGGGTTTCTGCACCTTTATCTATCATCTTTACATTAGATTACACAACAAAATACCAACCACTCCGAACTTCTCTTGTCACCAAGCCATCCGTGTAGATGATCAGGTCTCGAGCTTGGGAGTGAAGCAGCAGTAAATATTCTGCTACCAATTTATGATATGACATTTCCATTTGTTTTTTCTTACACTGTTTTCACATAACTACTGATAAGAAATATTGTGTCTACAAAGACAAGATCCTCTATATGAGACTCAAGTAACTATTCAATGCCTTGGAACCTGCAAAGCATCACTGCTGTATGAAGTCGATGGCAGTTCCATAAAACAAGGGAGATGAGGTACACTCTTGCTTCAACCCTTTCATCAATCTGAAACCATTCACTAAGTCCTGCCTCTGGTATTAACGGTCTCATTTACAACGATTAACGTTTAGTTTGAGGTAATGTATTAATGGTCTTATTTACAACGATTAAAGTTTAGTTTGAGGTAATGTATTAATGGTCTTAAATTCACAATGATTAAAATTTAGTTTGAGATAATGTACTAACGCTGTTAAATTTTAAAAGATTAAAAGTTTAGTTTCAAGTACTTTATTAATGGTTCTTACATTTCCAAAGATTAAAGTTTAGTTTAAAGTACTTTTTTAACCGTTCTTACATTTCCAAAGATTAAATTTTAGTTTGAAGTACTGTATTAATGATCTTAAATTTTCAAAGATTAAAGTTTAGATGAAGTACTGTATTAATGGTTTACATTTCCAAAGATTAAAGTTTAGTTTGATGTACTCTATGATTGTTTTACATTTCCAAAGGTTAAAGTTTAAGTTACAAATACTGTATTAAATATATTAAATTTTCATCCATTAAAATTTAGCTATTCAAAATCTGTAATAAATGTCTTAAATTTGACTTAGCACGAGTTTAGTTGCAAGTACTCTATTAATTTAACTATGTCAAAAATAGTCCTTTATTATAGGTAGGCATATTAGAGAGAAAAATCACAACATGTGAAATGACACAACCATTACTAGTTACTGTAAAATACTGAATAAGAAATGGGGAAATTCAGGTCAACTGTTGAAATCACAACTAGCACTAAATGCATAGAGACACGAACAAATTTAGGATTTTGGATTCTATGCATTAAGCCACTGAACCAGTAACTTGCTGTGTACCTGCAAGAGTTGGTAGACTGGTTTCAATGCTCAAGGAAGACCAAAAGTCATACAGATAGACAATGTCACAGAAAACCTAGCAGCAGTAAAGGTTAATATCTGTCAAATACAATACACTTAGACTCAGGACAAAAATATTGCAGCTCCTCACAATTCTTGGTGGTGCATGTGCATAAGTCAGTAAGTAATCTTTTATTTTAGGAAAATGTATTTTTGTGTAAGGTTATGCCAGCCTTTACTAAAAGCTTTGTTGTTCCAGCTGAAGGCCTTCTTGGCTGAAATGTTCTACTTTTGTTTTGTTTCTCACCTACGTCAAGCTATTACCATACCACCTTTGTTTTGTTTCTCACCTACCTAAAGCAATTACCATACCACCTTTGTTTTGTTTCTCACCTACGTAAAGCAATTACCATACTACTTTTGGTTTGTTTCTCACCTACGTAAAGCTATTACCATACCACTTTTGGTTTGTTTCTCACCTATGTAAAGTTATTACCATACCACTTTTGTTTTGTTTCTCACCTACGTAAAGCTATTACCATACCACTTTTGGTTTGTTTCTCACCTACATAAAGTTATTACCATACCACTTTTGTTTTGTTTCTCACCTACGTAAAGTTATTACCATACCACTTTTGTTTTGTTTCTCACCTACGTAAAGCAATTACCATACCACTTTTGTTTTGTTTCTCACCTACGTAAAGCAATTACCATACCACTTTTGTTTTGTTTCTCACCTATGTAAAGCAATTACCATACCACTTTTGTTTTGTTTCTCACCTACGTAAAGCAATTACCATACCACTTTTTACTTTTTTAAAATTGTCCTTATTATAATCAGCTTTACAGCAGCTTCAAATTTCTATGCATCTTGATGCCTTTATCCAGTAACTAGTCTAATCTGGACAAATGGTTAGGGGAGACAATCCAGTACTGAAAAATGAGGCGCTGAAGTGTTGGGCCAAAAGTGGAAATATCAGAATTTTACTCCAAACCAGAACACAACACAACCACACTCACTTAATTTTCTTTTAGGGGTGGATGTAGAAGAGGCATACTCTTTTGGTCATCACATGATTACAAGCATTACCAACATTGAGGAGTGGAGTAAAGGGGCATCACTCTCTTGGTCACATTGTATACCTTCTTCTTTATGCCATTACTTTCCTCACTACAGGTCACATATCTATTTTATTCAGCTGAGGTGACTGATGAACCCAACCTCAAACCATGGGCTCTTTGTGTAAAAAGAGCTAATTTCACCTTTTAACAAGTAGACCTACTTTGCACCTGATATATATGCTTTTGTGTAATAAAGAAATAAATTAACAATAGTTAATACAAATTAATGAAACAGATTATTTATTTATGAGAGCATTAGCAACAATACAGAACATCACATCTAACAAAAGTGCTAACTGGTTGTCAGATGTCAGTAACAAATAATTGCTTTTGTTAAATTATATATTTGCACTTGATAAAAATACACGGATTTTGTTTACTTTTAAAATTAAATATGTCTAAAAGTTTTGATAACC
Organism: Megaustenia siamemsis; assembly: GCA_032433765.1. NCBI lineage: Eukaryota > Metazoa > Mollusca > Gastropoda > Stylommatophora > Ariophantidae > Megaustenia > Megaustenia siamemsis. The sequence continues at coordinate 11,583,977 of JAVIAB010000102.1, forward strand.
TTTTACAAAATTCCTTGCAAAAATTGCATAGGATGACAAATAAATAAAATCATATATTATGTGACATCATAATAGCATGAAGGAAGCTATTCAACAATAAAGTTCATGAACAAGAATTGTGGGCCTCATTGATTGCCCATGTCAATGAGGCTTGAACAATTAATTGAACAAAATCAAATATACAGAACAGCTTCACTGGGTATTAAAGTACTTTATATTTTAAATTGCACAGCTGCTTGTTGCTATATCAAAAGTGGTATTTTGGTTCTAATCTTTGAAATTTAACAGCATTTATGTATGAAGATGTCCTGATACTAGTACATTCTCCTTATTCTTATAAAAGATATTTTATGTGAGTGGTTTCAATTTGTGACACCACATACAAAATGTAAAATGTTTAGCTAATGTAAATATTTGTGTGTGAATGATATTTTAGGAGTTAATGCTTGTAACAAAAAGATCAAAGAATGGTAAATCTGAGAGTTTTGGTGGATGCAATGTTTAATTTGTAATAACAAAAGTATTTATATTTTAAGATATGACTTCTTCATCATTTTGAATGTATAACAGAAGAAATGTATTTTAACTTCTAGCAAAGACACACATGAGCAAATTAACTAAAGTGTCAGTGATAAACCACTGTCTATGATGTTGAATATTCTTTCATGAAAAATTCTAGTAGTTTTTTATAAGTTTGTGAATGGTAAAGTTGTAGGATGACATTAATGGCTGTTACAAATTTATTCAATAATTTGACAAATTGTCTTTACTAAAAACAAAGATATATTTTGTACAAGTGGGTAAAAGGTAATTTACAAATAAATAGAATAAAACAATCCTTAAAAGTGTAACCACTTGCAAAACTATATGTCAGCAAATTTTGGATAGGTTTTTGTGGATATTGAGTTATTAGCGGATCATCATCATTGTGCTCTGAACATGTCCATAGGTGCTTAGATTCCCTCCTCAGCAAGTCTCGCAATGCCAGCGAATGATGACTCCAGTTCTGTGTTGGTTGATTAGTCTTCTTATGTGCCCACTAAGTTTCTCTTTTCTGGCAGTGTTCATCTTAACTCCCATCTCTTTTATCCGAAGGAGTGATGTAGACTCATGGTTGTCGAAGTCCTGTGTCCTTCCCATTTCCCGGAAGGCATTTATAATGTTCACTTGATCCATTGGTTGACCATCATAAACAATAGCACAGCTAGCCAATCTGTCAACTCTTTCATTTCACTGTACTTCCACATGTTCTGGGACATAGACAAAGGTGACCTTACAAACGTATGTTTGACTTCCGTAATGACTCTACCCATTGCATACATACAAATCCCACCTCCACTTTTCTTATCATGCTCATCGAATCACTCAGTATACAGGTATGGGTGTAGTCTTGTGACTCTAACCAAATGAATGCCTTGGTCACTGCCATCACCTCCATCGTCATGCTACTCATGGTCATAATGTATGCACCACTGTTTTCCTTGACTATTCTGCCTGCTGAGCATGCTGTAAATGCCCATGCACTCCTTTGGTGTCGTCTTACAGATCCGTCTGTATAGATGACGGCATCTTTCTCATTGGTGTTATCCCAGATGTGACCATTGACCTTCATTTTTACCACGACTGAGTCCGGTTCCCTACATCTCCTGTCAAGTATGACAATACATGAGAATGTCCCCTTGAATGATGTAGGCACCGGTATCCACTCCTCACCAGTATTGATATTGGTAAGCCCACAGACCTGTTTGATGACATCTGCTCAGCCCACCCATTATTTGCCCCTTTTTTAACCTGACACCCTTTCCTGTGTTGTTTTGATGGTTAAGTATGGGAGATGTTGTTTTTATGTATTCAGAAGCCTGTGAGCTGATGCCCTTTGGCACATTGCCATGTAATGATATCTGCAGGTATTTCTGAGTTGCCTTGTAGCTCCATATAAGGTGTTCATTTATCCGGTCTTTGAGGAAGTAGAGTTGATCTGATATCGGTTGAGCTTTGGATGTCTGGGAAATGAAAGTAGATCAACCACCAATAGAGAAATAGGAGTTAAAAAAGCACAGAACTAGACTACAATACAAATTCAGCTTGTGGGTACAGTAAAGCTGGTGATGGGCAGAGTTAAATATTATATGTTTGATCTTAGCCATTGGCTCTTAGGTCCTAGTGATGAAATGACTTGAGTGAATTTTCATTTTCAGATTCTTACTGGAAAGGGTACATCTTGTCTGTCCTAGAAGGTAATACAATGCAATAGGTCTTCTATATCAAAGTTCCAATCACCATAGACATACACTGTTGCTATATAACTCAATAGAAATAATACAGTGATGTTTTGATCCATTTTGAGTTGCTGATCCTGCAAGAAACTTTGTGGTCTATAAGTTGTTTCTCCACATTTATTCACTTTTGGACATGACAAACAAATCCCAGCTTGCAACTAATGAGTTAAGTAGAAAAACCATAAAAATGCATATAGTGCCTATATAAAAAAATATTACATATTCATTTTCTAATCATCCAATTTTTAAATAAATAATTCAATAATAATATTTCTCTCTGTATTTTATCTCTCCCACCGCCCCTTGCTTATATCTCTCTCTCTTCTCCTGTATCTCACTTTCTTTCAGTCTCTCAATAAATGTATGACAATCATTTAAATTATAAAATTGCTAACTAATCAGGGATTCCCCTTGAGACCATTATAGATATTTCATTTCTATATCTGCCTCACCACACCTTGATTCAATCCTTCAACAAATATAACATACAAATTCTGCATCATTATTACAATAAAATGATATGGTACAATCAAAGAGATATTGACGATAACACAGATCCTGCATTATTATTACAATAAATTTATATGTTACAAGTAAGAGATGTTCACAATAATATAAACTTAAATATCAAATTGCATTTTTAAATTTGCATCCCATTGTTTCAGACTCAGACTTTCAACAAAGAAATATTGAGAAATGGTTGAGCTGCTCTTTTAACACTGTAGAAGATCACCCTAGATATTTTACTTTCAATTTCCTCAAACATTTCTCTGCGGAGGTCAATGCCTCTTCATATTAAAACAAAAGCAATAGCAAAAACAAAAAGAAGCAGGCTAAATGTGGAAGATGGCATGATCTTTGTTTTAGAAACATTCCGCCATACATTTGGAAAGTGGTTGCATCATTCTTCATCAGCAATGTTATTAAATATTACATTAGATTTATAACTGATAATCCTCTTTCAATTTATTCAATTTACTTTATTTAAATGTCTTTTTTTATGAAGATATGACTACAAAAGAAAGATTTACAACCACTAGAATGAACCATCACAGAAGAATGCTGAATGTAACAAAAAGGTATGACATGCAATGGCAAAGATATTAAAAAGAAAAGTAGATGTCAGACCAATTCTGAGTTTCATTCAAAAACAAGAAATTAAATAATTTTGACATAGCATCCAAAGAATCAGAGGAAACAGCAAAAAAATAAAATAGCATCCAACAGCAAACAGATGAATCAGCAGGAGCAGAAAAGAGCATCCAACTGCAGTTAGATATAACAGCAAAGAAAGAAAAGATCATCCAACAGCAATCAGATGAAACAGTAAAATAAAATAAAAAAGATGACATCTAAGATGGTGCAGTGAAATCTCAAATAAGAAAAATGATTTCAACAAGTTGATAAGTGACAAATAAATAATTAATGAAAGTAGTGGCAGAAGATCTAAAATACCATTGCTGTCATGTGACATGACAACAAGCAAGCAGTAGTAGATGTATAAAATAAACACAAAATGGTAAAAAGAACATTACGTTATACACTATAATTAGACCTTTTTATTCATTTTAAGATTTGTACTTGCCTGCTTTTTGTGTTTGTTTTTTTATAATATTATCTGTTGGTTTGTAGCTGATGAAGGTTTTTGCCGAAATGTTGTAGTTTGTCTCATCTTTCTATAGATTTACTTTTCTGTAGCTCTTCTTGCATCATCACGTGATATTCAATATATTGTATATTTTGTATTTGTCCCCTATCTCCAAGCAATGGAAGAGTGGACTTATGATGCAGAAAAACAAGCCAAATTTTTGGTCAACATGATATCATTATTGACAAAGAAAGAAATCACAACATATTTTTAAAAAAGAACTTGAAAGCTAGGTTTTGGAATAACTAATAAGTTAAATGTGCATGTGTTCTGCGAGGCACAAAGGGGAGTTAAGAATAGTGGCGCTGTTCCTTACAATGCATATTCGTAAGAGGCGACTAAGGAGAATTGGATTGGGACTGGCTAACATGTACTGTAAAAAAATAAGCCTAAAAAACTTAACAAATATGGACAAGTCAAAGAAAAGAATAAAAGTAAATTTGCCATCCAGATAAGATAAAGGCTCTCTGTTTAAGAGATGTATGATGCAATTCAGAGAAAGCGTAAGGAGTCCAGGTTGCTGACTCACCTTTTGTCTGTCAGGAAATCCTCCAGAATTGGTACCTGGAATGTATGTACCCTAAATGAACCATAAAAAGCTGCACAGGTAGCAACAGAAATTAGAAATTACAAAATAGATATTCAAGGAATGTGTGAAACAAGATGGCTAGGAATGGAAAGGATAAAACTAAATACAGGAGAGATGATTTTATCATCAGGACACTGGGAACCTGAAGCACAACATAGTCAAGGAGTTATCATAATGTATCATGGAATACATCAAGGAATTGTCAAGGAATGCACAGAAGACACTGATAGAATGGGAAGCAGTAGGGCCAAGACTAATGAGAGCAACATTTAAAACAACAAAAAACAAAGTAAAAATACACATTATCCAATGCAATGCACCAACCAATGATAAGGATGATTTAGTTAAAGGTGAATTATATAAACAGTTGCAATGTCAGATGGATAAAAGACGAGCCAAGGATATTATAATCTTGATGGGAGATCTAAATGCAAAAGTAGGATCAGACAACAGAGGCTTCAAAGAGATTATGGGAAAACATGGACTTGGAGATATAAATGAGAATAGAGAGATATTTGTGAACTTCTGTGCTCTTAATCAAATGAGCCTAGGAGGAACAATATTCCAACATAAAAATACATAAAGATACATGGGTGTCGCCAGATCATAGAACAGAGAATCAAATTGCCCACATATGTATTAATAAGTTGAAGTCCTCCTTACAGAATGTAAAAGTATATAGAGGATCAGATGTGGCTTCAAACCATCATCTTCTGCTAGCCAAACTTAAACATAAACTAAAAAGATACTACAACAAATAAGGGCAGAAAGTATTTCAATGTATAATTTAATAAAGAACAAGGAATTAAAGACAAATTTGCAGTCACAATATCAAACAAATACCAAGTCCTCCAACAACCAGAAAATACAATCAATATAGAAGATCATTGGAAACAGGTAAAGGATATATGGAAAGAGACATGCGAAGAAACGCTGAGGGGAAAGAGAATGCCATAATAAGGCATGGATGACAGCAGAGACCCTGGATAAAATTAAAGAAAGAAAGAATAAGAAAGCAGACATAAATAAAAGTAAAATGAGAAGTAATAAAGCCAAGACACAGGAAGCTTACGCAGAGGTGAACAAAGAAGTGAGAAAATGCATTAAAAGGGATAAGAGGAAATATATAGATGAACTAGTTAAAGAGGCAGTGGAAACAGCAAATAAAGGGAATATGAAAGAACTGTACAACAGCACAAAGAAATTAAGTGGAAAATACAAACAGATAAATATCTTTATTAAAGATAAGAAAGGAAATCTGCTTAGTAATATAAGGGAACTAATGGAGAGATGGAAAGAGCACTTTGAAGAACTTTTGAACAGACCCGGCTCAAATAACCCTCCAGATATACTACCAGCAGAAGAAGAGTTACATGTTAACTGTGGAAAACCAAGCAAAGAAGAAATAATGAAAGCCATCAAACTATTAAAAAATGGTAAAGCCACAGGACCAGGTGAAATTCCTTCGGAAGCCATCAAAGCAGATATTAACACCTCTACCAAGATGGTACGTAATCTATTAGATAAAATTTGGGAGAGGGAAGAAATACCCAAAGACTGGAAAGAAGGTTATATGATCAAACTTCCAAAGAAAGGAAGTTTACAGCAGTGCACAAATTATAGGGGAATTATGCTACTATCAGTGCCAGAAAAGATATTAAGCAGAATCATTCTGGAGAGACTAAAACAGGCCATAGAGAAATATTTGAGAGATGAATAAGCAGGTTTTAGGAAAAACAGATCATGTGCTGATCAAATAACTACCCTATGTATAATAATTGAACAAAGTTTAGAACTTCAGTCCCCACTTTATATTGGATTCATAGATTACGAAAAGGGATTTCAGAGTTTAGACAGAGGAATGCTTTGGAAGTTGCTAGGTCAATATGGAATCCCCACAAAATTTATTAATCTGATAAGAACATTGTATGAAGAAATGAAATGTAGTGTGGTGCATGAAGGGCAGCTTACAAAAGCATTTGAAATAAAAACAGGAGTAAGGTAGGGATACCTTCTATCTGCATTTCTCTTTATACCGGCCATAGATTGGATTATAAAAATAACTCAAAACAACAGAAATGGAAACCAGTGGTCACTGACCAAGCTACTTGATGAATTTGACTTTGCTAATGACATAGCTCTCCTATCACACAAACATCAACAGATGCAGGATAAAATGAGCATACTTGATGAGAGATCACAACAGATAGGAATAAAAATAGAGATACAAACAAAATTATGAGAATTAATGCAGTTGGCAATAATTAAATAAAATTAGGAGAAATACCACTACTAAACGTACAATCTTACATATATCTTGGCAGTAATATAGACAAAGAGGGAGGAACAGAAAATGATACCAAAATAAGGATATCAAATGCAAGAGGAGCATTTCTTCCACTGGGAAACATATGGAAGTCCAAAGAAATTAGTTAAACACTAAAATAAAAATGTTCAACTCCAATGTTAAGTTTTAGTCTTAATATAAGACTGTGAAACATGGAGAACACAAAAATTTCAATCATGAAGATACAGACTTTCATTAATGGATGCTTACGCAGAATAAAAGAATGGAAATGGCAGGACAAAATCACTAACATAGAATTATGAAAATGTACCAGTCAAATACCTATGGGTAAAGAGATACAGCAAAGACGATGGCATTGGATAGGACACACACTGCGGAAGCCAGCTGAGAATATTACACAACAGGCCCTTTTTTGGAATCCCCAGGGGAAAAGACAAAGAGAAAGACCAAGGAATTCTTGGAGAAGACAGATAGAAGCAGAGATGAAGATGTTGGGGAAGACTTGGAATGATCTTAAAAGAATGGTAAGAAACAGACCGTCTTGGAAAGTTAAATGCCACAGAAGTGAAATGTGTCAGGTAAATCACGGAAGCCAGCTTGACAGACAAAATCAGAAGTAAAGAACTAAGAACTAGGTTTGGGAACACCTCCAAAGAAGAATATATAATTAAACAATGAATTCAATAGGCCATGAATCAAGACAGAAACAACTAAACACAATCCTTACAGTTATTAACAAATGCTATAAAACAAAAAAAAACCAAGAGGATACCACTCAAATATGTTGGATAGACAGAATACTAAAAAGAAATGTGAAAGCAGAAGAGGAAATCAAAGAGCAAAACTCTGTAAACTATTTCTCACCTAGATGTGAAAGATAAATCAGGAAGGAAAGAAGAGGCAGAAGAAACATACTACTTATTATAAATGAAGCAAACTACAGACCCGTGTCAAGAACACTCTTTACCATCAAAACTGTAAAATACATGTGAAGAGAAACAGAACAGAACAGAACTGAGGCACAGAGTTGCAGGGTAGTTCTTCTTTCCTCTCTAATTTGATTTAACCAATGAGGAAAGATATAGTTTGTGGCCACAACATTTTTGTGTTGTTAATTATTACTGCAAAGTTGTCATCATTATTAATACCAAGTACCATGCTTGCTGGGGAGCCACGATAGCTCAGTGGTTAGTGAACTGGACTACAAAGGACAAGAAGTAGGGTTTGATCCCAACCAACGGCTTCCTGGTTCACCCAGCCTTAAATTGGTACCAGATTTTTTCTGGTAAAGTAAAGCGGCTCGGGCGTAATACTGACCACATTACCCTAAAAATCATGTGCTGAAGGTATGTAAAAATTAAGGTCACTAACACCATATTCCCTATACGCCAGTTGGCATGACAGAGGCTCTTTAATTTTTTATTTTTAACCATGCTTGCTGGGGTAGGTGATCATGTGTCTTCATAATTTTTCATATCTGTATTTTTTTTATTTTGACTAACAAATAGAGCATTTCTGAAATTGTCTTGCATCTTTTCTCTATTTCAGCTCTAATGGCTACCTACTGCAATTTTTTCAGTTGTCTTAGCTGTCACAAAAAAAATGACAGCTGTCACAATATATCACAGCTCCAAGAAAATATCCCAGCTGTTACAAAATATCCTAGCTGCCTCAAAATATCCTAGCTATCATAAAATATACCAGTTGTCACAAAATATCCCAGCTGTCACAAAATATACAAGTTGTCATAAAATATACCAGCTGTACCAAAATATCCCAGCTGTAATAAAATATATTTCAGCAGTCAAAATATATCTCAGATCACACAAAATATCCCAACTGTAACAAAATATCTAATTTGTCACAAAATAGGCCAGCTATCCCAAATTTTTCCAGCTGTCACAAAATATCTCAGTTATCACAAAATACCCTAAAAATAACAAAATATCTCAGCAGTTAAAAAATATCCCAGCTGTCACAAAACATTATAGCTGTCATAAAATATCATAGTTTTGACAAAATATGCCAGCTGTTACAAAATATCAAAGTTGTCACAAAATATCCCAGCTGTAACAAAATATCTCAGTTGTCAGAAAATATCCCAGCTGCAACAGAGTATCCCAGTCATAACAAAATATTCCAGCTGTTACAAAATTTTTTACAAGAAAACAGAACAGAAAATTGAAGCCTTTGAAATGTGGATTTATAGAAGAATAGGTAGAATTGGATGGAAACAAAAGATAACAAACGAAACAGCTGAAAAACAAAAAGAGAACTACTAAATACAATCAAGACAAGACAAATTAAATTTTTGGGGCATGTTAAAAGACACAACAGCCCACTAAAAGTAATATTGGAAGGAAAAATACAAGGTAAAAGAGGCAGAGGCAGACCAAGACTAACATGGAAGAGAAACATCAAAAGATGAACAAGTCAATCTATGTCAGCCTGCACCATCAAAGCAAGAAACAGAGTAGAATGGTGATCCATGGTAGCCAACCTTCGATGCGGAGAGGGTACTCGATGATGATGATGATGATGTTACAAAATATTTCTATTGTCACAAAATGGCACAGCAATAACAAAATGACACAGCAATAACAAAATGACCCAGCAGTAACAAAATATCCCAGCTGTCATAAAATATCCCAAATGTCCAAAAATATACAAGTTGTCATAAAATACAAGCTGTACCAAAATATCCCAGCTGCAATAAAATATATTCCAGCAGTAAAAATATATCTCAGTTCACACGAAATATCCCAGCTGTAACAACATATCTCATTTGTCACAAAATAGGCCAGCTATCACAAAATATTCAACCTGTCACAAAATATCTCAGTTATCACAAAATATCCCAGATGTCACAAAATACCCCAGCAATAACAAAATACCTCAGCAGTAACAAAATATTCCAGCTGTCACAAAATATCACTGCTGTCACCAAAAATTCATAGTTCTCACAAAATATGCCAGCTGTTACAAAATGTCAAAGTTGTCATAAAATACTAAAGTTGTAACAAAATATCTCAGTTGTCACAAAATGTCCCAGCAGTAACAAAATATCCCAGCTATTACAAAATATACAATATATCATAAAAATTACCAGCTGTAGCACAATCATCATCATCTTCATCATCATCAAGTACCAGGCCTACTAGCATAGGTGATCATGTCTCTCCACAACTTCCGATCTCAACAGTTCTTTATCATTTCTGTTGTTAACCTTCTACCAATCCATTCTCTTAAGCTGTCTGCTATTTTCTCTCTTTTGCTTCCCTCTTGTCTCTTCGTCCCTCAATTTTTCCAGTTGTTACAATATATTCCAGTTGTTTCTCTTCTCATTACATGGCCAAAAAATGATGATTGTTTCTTCCTAATATTGGAAATTACCTCTCTTTTAGCTTTGGCACAATATCCCAGCTGTAATAACAAATATTCCAGCAGTCAAAATATATATCAGCTCACACAAAATATCCTAACTGTAATAAAATATCCCAACAGTCACAAAATATAGAATTTGTCACAAAATATCCAAGCTATCACAAAGTCTTCCAGCTGTCACAAAATATCTTAGTTATCACAAAATATTACAGATGTCACATAAATATCCCAGCAGTAACAAAAGATCCCAGCTATCACAAAATATACAATTTGTCATAAAATATACCAGCTGTAGCACATTATCTCAGCAGTTATAAAAAATATTCCAGCAGTCAAAAAAATATATCAGTTCACACAAAATATCCAAAATGTAACAAAATATCCAAGCTGTCACAAAATATCTCATTTGTCACAAAATATCTCATTTGTCACAAAATATCCCAGCTATCACAAAATCTTCCAGCTGTCACAAAATATCTCAGTTATAACAAAATATCCCAGATGTCACATAAAAATTCCAGAAGTAACAAAATATACAGCTATTACAAAATATCCCAGCTATTACAACATCATCCAGCTGTCTCAAATTGGCACAGTAGTAACAAAATATCCCAGTAGTAAAAAAATATCCCAGCAGTAGCAAAATATCCCTGCTATTACAAAATATCCCAGTTGTAACAAAATATCCCAGCTGTAACAAAATATCCTAGTTGTAACATAATATCCCAGTTGTCACAAAATAATCCAGCTGTCACAAAATATTACAGCTGTCACAAAATATCCCAGCTGTCACAAATAATCCCAGCTGTCAAAAAATACCTAAGTTGTCACAAAATGTTACAGCTGTAACAAAATATCCCAGCTTCAACAAAACATCGCAGCTGTCATAAAACATCCAAGCTGTCACAAAACTTCACAGTTGTCACAAAATATCTCAGTTATCAGAAAATATCCCAGCTGGAACAATTTTATCACAGTCGTAACAAAATATTCCAGATGTTACAAAATATTTCAGATGCCACAAAATGTCACAGCAGTAACAAAATGTCCCAGCAGTAACAAAATATCCAAACAGTAACAAAATATACCAGAATAACAAAATATCACAGCTGTCACAAAATCTCATTTGCCACAAAATATCTCAGTTGTCACAAGATATCAAAGCTATAAAACACATATTGTGTTGTCAGAAAATATCCCACATGCAAAAACGTATCCCAGTGGTAACAAAATATACCAGCTGTACCAAAATATCCCTGATGTAATAAAACATATTCCAGCAATCAAGATATATATCAGTTCATACAAAATATCCCAGCTGCAAAAAAATATCCCAGCTGTCACAGATTATATCATTTGTCACAAAATATCACTGCTATCACAAAATATTCAAGCTGTCACAAAATATCTCAGTTATCATAGAACATCCCAGATGTCACAAAATATCCCAGATGTCACAAAATATCCCAGCAGTAACAAAATATCACAGCAGTAACAAAATATACAGCTGTCACAAAATTTCCCAGCTATCACAAAATATTACAGCTGTCATAAAGTAATTCAGTTTTCATAAAATATCCCAGCTGTCACAAAATATCTCAGCTATAACAAAATGTCTCAGTTGTTACAAAATGTTACAGCTTTAACAAAATATCCCAGCTGCAACAAAACATCATAGCTGTCATAAAACATTCAAGCTGTCACAAAATATCACAGTTGTCACAAAATATGTCAATTGTCATAAAATATCCCAGTCGCAACAATTTTATCCCAGTCATAACAAAATATTCCAGCTGTTACAAAATATCCCAGCTGTCACAAAATATACAATTTGTCAAAAAATATACCATCTGTACCACAATATACCAGCTGTAGTAAAAAATATTCCAGCAGTCAAAATATATATCAGTTCACACAAAATATCCAAGCAGTAATAAAATATCCCAGCTGTCACAAAATCTTCCAGGTATCACAAAATATCAGTTATCACAAAATATTCCAGATGTCACATAAATATCCCAGCAGTAACAAAGTATCACATTTGTCACAAAATATCACAGTTGTCACAAAATAGCCCAGCTGTCACAAAATATCCCAGATGACACAAAAAAACCCCAGCAGTAACAAAATATCCCAGCTTTCACAAAATATAGTTCTCACAAAATATGCCAGCTGTTACAAAATATAAAATTTGTCACAAAATATTAAAGTTGTAACAAAATATCTCAATTGTCACAAAGTATTTCATTTGTCACAAAACATCACAGCAGTAACAAAATATCTCAGGTGTCACAAAATATCCCAGCTGCAACAAATATCCCAGTTGCAACAAAACATCCCAGCTGTCATAAAATATCCCAGCTGTCACAAAATATCCCCTCTGCCACAAAATATCCCCTCTGTAACAAAACAACACAGCTGTCATAAAACATCCCAGCTGTCACAAAATATCACAGTTGTCACAAAAGATCACAGATGTTCCCTTCTCCTGACATGCCCTCTTTTAGAACATCCTAATTACTCTTTTAGAACATCCTAATTACTCTTTTAGAATATCCCCATTACTTTTTTGTAACATTCCCATTACTCTTTTAGAATACCCTTGATACTTTTTTTTTAGAATATCCACATTACTTTCTTAGAATATCCGATTACTCTTTTAGAATATCCCCATTACTCTTTCAGAATATTCCCGTTAGTCTTTCAGAATATCCCTTTAGTCTTTAAGAATACCCTCGTTACTCTTTTAGAACATCCTCGTCTATTACAAAAGTTGGACACAACTAAAAAAAACAAAATTAATATAAAAAGCTGCTTTATAGAATTGTTGGATTTTTGTGTTCTGTGATGGCTCTCTTGCAGTACTTTTTAACCATAGCATATGCATCAGGGGACAGACAACAATCCTGGACATGCAACTGCTGAAATGAAGAGTACCTAAAAGCAATCATCACTATTCCTTTGTCTGTTTTTACATCACATGACTTCATCTAGTTTATGTAGATTTGGACAGTGCATAGATAAGGCATACAGTCCATCATCTGTTATGTCACATTTGCTTATGTCCAACGAGCAAAGTCTTGAGCGGTTTTGTGCCAGAAAATCTAAGCCAATGTCTGAGATAGCCTCACAGCTCCGAGCGTTGAAGTAGCATAGCTTGTTGTAGTTCTTAGTAATGTGAATTACCCCTTGGTCTGACACCTTGGTAAACATGAAAAAAAATTGTAAAAAGTTTATAACAGGCCTTTGTGAGCAATTATATATGTAAATATTTGTAAATAGTCCATATAAATATCTGTCAACAATTATAATATTTTTCTTTAAATGTTTAAACATTGTACATAAACATAACACTTGTAAACATGTACAAATTAAACATCATTTCTTTTAATATATGAAGGAATAATGATGTTAGTGATCATATTTTTTTATGACCAACAAGACTTTTATAAATGTTGTGACCAGAATCAAGCAATGCTGCACTACCTTTTCACATAAAATGGTAGATGTGTAAATACATTTTTGAAGCAGGCCATATATAAATATGTAAATATTTTAACAGTGATACAAATTCTATCACCATGATCGTTTAAACTAATCAATGAGAAAATCTTTAAAAACATCACAGAGATGCCAGACATAAACAATAATGGAATGATTGTCAGTAACCTAAGATATGCTGATGATACTGTATTACTAGCAGAAAATCCTGAAGATCTACATCAATTACTAAATGAGATAAACATGATAAGCAAAAAATATTGATTAGATATGAATATCAAAAAGACTAAAACTATGATCATAAACAAAGTACTCAAAACCTACAAATGGATATCAAATTTCAAGAAATACACCTGAAGACAGTTCAAAGCTACAACTACTTTGAACATACTGTAACCAGTGATGGAAAATGTGAAACTGGAGAAAAAAAAATAGAAAATGGCAAAAAATCATTTTAATGTCATAAAAAACAGACTGTTTCCTGTCATTCATCTGACACATTTCATCTTAGTAGAGGTTATTTTTCTTATTGTTCTTGCATCTAGGATCCAGGTCTGGCATTGGTAGCACAATGTTGGGATAAAGATTGTATTGTATAGTGCTCATTTTGCCTCTAGCGTTATTTCCTTGTTGGACAATAGTGGTGATAACTGTCCAATGATTTGGATTGACAAACGATGAAGTCGATGATAAACGATGAGGTAATGTGGTCGGTATTACGCCCGTGCTGCTTTACTTTCCCAGAAAAATTCTGGTACCCATTCAGGGCTGAGTGAACCCGGAGCCGTCGGTTGGGATCGAACCCTACCCTAGTGGTTCACTAACCACTGAGCTATCGCGACTCAAAAGACACTATGGTCTACGAAAAATAATCTTGGAAGGGAAAATGTGAGGTAAAAGAGAGAGAGGTAGACCAAGACTAATATAGACAAATAACATCAAAAGATGGTCACATCAGCCTATGATAATCTTCATTATCAAAGCAAGAGACAGAGCAGAAAGATGCTCCATGGCAGCCAACTTTGGATGCGGAGACAGCACTTAATGAATGACATAAATGAAAATGTCCAATAAAATTTATGCTTAGCTCTCTAAAGAAACAATTTTAAACTGATAAGCTGTGAAAGACTGTATCTGTACTTCAAAATTTTTATAAAATGTATTGTTTCCAATGTAAAGCAAGATTTTTTTTGCTCTTCCAAAAAAAGTTTCCACAGTCTGGTGTCACGTGCTTCCTTGTATTTGTTATCAAAATTGTGGATGCACTGAATACGTGTCAGAAGCTATAAGCTGTGATTGAAATTCTCACAGTGGAAAGTTTTGAGCCTAAAGCAATTCACAATGCTCTGTGGAATTTGCTTGAAGAGGAAGTTTTCAATCTCAAGTTATGACAGTCTTGACACAGAGGAGTGGTTGTTAGTTCAAATCTGACTGTACAAGTTGGGATTTTTATTTGTGATTTCTCTCTGTGGTAACCACCCCTGGTTACAACAGTGAGGCCCGGCTTGACACACCAATTACATCAACAGAAAAATATGAGTACCTCTGAATATGGAGTTATCTGCCTGAGTGGTGAGGGGCCCTTGTGCACATGGCTGCCAGGGTAAAATGAATTAACATGCAAAATTCAGTTCCTAGGCTATAGGGACTTCACCTTAGGTGAAAGCTGCAAATGCAGAAAAAAAAATGTCTATACTGTACTTTTTTGGTTAACTCTTTCCGTATGGAAGCTTTTTATTGGTGCAACAGAAGAGATTTCAGAGTTTTAAGAATCAATCTATATATTTACTCTATATTTATATTTATCTAACATATAACATATTATATTTGAATGTTTAGATAATTGAACAAGATATAAGATTTCACCAATATCCAGATGATATAAGACATGTAAAAAGAACATGGTTTGATGGCATTCACACTAATAAAATTGAGCGTTGCGCACTATACGGCGAAACGTACGTTACCAGAATCACATTGGCGCACAGTGAGGCAAATTGTATGGAAAGAGTTAATGTAATAAATCATTTTAAAGAAAAAAAATCTGAGTACAAATGTTTGCAGTGATATAAATAGAATGATACACATTACACGTAGACTAATGTTTTCTATTACAAATATTTGGCTGTTAAACATGTAAATGCAGGTGGTTGGTGAGCAGGTACAAGATGGTACTTACTCACATCAATTTCAGGACTAGTGGTTTCTTCAAGGTGGTGTCTTTTCAATAATTGCTATACTACCTTGGGTTTATACTTTTTTTCAAAGTTGAGTAAGGTAGAATTTTAGCGAAGATTGAGAAGCTTGGCCAGAATGAGAACATATGACAAAGTACACCGAAAACCCTGTGCGCCATCTGCTGGCACTCCAGGGCATTAGAATTAAGACAGTCATGAAAATATATGAGTACTAACATACTTTTTCCCAAATCCGCACAACTTTTAAAAATAAAGAGACATTAGAATGTAAAATCCTCAATTACCTTTTTACACTTGCCACAATGAGGTAACATAGAGTCTTATGTAATTTAACCACTCTTGCATGCCTAGATCAGCTACACTTTTGCAATCACTCAGTCTCAGTTCTCGTAAGCTTGTCGAAGGAAGAAATTTTTTATTGTTTAATGACATGACATAAAGAGAATAATTAAAATTACAAAGAAAACAAGTTTTAAACAGTTAAACTGAATATTTACTGAATATTTATTTATTGTATAGAATATTATTTATTAACTAATTTTTATTCATAGAAAGTACTTGTATTTCTGGTTATTATTATTAATTGTATTATATTTTATAATTTAAAGTAATTCTTATTACTATTTGTAATATTGGAATGGTATTATAATCTAATTATATATATATATATATAATTTTTACTTGTGACAAACTTACTTAGTTCTTTTTGAAGTTAGAATCATGACAAATCATGATCATCAAGTACCAGGATTGCTGGCGTAGATGATCATGTCTCTCCACAACTTTTGATCTCGACAGTTATCATTTCTGTTGTTGACCTTTAGCCAAGCCATTCTCTTAAGCTGTCTGGTATCTTTTCTCATTGATTCCCTCTATCTCTTCGTCCTTCATGACAAATAGACAATGAATAATAATGAATGAATATTAATTCATTTTCAATATAAAGATTAAAGTAGCTTGAACTGTAGTAATACTATGTATAAAATGCATCTAATCATTATTTGAAGATGTTCTAAGTTATTCTGTTAGAAAACCTGAAATATTATAGCCTCCATTTTCATGAAAATATTATTTGACTTTGACTATCCACTCTGCATTTTGTGAGGATAAGAAGACAATAAAATATATTGTTTTTCATAGCATCCTTTTAATAACAATCGTGTAATTCTAGTTGAATTTATGCATACTGGATTATTTTAAATTACTATCATTTAAAAACAAATTAATTTCCTATAATTTGCACAAAACGTAGAAGCACACTGATTTATTGAATTAATTTAAATCTATATTCATTGCTAAACATGTCTAATGATTAATACATTGTTTACATCATGCGATCGTGAGTAAAATCGTGGAGTTCTAATTTAATTGTATGCACAGTGGATAATTTTTAATTGCTACCATCTAAAATCAAATTAATTTCATAAAATTTGCACACAACTTAGAATAACATATATTTATCACATTAGTTTAAATCTATATGCATTGCGAAACATGCCTAATGATTAATATTTTACAGAATATTATGAATTGTCTAAAAATTTTAATGAATTATCCCAACGAACAATAACTTGTACTTACGAAAAATTAAGTTATTGCAGTGACTTCCCTTAATAATCAAGGGAAATAACACTTTTAAAAATTCATAGCAAAGTAATATTATTTAGTTGCATCATAAATTACAAGCACATACACTTTGATTGATACGATTTAATTTTAGTGCATTGTAAGACACATTGCCTAATATGTTTTTGTATATTTAAACATTAACATTTTTAAGAAAATAGTTTTTTTCAAATGATATGCAAAATTTGGTACTCTTAAAAAATTACAATAGCAAGAGATTTATATAATTAACTATTTTGTGTGTAGTTTTAGTGGCCGGGTTTATGAAATTCTAGTGAATATTTATAAATCAACTGCCCAATTTTCTCTTTGGCTAAGACGCAAGGCTTATAAACCTTGTCCTAGGTGCAAAGCCGTGTTGCCTGCTCTAGCAACACAGACTGTGTCACGTCGGCTACGTGACACAGTAGTCTTTGGGTACTGCTTTGCTACCTCCCATTATGTCAAAGTTTGAACAGAAAATTGGGGGGGTGGAAGATGCGTGGTCGGACTAGGTTAACACCCCATGTCCTTAGTGTCGAGATTGCAATCGGCACGGCTGTGTGCTGTTGAATCTGGGCTAGTTTCCACTAGCTAGGCAGCTCTAGCCTAGGGCATCAGTCCTAGTGAGGTGGGAATCCTGGGGACAGCAGCCCTTCCATTTACACAAATGACATGAGTGGTTATCCCCTTAACTTCTGTTCCCTACATTTCCTGTGGAGTGTGAAAATACACGAGAGAAAATGTGCCCCTGTATGACGTAGGTACAGGTACTCCTCACCAGCGTTGGTAAATCCTCAGACCTGTTTGGTGAACTATGCTCTTATTAGAATTGTTGGTGTCTTATTCTTTATAATCTATTTCTGAAGCATTAAGTAAAGTAAGCCTGAGTAGGCAGACGCACAGAAGCGAGAGTATCCAGTAGAGGCGTGAATTCTGTGATATGGTGTGTGACTGGCCGAGCGAGATGTGTGATTGCTGGCCGCTGTTAATAATTGTACATAGTTGCCATCGTTAGGGTTGTCGGAATAAAGATACATGATCTTTCAACATCAGCAGTGTGCAGATATTTATTGATAACATTGATTTAATGATAATAGTCACTACCTATGCCGAACTGAGAGTTGTCCCGGCACATACAAGACAGATATTAAACAAGTCAGTTCAGTCAGATTACAGCCGAAGTACTAGTTGAGGACGTGAGAACCTGACAGCTGAGACGGAGAGGTGAGCGCACGTTGACCACTGCACGTTTTTTACCTTGTCAACGTCATCATCGACTGAGCGGTAACAGTAGCCCTCACGGGGCGTTTGTACGTACTATCGACACAAGCAAAGAAAGCACGCTGTTGTCATAAACGGTGTACTACAGTGGACTGTTATTAAAGGCTGTTCAAATGGTGCTGGCAGGTCATTTTCATTGGCCTATCATACCATTACCAATATTCATACCATTGTCATTGCCTAACATCGTTTCAAACCTGTCACATGTGAATCATAGGACAACAGACAAAAGATAAGGCTGTAGGAGGACAGGAGGCTGTAGAAATATAGTTTTATAAAGAATGTTGAGAATACCATGGACAGTTAAGAATAGTAATGAAAACGTTCTGAAAGAGACCAAAGCAGAAAGAGAGTTAATATCCAATATTAGGAAGAAACAATTATCATTTTAATGCCATGTAATGAGAAGGGAAAAGATAGAAAAATGTTGGTTGTTTCACATGTCTTTATTCTGACTGTCTCTTACTTTGCATGTTGTTTTATCTGGTTCCATTTTCATTAAGTGTATCAGCATTTCATTTGTTTATTTTTTTTAATTTTGTGCATGCGCGTGTGTGCTTCTGGCGCGGGTGAATTTCGATTTCTTCTCAGATGTTCTTATTAACAGAACACAGAACCAAGCTACCCATATTATCGCTAGTGCTATGACATCTACACCTATCAAGACTCTAGAAACAGTAACAGGTTTACAACCCTTAGATAACAGATGGGTCACTAAAGTATTGCAACAAGTGGAGAAATATAGAAGGCTCCTTAGCCACCCGATGCACCAACGAATAACTGGTTTCGGAACTGTACGACTAAAGAGAAGCAGCTTTGCTGCAATTGCCAATGAACAAACTACTGGAGACCCTGTACTTTCCCAAACAATATCGAAACCCTTGGGCCCATCTGATATGTCTCCTTATGGAAAACATAAAATAATAGAACTTAAGGAAAATATAACAGGAATCATGAAAAAAAGCATCCAATCAGACACAGAAAGAAAACACGTAGCAGCAAAACACATAAACGATACCTACCCACAGGACTCTTGGTCCCACATATATACAGATGGCTCTGCTGCAAATGCCACCAAAAATGAAGGTGGAGGTGTGTTCTTGAAGCTGAATAACCGGGAAGAGATCACCAAGTCAATTGCTACTGGAAAATTCTCAAACAACTTTAAACTGAGGCCATCAAAGATTCTGCAACACTGGCTACTCAACACAAAAATAACATGCACAATAAATTGGTGATTCTGACTGATGAACTGTCAGTACTATCAGCTCTAAAAAGCCCCAAGAACAATGAACTAGGTGACTTGAGAACAACACTGGACCAACTATGCAATAACTTCCAGAGAGTAGTCATCCAGTGGATACCATCACACTGTAATATACACGCGAACGAACGCGCAGACAAATTAGCTAAAGAAGGAGGGAAATTACCACAAGAGAACCATCCGCTCAGTTATGATGAAGCCAAATCCATCCTCAAAGGTCAGTTCCATGAAAAATGGAAACGAGAACACCCAAAGCATAACGAGAGTGACGGATACCACCAACTATCAAGGAGGGATCAAGTCATCATACTTCGCCTACGCACTGGCCACAATAGAATGAGAAACCACATGTTCACCAAATTCAAAATAGGTACAACCAGCCTATGCCACTGTACACTGGACAATATGACTACAAAACATGTTTTACAGGATTGCCCCCAGTAAACAGTCTTGAGAAGAGCAATGTGGTCCACACCCACCTCCCTGGAAGAGAAACTATATCGGGCAATCGATTCACTTAAATAGACAGCTGACTCCATGAGAGATTCTGGAATCCTACTCTGATTGAGTCTTGATCGCAGAGAGAGAGAGAGAGAGAGAGAGAGAGAGAGAGAGAGAGAGAGAGAGAAATTTTCACATTGAATCTTTGAATAATCTTTGTGTTGTTTATTATCTTTTTTTTCAAAACATCTTTTTTCACAGGTCTGTATTCTGTGTCCACTCTATGACCATGTTTGGCATTGGTAGCATTAAACTGGCGGAGGAGTGTGGTGCTTTCGGGGTAACTAAAAGTAGTATGACCATCAAGATCATGGCAGTAACTAAAGCGAATCCATGGCTCGAAATACAACCTTTTACTCACGTGTGTTTTCTGAGTGATTTGATCAGGTAGATCAAAGAGGTTCAAAGACAGTAGTTGGTGTCACTAAAGATTTCAAGACTGACAAGTGTATGTTTTATCTTCGTCCCTGGATACTTGACAGCAGGAAGTAGACACCAGCGACAATGAAAATTTCATAGGAAATAAGTGGCCCCGTTTGACAAGAAACAAAAGTGTAAGTTTACCAAAGTCGAACCAGCTCGCTATGGAGCGAGCTCCACGACACACAGAAAGCAACTGACACTGGGGTGGGGTGGGGTGGGGTGGGGTGGGGTGGGGCGGGGCGGGGCGGGGCGGGGCGGGGCGTATGGGATGGGATGGGATGGGATGGGATGGGATGGGATGGGATGGATGGATGGATGGATGGATGGATGGATGGATGGATGGATGGATGGATGGATGGATGGATGGATAGCACCTCTACTACTTACTGACTCCAAATTATTTGTGCCTCAACTTGTATTTCTTTCTTACTTGTCTATATGCGGATTCTTTAATCACACATATTTCGATTCCAGTGTCAACTAATGCTCTAAACTTATATCTATCTATCTTAACAATACACTAACTAGGGTCTCCCTTCATATTTTACTGTCAGGCCAATTATAATTTCTCTCACTATTTGGGGCATGAGTCCAAGAGCGAGGTGTTAGTTTCCCTGTTTGAATCTATGACTCACCTTCGTTCTATTACATGGTGATCTATGATCGCTTAGATTGTTTCCACTATGCTCTTGTCTGCAATTTCGAGCAATATGTCCAAGTTTACCACAATTAAAACATCTCTTGTTCTCCACGAATCCTTTTATTCTTTGCTGTGGTTTGCTAACTCTTCTTCTATCCCATCTGTGTCTAGCTTGATCTATTTCCATTAGTATGTGTTCTACTTCTCTATCACTTCTATTCTGAACATGTCTGCCTTAATCTATCCCCATTTGTGGGTGACTTAATTCTCTTGTTGGACCTATATTCCTGGTTTCCTCATGTCTTGTGCACCTTGGAATGTTTGGATTGTCTTCAATCGCACATCTTTTCAAGTAGTTTTCTTCTTTAATTGGTAAATCCAATGTTTTATTGATTGTCTTCAGCTCCTTTCTAAGCAAATACAACCTTAACCTCCTGTTGTTTAACTCTTCAATAAAAATAGTTATTATCTGCATCTGGATATCCTCATTCCTTTCACCTGACACAGCGCAAATGCTCTTTCCGCTAAACTAATCAGTCTCCATACGTACACACGGCTTTCCCTTCTTTTTGCTTCATCTTGTGTAATATTTAAAACCAGACAAGGCTGTATTTTGTCGCCGGATTTGTTTTCACTTTACAGCGAACATTTTATGAGATCAATAGTAGACAAAAAAAAAAAGGAATTGAAGTCAACGGTCACAGCATAAATAGTTTGCGATATGCGGATATGCAGTCTTAATAGCAGAGACAGAGAATGAACTACAAGAAATGATAGACATAATAGTAAAATAAAGCAACAAGAAAGGTCCCCGTCTGAATAGTAAGAAAACAGAAGTAATGGTCATATTGAAGAACCAGTCAATTCAGCATGCAGCATAAAATTAAACAGGACAAATTTGAAACAAGTGCAACATCTGAAATACTTGGGCACAATAATAACATCAGATGAAAGATGCACCACAGAAATAAAAAGCAGAATAGCTCAGGCCAAAACAGCACTTCAGAAAATGAAAAATATCTTTTGCAACAAATCTATGCCAATAGAAATGAGAGAGTTCATCGGGGCTATTTAGAAGTAATTCTGACTTATGGAAGCGAATCATGGACAGTAGACAAACAATGAAAAGACGATTACAGGCCACAGAGATTGGATTTTTCAGAAGAATGTTGAAAGAAAAGACACATGGACAGCTAAAAAAACAAATGAGGAAGTTCTCAAAGAGGCCAACACAAAAAGGCTGCTTCTTAAAAAAATCAGAAAGAAACTACATTTTTTTCGGGCACATCATGAGAAGAGGAAAGTTGGAATACTTGGTTACAACTGGCAAACTACAAGGAAAGAGAGATCGCGGACGACAAAGAGAGAAAATACTGGATAGCTTGGTGTCATGGCATGGAAAACAGTCAACAACAGGACTGATACCATGTACTGTAGATAGAAGATTGTGGAGGGACATGATCGCCTACGCCAACCGGTATGGCACATGATGATGCGTAATTTTGCAAATAAATCTTGTGGACCTCTTTCTTCTGCATACCCCAAGGTTAATATTTGTTTCGCACTCGCCCACATTTCCACGGGTACTGATTCTAACCTTCTACTTAAGAACGCAGACAATCTGAACAGGTCTGAAATACTGTATTCCTTAGTTCTTTATTTTTTGTTAAGTGAGCTACTTTTTTCTACATTTTCTATCCATTCTCTAAATCTCGATGGTTCTCCTTTGAACGTAGCAGTACGATTGCTAATATTTTGATGGTTCATTGCTATCCTCAACTCATCTACCGTTTCAGTTGTTAATCGCATCGCTTCATTGGCAGGACCTAAGGTTGTTGCAATGTTTTACTATGTTAGCACTTTAGCACTTATACAGTTCGATCGATTGACTTGCCTGTAACAAAGTTTTCTATCATCTGCTAATATCTAACTGCTGATTCTATATGTGCAAGAATTTGTTCTATTTCATTTTTATATAATTATGTAATTGCTTGCTTGTTTGCGTTCGCCCGATTACTAAAGTATTCTAGAGTATTCTAGTAGACTATAGAATTCCTCTTCATCATCCGTCCTTAAAAGGACGTTAAGTGGGCGTGTCTACGCTATATTGTGGTTTGAGGTATAACTGATATTTGCGCCTTTCGGCCCAACATATCCGACTTCAGCACGACATTTTGAGTACCGGGTTGTCTTCCCTCTTCGATCCCTACTCGCTTGTCCAGACTAGACAGGTTAGTCTGTTACTAGAGGCACCGCGTTGAGGTGGAGCAGGGTCTGGATGGTTCTGGTTCACCTATCCTGGCGCAAGCCATCAGCTGTGGGTCGCTGACAACTTCCAGCTCTGGTGCTGTGAGGCGTGCAATTAAGATTTACCTTTTGTGCCCTGTCACAATGTGCATGAAGCGATTGATAATTTAATATAATTTAAAAACATATAATTTAACAACATATATTCAATTCATAATACAAATGTTTTGATTCGTCTCTCTGGAAGGAAAACAAAGTTTACATTACTTGCTCTGAATAAATTTCAATTTATTTTTTGTAACTTGAAAATTTATTTCAATTAAATACTATTTTATAACGCGCGTATTCTACCAAACAATAACAAGTCATTAAGTTCCATTTCAACAATCAATTGAAAAGGACAATCAATCAATTCATAAATATACTTAACTTTGTAAGTAATTCATCCTTAATAATCCTTGGAAAATGAAAGAACACACGCGATGTTTATGTTTCTTAAGCCAGAAGTAGATTACACTCACACGGTCACGTGATTACACGGCTGTCTCTCCAGACACGTTTTAAGTTCGACGATCTCACAATGTCACACTGTTCCTAGTTAACCAGGATTTGTCGCACGCTAATTGACAATTGATGATTTCAATCTTAAACGTGCTCTGTTGTCTTGCAATATTCGGGAGTTTCTCGTGACACGACGCGCTGAAGTAACTTGAATTCTTTAGTTATGAACTTGTTGTTGACATCAATTTGACTTGTCTCGGCAACTTGAGCATGCTTTGTCTAGAGCTTTCATGATAACTTGCTATTTTTGAGTTCTTGATCAGTAACTTGAATATAAATAATTTGCTTCTTCCTTGCATTGAACGTGACTTCTTTGCTACTTGATTTACTTCGTAAGTTAGATACAGTATTTATTTTATACTGTTAATATAATTCGTATTTTCTTGATATACTTTGACAACACTGTTTAAATATTTTTGATAGCTGGCTTGATAATTAACTACTACGGCGGCGATTTTTTTTTTAATGATTAATTCATTCACTTGGCTCGTTGAGCTTCTATTATGTGTTGTAATGCTGTTATTGTTGCTCCTACTTCCAAGCATCTGTAGTAAATGTGTTCTGTTTCACGTGGGTTTCCTGTGCACAGCATGACATCAGTCTATGTGTGGTTGTACCGGTTGACTCCGAAATCCATGAACGTTTTGATGATGTTGCATATTGATTCGGTGTTCCTTGGGAAGAAAAGTGTGTCACTCGCGTACACAAATTTCTTTTCGCCACCTCCTGGTGTGAAAGTGCCGCTGATGGAGTTCCTTTCGGATTCCCTCCAGTAATGGCTCAATTGCTAGGACGTAGAGTAGCGTTTCTGGTCTGGAGTATAGGATGGTGATCCACCGCCGGAAGTAATCTCCTATACTGCAGCTGTCAGCGACCCACAGCTGATGGCTTGCGCCAGATCGGGGAACCAAAACCATCCAGACCCTGCTCCACCTCTCCGTGGTGCCTCCAGTAACAGACTAACCTGTCTAGTCTGGTCAAGCGAGCAGGGATCGAAGAGGGAAGACAACCCGGTACTCAAAAATGTCGTGCTGCAGTCGGATGTGTTGGGCCGAAAGGCGCAAATATAATAGTTATACATATAATACTGCAAACCACAACACAACGCAGACACGCCCACTTAACGTCCTTTTAAGGACGGATGACGAAGAGGAATTCTACAGTCTACGAATACTCTAGAATACTTTAGTCATCGGGCGAACGCAAGCAAGCAAGCATATTGCAGCTGAAGAGTGTTTTGTGGTGAAAAAAGTGTGATTCCCTGTCTAAGGCCTATTCTTGGTCCATGAACAGAATCGACGACGTGATGTTCATTTCGTGTGTGTAGGTGGTGATATTCCATATGAAATGAGTAGGTTGTGTATATTTCTTCTTTGCACGCTACATTGTTGGTCGTCGTGGACGAGTGATGGCATGACCGGTCTGAGCTTGTTGGTTAAGGTCTTGGTCAGAATCTTGTTGTCGACATTTAGTAGCGATATATGTCTGTAGTTTGCAGCTGTGTCTTGTCGGTGTTGTTTTTGTGAAGTAGTGAAATGAATGACGCATTCATGCTCGTAGAGAGCTGTCCTTTAGCGAACAATTCAGCGACGACCCGCACAAGCAGTGGGCTTAGAGCGGGAAGGAAATGTAGATAAAACTCGACTGTAAGTCCGTCCGGCCCAGGCGTTTTGTTCTTTTGCATGGCTCTCACTGAGGTCGTCAAATCCGCAAGTGATATCTCAGCGCTCAATGATTGGTTGTCTGTTTCTATCAATTTCTTTGTGCGTTGCATATATTTGTCTTGTACGTCTTCCCGTGTGTCTTCTTGTGTATAGAGCTTCCGGTAGTAATACTCGAAAGCTTTGGCAATCTCTGCTGTGTCTGGTTGTTTCTTCTTCTTCTACGATCATTGCCCTTTCAATCTATGACTCCGGACTCTCTTATGATGGTAATCGTCCTCTCTCTTTAGTTAATTTGTCTGCGCGTTCGTTTCCGTGTACATTATTGTGTGATGGTACCTACTGGATGACCACTCTCTGGAAGTTATTGCCTGTGTTCACTTTCTGTGCGGTTTCGCCTTAAGTCTTTTGGGGCGTACTGAGACTGCTATGACGGGGACTACAGCTACCTTTCTTTGTTTGGGAGATGAGTTAGTAATTCGGATGATTCCACTGGCACGGGCGGTTGAGCAATTATGGATTTTAATTCGTTTCCAGTGATACCGGGGCCTTCCATAACAAAAGAACCAAAGTTGCCCCGTAGAGTTTCTCTTCCTGGGAGGTGGGTGTGGACCACATTGTCCTTCTCAGGTCTGTAAAATTGAGTGCAATCCTGTAGAACACGTTTTGTTGTCATGTTATCCAGTATACAGTGGCATAGGCGGGTAGTTCCTATTTTGAGTTTGGTGAACATGTGATTTCTCATTCTATTGTGGCCAACACGTAGGCGAAGTATGATGACTTGATCCCTCCTTGATAGTTGAAGGTATCCGTCCCTCTCGTTCTAATTTGGATGTTCTTGTTTCCATTTTTCATGGTACTTTCCTTTGATGATGGATTTGGCTTCATCGTAGCTTACCAGATGGTTCTCTTGTGGTAATTTTCCTCTCTCTCTCTCTCTCTCACTCTCTCTCTCTCTCTCTAGCTAATTTGTCTGCGCGCTCGTTTCCGTGTACATTACAGTGTGATGTTATCCACTGAGTGACCACTCTCTGGAAGTTATTGCATAGTTGTTCTAGGGTTGTTCTCAGGTCATCTAGCTCACTAACCCTGGGTTTTTTTTATAGCTGTTTAGACTGACAGTGCATCACGCAGAATCACTAATTTCTTTTGCCCGTTATGTTTGTGTTGTATAGCCAGTTTTGCAGTTCTTTGCGGGCTTCAGTTTCTGCTTTAAAGTTGTTTGAGAATTTTCCAGTAGCTATTGACTTGGTGATCTCTTCTTGGTTATTCAGCCTCAAGATCACACCTCCTCCTCCATTTCTGGTGGCGTTTGTAGCAGAGCCATCTGTGTGACCAGGAGTCTGTAGGTAGTGGTCGTTTATGTGTTTTCTGGTATGTACTTTCCATCTGTGTCTGTTTGGGTGCCTTTTCATGATTCCGTTTGTTTGTTCCCTTCTATGTCGTCAATTTCTCGGATCTGTCTGCTGCGTTGCACGTGTTGTTCGATTTGCAAGAACTGCTTGCTAGCTGTTTCTTGTGTGCTCATGTCTTGGCACGCACATATCGATGCTCCTTGGTGTTTGTAGTTTTCACAATTGACAGTTCTTCTTCGAGTGCTGATGTGTTGGCGTCGTTCTTGTCAGTCTGCTTTGTTAGTTTGATGGCTCTTTGTTGAATGTGTTCTTGCTTCCTTCTGTTGTGCGTTTGTGATGCCAGCACCATTGTCCGATCCCTGATTGTGCTTTTCATGACCTTCCAATGAGTTAGAGCGTCGTGCACGTTTTCATCGCTGGTGTATGAGTGGATCAGCTGTGTCATTTTCTGGACGTATGTGTAGTTGTGGAGCAGCGTGTAATTAAATTTCCAGTGTGGTGACCTTCTTACCTCACTCTTCTGCGTGCTGCTTATCTCGGTGAAGACTCCTTTGTGGTTTATGAAACGAAGCGCACCGTTTATGTGGCTGGTCTTGTTGATGTGGTAGGTTGATGGTGCACAAACCCTGTCCACTCTTTTGACAACGTTGTATGGACTGGTTGTGTGTGTAGTCTCCCGACGTAGCTGGTGCGTGTGCCAGTGACTGAAAGGTCGTGTTCGTCTATTAGAGCCCATAGTATGTCCAGTTGATTGGCTCTGTCTTTGTTGGTGTCTCTGACATGTCTCTTAAAGTCTCCTACCGAGATGTCAATTTCAGACAAGGTACAGTCGAAATCGCCGGCGAGAATAATGTCTTGTCCTGAGTATTTATCCGTCAGTCAATTCCCTAGATGTTCGTAAACATGGGGCTGATCTCGTTGGTGAGGTGGTGCATGAATGTTAACTATCGTGTATGTGTGTCAGTCGTCTTTAACTTGCACTATGACCGCCCTTCCATCGCTGCCCCTGTACATTTTCACAAGAATCCACCTGTCGGAGGTCTGGAGTATGGCGACACCGGACCCTAAGGTTTGGACCGCCAAGCTGAAACACGAGAGTTTTAGGTCTAACTGTGTAGTTATTTATTGTGCGTGGTAGTCTGTGTGTATATTGGTTTCTTGCAATAAAATGAATTCTGGTTTGTACTGGTGTATATGTGAAATGACAAGCTGTGTTTTGACCCTAATGCCCCTAATGATGGATACAATCTTCATGTTAGCCATGGTCAACAAATTCACTAAAGTTAAACATTTTGCATATGATGTCTACGAATCCGTTTACAAGATAGTTAAGTCGGAACTGGCGGTCCTTGGTTTTGAGGATACATACAATCATGTGGACTATGACATACTTGTACACCTACGTAGTGAGACAGGCTTTAACTATGGCACACTTGTACACCTACTTAGTTAGACAGGCTTTAACTATGGCACACTTGTACACCTATTTAGTGAGGCAGGCTTTAACTATGGCACACTTGTACACCTATTTAGTGAGGCAGACTTTAACTATGGCACACTTGTACACCTACTTAGTTAGACAGGCTTTAACTATGGCACACTTGTACACCTACTTAGTGAGACAGGCTTTAACTATGGCACACTTGTACACCTATTTAGTTAGACAGGCTTTAACTATGGCACACTTGTACACCTATTTAGTGAGGCAGGCTTTAACTATGGCACACTTGTACACCTATTTAGTGAGACAGGCTTTAACTATGGCACACTTGTACATCTACGTAGTGAGACAGGCTTTAACTATGGCACACTTGTACACCTATTTAGTGAGACAGGCTTTAACTATGGCACACTTGTACACCTATTTAGTGAGGCAGGCTTTAACTATGGCACACTTGTACACCTACGTAGTGAGACAGGCTTTAACTATGGCACACTTGTACATCTATGTAGTTAGACAGGCTTTAATTATGGCACACTTGTACATCTACTTTGTGAGACAGGCTTTAACTATGGCACACTTGTACACCTATTTAGTGAGGCAGGCTTTAACTATGGCACACTTGTACATCTACTTAGTGAGACATGCTTTAATTATGGCACACTTGTACACCTAATTAGGGAGGCAGGCTTTAACTATGGCACACTTGTACACCTACTTAGTGAGACAGGCTTTAACTATGGCACACTTGTACACCTATTTAGTGAGGCAGGCTTTAACTATGGCACACTTGTACATCTACTTAGTGAGACAGGCTTTAATTATGGCACACTTGTACATCTACTTAGTGAGACAGGCTTTAACTATGGCACACTTGTACACCTATTTAGTGAGGCAAGCTTTAACTATGGCACACTTGTACACCAACTTAGTGAGAGAGGCGTTAACTATGGCACACTTGTACACCTACTTAGTGAGACAGGCTTTAGCTTTGGCACACTTGTACACCTACTTAGTGAGACAGACTTTAATTATGGCACACTTGTACATCTACTTAGTGAGACAGGCTTTATCTATGGCACACTTGTACACCTACTTAGTGAAACAGGCTTTAGTTATGGCACACTTCTACACCTACTTAGTAAGATAAGCTAAAACTATGGCACACTTGTACACCTACTTAGTTAGACATGCTTTAGTTATGGCACACATGTACACCTACTTATTGAGACAGCTTTAGTTATGGCACTCTTGTACACCTAGTGAGACAGACTTTAACTATGGCACACTTGTACACCTATTTAGTGAGACAGGCTTTAACTATGGCACACTTGTACATCTACGTAGTGAGACAGGCTTTAACTATGGCACACTTGTACACCTATTTAGTGAGGCAGGCTTTAACTATGGCACACTTGTACATCTACTTAGTGAGACAGGCTTGGACTATGGCATACTTGTACACCTATTTAGTGAGACAGGCTTTAACTATGGCACACTTGTACACCTACTTAGTGAGACAGGCTTTAACTATGGCACACTTGTGCACCTACTTAGTGAGACATGCTTTGGCTATGGCACACTTGTACACCTACTTAGTGAGACAGGCTTTAAATATGGCACACTTGTACACCTACTTAGTGAGACAGACTTTAGCTATGACACACACGTACACCTACTTAGTGAGACAGGCTATAATTATGGCACACATGTACACCTACTTAAAGAGACAGGCTTGGACTATAGCACACTTGTACACCTACTTAGTGAGACAGACTTTAACTATGGCACACTCGTACACCTACTTAGTGAGATAGGCTTTAAATATGGCACACTTGTACACCTACTTAATGAGACATGCTTTAACTATGGCACACTTGTACACCTACGTGGTGAGACAGGCGTAGTTATGGCACACTTGCACACCTACTTAGTAAGATAAGCTAAAACTATGGCACACTTGTACACCTACTTATTGAGACAGCTTTAGTTATGGCACTCTTGTACACCTAGTGAGACAGACTTTAACTATGGCACACTTGCACACCTACTTAGTAAGACAGACTTGGACTATGTCACACTTGTACACCTACTTAGTGAGACAGGCTTGGACTATGACACACTTGTACACCTACTTAGTGAGACAGGCTTGGACTATGACACACTTGTACACCTACTTAGTGAGACAGGCTTGAACTATAGTACACTTGTACATCTACTTAGTGAGACAGGCTTGAACTATGGCATACTTGTACATCTACTTAGTGAGACAGGCTTGAACTATGGTACACTTGTACATCTACTTAGTGAGATAGGCTTGAACTATGGTACACTTGTACATCTACTTAGTGAGACAGGCTTGAACTATGGTACACTTGTACATCTACTTAGTGAGACAGGCTTGGACTATGGCATACTTGTACACCTGTTTAGTGAGACAGGCTTTAACTATGGCACACTTGTACGCCTAATTAGTGAGACAGGCTTGAACTATGGTACACTTGTACATCTACTTAGTGAGACAGGCTTGGACTATGGCATACTTGAACACCTATTTAGTGAGACAGGCTTTAACTATGGTACACTTGTACATCTACTTAGTGAGACAGGCTTGAACTATGGTACACTTGTACATCTACTTAGTGAGACAGGCTTGGACTATGGCATACTTGAACACCTATTTAGTGAGACAGGCTTGAACTATGGTACACTTGTACATCTACTTAGTGAGACAGGCTTGGACTATGGCATACTTGAACACCTATTTAGTGAGACAGGCTTTAACTATGTCACACTTGTACACCTAATTAGTGAGACAGGCTTTAATTATAGCACACTTATATACCTCCTTGGTGAGACAGGCTTTAACTATGGCACACTTGTACACCTAATTAGTGAGACAGGCTTTAATTATAGCACACTTATATACCTCCTTGGTGAGACAGGCTTTAACTATGGCACACTTGTACACCTACTTAATGAGACAGGTGATGAAATCATTGGCGTGACTTTCTTCACTGATGAGGCACAGTTTTATCTCCCCGATTATGTCAAGTAAGAACAATCATGTGTAGAGCAGTATAAACGCGCATGAATTACATCAAGTACGCCTTACTGATCGTCCGGTTAGCGCAATCGATAGGCGGTTGGCTTACCACGGCAATAGCCGGGGTTCGTAATCCTGGCGAGGACACCTGGGTTTTACTAATTCCCCAAAAATTAGTAGGAGCCGCGATAGCTCAGTGGTTAGTGAACTGGACTACTACGGACAAGGGGTAGGGTTCGATCCCAACCGACGGCTCCGGGTTCACCCAGCCTTAAATGGGTACCGGATTTTTTCTGGGAAAGTAAAAGCAGCACGGGCGTAATACCGACCACATTACCCCAAAAATCATGTGCTGAAGGTCTGTAAAATATAGGGTCACTAACACCATATTTCCCTATACGCCACTTGGCGTGACGGGGGGTACTTTACTTTACTTTTTTTACGCCTTACTGATCGGAAAGTCACAAGCGTATAATAATGACACATTTTTTCATTGCTACAATCAACTCAGAACGTTACCGTACTTTAAGCCTGGAGTTATTCGTAGACCACCTTACAGAGCGGGAAATTAAAGAATTGAGGTTTTCAGCAAGATGGGGCAACAGCACACACAACCGCAAACATCACTTACTTATTAAGAAAACGTACTTGGAATTTTTCATTATTTCACTTGGAATCTTGCCTGCTCATTCATCCGTATCACTGCTCTTACATCCGTATCATTGGTATTGACCTATGTCACCCTGGCGATCGCAGCCCGTTTGCTTTGGAGAATCGCTTAATAGTCCAGTTTGGTTCGCTGACCCCACGAGGCATGAATGTATCTCACTCGTACACTAGTTTCCTTTCACTTGCTCCTTCCGTATTGCATATTATTCTCACTGCCAGTGTTTGGGCACTTTAGTTTATCTACTATGCCATGCTATTCATAGTTCTCATCCACTAGTCCCCACTGAGACACTTCGGTGTTCTCCTATACCCCCTTTTTCTGTGCTACTTATATGTTTTTATTGCACCCCCACTCTCAGACATCTCACTCTTTTCTCCTTTTGAGTACCTGTCATTCTTCAGTTCTATTCTTTCTCCTTTGTGTTTCCACACTGACCTCGGTGTGTACTCTTCTGATTATGTGGGCGTTATGCGCACATTTCTACACATATATGATTGTCCCTATATGGGTGTGCACATGCATGTATGTGTTCATATGTATGGGTATTGGTATATGTATATACATACATACACACACATACATGCATATATATATATATATATATATATATATATATATATATATATATATATATATATATATATATATGCATGTATGTATGTATGTATATATATATACATTTTATATATATATATATATTATATATATGTATGTGTGTATGTAGATATGTATACACGCATCTGTGTGTGTGTGTATATATACATGTATTTGTGGGCCCTTAGATACTTTTAGACATTGTCAGTGTCTTTGCAGTCAAGGTAACATAGACAGCGATTCCCCATCTCACGTATTTTTAGAACCCTTCACACGGTCCTGACTAGCAGGGTGTAATTACAGCTACACCATTGTGACTATCTCTTTCCCAT
This sequence comes from Megaustenia siamemsis, assembly GCA_032433765.1. Lineage (NCBI taxonomy): Eukaryota > Metazoa > Mollusca > Gastropoda > Stylommatophora > Ariophantidae > Megaustenia > Megaustenia siamemsis. Next base: position 11,617,508 of record JAVIAB010000102.1, read on the forward strand.
TCTGACCACAGTCCATGACAGGGAAGTCATTTTTATTTTCTTTAACCAGTTTCAATTATTTTGTTTTGGATGTTTATTTACTAGTTAGCTATGTAGGATTGGTTTTATTTACTTACATATCTGTGTGTGCATGTTGTTTGTTTGTTCCTGCTGAAGGCCTATTGAGTCGAAACATCGTTCAAATCTATGTCGTCTACCAATCACGTAAAGCTTTTACCATACCATTTTTTTTCTATTCTCCCTTACATTTAGCTTTACTGCTATTGGTGGACACGAACTATTTAGAACTGTAGTTGTTACAGAAGAATTAACAAAATAAAGCAAAAGCCTAGCTGGGTGCTCCACCATGAGGGATGACAGGTTATTTCTATTTGTTGAGGGGTGGCAGGTTATTTCTATTTGTTGAGAGGTGGCAGGTTATTTCTAGTTGTTGAGAGGTGGCAGGTTATTTCTAGTTGTTGAGAGGTGGCAGGTTATTTCTATTTGTTGAGAGGTGGTAGGTTATTTCTATTTGTTGAGGGATGGCAGGTTATTTCTATTTGTTGAGGGATAGCAGGTTATTTCTATTTGTTGAGGGGTGGCAGGTTATTTGTATTCATTGAGGGATGGCAGGTTATTTCTAGTTGTTGAGAGGTGGCAGGTTATTTCTATTTGTTGAGGGGTGGCAGGTTATTTCTATTTGTTGAGGGGTGGCAGGTTATTTCTATTCCTTGAGGGATGGTAGGTTATTTCTATTTGTTGAGAGGTGGCAGGTTATTTCTATTTGTTGAGAGGTGGCAGGTTATTTCTAGTTGTTGAGAGGTGGCAGGTTATTTCTATTTGTTGAGGGGTGGCAGGTTATTTCTAGTTGTTGAGGGATGGCAGGTTAACCTAGTTGTTGAGGGATGGCAGGTTATTTCTATTTGTTGAGAGGTGGCAGGTTATTTCTATTTGTTGAGGGGTGGCAGGTTATTTCTAGTTGTTGAGAGGTGGCAGGTTATTTCTAGTTGTTGAGAGGTGGCAGGTTATTTCTATTTGTTGAGAGGTGGAAGGTTATTTCTATTTGTTGAGGGGTGGCAGGTTATTTCTATTCCTTGAGGGATGGTAGGTTATTTCTATTTGTTGAGAGGTGGCAGGTTATTTCTATTTGTTGAGAGGTGGCAGGTTATTTCTAGTTGTTGAGAGGTGGCAGGTTATTTCTATTTGTTGAGGGGTGGCAGGTTATTTCTATTCCGTGAGGGATGGCAGGTTATTTCTAGTTGTTGAGAGGTGGCAGGTTATTTCTATTTGTTGAGAGGTGGCAGGTTATTTCTAGTTGTTAAGAGGTGGCAGGTTATTTCTATTTGTTGAGAGGTGGCAGGTTATTTGTATTCATTGAGGGATGGCAGGTTATTTCTATTTATTGAGGGGTGGCAGGTTATTTCTAGTTGTTGAGAGGTGGCAGGTTATTTCTATTCGTTGAGGGATGGCAGGTCATTTCTATTTGTTGAGTGGTGGCAGGTTATTTCTATTTGTTGAGGGGTGACAGGTCATTTCTATTTGTTGAGGGGTGGCAGGTCATTTCTATTTGTTGAGGGGTGGCAGGTCATTTCTATTTGTTGAGAGGTGGGAGGTTATTTCTATTTGTTGAGGGGTGACAGGTTATTTCTATTTGTTGAGGGGTGGCAGGTCATTTCTATTTGTTGAGAGGTGGCAGGTTATTTCTATTTGTTGAGGGGTGGTAGGTTATTTCTATTTGTTGAGGAGTGGCAGGTTATTTCTATTTGTTGAGAAGTGGCAGGTTATTTCTATTTGTTGAGGGATGGTAGGTCATTTCTATTTGTTGAGAGGTGGCAGGTTATTTCTATTTGTTGAGAGGTGGCAGGTTATTTCTATTTGTTGAGAGGTGGCAGGTCATTTCTATTTGTTGAGAGGTGGCAGGTTATTTCTATTTGTTGAGAGGTGGCAGGTTATTTCTATTTGTTGAGGGATGGCAGGTTATTTCTATTTGTTGAGGGGTGACAGGTCATTTCTATTTGTTGAGGGGTGGCAGGTCATTTCTATTTGTTGAGAGGTGGCAGGTTATTTCTATTTGTTGAGAGGTGGCAGGTTATTTCTATTTGTTGAGGGATGGCAGGTTATTTCTATTTGTTGAGAGGTGGCAGGTCATTTCTATTTGTTGAGAGGTGGCAGGTTATTTCTATTTGTTGAGGGGTGGTAGGTTATTTCTATTTGTTGAGGGGTGGTAGGTTATTTCTATTTGTTGAGGGGTGGCAGGTCATTTCTATTTGTTGAGAAGTTGCAGGTTATTTCTATTTGTTGAGGGAAGGCAGGTTATTTCTATTTGTTGAGAAGTGGCAGGTTATTTCTATTTGTTGAGAAGTGGCAGGTTATTTCTATTTGTTGAGAAGTGGCAGGTTATTTCTATTTGTTGAGGGATCTGAAGGTTCTGTTAATGTGGGAGTTGTTGATTGTTGACATTTTTCAATTTAAATTTCCCACACTTTAGGGTCTGTAACTATGGACGATCTACTCAACTCTTGTTTTGACATGGTGACCTTGTGTGCCCACAGTCTTGTACACACTTTAAGGTCTTTTTGAACATTGGTATTTTACGGGACTGGTTTCAATTTGTGACACTATACACAAGACATGAAATCATTTAAGCCAAAGTCTATATTTATCTACAAATGATATTATAGTAGTTAATGCTCATCACAAAGCAGATCAAATATTGGCAAATCTGAGAGTTTTGGGGAGATTCAATATTCAAGTTTTAACCAAGATCAGAGTTACTGTTTGGATTTCTGTGTTCATTTTAGAATAGTTTGTTTTGTACCTGATGAAGACTTTTGCCAAAACGCTGTAGTTTGTCTTGTCTCTCTATTAGTTTAGCTGCATTTTGTATTTAATTTAGACAATTTTTAACCAAAAGAGTTTGTATATTTTAACACAGCTTCTTTTAATCACTTTGAACATAAAATAGAACAGACATGTAAATGAGAAAATCAACAAAAGTATCAATGACAAATGTGCAGTGAGCTAATAAAGCTTCAACAGAAGGAATAAGGAAAGAGCTATGTTGGTAGCTGAATCATTATCTTCACTCATGAAGGTAGTCTATTATTGCCCTGTCCATTATCCCTTCTGATCTCAAAATAATGTACAAACTCCACAGTATAGTTAAGATCCCAATAAATATCAAATGTTCTATTGTGATCCATGGTGATGGAATTTAACATTTTTAAATTGTTGCCTTCAACAGAATACATTTTATTTCTCATCTGCCTTGTTTTTCTCTCATTCATCATTGGGTGCAGTCTCCACACCAAAGGTTGGCTACTACCAAGAACCATTTTACTGTCTCTTGTCTTGATGGTGCATGTTGTCATAGGTTCACCTGTACTACTTTTGATGTTATCAGTCCATGTTAGCGCTGCCTTGTTTACCTTGTACCTTCCAATTCAAGATGACCTTCAGTAAGGTATTGTGTCCCCTCACATGTACAACAAATATAAAAAATGTAAACAAATCTTTTTCTGATTGTGTTTAGTAGTTTTTTTTTTATTTGTAGCTGATTCAAAACTTCATTTGTCCCCCCTCCCCATTTTCTATAGATTAATATTTTAAAGAATTCAATTTTCTGTTGCTTTTTTGTGTGTTCTTGTTGACAGGTACTTAATATGAACTTTTGAAAACATTTGTTAGTTTAATTTATCTGGAAGAGAACCAAGAACTTAATTGTGTCTACACTTAGATGAGAAAGCATTGGGATTGTACCAGGGAGTGTCTGAATGTGATTAGAAACATCTGGTCTGTTGAAGAGAAGAAACCAGCTGCAGTAACCAGAAAGGAAACAATTAAACTTGAGACCATAAGGGTAAGAACTTATTTAGAAACAATTTTGCCCTGGTCGGCATCAACCCTACGAGAAGGAATATTCTTACATCAATGAACACACAGAAAAAAGAAACAATCTCAACCTTACAGCAACAAACTATTACAACAGATTGTACTTCATTCCTTAAGAGTCCTTAAGAGAAAAGAAGTATAGGTGGGAGTTACATCCCGTGGAGCAATGTTTAACCAATCAACGATGTTCTATTTATATATTTTTTTAAAAAGTGTTCTAAAGCACAGCATAGAACCTGTTCTACTATGTGGAAGCAAGTCATGGACGATAAGTAAGACTATACTGGAGGCAGCGGAGATAGGTTCTTGTAATGGTTTATCAGAAGAATGCTATGAAATTAATGAACAGCAGAGATTACTAATAGAAAATAAAAAGAACTGGCGAAACCATTAATATCATTCAAATCAGAAAAAAGAGACAATCTACATTTATTGGGCACGTGGTGCAAAAAGAAGGCATTGAGAATACAACAATAACGGACAGAATGAAAAGAAAGAAGAACAGAGGAGGAAAGGAGATAAAATATTGAACAGCTTATGCAACTGGCATGGCACCTGATGATGATTTATATATAGTTTGACAACTAACCGTGTGTTTGTATGTTCGGAATTGGAGTCAACAATGATGGCCCAACATCATCAAGCACTATACATTTTTAAAGAAGTATGATGGTCATCGGTTGGCTTACCACGGCAACAGCCGGGGTTCGTAATCCTGGCGAGGACACCTGGGTTTTACTAATTCCCTAAAAATTAGTAGGAGCCGTGATAGCTCAGTGGTTAGTGAACTGGACTACTACGGACAAGGGGTAGGGTTCGATCCCAACCGACGGCTCCGGGTTCACCCAGCCTTAAATGGGTACCGGATTTTTTCTGGGAAAGTAAAAGCAGCACGGGCGTAATACTGACCACATTACCCCAAAAAATCATGCGCTGAAGGTCTGTAAAATATAGGGTCACTAACACCATATTTCCCTATACGCCACTTGGCGTGACGGGGGTACTTTACTTTTTTTTTTTATGATGGTCATCATTTTCGGGAGGACGTGGGCTTCGGGGTATATGGTGGATAGGTGGCGGGAACCATTGAAGGCTAAGCATGAAAAGTGTTCCTTGTTGCAGTTTCCTCATATTCCCAGTCCATAGGGGACCTGTTGGTCTCAAGGCAAGATGCCGGCCTCGGGACAGAGAGGTTGTAGATTCAAATCTCGGCTACACCAGTTGGGATTTTTATTTATGATTTCTCTCTGCGGCAACCACCCCTGGTCTCAGCAGCAAGACCCGGCTTGAAACGTCAGTTACTCATTGACGGAAAAAAACATGAGTACCTCTGAAGTCGGAGTTATCTGCCTGTGCGGCGAGGGACCACTGTGCACACAGCTGCTGAGAAAATAACATGCAAAATTAAGTTCCTAGTCTCTAGGGACTTCGTCAAACATGGAAGCTGACGTATGCAACAACAACAACATATATAGTTTAACTACAGAAGAAAGATTTATGATTGAAGTGGTGAAGAAAAATCATCATCAGATCATATGCCCTCTGCAGAAGGTTGCATTCACCACAGCCTGTCTGAAAGAATCTCTGTCTAGCCAGATCTCCCACCCTTGTTGTCATGTTCAAGGTCTCCTTGGTGTCTTGAAACCACCTTCTTCTAGGTCTGTCCTTGATGGGTTGCCCAGGAACCATGCCTTCCATTATTGTTCTTTCCAGCCTGCTGTGTCTTTTCATGTGGTTATAGTATTTTAATTTCCTCTGCAGGATGGTGTCTACAAGCCAGTTCTTTTCAATGTTTAAATCTTCTTTTAGTATGTCCTCATTGCACTTTTTCATTATCCAATGTATGTTAAGGATTTTTCTGTAGCATGTTTTGAATGAATCAATTTTCTTCCTTGCTGTTTGCAAGATAGTCCATGATTCACAACCATACATGCTATCAGGAAGATACATGCTCTCAGTAATGTTTATTTTACTACCCTCTGATGTTGTGCCACATGAAGAAAAATATCTATCTATCAATGAACTACTGAAGAAAGATTATTTGTAGTTGAAATAACAAAGAAAGATTATTTGTAGTGAACTAACAAAGAAAGATTATTTGTAGTGAACTAACAAAGAAAGATTATTTGTAGTAAACTACCAAAGAAAGATTATTTGTAGTTGAACTACCAAAAAAAGATTTCTGGTCATAATTGAACTACCAAATAGAGAGAGATAGACAGAGAGAGAGAGAAAATTGTCTTGATGCTTGAAATGTTAAAGAAAGATTTCTGTTCATGGGAATAAAACTGCTAAAACAGAATTCCCATATTTGATTAAAAATTAATAAAAGAATTCCAAGTTTCGTTGATGAAAGAAAGAGAGATTTCTAGTTGTCTAATCCAGTGGGCAACCGTAATGAAAGACTTACTTTAAGATTGAATCTATCCACAAATATATGATTTGGCTTAGAAAACTTACGGATTATTATACAGCGGAGAGTTGTCTTATGCTGCCGGACTTAACTACATTTATGTGTCTAAGATAGGAAGGTTGTCTGCTGTTGGCCTCACAGACAGGAGTGATGCAGACATTATATTAAGATGTGGCTCAAGCATGAGCTTAAAAAGCCATGACTACTGGTACAAACATGAAATTAGAAACAGTGAATTCTTTCACAGACATGAAATTATAAACACAGAATCTCAGTACAAACATGAACTTAAAACAATGAATCTTGCTAAAAAACATGAATTTAGAAATACATAATTTTGGTACAAGCATGAAATTAGAAATACAAAGTCTTGGTACAAACATGAAATTAGAAATACATATTCTTGGTACAAACATGAAATTAGAAATACATATTCTTGGTACAAACATGAAATTAGAAGTACATAATCTTGGTACAAACATGAACTTAAAACAATGAATCTTGCTAAAAACATGAATTTAGAAATACATAATCTTGGTACAAACATGAAATTAGAAATACATAGTCTTGGTACAAACAATTAACTTAAAACAATGAATCTTGGTACAGACAAGGACTTGAAGCAGTGTGTTTGATGTGGGCGGTCAGTCCCTGTAAACTACATCCTGTCAAGAGGTTTGATACCTAGGATGTGGAAACAGGCAGCAATCACCAAAGCTGTGGCCTCACACAGCAACAAGCGGCCCATGTTGACCTTCACGATCTGCCCTGGAAAATAAAACAATCTAACTCAGGAACAGAGAGATCGGATGCAGGATAGCATATCCAGCAAGCAACAAAGTTTAAAAACCTGGACAAAATATGGAAATAAAAAATACCAAGCAAGAAAACCAAACTTAGAATATTCAGTTCAAATGTATTATCAACACTTACCTACGCGTGTGAAAGCTGGAAAACATCAAAAGAGATTGAGAAAAAAACAAAACGTTTAAACGTTTGAAGACAAATGCCTAAGAAAAAATATACAATGGAGTAAATTCAAGAATAATATTGAGATGAGAGAGAAATGGCCATCTAACCAGACCTCATCTACAATTAAGGAAAGAAGATGGACATATGCTGGACATGTGATGAGAAGCGACAACAAGAGAATTTCAAAACAGAATGGGAAACATCAGGATACAGAATAAGAGGAAGACCTAAAAAGGCTCCTCAGTCACATGTAGATATGGAAAGGTGCCCAGACTACTGAAAACATACTTCAATACTTTACTGAATATAGTAGAGTGAAGAAAACCCATTGGAACATTGATACATCACTATAGGAAAAACTAATGTGCTACTACTGGAAGTAACATTTTAAAATTCTCTTAATTTCAATAGCTATCTATAACTCACCCAGTTAGGATACCATAGTAAAAATTACAACCACTAAAAAGTAATATTAGGTGCTCTAAAAATAGTAATTTCTCTGAACTCTTGACACAGTCCGGTGTGTTCACACTAGGCAAAACACAGGGACTCTAAATTCCTGGCTCAGGCTAATTTATGGCCTGAGTTTCACTTCAGGGACTGGATGTGTTTCAATGTCTATCACTACGGTCGCTGTAAAAGTCTGTCAGTATGTTTGATGACCGCACAGCGTTATTCGCTGTGTTTTCCGAGTCACAAAGAGCTGTATGTCTGCCGAAGACCAGGAAATTTCCTGAACAAAAGGGAAAACTGCAAATTTCTTGAAAATTTGAGATTTTTTTTTTCATATTAAATGATGTATCTCACAATCTAAAAAAATTTCCAACAGTAATTGATACAAATAATCATCCAGACTAAAGTCATGAAAAGCTTAATTCCAACAGATGACAGAATATACATGGAAAATAAACCTGTGGAAGAGATAGATCACTTTATGTATCTTAGAAGTCACATTGATCAGGAAGGGGATACAAGTAAAGAAATTAGAATCAGAATAGCTTAAGCAGCAATGTCTTTCAGAAGCCTTGAAAAGTTGTGGAAATCAAAACTCATCAGAACAAACACAAAACTTAGACTATTCAAATCAAATGTACTATCAACCTTTACGTGTGAAAGCTGGAAAACAACAAGAGATATAGAAACAAAGTTGAATGCATTCGAAAATAAATGTCTAAGGAAAATACTTGGTATAGCGTGGAACAAATTCAAAACAAATGAGGAAATGAGAGAAATCGCCATTCAACCACTAATATTTTCAGTAATAAAGAAAAGACGATGGTCATATGTTGGACATGTGATGAGAAGAGATAATAACCGAAAAGCAAAGCAAGCCCTCATATGGGAAACAACAGGTAAGAGAAAAAGAGGAAAACCCAGGGAGGCACAGGGAGGAAAAGAACATTGATGTGAGAGGCAAGAGCAGCAGGATTCGGCTCCCTCAATGAAATAGAACTGCTTGCACAGAACAGAGACATATGGCGAGATTTGATAAAATATCTTTAAAAGAATTGAAAACTGCTAGAACAAAAATTCAGATAGGAGAAGGTGTATCTTGGTCTTCGCCCTATGGGCCGGCTACGGCTCGAAAGGTCAATAGATAGATAGATCGTGATTTTAAAAATCCGCAATTTGACGCTATCATTCAAAATAAATCTGCTAGAAATTCTGCCAGGCGGATTCATTATTTTTTAGCCGCTGGATGCTGCTCCAATTCCGCTAGATCTAGCAGAAAATCTGCTAGGTTGGCAACCCTGCTAGAGAATAGAAACTGAACTTTGTGCATGAATCCGTTTTTCCCTGGCAGCCGTTTGCACAGAGGTCCCTCACCGCCCAGGGAGATAACTCTGTCTTCGGAGGTACTTATAATTTTCCCGTTATTAACTGATGTTTCAAACAGCATCACACTGCTGAGACCAGGTGTGGTTGCTGCAGAGAGAAATTACAAATAAAAATCCCAACTGGTGCGTCCTAAATTTGAACTCACAACCTCTCTGTCTCAAGACTGGTGTCATGCCTCGAGATCAGTCCCCTTAGATAACATCAAAGAGGTAGAGAATTATGGGTAAAATACTAGGTGACTGATGTACAGACAGCAAAAGTCTAAAGGGGGTTGATAACATCAAAGAGGTAGAGAATTATGGGTAAAATACTAGGTGACTGATGTACAGACAGCAAAAGTCTAAAGGGGGTTGATAACATCAAAGAGGTAGAGAATTATGGGTAAAATACTAGGTGATTGATGTACAGACAGCAAAAGACTAAAGGGGGTTGATAACATCAAAGAGGTAGAGAATTATGGGTAAAATACTAGGTGACTGATGTACAGACAGCAAAAGACTAAAGGGGGTTGATAACATCAAAGAGGTAGAGAATTATGGGTAAAATACTAGGTGATTGATGTACAGACAGCAAAAGACTAAAGGGGGTTGATAACATCAAAGAGGTAGAGAATTATGGGTAAAATACTAGGTGACTGATGTACAGACAGCAAAAGACTAAAGGGGGTTGATAACATCAAAGAGGTAGATAGTTTGCATATACCATCACATCAAGAGACAGAATAAAATGGCGACCCATGGTAGCCAACCTTTGCTGTGTATTTGTATGAGACTTAGTTGTACCTGTGGCCTTGTCCTTCTCAATACAGTAGCACTTGTCGTAGAACTCCGTAAAGGTTGTAGTCAGCTCATACAGGTAGTCACACAGGGTGTGCAGCAGAAGATCATCGAGTACCTTGGTCACCACCTCCGAGAACCGCAAGATACATTTGGCCAGTTTCCACTCTGCTGGGTGATCTAGGTCAACAGGAGTATTTTTTGCTGCCTCAGCCAGAGCTTCCTGGCTAACATTCGCACTGCGGGCGATGGATCTGCCAAACAAACAAAACAAAGTTACTGTTTAATGCCTCAGCCAGAGCTTCCTCATGTGATGAGAAGAGATAATAATCGAATAGCAAAGTAAGCTCTCATATGGGAAACAACAGGTAAAAGAAAAAGAGGAAGACCTGAGAAGAACATTGATGAGAGAGGCAAGAGCAGCAGGAATCGGCTCCCTCAATGAGATAGAACTGCTTGCACAGAACAGAGACAGATGGCGAGATTTGATAAAATATCTTTAAAAGACAAATTGCTAGAACAAAAAAATTCATATAGGAGAAGGTGTATCTTGGTCTACGCCCTATGGGCCGGTTACGGCTCGAAAGGTCAATAGATAGAGCTTCCTGGCTAACATTCGCACTGCGGGCGATGGATCTGACAAACAAACAAAACAAAGTTACTGTTTAATTTTCCATCACAATATTCAAGCTCAACATTTTGGGTACAAAACTAAAACACACAACATATGGGTCCACAGCTGTAAACCACAACACAACATATGGGTCCACAGCTGTAAACCATAACACAACATGAAGTCACAGCTGTAAACCATAATACAACATACGGATCATCATCATGTACCTTACCGGTTGGCGTAGGCAATCATGTCCTTCCACAATCTTCTATCTACAGTGCATCGTATCAGTTCTGTTGTTGACTGCTTTCCATGCCATGACACCAAACTATCCAGTATTTTCTCTCTATGTCATCCGCAATCTCTCTTTCATTTTATTTTGCCAGTTGTAACCAATTATTCCAACTTTAAACTGTAAACCATAACACAACACGAAATCACAGCTGCAAACCACAACATAACATATGGGTCAAAAGCTGTAAACCAAAACACAATAATCCACAGCTGTATACTACAACACAACATATGGGTCAAAAGCTGTAAATCACAACACAACATATGGGCCCATAGCTGTAAACCATAACACAACAAGAGACCACGGCTGTAAACCACAACACAACATATAGATCCACAGCTTTAAACCATAAAACACAACATATGGGTCCATGGCTGTAAATCATAACACAAAATATGGGTTCACAGCTGTAAATCGCAACACAACATATGGATCCATGGTTGTAAACCACAGCACAACATATAGGTCCACAGCTGTAAATCACAACACAACATATGGATCCATGGTTGTAAACCACAACACACCATACGGGTCCACAGCTGTAAACCACAACACAACAAATGAGTTCCCAGTTGTAAGCCATAACATATAACTCTTAAGCTGTTTACAACAATTCTAAAATAAGACAACAGTCTACTACCAATATCACCATAAAGCTTTTTGATTTTTATACATTAAAACCTTATCAGGATCAGGAAAGCAAGACACAAACATGTTGAAATTGGATGCACCAGGCTACATGTCTAAAAAGAAACAGTGCAATGTAACTCTATCCACACAGATGAAGAAGCCAGATATGTATTAGACAGCAGGTATTTATTAGTAGGTCAGTGGTAAAATTATACACACTACTAGGTCAACAGTAGAATTATACACTTCACTAGGTCAGTGGTAAAATTATATGCATTACCAGGTCAGCAGTAAAAATATATACTTTACTACGTCTGCGGTAGAAATTATACACATTACTAAGCCTGCAGTAAAATTATACACATTACTAGGTCTGTAGTAAAATTATTCCCATTACTAAGTCTGCAGTAAAATTATACACATTACTACGTCAGCAGTAAAATTATACACATTACTATATCAGTGGTAAAATTATACACATTACTATGACAGTGGTAAAATTATACACACTACATCAGCGGTAAAATTATACACATTACTACGTCAGCGGTAAAATTATACACATTACTACGTCTGTCGGTTGGCTTACCACGGCAACAGCCGGGGTTCGTACCCTGGCGAGGACACCTGGGTTTTACTAATTCCCTAAAAATTAGTAGGAGCCGCGATAGCTCAGTGGTTAGTGAACTGGACTACTACGGACAAGGGGTAGGGTTCGATCCCAACCGACGGCTCCGGGTTCACCCAGCCTTAAATGGGTACCGGATTTTTTCTGGGAAAGTAAAACAGCACGGGCGTAATACCGACCACATTACCCCAAAAATCATGTGCTGAAGGTCTGTAAAATATAGGGTCACTAACACCATATTTCCCTATACGCCACTTGGCGTGACGGGGGGTACTTTACTTTTTTACTACGTCTGTGGTAAAATTATACTCATTACTACGTCAGCAGCAAAATTATACACATTACTACGTCAGTGGTAAAATTATAGGTATGTCAGCTGAGAAAAAACACTTTGTGCCAAGTCACCAGAGAAATGTTCAGTTACAATGTAACATTGAATTTATGTTTGATTCTGGTGATGTCTATATTTTCCCATCATGTGACTCACAGAGAAAGGCAATGACAACTACTATATTTTCCATGGTGCGATTCACAGAGAAAGGCAATGACAACTGCTATATTTTTCATGATGTGATTCACAGAGAAAGGCAATGACAACTACTATATTTTCCATGATGTGATTCACAGAGAAAGGCAATGACAACTGCTATATTTTTCATGATGTGATTCACAGAGAAAGGCAATGACAATTACTACATTTTCCATGATGTGATTCACAGAGAAAGGCAATGACAACTGCTATATTTTTCATGATGTGATTCACAGAGAAAGGCAATGACAACTGCTATATTTTTCATGATGTGATTCACAGAGAAAGCAATGACAACTACTATATTTTCCATGATGTGATTCACAGAGAAAGGCAATGACAACTGCTATATTTTTCATGATGTGATTCACAGAGAAAGGCAATGACAACTACTATATTTTCCATGATGTGATTCACAGAGAAAGGCAATGACAACTATACATTTTCATTCTTTAAGAACAGAAGCTGTTATCAGGCATGGACTATTATCAGTTACAGGGGAGCATAACTGCATGCTTCAGGCACTTACTTGATCCTGGTATTAGCATACAGCAGGTAGGCAGCTGTGTTACCTCGGTCATCTAACATCTGAAATAGATATTTAAATGTAAAATTGTGAGAGCAGATATCACCAGACATTGCATAACTCAGGAGAATGGAAAAAAATTAATAGACAAAAAAAAAAAAAAAAGAAAACGGTATGGTTAAAGCTTTACATGATAAGTGGACAACATAAATTAGAACAACGTTTCAGCTCAATAGGCCTTCAGCAGGAACAAACATACTACACAAACACAGATATGTATTTAAAATAAAAAATAATATATTTTTAAATGATTTATTATTATTTTTAACAATATTTTCTATATTATTTATTTTAAAAAATATTATTTATTATTTTATTTTAAATACTTATCTGTGTTTGTGAAATGTGAAACTCAAGACTTATTGTGCAGTGCAATATGAGTTCCTTGTGGCAATTGATGTCACTGGAAGGATGCATGTTTAAACCTCAACCACTCTCTTCATTATCCAACTCACACTCTTTTCTCATTGAAATTCAGCAAAAACTGAAATCTTGTGTACATTCATAAACTACACCATTAATAGGTTGCCCCAAAGAAGGCTTTCTTGGATGAGATGTGGGACAATATACCTTTTCAAAGGAGAATATGTAGTCATGTGTTCTATTGTGGGAAAGGTCAGCATACTTGATGCATCCATAGGCCACAGACTCTTTGACTTTGACCAAATCTTCTGCTGATAGTTCCTACAATGGAGAGAGAATAGTGAAACAATGAATAATTAATTTTTCTGGAAAAACAAAAAAAAATAAATAAAAAAGTAAAAAAAAAAATGTCCCATACCATGCTTCCTTGATTGCGTTCGCCTGATGACTAAAGGAGTACATGTATTTGTCATCCACACTAAGGGCATTAAGTTAGCATGTCTGCGTTTTGGTTTGCAGAATAACTGTAATATTTACACCTTTCGGCCCAACACATCTGACTTCAGTATGACCCCATAACATGTATCATATGTCACTGACCAGCATGGTCCCATGTATCATGTGTCACTGACCAGCATGGTCCCATGTATCATATGTTGCTGACCAGCCTGGTCCCATGTATCATATGTCACTGACCAGCATGGTCCCATGTATCATATGTTGCTGACCAGCATGGTCCCATGTATCATATGTCACTGACCAGCATGGTCCCATGTATCATATGTCACTGACCAGCATGGTCCTATGTATCATATGTTGCTGACCAGCATGGTCCCATGTATCATATGTCACTGACCAGCATGGTCCCATGTATCATATGTCACTGACCAGCATGGTCCCATGTATCATATGTTGCTGACCAGCATGGTCCCATGTATCATGTCGCTGACCAGCATGGTCCCATGTATCATATGTCACTGACCAGCATGGTCCCATGTATCATATGTCAATGACCAGCATGGTCCCATGTATCATATGTTGCTGACCAGCATGCTCCCATGTATCATATGTCGCTGACCAGTATGGTCCCACGTATCATATGTCGCTGACCAGCATGGTCCCATAACATATGTCATATGTCGCTGACCAGCATGGTCCCATAACATGCATCATATGTTGCTGACCAGCATGGTCCCATAACATGCATCATATGTTGTTGACCAGCATGGTTCCATAACATGCAACATATGTCACAGAAGACCAGCATGGTCCCATAACATGCATCATATGTCACAGAGGACCAGCATGGTCCTATAACATGCATCATATGTCGCTGACCAGCATGGTCCCATAACATGCATCATATGTCGATGACCAGCATGGTCCCATAACATGTATCATATGTCGCTGACCAGCATGGTCCCATAACATGTATCATATGTCGCTGACCAGCATGGTCCCATAACATACATCATATGTCACTGACCAGCATGGTCCCATAACATGCATCATATGTCGCTGACCAGTATGGTCCCATGTTAATGCATCATATGTCACAGAGGACCAGCATGGTCCCATAACATGCATCATATGTCACAGAGGACCAGCATGGTCCCATAACATGCATGTCACAGAGGACCAGATGATCCTATAATATGTATCATATGTTGCTGACCAGCATGGTCCCATAACATGCGTCATATGTCGCTGACCAGCATGGTCCCATAAAACATATTATATGTCGCTGACCAGCATGGTTCCATAATACATATTATATGTCGCTGACCCGCATGGTTCCATAACATGTGTCATATGTCACT
Organism: Megaustenia siamemsis; assembly: GCA_032433765.1. Lineage (NCBI taxonomy): Eukaryota > Metazoa > Mollusca > Gastropoda > Stylommatophora > Ariophantidae > Megaustenia > Megaustenia siamemsis. The sequence goes on from JAVIAB010000102.1 coordinate 11,632,845, forward strand.
GACCAACATGGTCCCATAAAACATATATGTCGCTGATCATCATGGTTCCATAACATGCATCATATGTCGCTGATCATCATGGTTCCATAACATGCATCATATGTCGCTGACCAGCATGGTCCCATAACATGCATCATATGTCACTGACCAGCACGGTCCCATAACATGGGTCATTTGTCGCTGACCTGCATGTTCCCATAACAAATATTATATGTCGCTGACCAGCATAGTCCCATAACATGCATCATATGTCACTGACCAGCACGGTCCCATAACATGGGTCATTTGTCGCTGACCTGCATGTTCCCATAACAAATATTATATGTCGCTGACCAGCATGGTTCCATAACATGTGTCATATGTCACTGACCAGCATGATCCCATAACATGTGTCATATGTCGCTGACCAGCATGTTCCTATAACATGTATCATATGTTGCTGACCAGCATGGTCCCATAACATGTACCATGTCACTGACTAGCATGGTCCCATAAGATGTGTCATATGTCGCTGACCAGCATGTTCCTATAACATGTATCATATGTCACTGACCAGCATGGTCCCATAACATGTATCATATGTCGCTGACCAGCATGTTCCCATAACATGTATCATATGTCGCTGACCAGCATGTTCCCATAACATGTATCATATGTCGCTGACCAGCATGTTCCCATAACATGTATCATAAGTCACTGACCAGCATGCTCCCATAACATGTATCATATGTCGCTGACCAGCATGTTCCCATAACATGTATCATATGTTGCTGACCAGCATGGACCCATAACATATAACATATGTCATTGACCAGCATAGTCCCATGACATATATCATATGTCGCTGACCAGCATGGTCCTATGTATCATATGTCGCTGACCAGCATGCTCCCATAACACATATCATATGTCTCTGACCAGCATGGTCCTATGTATCATATGTCGCTGACCAGCATGCTCCCATAACACATATCATGTCACTGACCAGCATGCTCCCATAACACATATCATGTCTCTGACCAGCATGGTCCTATGTATCATATGTCGCTGACCAGCATGCTCCCATAACACATATCATATGTCTCTGACCAGCATGGCCCTATGTATCATATGTCGCTGACCAGCATGCTCCCATAACACATATCATATGTCGCTGACATATGAAATATAAAAATTTGACCATCCTGGGCCAGGGCATTTTCATATGGGGTGGAAAGTATTCTTCCACACCTGTTTTGTTTTCACCTGAGAGTGACATTTTAGTTCTAAACATTGGAAATTGTGCAGCATTTATGGGTGAAGATGTTCTGAGTCTAGTACATTCCTCGCATTCTTAAAATTGAGATACTATGGAAGTGGTTTCAACTTGTGACACCCACACAAAATGCCACATTGCTCAGCTAAAGTCAAGATATAAATCTATGAATGATATTTTAGTAGTTAATGATCAAAGACTGGCAAGTCTGAAGGTTTCAAGGGATGCAATATTCAATTTGTAACCATAAAAGCTTCTACATTTTAAGATATAACTTCTTCAAATCACTTTGAATGTACAATAGAAGATGTGTATTTTATCTTCATGGAAAGACATACATGAGCAAATCCACTAAAGTATCAGTGACAAACAGCTGTGAGTAAAACATATCTCTGTACACTTGCTAACATAATTTGGTGATGAGGAGGCCAGTGTTCTATCTCACTGTCCCTTCCCCCCCCCACACCCCCCCCCCCCACCTCCCCCCCCCAAAAAAAAATTGAGTCAGGTACTCATTTCTTTATCAAGTGAATTGACAAGAGAGCGCAGTGCTGCATTTGAAGCCTAGTCCACAAACAAAACCAGCTACTGTTTTCCAGCAGACAAAATGAAGTTGACAACAAGAAGCCAGCAGTGGCAAACACAGTCACATATTCAGGAAACACTGTGACAGCAGGTAGGAGAACTAGCAAGGGCCATCAAACAAAAAATAAACAAACAGAGACAAATAAGGATGCATGATCCATTCTTGTTATAAGATCAATTGAAATAAAAAGGATCAAATAAAAGCTATGACCTGAACACCATGTTGCGATTACACTTATTGGGCTGCAACCTTCACTCTGTAGTTTCATAGAAACCTCCACCCCAAAAAGTTGATTAACGCAATAATGAATGCTTTTTTTTAAATTTTAAATAGGGCTCTCACTATCCAGATACCTGGGGAGGGTAAAGTCACGAAGATTCTAAATGAAAAATTCTCATCGGATTTGAACACAGGACCTTCCTGTCTTGAGGCCAACATATTACATCTAGACCGGAGATGAGCAACCTATGGCCCGCCAAGCTAATTTACTCGGTCCTTGTGCTCAATGTGAAAATGACAAAATACTCCATATATGGGTGTAATATGGTTGTGGAAGGCCCCGGTATCACTGCAAACTAATTAAAATCCATAATTGCTCAACCGCCCATACCAGGGGAATCATCAGAATTAATATCTCATCTCCAAATCAAAGAAAGACAGCAGCAGTTCCCATCATAACAGTCTCAGCACACGCCAAAAGAGATAAGGTGAAACCGCACAGAAAGTAAGCACAACCATCTGTTCCTCGTCATATGATATCATCATTCATCATAAACTTTCGGAATATCGAAACACAATCACAACGGATGAAACACTCCATACCCTGAGCTAAAACAAAAGTAAATAGAAAGCAACACATAAATGCACAAACCCTAACTGGTCAACTTTCTCTTTATAATTTAATGCTCCCCCTCCCACACTTGTATGTCTCACCCTTCTCCTTTTTGTTCCACACTCTCCTCTCCTGTCTTCCACTCACCATCACTAGTACAACATTGACATTACAATCGCCTGTGAATTCAAATTAGGTAGTTCATCAAATGGCTTTATTAGGTGATGGTATCTGGCCCTCGGTGACTTCATGGCTTTCAGATCTGGCCCTCTGCATCTTCATGGTTTTAAGATCTGGCCCTCTGCATCTTCATGGTTTTAAGATCTGGCCCTCTGCATCTTCATGGTTTTAAGATCTGGCCCTCTGCATCTTCATGGTTTTAAGATCTGGCCCTCTGCATCTTCATGGTTTTCAGATCTGGCCCTTGGTGTTTTCATGGCTTTTAGATATGGCCCTTGGTGTTTTCATGGTTTTCAGATCTGGCCCTTGGTGTTTTCATGGCTTTTAGATATGGCCCTTGGTGTTTTCATGGCTTTCAGATCTGGCCCTTGGTGTTTTCATGGCTTTTAGATCTGGCCCTTGGTGTTTTCATGGCTTTTAGATCTGGCCCTTGGTGTTTTCATGGCTTTCAGATCTGGCCCTTGGTGTTTTCATGGCTTTCAGATCTGGCCCTTGGTGTTTTCATGGCTTTTAGATCTGGCCCTTGGTGTTTTCATGGCTTTTAGATATGGCCCTTGGTGTTTTCATGGTTTTCAGATCTGGCCCTCTGCATCTTCATGGTTTTCAGATCTGGCCCTTGGTGTTTTCATGGTTTTCAGATCTGGCCCTTGGTGTTTTCATGGCTTTTAGATATGGCCCTCTGACAATAAAAGGTTGCCCACCCCTGGTCCAGACCATCGTGTCTCCACAGCTTGGACCTAAATAAAGACGGAAATATCAAGACTGTCTTCAGCTACAGCCTGTCTCAGATCAATTCTTAGAATAGCTTTGGTTAGGCCAAGCAAGATCAGCGACCAAGAACTGCTTAACGGGTGCAATAAAGAATGAACATATTGATAACAGGAAGGTGTTGGAGCTGGATAGATCACATACTCAGATCCACAAAGCTGTTATGAGAAAATGGATCCTGAAGAGACAGTGAAAGAAACAATCTGGCACACCAGAATGGTTACAAGAGGAAGTGAAGAAGAAAGAGAAAAGATTATGTCCATAAACTATCTTTACATTTTCTCATTTCTGAGGTCAGCCACAACGAATTGTGGCACCAGAGAATAATGGTTGCTTAGCTGACCATGTGTGCTAGCGCAGATTTCTCATGGCAAGGTGATGAGTCGAGAGGTGTTGGCTGGATCCTGCTTCAGGCTGTCTGTTATTCTTTTTTTTTTTCAGTCGTTTATTTGTTAATTTCTTTCAGAGCGTCGTAAACATTCCTCTTTCCCTGAAATGATTCGTTGTAAAAACAGACAGAGAGATAAGGAGAGAGAGTGTGTGAGTGATATATATATATATATATATATATATATAGAGAGAGAGAGAGAGAGAGAGAGAGAATCATAAAAATAAGCTGGTGTACGGGCAGGAATGATGACAGAAAGACCTATTTTGACAAGCACCCGGACACTGAACAAAACATAAAGAAATCCCCTTAATTGATTCGTTGTAAAAACATAGAGAGAGAGAGAGAGAGAGAGAGAGAGAGATGGAGCGAGTGATAGAGTGAGAGAGAGTGAGTGATATAGTGAGTGAGTGAGTGATTGAGAGAGCGAGAGTGATTGAGAGAGAGAGAGAGTGTGAGTGATTGAGAGAGAGAGAGAGAGTGAGTGATAGAGAGAGAGTGAGTGATAGAGAGAGTGATAGAGAGAGAGTGTGAGTGATAGAGAGAGAGAGAGAGAGAGCGAGTGATAGAGCGATGGAGATAGAGAGAGAGAGAGTGAGTGATAGAGAGAGAGAGTGAGTGATAGAGAGACAGTGAGTGATAGAGATAGAGAGAGAGTGATAGAGAGACGGTGAGTGATAGAGAGAGAGAGAGTGAGTGATAGAGAGACAGTGAGTGATAGAGATAGAGAGAGAGTGAGTGATAGAGAGAGAGAGTGTGAGTGTGAGTGATAGAGAGAGTGTGAGAGTGAGTGTGAGTGATAGAGAGAGAGAGAGTGATAGAGAGACAGTGAGTGATAGAGATAGAGAGTGAGTGATAGAGAGAGAGAGAGTGTTTGTGAGTGATAGAGAGAGTGTGAGAGTGATAGAGAGAGAGAAAAGAATCATAAAAAATAAGCTGGCGTACGGGCAGGAATGATGACAGAAAGACCTATTTTGACAAGCACCGGGACACTGAACAAAACATAAAGAAATCGAGTAGACAAGCTCAGAAGTCTCCATTGTTGTAACAATCTCGGGTGTCGCAACACGGACTTCCATTATTCCAACACCGGTACATGTGACCCGATCTTTCCAGAGAGATAAATTATCGCCGAGCTCCCCCCATTGACCCGCCTGTCTTCTAATCTCTCTCGAGTTTCGCCAACAAAAACATTGCCTTTCTCACTTCCCCAAAATATCCAATTACATTGTTGCTATTCTCTTTCTCCTGTCTGTTGATATAAACACGGTGTGGTCTCGACGGTTATCGTCATGTGTCGAGTCTTTGGGGACATGACGATCAATTTATTTTACTTTAATTTTTTTAGAGAGAGAGAGAAGGTGAGTGACAGAGAGAGAAAGAGATATAGAGAGAGGGTGAGTGACAGAGAGAGAATGAGATATAGAGAGAGGGTGAGTGGCAGAGAGAGAAAGAGATATAGAGAGAGGGTGAGTGGCAGAGAGAGAAAGAGATATAGAGAGAGGGTGAGTGGCAGAGAGAGAAAGAGATGTAGAGAGAGGGTGAGTGACAGAGAGAGAAAGAGATGTAGAGAGAGGGTGAGTGACAGAGACAGAGAGAGAGGGTGAGTGACATAGAGAGAAAGAGATATAGAGAGAGGGTGAGTGACAAAGAGAGAAAGAGATATAGAGAGAGGGTGAGTGACAGAGAGAGAGAAAGAGATATAGAGAGAGGGTGAGTGACAGAGAGAGAAAGAGATATAGGGAGAGGGTGAGTGGCAGAGAGAGAAAGAGATATAGAGAGAGGGTGAGTGACAGAGAGAGAAAGAGATATAGAGATATAGAGAGAGGGTGAGTGACAGAGAGAGAAAGAGATGTAGAGAGAGGGTGAGTGACAGAGAGAGAAAGAGATGTAGAGAGAGGGTGAGTGACAGAGACAGAGAGAGAGGGTGAGTGACATAGAGAGAAAGAGATATAGAGAGAGGGTGAGTGACAAAGAGAGAAAGAGATATAGAGAGAGGGTGAGTGACAGAGAGAGAGAAAGAGATATAGAGAGAGGGTGAGTGACAGAGAGAGAAAGAGATATAGAGAGAGGGTGAGTGACAGAGAGAGAAAGAGATATATAGAGAGGGTGAGTGACAGAGAGAGAAAGAAATATAGAGATATAGAGAGAGGGTGAGTGACAGAGACAGAGAGAGAGGGTGAGTGAGTGACAGAGAGAGAGTGGGTGAGTGAGTGACAGAGAGAGAGAGAGAGGGTGAGTTATTGACACAGAGAGAGAGACAGAGGTGAGTGAGTGACAGAGACAGAGAGAGAGGGTGAGTGATTGACAGAGACACAAAGAGAGGGTGAGTGAGTGACAGAGAAAGAGTGGGGTGAGTGACAGAGAGAGTGTGGGTGAGTGAGTGACAGGGAGAGAGAGGATGAGTGAGTGACAGAGAGAGAGTGAGAGATGGTGAGTGAGTGACAGAGAGAGAGAGAGAGAGAGAGAGAGAGGGTGAGTGAGTGACAGAGAAAGAGAATGACTGAGTGAGTGACAGAGACAAAGAGAGAAGGTGAGTGTGTGACAGAGAGAGACAGGGAGAGAGAAAGAGAGAGTGAGAGAGAGCACGCATTGTACAAACTGCATAAAAAGTGACATACAAACATTGACCCGAACACCTCGTGGCGACTGCACTGAACAAGCGAACAGTCTGCTCCAAGTCAAGGCTACAGTCTGCTCCAGCAAGTCAAGCTCAAGCAAGTCAAGACTACAGTCTGCTCCAGCAAGTCAATGCTACAGTCTGCTCCAGCAAGTCAAGGCTACAGTCTGCTCCAACAAGTCAAGACTACAGTCTTCTCCAGCAAGTCAAGACTACAGTCTGCTCCAGCAAGTCAAGCTCTAGCAAGTCATGGCTACAGTCTGCTCCAGCAAGTCAAGGCTACAGTCTTCTTCGGCAAGTCAAGATTACAATCTGCTCCAGCAAGTCAAGCTCTAGCAATCATGGCTACAGTCTGCTTCAGCAAGTCAAGGCTACAGTCTTCTTCAGCAAGTCAAGACTACAGTCTGCTCCAGCAAGTCAAGGCTACAGTTTGCTCCAGCAAGTCAAGGCTACAGTACTCTCCAGCAAGTCAAGGCTACAGTCTGCTTCAGCATGTCAAGGCTAGTCTTCTCCAGCAAGTCAAGGCTACAGTCTGCTCCAGCAAGTCAAGGCTACAGTCTGCTCCAGCATGTCAAGACTTCAGTCTGCTCCAGCATGCCAAGGCTACAGTCTGCTCCAGCAAGTCAAGGCTACAGTATTCTCCGCAAGTCAAGGCTACAGTCTGCTCCAACAAGTCAAGGCTACAGTCTGCTCCAGCAAGTCAAGACTACAGTCTTCTCAGCAAGTCAAGGCTACAGTCTGCTCCAGCAAGTCAAGGCTACAGTCTGTTCCAGCAAGTCAAGGCTACAGTATTCTCCAGCAAGTCAAGGCTACAGTCTTTTCCAGCAAGTAAAGGCTACAGTCTGCTCCAACAAGTCAAGACTACAGTCTTCTCCAGCATGTCAAGGCTACAGCCTGCTCTAGGAAGTTAAAACCACAGCCTGCTCCAGCAAGTCAAGGCTACAGTATTCTCCAGCAAGTCAAGGCTACAGTCTTCTCCAGCAAGTCAAGGCTACAGTCTGCTCCAGCAAGTCAAGGCTACAGTATTCTCCAGCAATTCAAGACTACAGTCTGCTCCAGCAAGTCAAGGCTACAGTCTTCTTAAGCATGTCAAGGCTACAGTCTGCTCCAACAAGTCAAGGCTACAGTCTTCTCCAGCAAGTCAAGGCTACAGTCTGCTCCAACAAGTCAAGACTACAGTCTTCTCCAGCATGTCAAGGCTACAGCCTGCTCTAGGAAGTCAAGACCACAGCCTGCTCCAACAAGTCAAGTCTACAGTCTTCTCCAGCAAGTCAAGGCTACAGTCTTCTCCAGCAAGTCAAGGCTACAGTATTCTCCAGCAAGTCAAGGCTACAGTCTTCTCCAGCAAGTCAAGGCTACAGTCTGCTCCAGCAAGTCAAGGCTACAGTATTCTCCAGCAATTCAAGGCTACAGTCTGCTCCAGCAAGTCAGGCTACAGTCTGCTCCAGCATGTCAAGGCTACAGTCTGCTCCAGCATGTCAAGGCTACAGTCTTCTCCAGCAAGTCATACTACAGTCTGCTCCAAAAAGTCAAGACTACAGTCTTCTCCAGCATGTCAAGGCTACAGCCTGCTCTAGGAAGTCAAGACCACAGCCTGCTCCAACAAGTCAAGGCTACAGCCTGCTCTAGGAAGTCAAGACCACAGCCTGCTCCAACAAGTCAAGGCTACAGTCTTCTCCAGCATGTAGGGATCAAAGTTTGAAGGCACTCTGGAACTCAATTTTGCTTTCTTGAAACCGCATACCTCGACAGAAAAGCTCTGACAGAATTGCTTGCAATAACGAGTCTACGCCATATCATACCCTGATATCATAGCTTGCTGTAGACCACACAATAACGAGTCTACGCCATATCATACCCTGATATCATAGCTTGCTGTAGACACACACAATAACGAGTCTACGCCATATCATACCCTGATATCATAGCTTGCTGTAGACCACACAATAACGAGTCTACGCCATATCATACCCTGATATCATAGCTTGCTGTAGACCACACAATAACGAGTCTACGCCATATCATACCCTGATATCATAGCTTGCTGTAGACCACACAATAACGAGTCTACGCCATATCATACCCTGATATCATAGCTTGCTGTAGACCACACAATAACGAGTCTACGCCATATCATACCCTGATATCATAGCTTGCTGTAGACCACACAATAACGAGTCTACGCCATATCATACCCTGATATCATAGCTTGCTGTAGACCACACAATAACGAGTCTACGCCATATCATACCCTGATATCATAGCTTGCTGTAGACCACACAATAACGAGTCTACGCCATATCATACCCTGATATCATAGCTTGCTGTAGACGACACAATAACGAGTCTACGCCATATCATACCCTGATATCATAGCTTGCTGTAGACCACACAATAACGAGTCTACGCCATATCATACCCTGATATCATAGCTTGCTGTAGACCACACAATAACGAGTCTACGCCATATCATACCCTGATATCATAGCTTGCTGTAGACCACACAATAACGAGTCTACGCCATATCATACCCTGATATCATAGCTTGCTGTAGACCACACAATAACGAGTCTACGCCATATCATACCCTGATATCATAGCTTGCTGTAGACCACACAATAACGAGTCTACGCCATATCATACCCTGATATCATAGCTTGCTGTAGACCACACAATAACGAGTCTACGCCATATCATACCCTGATATCATAGCTTGCTGTAGACCACACAATAACGAGTCTACGCCATATCATACCCTGATATCATAGCTTGCTGTAGACCACACAATAACGAGTCTACGCCATATCATACCCTGATATCATAGCTTGCTGTAGACCACACAATAACGTCTACGCCATATCATACCCTGATATCATAGCTTGCTGTAGACCACACAATAACGAGTCTACGCCATATCATACCCTGATATCATAGCTTGCTGTAGACCACACAATAACGAGTCTACGCCATATCATACCCTGATATCATAGCTTGCTGTAGACCACACAATAACGAGTCTACGCCATATCATACCCTGATATCATAGCTTGCTGTAGACCACACAATAACGAGTCTACGCCATATCATACCCTGATATCATAGCTTGCTGTAGACCACACAATAACGAGTCTACGCCATATCATACCCTGATATCATAGCTTGCTGTAGACCACACAATAACGAGTCTACGCCATATCATACCCTGATATCATAGCTTGCTGTAGACCACACAATAACGAGTCTACGCCATATCATACCCTGATATCATAGCTTGCTGAAGACCACACAATAACGAGTCTACGCCATATCATACCCTGATATCATAGCTTGCTGTAGACCACACAATAACGAGTCTACGCCATATCATACCCTGATATCATAGCTTGCTGTAGACCACACAATAACGAGTCTACGCCATATCATACCCTGATATCATAGCTTGCTGAAGACCACACAATAACGAGTCTACGCCATATCATACCCTGATATCATAGCTTGCTGTAGACCACACAATAACGAGTCTACGCCATATCATACCCTGATATCATAGCTTGCTGTAGACCACACAATAACGAGTCTACGCCATATCATACCCTGATATCATAGCTTGCTGTAGACCACACAATAACGAGTCCTACGCCATATCATACCCTGATATCATAGCTTGCTGTAGACCACACAATAACGAGTCTACGCCATATCATACCCTGATATCATAGCTTGCTGTAGACCACACAATAACGAGTCTACGCCAATTGAATGTCACTTTAAAGAGCTGAAGATGAAGAGGAATAGTCGTTGCGCGAAGATGGCAGCAGGACGATAATAAAATCTGGATGGAATGAGAAGAAAACATGGAGGAGAAGAAAGAGCACAGTGAGTAGAAATATGGAAGCAAGATGAGAAAAAGAAGGGTGAGGGAAAGATGGATGAGAAGAAGTAGAGGAAGATATGAAGAATGGAAATAAGAAGAAGAAGCAGAAAAAAGAAGAAGATAAGAAGAAAAAATAAGAGAAGAAGAAAATGATGAGAAGAAGAAAATGATGAGAAGAAGAAAAATGATGAGACGAAGAATGAGAAGAAGAAAATGATGAGAAGAAGTAAAATGATGAGAAGTAGAATGAGAAGAAGAAAAATGATGAGAAGAAGAAAAATGATGAGAAGAAGAAAAACGATGAGAAGTAGAATGAGAAGAAGAAAAATAATGCGAAGAAGAATGAGAAGAAGTAAAATGATGAGAAGAAGAAAAACGATGAGAAGTAGAATGAGAAGAAGAAAAATGATGAGAAGAAGAAAAATGATGAGAAGAGAAAAACGATGAGAAGTAGAATGAGAAGAAGAAAAATAATGCGAAGAAGAATGAGAAGAAGAAAAATGATGAGAAGAGGAATGAGAAGAAGAAAATGATGAGAAGAAGAATGACATGAAGAAAAATGATGAGAAGAAGAAAAATGATGAGAAGAGGAATGACATGAAGAAAATGATGAGAAGAAGAAAAATGATGAGAAGAGGAATGACATGAAGAAAAATTATGAGAAGAAGAAAAATGATGAGAGAGGAATGAGAAGAAGAAAATGATGAGAAGTAGAAAATGATGAGAAGAGGATGGGAAGAGGAATGAGAAGAAGAAAAATGATCAGAAGTAAACTGATGAAAAGAATAATAGTAAGATGAAGAAGAAAAAAAGGATGAGAAGGAGAAGGAAAAAAGTAATAATAATGAGACGCATTATCTCTTTACCCGACACCACTCTCTTTTTTAACAAAAGAACGTAAACTATTTATTATAGATAATAACTCTATATATGAGATTTTAGACTGATAATCAAGATTTAATGTGGTCGGTAAACACAGCTTGGAAATCATAATAAAAATGACAAGAGATAAATACACAGATTGGCGGGAGCTCTGCAGGGTGTCCCAACACAATTCATGCATTGGGAATGTTTTATTTAAAAGAGAACCTGGAACTTCATCGTGGCTGATCTGTGTGGTTAGTTCCCTTTATAATATTGAAACCGCTTAATCGTACAGAGAATGATGCACAGGTGCACTGGATCGCGCGAGGAAAACATAGTGCAGCGCAAAGTGTTAATAAGCGAACTTCTTCTTCTGCGATCATGGCTCATTCTACAAAGACTCCGTATTCTCTTATGAATGTAGATGTCTCTTTAAGTGGTTCGGTTGCCCCGTATAGTTTCTCTTTCAGGAGGTGGGTGTGGGCCACATTAATCTCCTCAGGTCTGTGTACTGGGGGCAATCGTGTAGAACATGTTTTGTTGTCATGTTATCCAGGGTACAGTGGCATTGGCTGGTAGTTCCTATTTTGAGTTTGGTGAACATGTTAATAAGCGAATAAAGAAGACGAAGATAAAGATTAATATGTAAGTGAAGTACTAATATGTAATTGAAGTATTAATATTTAATTGAAGTATTAATATATAACTGAAGTATTAATATGTAAGTGAAGTACTAATATGTAATTGAAGTATTAATACTTAATTGAAGTATTAATATATAAGTGAAGTATTAATATGTAAGTGAAGTACTAATATGTAATTGAAGTATTAATACTTAATTGAAGTATTAATATATAACGGAAGTATTAATATGTAATTGAAGTACTAATATACAATTGGAGTATTAATATGTAATTGAAGTACTAATATACAATGGGAGTATTATATATTATAGGATTGGAACCGTAGGGCTGAGTGGTCTAGAGTAAGGCGCCGGCTTGTGGATAAGATGGTCTTGGGTTCGAGACAGGCAGTGGGAATTTTCACTTCGAATCTGTAGTTTCGTGACTGTACCCTCCCCTGATCTCCGGGTAGTGAGATCCGATATCAAGTCTTCTCGGTACGGCAAAAAACAAGATATCCCATGTGCACTTGCGCACGTTAAGAACTCTTGGCAGTTAAACGTTGAAAATAATAAGCCCAAATGGCCGCTTCCCGGACGATAATTATTCAGCAAATCTAACCAAGTGGAACGGATGTGTCGGGCCGAAAGGCACAGGTATCAGGACTGTGTTGTCAACTAGCGAGACAGCACACTTTATTGTATTAATTTATATTAATAGAATCAGTTTCATTGCAGTCGGTGCAATTTCCCCCCCCCCCCCCCCTCTAACTCGCTCCACTATCCATCCCAGTATTTCTCGAAGCATTTGCTGAGGTATTGAGTTATATGCGGGTCATCATCACTGCACTCCGAACAGCTCCATAGGTGCACAGATCCCCTCCTTACCAAGTCTCGCAGTGTCCAGCCACTGACGACTCCATGTCTGTGTTGGTTGATAATTTTTCTTACACGCCCACTAAGTTTCTCGTTTCTGGTGTGCACATTTTAACTCTCATCTCTTTCATCCGAAGGAGTGACATGAACTCATGGTTGTCGAAGTCCTGTGCTCTTACCACATCTCGGAGGGCATTGATTATATCCGCCCGATCCATTGATTGACCGTCCTCAACAATAGCGCAGCTAGCCAACCTGTCCGCTCTTTCATTTCCTCGTACTCGCACATGTCCTGGGACGTAGACAAGGTGACATTACGTATTTTTTTTACTTGTGCAATGACTCTACCCTACCCATTGCATACGTACAGAGCCCGTCTCCACTTTTTCTTATCATGCTCATCGAATCACTCATTATGCAGGCGTGCGTGTAGTCTTGTTTGCACAATGATTGTTCCAATTAGGTGTTGATTACTGAGGCAAACGCTGCCACTAGAACACACATGTCTCAGCATTTACATGATAAAAACAGCATGATCAAAGAAAATAAACAGAAAACGGCATTGAGCATTTCATATTTTGTTATATTTGGTATATACGCTTATCTCCTTTTATATTCTCCTGCTACTTGTTATGTTTTTTTTCTTGTCATCGCTCACCGTCACTATAGTATTACTTCTACTAATTTTGTGTTAAGGTAAATGTGTATAGTTTGTTATACCCGATGAAGGCTTCTGCTCAAACGTTGTAGCTTGCCTTATCTTACTGTTAGTCTTGCTGTTCAATACTATTTGATATTTATTGTCCTTGTTTTCTGCAGCTATACACCCGACCCCGTCTAGTATTTCATATTTGTTATATTTGATAACTGTGCATATCTCCCGTTATTAGATGTTGATATTTGATATCTGTGCATATCTTCCGTTATTAGATGTTGATATTTGATATATGTGCATATCTCCCGTTATTAGATATTGATATTTGCTATCTGTACTATATCCCGTTATTAGATGTTGAGATTTGATATCTGTGCATATCTCCCGTTATTAGATGTTGATATCTGATATCTGTGCATATCTCCCGTCATTAGATGTTGATATTTGATATCTGTGCATATCCCCCGTTACTAGATGTTGATATTTGATATATGTGCATATCTCCCGTTATTAGATGTTGATATCTGATATCTGTGCATATATCTCCCGTTACTAGATGTTGATATTTGATATCTGTGCACATCTTCCGTTATTAGATGTTGATATTTGATATCTGTGCATATATCTTCCTTTACTAGATGTTGATATTTGATATATGTGCATATATCTCCCGTTATTAGATGTTGATATTTGATATCTGTGCATATCTCCCGTTCCTAGATGTTGATATTTGATATCTGTGCAAATCTCCCGTTATTAGATGTTGATATTTTATATCTGTGCATATATCTCCCGTTACTAGATGTTGATATTTGATATCTGTGCATATCTTCCGTTATTAGATGTTGATATTTGATATCTGTAAATATATCTCCCGTTATTAGATGTTGATATTTGATATCTGTGCAAATCTCCCGTTATTAGATGTCGATATTATATATTTGTGCATATCTCTCGTTATTAGATGTTGATATTTGATATCTGTGCATATCTCCCGTTATTAGATGTTGATATCTCATATCTTTGTGTGTTCATGTCTGTGTTAGTCAGCTCTAGTGACTCGGGCAGATGGTGCTCGTAAACCTGGGAGGGCCGACCATCTAAGGGCAGAATCACCCTACAAAAAAGATCATCTGCTGCCTTGCAGGAAGATTGGGGACAATCAAAGGCCCAGGAATGTAACCTGAATAAAATGCTGGCTGAAATCGGATGCACTGGGCCGCTGGCGCAGAACACGGTGCAACGTTTTAACGGGTGTTCAATCAGAGTGGATCTGGCAGACTCTAATTGTGATGTTCTGTATGTGGGGGCGATCACACACTTAACCTAACAGCTGACCTGACTTCATGTGAGAGTCTGAAATCCTACTCTGATTGAGTCCTGATCGCAGAGAGAGAGAGAGAAGACAGACAGAGAGAGAGAGAGAGAGAGAGAGATGTGTATATTTTTTATATCTGTGCATATCTCCCGTTACTAGATGTAGCGTTTCTTGGATGTTGTCAGTTAATATTATTCTGGGCTTAATACGGGCTCGTCTTGCATCTTCTCTCTTAATATATGTTTTATATGGTTTATAACTTTTGATATTCTTTCCATATAAGCAAATAGTTTCATTTTATGTCCAGAATGATTCAATGCCCAATCTATCTTACAACATCATTTTTTATTGGACATTTTGTGGTCATTCGAAGCGTTTTTTCTCAAACATCTCATTTCTATGTTGACCAGCTTTATTTGTTTTTATTTGTGAGAGACCAAGTGATAGATCATTAATGGATGCTTACGCAGAATAAAAGGATGGAAAGGGCAGACATAATCACTAACATAGAATTATGGAAATGTACCAGTCAAATACCAGTGGACAAAGAGATACAGCGAAGACGATGACGCTGGATAGGACACACACTGCAGAAGCCAACTGAGAGTATTACACAAAGGCTCTTTTTTGGAATTCCCAGGGGAAGAGACAAAGAGGAAGACCAAAGAATTCTTGGAGAAGACAGATAGAAGCAGAGATGAAGATGATGGGAAGACATGGAATGATCTTAAAAGATTGATAAATAAAAACAGAACGACTTGGAAAGTGTTTGTTGAAGACCTATGCTCCACTTGGAGCTAAAAAGGTAGAAGAAGAAGAAGTGATAGCACATCGTGGCAATGAAAACACTCTGTATATGATCTTCTTTGTGATGATAGGTCTTGTGCTGAAGTATAGTGACAAGCTATCTCAATATTTATTTTTGCCTTGTTACATTGGATGTCTGTCTATTTTTCGTTTGCCTGAAGTATTGTTTGTATCTGCAATGTCGTTTCCTGTATAAATGTTACTGTCTTTTGTAATTCTTGCAGTGGCCCATATAGTTGAACTGTAGTGCTGTATCTATGGGTCAATGGATTTTTCCTGTCTACTATATTCAGTGCACTCTTGAAGTTCTACTATGTTCAGCAGTCTGGGCGCCTGTCTACATGTCTACTTTATGTCTATTTCTGTATCCATTTTGCCATCTCCATAGAATGTTGTACCCAGATACTGGATATCTGGACATCATATTATGTTATTACATTTCTATAATCAGCACCGATGTCTGAAACGCCCCAACTGGAGCAAACAATGAACAAGCATAATGTTTTCAAGAATAATCCATGAATTGTGGACACCCTGTATGTTTTATTATATAACATAAAGTGCAGTTATAATTTGAGCAAAACGAGTCTACAATATTCTTTTAAAAAAAAATATATATATATATAAGTAGTTATTATATCATAATACAGAGGTCTGTAAAACCGGAGCAGAGAGGCACGATTGAATCGATAAGAGTCTTATACTTAACCAACATGGCTAGCAACATTATAAGAATGTATGTCAATTCCTGAAAAATTGTGCGATTATGTTTACGACCTAGTTCAAAAAATGTCTTTCAAGTGCGTGATCGTAGTTCACTAAAGCGCAGTCGATCGGATATAATTACCGATTAGGACAATTTAATGCGTTGATAATATTACCGCAACGGTTCTGTCAACACAATTTGCTCATCATAGTTAGGCAAACAGCATGTAACTGCGAGTTCTACAAACATATTTCGGCTATGAGTGATAGTAACTCAAATTTACAACATAACTAAAACGAGATATAAGCGAAATCGTTAACATTAAAGCTGAGCTACAAAAGAAATACAAGCTAAAGAGATAAAATGTTATCGCACGATTACGGACATCAGTTACTTAGACCGTATCACAAATGAACATTTCCTAAATGATACAGGGAGCAATCGGAGTACATGGTGATCTTTTTGACTATTATGAAGAAAAGCCAGCGTGAGTCAGGTACAAATTCCTTTATCCGCTAGTGGATACGAGAGCGCCAATTGCGTTTAAATCCTCGTTGGGGGACTGGTTGGTCTCCAGGAAAGATGCCGGTCTCGAGACAGAGAGGTTGTGAGTTCAAATCCGGCTGCACCAGCTGGGATTTTTATTTGTGATTTCTCTCTGCGGCAACCACCCCTGGTCTCAGCAGCGAGGCCCGGCTTGAAGCGTCAATTACTCATCGACGAGAAATATGAGTACCCCTGAAGACGGAGCTATCTGCCTGTGCGGCGAGGGACCCCTGTGAACACGGCTGCCAGGGAAAAAAACGGATTAGCGTGCAAAATTAAGTTCCTAGACTCTTAGGACTTAGCTATAGCTCGTTTCAAAACATAAGCCCAACTTCAAAACGCTATTACTCTCTAACCGTTTGTTAATACTTTTGAAATTTTCCAATGTTATTAGAATGCAAAAGACCCTTTAAATGTATATTTAACAAATATCTTGCAGCTGCAGTTTTCTTAAGCGGCGATATTTCTTTGATGTTTGTCAAAATTGTAAATTATGAAGCCCTAAAGAATAGAAATTACCGTAGTTGCTGGTCTACGATTAATTTTCACTAGGTAAAGGCATGGCCGTAATGGGGAAATAACCTAATAAGACAAAACACCAGGAGAATTATTGTCTTCTCAGTTCGAGGACGGACGATAATATCAAGGTATACCTGTATGTCCAATTTTCATAGTTAGTGGTCCTGATAAGGACCGTTTGTTGAACTAATTTAAGGTAATATAGGGGCCAACATTGTGGGGGCTATATACTTTCATTCTGAATCAGACGAGTCTAAAATATTAATAACTGTTTGGGGTTGAACATTCCACAAACCAACATTTTTCCAATATTCCTCTTCCTGTTTTAAGACGTGGTCTTCACATTTAGCCCAATAATCTTTGTCTATATTTAATAAAGCGAGATTAGCAAGAGTCTTTACATCGCATATTTTGAATGTTGTATTTTCATCTGCCACTTGTCCTTTTAATTTTGCCCAGATTAGTTCTATTGGATTTAAATGAGCATGGTAAGGTGGCAGCCTCAAACTTATATGACCGTGCTCTTGGATAATCTTATCTATTTGAAGCATCTTTGTCCTCTGTTTTTGCTTTACTAGAGATAGTAATTCAGGTTTTAAGTACATGTTATTAATTGTATGTGCTCCTTTGTGAGCCATATCTTAATAGCATCTTTTGTACTGGATGACGTCGGGACTTTATCTTCAAGTGCAACAATGTTGTGGTACGCTGCATTGTCCATTATTAGGCAAGGTGGTCGATCTAGTGCTGGGAGAACATAATTTTCAATCCAATGTCTAAATATGTGACCATTCATCTCAGAGTGATAATCCCGATTGTCTATGGATTTTGAACGAAAAATGAGCTCTGCATTCTGTATTAGTCCATGTTGTCGACTACCTGCATGAGCAATTATCAAGCGCTGTCCTTTGCTGCTAGGTATTAATCTCTTAATTTTTCCATCTGATGACTGCCATTCTCTTTGGTTAGTGTGGTGAGCATTGATCCATGTTTCATCCAAGTACACATATCATAACCATGCTTGCGCACCTCTTTTACTTCACGTAAGTACTTGCTTCTCATGACTACTATATGTGGCTTCTCACAGATGATGTTTCGTCCATTGTGATACTTTCTGAATGTAAAGCCTGCAGCTCTCACATTCCTCCATAATGTAGACTTTGATATTTCAATACTGTTGTTCTTTTTCAGCGATACTTTTAATTTTCTTATTGTAACAGTTTCATTCATACCAAACATTTTGCGAATTTCACTTCTAATAAGTTCACTGTCGAAATTATCCAACATTTTTGCTCTTCCTTGTGATTTTGTATATTTGGAACATTGACGGTCACGTGCTTGAATCCAGCGATTAAATGACCGTTTAGATAAATCCAAAATGTGTCTTGTCCTATTCTCAGGGTTTTCTAAAGAATGAAATAATCTTCCTCGTTTAGCCTCTTTGCAAAAATAGTCATACATTTTTATTGCGATGTTTTGTAAACTGCAGAATTTCATTTTAAGACTCATGATAAATGGTATTGTTCCACGTTACGCCGCTGAATTAACGGAAATGGAACACACAATGTCTCGTGTTTACTACAAGTGTCTAATTGTGTCAGATAACTCACGCGGAAGCGTGCAAAATCGTAAATTTGAGCGTGTATAGATTTGTAATCGCTATTTTTAACTTAAATACTGTAAACACTAAGTTTTGACTACATCATGGGTCGTTATAAATTTATATAAATCAAATAAGCAATAATAATAACCAAATGTTTGTTTTTAAAGAATTAATTCCCTGTTGGGTTCTAATCATTATAACTATACATGCAAATTTTGAAAAAATTACAAAAAGCGGTTTAAAAGATATTGATTTTTAAAGTTGGGCACGACTTATGAAACAAGCTATAGTAATAAATGCTAGCGAATACCCCCCCCCCCCCCCCCCTCCCCAAAAAAAAAAATTAAAAATTAAAAAAATTCTCGCCC
The DNA here is from genome assembly GCA_032433765.1 of Megaustenia siamemsis. Taxonomy (NCBI): domain Eukaryota; kingdom Metazoa; phylum Mollusca; class Gastropoda; order Stylommatophora; family Ariophantidae; genus Megaustenia; species Megaustenia siamemsis. The sequence goes on from JAVIAB010000102.1 coordinate 11,652,232, forward strand.
AAAAAGCTAGCTCGCATCGCCAAGCTAGCACGTTATGATTATGCTGCTGACAAAGACAACAGTAGTATTTGATATTGATAACTTGGTAATTGTTATTAACAGTGTGGGCCAGACTTGGGACTGCATATATATATATATTATATATATATATATATATATATATATATATATATATATATATATATATATATATATATATATATATACGAAGGGTGGTCACGGGTCATGCAGTATGGAGAAAATTTGATTTCTTCAGTAAAATGTAATAAAACGTGGGGGCAAAATAATTGCTACCATCAAATCAATGGTCACAAGTCAATGGCCAACATTTTGCCACGGCTAATTGTATCTGTTACTTCCCTTAGATAGGGGAGATCATCACATTTGAAAACCGGAACAATAGCTCTTTTGTTTAAGAGTCTGTCGCTGTGAACTATTGCACCAGTGGGTCAGTGGCAGATATACTGCCATCTCCTATATACAAACAAAATGTTATCATTGTTATTTAAGAAGCATTAATTTATGTCCCATTAGTCCCATATCAATTATACAAGTAGTACAAATATAACTTTCAACCATTTCATTTATATTTTGCACATTCTCTGTCCTTTAAAGTAGTGGTGGCCAATGGGGACCAACGGGCCAGATACGACTCGCCAGTCTATTTTTTTTTTTCATTGAAGCATCCACAGAAACTCATAAACTAAATATCTATAAATTAAAAACCAAACTTCCAGTCGGTTTAAATATCATCATCATGTACCATACCGGTTGGCGTAGGTGATCATGTCCCTCCACAATCTTCTATCTACAGTGCATCGTATCAGTTCTGTTGTTAAGTTTTCCATGCCATGACACCAAGCTATCCAGTATTTTCTCTCTTTGTCGTCCGTGATCTCTCTTTCCTTTTATTTTGTCAGTTGTAACCAAGTATACCGACTTTCCTGTTCTCGTGATGTGCCCGAAAAATGTTGATTGTTTCTTTCTGATGTTTTTTAGGAGCTCCCTTTTTGTGTTGGCCTCTTTGAGAATTTCCTCATTGGTCTTTTTAGCTGTCCAAGGAACTTTCAACATCCTTCTGAGAAATCCCACCTCTGTGGCCTCTAATCGTCTTTTCATTTGTTTGTCTACTGTCCTGATTGGCTTCCATAGGTCTATATAGCGCCGATGAACTCTCTTTCTCATTTCTATTGACATAGATTTCTTGCATAAGATATTTTTCATTTTCTTATATGTTATTTTTGCCTGAGCTATTCTGTTTTTTTTTTTTTATTTCTGTGGTGCATCTTTCATCTGATGTTATTATTGTGCCCAAGTATTTGAAACGTTGCATTTGTTTCAGATTTGTCCTGTTTATTTTTATGCTGCATGATGGTGATGATTGTTTCTTTGATATGACCATTACTTCTGTTTTCTTACTATTCAGACTGAGACTTTTTTTGTTGCTTTCTTTCACTATAATGTCCATCATTTCTTGTAGTTCATTCTCTGTCTCTGCTATTAAGACTGTGTCATCCGCATATCGCATATTATTTATGTTGTGACCGTTGACTTCAATTCCTTTTTTGCCTACTATTGATCTCATAATATGTTCGGAGGCGAAGGCGCTTCTCCCAGCACCAAAGCTAGAAGTTGTCAGCGACCCACAGCTGATGGCTTGCGCCAGGATCGGTTAACCAAAACCATCCAGACTCTGCTCCACCTCTCCACGGTGCCTCTACTACAGACTAACCTGTCTAGTCTGGCCAAGCGAGCAGGGATCGAAGAGGGAAGACAACACGGTACTCAAAAATGTGGTGCTGAAGTCGGATGTGTTGGGCCGAAAGGCGCAAATATAACAGTTATACTGCAAACCACAACACAACGCAGACACGTCCACTTAACATCCTTTTAAGGGCGGATGACGAAGAGGAATTCTACAGTCTACGAATTCTCAAGTAAATTTTAGTCATCGGGCGAACGTAAGCAAGCATAATATGTTCGCCGCAAAGTGAAAACAAATCCGGCGACAGTGCACAGCCTTGTCTGACTCCTTGTTTTATATATGTATATATATGGTTTAAATATATGCCGACAATAATCAAAGGCTTTGTTTATAGTTGGAGCTGCAAGGTTGTTTTTCTGTCAGCGTCACGTGATAGCCTGCAAGCGTTATTATTTATGACTAAATCACATCATGTCATGTTTGTGGATACTCTAAGTCTGGCCCTTGGTCAAGTGACCACCAATGCTTTAAAGGGTTAAAGCATGTCTGGTGATCAAATGATCCAAAAAACATCGTCTTCATCTTATTTCCTTTCTGATCATTTTTCATTTTGTTGTGTTCCTTTTTTGTAAAGCTGTCACACTAGCTTGTAGGAGTGTGTGTTAAGGAATTCTTGGAGAAGACAGGTAGAGGCAGCGATGAAGATGGTGGGGAAGACATGGCACGATCTTAAAAGAATAGCAAGAAACAGTACGGCTTGGACAGTGTTTGTTGAAGACCTATGCTCCACAGGGAGCTGAAAAGTAGAAGAAGAAGACTTACTCCCTCCTCTTTAGATTTCAGCGTCGAGGGGGGGGGGGGGGATACAGTTTGTCATTTTCTGGTCTTCTGTTGGTCTCTCCTGTTATCATGTTTTCTAATATTTCATCAGGGGCCAAGATGCCCATCTAGCAACTGAGCTGAGTCCGATCAACGACTCATAACAGCTGATCAAGACCCCGCTCCACCTCAAAGCGGTGCTCCTTGAAACAAATTATCAAATCTAGTCAAGCGACTCGGGATCGAAGAGGGAAGGCGGCCTGGTACACATAAATGAAAATGCTGCGATGAAGTCGGATGTTTTGGACCGAAAGTCGTGAATTAACTTCAACACCAGGCATCTACGTCCCACTTAACGTCTTTTTAAAAGACGGATGACGAGGAGTAAGAGAACTATCAAAACTCCTTTAGTGATCATCAAGTGAATGCCAGAAAGAGAGAGAAAGATGTAGGAATGTGGCAGACAGTGTTTATTTGCTTGCCTCATTTTGATTATTTCAGTAAATTGTAAGATTGTTTGTCGCTACAGAAACATTAAGGTCGGTTACGTGAACTCTCCACAGTAAACTATTCCGTCTGTGACGTGGCGGGGAGTCATGTTGACAGTACCTATTATCCTTGTTGTCGGTCTGTGTTTGGCATTCTGCGCTGACGTGACGAGACAGGTCGACTCGACATTTCGACGGCATTGATTTGCAAAAATGTTCTGACTGTCTGCAGGAAAGGTCTGTCGTAAAATAACCTTCGAATTTAGACCCAGGGTCCACTATTTCAACGGGTCTAGCCAACAGCTTAAGAACGAAGCCGTCAAGGCTAACAGGCGTTAGAAGACCATTTCCAACACTTGTCACCCCTTAATGGTGGCAATCACTTATTGACAACAAACACTGTTCATAAAGGAATTCAATATAGTGAAAACCTCGGTAGTCGCACGTCTCTCTACTTGTCCAGCTTGGAACTCGTAAATTTTACGAATAAAATGCGACTCTGTATTCGTACAACAGTAGAATTGGATGGAAAGAAAAAAAAACAAATGATGAAGTTTTAAAACAACTAAAAATGAAAAGAGACTACTAAACACAATTCAAACAAGACAAATTAAAGTTTGGGGGCATGTTAAAAGACACAACAGCCTAATAATAAGTAATATTGGAAGGAAAATACAAGGTAAAAGAGGCAGAGACAGACCAAGACTAACATGGACGAGTAACATCAAAAGATGGACATGTCAACTTATGACAATCTGCACCACCAAAGCAAGAGACAGAGTGGAATGGCGCTCCATGGTAGCCAACCTTCGATGCGGAGACGGCACTCAATGATAATGATGATGATTCGTACAATGGGCTAGAAAGAACAATAACGGAAAACATGGTTCGTAGAAGACGAAACAGAGGCAGACAAAGAAGAAGGATATTCAAAACATCAAGAAGACCTTGAACATGACAACAGAAGAAATAGGAGATCTGGCTAGAGCAGGGATTCTTTCAGACGGGCGATGGTGAAAGCAACGTTCTGTGGGAGATCTGGATAGAGACAGGGATTCTTTCAGACGGGCGATAGTGAAAGCAACGTTCTGTGGGAGATCTGGCTAGCTTTTTCTGTTATGTTTCTTAGTGATTCCAGAACTCCATCAATCCATCTTTTGCTCTTCTGTTGGCCTCTCCTACATTTATGTCTCCTAGTGTTTCTAATATTCCATCAATCAATCTTTTGCTCTTCTGTTGGCCTTTCCAACTGTTATGTTCCCTAGTGTTTCTAATACTCCATCATCCATCTTTGCTCTTCTGTTGGCCTCTCCTGCTGTTATGTTTCATAGTGTTTCCTAACACTCCATCAATTCATCTTTTGATCTTCTGTTGGCCTCCCCTACTGTTATGTTTCTTAGTGTTTATAGTACTCCATCAATCCATCTTTTGCTCTTCTGTTGGCGTCTCCTACTGTTATGTTTCCTAGTGTTTCTAATATTCCATCAATCCATTTTTGATCTTCTGTTGCCTCTCCTACTGTTGTGTTTCTAGTACTCCATCAATCCATCTTTTGCTCTTCTGTTGGCCATCTATGAAAATGACTGGGAACAGTTGGCAAGTGATCGTACATAATGAAGAGCACGAATGAGGAAAGGTATAACATCATCTGAGACTGTGCTAAGGCAAACTTAGAAGAGAAAAGACTCATGAAAAAGGATGGGAAACCATGTGGATCAGTGGGACTGGCGTGTTCAATCTGTGGTCGAGGGTGCTGGTCAAACATTGGTAGAATTAGCCACGACAGAAGCTGCTCGACAAAAACGAAACCTAACAAAAACACACACACACACACACAATCGTCTCCACTTGACCCTCTGACAAGAGGAAATGGACCACATTATATATATATATATATATATATATATATATATATATATATATATAAATTAAACAATGTTATAATACTCAAAATAATGCTATAACAGGGCAAACAACGCTATAACAACAGATATATATATATATATAATATATATATATATATATATATATATATATATATATATATAATATAAAAGTAAAGTACCCCCGTCACGCCAAGTGACGTATAAGAAATATGGTGTTAGTGACCATAAATTTTACAGACCTTCAGCACATGATTTTTGGGGTAATGTGGTCGTTATTACGCCCATGCCGCTTTACTTTCCCAGAAAAAAATCCGGTACCCATTTAAGGCTGGGTGAACCCGGAAGCCGTTGGTTGGGATAGAACCCTACCTCTTGTCATTATATATATATATATATATATATATATATATATATATATATATATATATATATATAATATATATATATATATATATATATATATATATGTATATATGGTCTTGACCCCGGTCGATGCACATATTTTTGTGTTACTAAAATTAAGGTGTGCAAAGACATGAAGTACTTTAGTCGGCTTAGAGCAGGGAGGGAAACCCCCAGTAAAACGTAACTAGCCTGAAGTATTCTTGTAGCGAATTTGGAAACAAAAAGCTGCAAATAAATGACATGCTGGATCAAATACACTTGCTGACACGACATCATTTTCCGCCTCAGAATGGCCACTGCAGACCCCAGAGTCGCCATTCATCATCATCATGTGCCATACCGGTTGGCTTAGGCGATCATGTCCTTCCACAATCTTCTATCTAAAGTACATCGTATCAGTACTGCTGTTGACTGTTTTCCATGCCATGACAGCAAGCTATCCAGTATTTTCTCTCTTTGTCGTCCGCGATCTCTCTTTCCTCTTCTCATGATGTGCCCGAAAAATGTTGATTGTTTCTTTCTTATGTTTTTTATGAGCTCCCTTTTTGTTTTGGCCTCTTTGAGAATTTCCTCATTGGTCTTTTTAGCTGTCCAGGGAACTTTCAACATTCTTCTGAGAAATCCCATCTCTGTGGCCTCTAATCGTCTTTTCATTTGTTTGTCTACTGTCCATGATTCGCTTCCATAGGTCAGAATTGGTTCTATATAGCACCGATGAACTCTCTTTCTCACTTCTAGAGTCGCTATTACCGCCTTGTAACTCACACTGACAAATGTCACTGCGGAAGAGGGGCTCAGACACGAGAACTTCTTATAGGGATGCTACAAGTTTGCTGGATTTCGACTTCAAACCTCCTCGCCCAACGACACAAACATACA
>JAVIAB010000102.1:11663413-11790913 GCA_032433765.1 Megaustenia siamemsis
TTTTGCCGCTCGTCCATCAAAGCCGAGGAAGAAACGATTTCCATTATTATATATGAGGGCGAGTTTGGAGAAGGCTGATAAGACTAGTCTGTTGCGGGGTGGATGTATTGATTGTTGAACGATCAAGAAATATGATGTTTAGTTGATGAGAAAATGATGTGGCCGATTAACTTGCTTTATGTGAAGAAGCAGAGTTGCGCAACGTCGGTCATTGGTTTATTTCTTTTTCTTTTCTTCTGCATTAGCATGATGTCGTCATCAGGCCGTAATAGGACGATAGATTGGCGTGGATACGTTGTGTTGTGGTTTACAGCAAGCTGCTGTACCTGTCCAATGCATCCGACTTCTTCATCTTTCCTTCCTCATTTGCTTTTCAGCGTCGAGGGGAGATATAATTTTCGGCCTTTTGCTCTTCTGTTCGCCTCTGCTGCTGTTATGTTTCCTAGTGCTTCTAATATTCCATCGATCCACATTTTTTCATGGTCGACCATTGGGTCTGGTGTTCTCGCAACGTTTATTGAGGGTTCGTAGTGTTGTGTTTTGATCACTCTGCCTTGTCACGTGGCCCAACCATTTTATCTGTTGTTTCTTTATATATTCTATGGCGGGGGTTATTCCTAGCTTTTTCTCAGTTCTTCATTTCTGATCTTGTCTCTTAGCTGCATCCGACTTCAGCATAACAATTTTGGATACCAGCTTACGTTTCTTCTTTCGATCCCTACTCGTTTGGCCAGACTTGTTTGAATGTTTTCTGGCACACTACGCGAAGGTAGAGTAGGGTCTTGATCAGATACAGTTTACTGCTCATGGTGCAAGCAGTCAGCTATGAGTTTCTGACAAGTCTCAGCCAACATTCTGTTACACGTTTTAGACCAAAAACGCTGTCTGGACTCACAAAATGGGGACAAATGTAGGTTGTGTGTCCCGGATGAGTTCTCAATTTGTATCACAGTGATCTGTAGATATAGGCCTGCTCGCAATCCTATTAAAGTGACGTAACCGGTAACAATTTAGATTACGAGCTTGGGGAGAGGGGGGAGGGGGGTTGTCAGTAGGATTATGTTCACCTTGAGATGACATCTGTAGCTCGCAAAGGTCAACATTTACTACAGATAGCTGAGATCATGTTATACTGAGTATTGCTAAAAACACTCTCTTACCTTGTTAAATCACTGTTTTGCCTTGTTAAATTACAATTTCCCTGTTAAAGCACTGTTTTGTCTGTTATAGCATTGTTTTATCAGTTCTATTTATCAGTTTACATAGAACATTCCATTTATCAGTTCACATTGAACATTCCATGTATCAGTTCACAGTGAACATTCCATGTATCAATTCACATTGAATATTCTATTTACCAGTTCACATTGAATATTCTATTTACCAGTTCACATAGAACATTCCATTTATCAGTTTACAAAGAACATTACATGTATCAGTTCACATAGAACATTCCCTTTATCAGTTCACATTGAACATTCCATGTATCAATTCACATAGAACATTCCATGTATCAGTTCACATAGAACATTCCATTTATCAGTTCACATAGAAACATTCCATTTATCAGGTCACATAGAACATTCCATTTATCAGTTCACATAGAATATTGTTGCATTTACGAGGATTTGGAAAAAAAAAAACAACAAAGAAGCTCTTGTTCCTAACATTAAAAGCTACTCGCAAGTCGACGCGATTTCTCAAAGTGTGGTAGCGGTGCATGCTACAGCCAAAGTGTGTTCCGTTGTTGCCTTGCCCCACAACAAACATAGTAGTGTGTTCAACACCGATAACAGATGAGACTATAATCGAGTTGACGAAAACCTGTACACGTGACATCGTCATCATCATCGAGTGCGTCTCCGCAACGAAGGTTGGCTACCATGGATCGTCATTCCACTCTATTTCTTGCTTTGATGGTGCAGGTTGTCATAGATTGACTTGACTATCTTTTGATGTTACTCGTCCATGTTAGTCTTGACCTGCCTCTGCCTCTTTTACCTTGTATTTTCCTTCCAATATTACTTTTAGTAGGCTGTTGTGTCTTTTTAACGTGCCCCAAAAATTTCATTTGTCTTGTCTTAATTGTATTTAGTAGTTCTCTTTTTATTTTAGTTGTTTTAAAATTTAATCGTTTGTTTTCATTTCTTTCCATCCAATTCTACCTATTCTTCTATAAATCCACATTTCAAAGGCTTCAATTTTCTGTTCTGTTTTCTGTCTTCGTTGTACACGTGACAAACATCATAATATATGCGCGTACAGAGTAAACGAGTAACACAAGATAAGGGTACCCATTACGTCTTGTAGCGCATGAAAATTGTAGTGCTAGCGCCCATATTGTTTAACATGCACTTTTTGAGGGATGATGTGGCCTGTAACACACCAATCCGCCCTACATACCATCAGATCGGATTTGGTATCTAATTTGATATCTTAGGTGATCCCATGGGTGGATCTGTTGGGAAATATTCACCACATTCGAGAACTGAACCCAAGTAAAGTAAAAAGTAAAGAGCCCCCGGCACGCGAAGTGGCGTATAGGGAATATGGTGTTAGTGACCATAAATTTTACAGACCTTCGGCACATGATTTTTCGTGTAATGTGGTCAGTATTACGCCCGTACCGTTTTACTTTCCCTGAAAAAAAATCCGGTAACCACTTATAGCTGGGTGAACCTGGGAGCGTCGGTCATGACTGAACCCGGTCTCATGTCATTTGTAGTCCAGTTCACTAACACTGAGCTATCGCGGCTTCCAACAGAACCCAAACCGGAGGTAAATCCGGTAAACACTTATGGCTGGGTGAACCTGGGAGCCGTCGGTCATGACTGAACCCGGTCTCATGTCATTTGTAGTCCAGTTCACTAACCACTGAGCTATCGCGGCTTCAGACAGAACCCAAACCGGAGGTAAATACATCTCACAGCTGATGCATTATGCCAGGATCGGTGGACCAGAACCACCCAGGCCTTACTCCAGCTCTTCGCGGTGCCTCCAGAAACAGACTAACCTGCCTAGTATGGCTAAACAAGAAGGAAAGATAACCCGGTACTCAAATAATAACATGTTGAAGTCGGATGTGTTGGGCCGAAAGGCGGAAATATCACAGTTCTACTGCAAACTACAACACGTGTCTACACCCACTTATCGTCCTTCTAAGGACGGATGATGAACAGGACGCCCACGTATCGTCCTTCTAAGGGAGCAGGAAACCCACTTATCGTCCTTCTAAGGACGGTTGATGAATAGGACACCCACGTATCGTCCTTCTAAGGGAGCAGGAAACCCACTTATCGTCCTTCTAAGGACGGATGATGAACAGGACGCCCACGTATCGTCCTTCTAAGGGAGCAGGAAACCCACTTATCGTCCTTCTAAGGACGGTTGATGAATAGGACACCCACGTATCGTCCTTCTAAGGGAGCAGGAAACCCACTTATCGTCCTTCTAAGGACGGATGATGAACAGGACGCCCACGTATCGTCCTTCCAAGGGAGCAGGAAACCCACTTATCGTCCTTCTAAGGACGGTTGATGAATAGGACACCCACTTATCGTCCTTCTAAGGGAGCAGGAAACCCACTTATCGTCCTTCCAAGGACGGATGATGAATAGGACACCCACTTATCGTCCTTCTAAGGACGGATGATGAATAGGACACTCACTTATCGTCCTTCTAAGGGAGCAGGAAACCACTTATCGTCCTTCTAAGGACGGTTAATGAATAGGACACCCACGTATCGTCCTTCTAAGGACGGATGATGAATAGGACACCCACTTATCGTCCTTCTAAGGACGGATGATGAATAGGACACCCACTTATCGTCCTTCTAAGGACGGATGATGAATAGGACACCCACTTATCGTCCTCTAAGGACGGATGATGAATATGACACCCACTTATCGTCCTTCTAAGGACGGATGATGAATAGGACACCCATGTATTGTCCTTCTAAGGACGGATGATGAGCAGGACAATCAACTCTTTTAAACAGTGACGGTTTGGGTGAACGATAGAAAGAAAGGGACCCCCCCGTGCCCCCTCCGACCTACTGTCACGATCACTAAGCAATCCGCCACTAAAGCTTCACAAGTACATAACCACGACTGAAGGTCATCGTGACCATGGTCGGAGTCTATGTATACATGATGTAGTGTGTTTGCCTTTAAAAAAATGTGGGGGAAATAGCAAAAAAAGAAAGGAGCAAAGAAGGAAGGAAGGAAAGAAAGAAAAGAAAAAGGAAAAAAAAATAATAGAACAAATGCGAAAACAGAAAGACAGCACAATTATCAATTATAAAAATGTACCTTATTGCATTCTCGGCAGAAACATAGGTACTTAGTTCCAACCGAGTGATGTTACATAATAAACATGATAGTGTTAATAACTTTCAGAATAATTGGGGAAGAGACAAGATCAGAAAAGAGGAACTGAGAAAAAAGCTAGAAATAATTACAACTATTAAATACATAAATAAATAACAGATAACAAAGTTTACCAACAAGATAAGATATAAATATCAAAAGACAATACAACGAAGCCTTCAACAAGCGTTGTGAGAATACTTGACCAAAGGGTCGACCACGAAAAGATGGACTGATGGAATATTAGAAACACTAAGAAATATAACAGCAGGAGAGGTCAAAAGAAAAGAACAAAAATGAAAACTATAATATCTCCGTTCGACGCTGAAGGCAAACGAGGAAAAACAAGAAGCAGAAGAAAAAAATAGAAGCTTGCGCGATGAAATTATATTAAAGTGAGAAAGTGTTGCGCAATCATTCTAACCCTTTCTCTCGCCTCGGTTTATCTGATTCCAGTCGCAAGACCTGTCAAAGACGTCTGGAAATGGAGTCTTCTTGTCACTCTCTCTCTCACACACACTCTCTCTCTCGCACACACTCTTCTCTCTCTCACACACACACTCTCACTCTCTCTCTCACACTCTCTCTCACACACACGCACTCTCTCTCTCACACACACACTCTCTCTCACACACACACTCTCTCTCACACACACACGCACTCTCTCTCTCTCACACACACTCTCTCTCACACACACGCACTCTCTCTCTCACACAAACACTCTCTCTCACACACACACACTCTCTCTCACACACACGCACTCTCTCTCTCTCACACACTCTCTCTCACACACACTCTCTCTCGCACACACTCTCTCTTTCTCGCTCTCTCACACACACTCTCTCTCTCTCTTGCTCCGTCCTTTCAATATTTCAGACCTGCTCCTCCGAGCCTGACTCTCAAATCCTGAATTATAACATACCCCCTCCTCCAATAAATCACAGTCTCACCTCTCACTTAACTCTATAACTCCCGACTCGTGCAGTCTAACACTCTCCCCCACAGTCTCACCACACACTTAACTCTTTACTCCCGACTCATAAAGTCTAACAACATCTGCTGGTTTACACAAGACATGCAAGAGTAACCAACCCAAGTGATCACACTCCAACGTCTCTGTTAACAGAATCAAAACGTTGTCATAAGTAACGGTTCTTCCCCGTGTTAATATGGGGATTTTAGGGTATCAGTGCCAATATTATAAATTTATATTTTTGTCGAACTGCATAATTTTATGAATGATATGGTCGATATAACACCCGGCCGCTTCACTTCCTCCACAAAATCATCTACTATGTGATGGTGGTTGGAATTTTTCGCCTAAAATCCGTGGTTTTTTCATGGCTGTACCCTCCCCATGTCCCGATGTCTAGCGCTATCGGATATTGACGACAAACGGGAAGACCGTGTGCGCTCTGCGAAAATTACAGAATCAGTGACAGTTGAAAATCGGAATGAGTAGGTCAAACATGGCCGCTGTCCGGGCAACATTTATAGGGGAAAAAACTACCAAAATACGCTAAACCTCTGGACATAAAAAAAAAAAAATGAGAGTACAAGTGGAAGAATATCTGAATGTATGGCGAGGGAGGCCTGAACATATGGCAGCGATTTGATAAAATAGAAACAACAGTGGCATTCACGCAAGAATTCCGTCACTCGGTACTTCACTGAAGATAGCTGGGCCACACAAACTAAAATAAACAAAGGTATACACGTCACTCTTACAGACGATATCAACTATGGTGCAGAGCTAAGGGGCTAATAGTCATAGGCAGAAGCACTTTTGTTATCAAACTCTACAATTCATATGAAGTTAATAATCATAGATGGGAGCCGCGATAGCTCAGTGGTTAGTGAACTGGACTACAAAGGACAAGAGGTAGGGTTCGATCCCAACCGACGGCTTCCGGGTTCACCCAGCCTTTAATGGCTACCTGATTTTTTTTCAGGGAAAGTGAAGCGGCACGGGCGTAATTTCGACCACATTACCCGAAAAATCATGTGCCGAAGGTCTGTAAAATATATGGTCACAAACACCATATTCCCTATACGCCACTTGGCGTGACGGGGGTACTATAGTCCGTTCAGAAATTCATAATCACACTTGAATTAGCTTTACGTCATAACCGTTTGTTATTTTGCTTTCAACTTTTGCATGTAATCTTATAATATTTATGTCGTTATAGAAATATTTTTTGCTCTGAGAAATTTGATCTAGTTTAAAAGTTTTCTTCTTTAGGCTATATTAAATTCACCCTGTTCGAATTTGACACCATTTTAGGATGTATACATTAATTTGGTGCGGTCGTTCACGTAAAATAGTTTGGCTATTGCAGAAACACTAACTTCAGGAAAATCCCGTGCACAAAACTGAATTGTTATTGAACGACATGACGCACCACGGCCTGTGCATTAATTACCTAAGTGAAGGCGTATCTTTATTAATTTTGTGAAGACTCAGTAGACAATTTGTTGACTTTAAATACCAACATTTATATCTAAATTACAATGAGTTTGAAATGCAAATTTATAACTATGCAAAAGGTTACTGTTTTACTATATCAGCACTTCCTTAGGGAATTCAAGATGGGACAAAGTGCCTACTGCATCAAATACAAAAGAGCAAATTAGGACATGGCTTGCGAATGAAAATGTCAAATTTGACGACACATATTTAAAACCCGAATTGTTACAACTTGTGAAGAATACGAATAAGAAAAAGGTGTACCATGTTGACAAAATCATTGAGAAATACGGCCACACTAATTGTAACCAATTGAATTCATGTTTGCAAATACACATAACGAACAACACCCACAATTAAGCACTATGTAGATACGCTTCTATAGTCCGTTCAGATTCGTTTGCCTAGACATTAATTTATTTTTTTCAAAAACTTATTGTTCATTTGCATTGATCTTTTGAAGTTAGGTTTAGAATACTAATGTCGCTATAAAAATATTTTTTATCAAAGAAATGTGATCCAGTTTCAAAGATGCCTTATTTAACCTATATTTAAAAAAAGTTAATCGATATTATAAACACCGGCGGGATTATGTAGATGCTTACATCTCACAGCTGATTCTTTAACATATAGGCATGACCTTCACGGCTGAATGCGCACCGTCCTAAAATAGTTATGTTCCACTATAAATTTTTATAAAGAAATGTTACATCATCAAGTACAAAAGATGCAATCAAAACGTGGCTCATAAAAGAACACATACAAGTTAACGACAGCTACTTGAAACCCGAATTGCTTAGCCTTGTAAAACAGACACAAACGTACAAAGATATTTAAAATAGACAAGTTAATTCAAGAACATGGCCATAGATGTTTGAGACTACCTCCATATAATGCACACTTAAATCCTATAGAACTAGTTTGGGCAAAAGTTAAAGGACACGTAGCAAATACAAATAAAACTTTCAAATTATGCGATGTTGAGACACTTACAAATCAGGCTCTATCAAATATAAATAAAGACTACTGGGTAAAATGTGAGGATCATGTGTTACGACAAGAAGAGGAATATTGGAAAAAGGATGGTTTGTTGTTTGTTCAGCCGAAAGCAGTAATCGACCTATTTGACTCGTCTGATTCTGAATGATCATTACACTGATTAAGTCTACAGATAAATAGTTTGATTTGCAAAATTTCCTAGTTGATTTGTTAAACAGTTTATTGTTCAAGACCACCCAAGCAATCAAAAATATGTTATAAGCAAACCAACAACCATTACTTTGAATGGAAGCATGCTTGAGTCAGTACAGAAGTTCAGCTATCTTGGATCCACTATTACAGCCACACTTTCCTTAGATGAGGAACTAAATGTACGTATTTGAAAGGCAGCGACAACATTTGGGAAACTCACACAAGAGCATGGAACTATATCAAATTGACTCTACGAACAAAAGTTCTATATATAATTTAAAATTTGTATACTTGCCACCAAGTAAAATTTTATGGACACGCCTATGGGTCATCGTTGCACTAGATTACTGTAAAACATTTTGATTAGGGTCAAAATAATAGTTACATGGGCAAAGATCAAAGGAATTCGCCGCTTTAAGAAAACCGTTATAGCTAGACATCGAGTAACACATATGTTCTCGTGACATGGACATTTTAACACCGTATGCCAAAAATCATGTGAAATCATCAAGAACTTTTTGAATTATAAATCATAAACATCTCGGCAAACGAATCTGAACGGACTATAACTACTACTAATAATCATAGACAGAAGCATTTTTATGGTCAACTTCTAAAAGTCCACACTGAGAGCAGCGGTACTGTAGTTGCGAGATGCACCCGTCGTCAAGCAGGAAACAGAAGTTCAACTGTCACGAACACTTCCCGAGGTTTGTGATAACTCCGATGACCCACTTAGTCACCGAGTTCAAACGCTGGAAATGTTGAATGTCGCCATCGCTAGGAGTACGTGATGTAGACAACGCCAGTCAGAATATTTTAGTCTGCTACCCCTGGGCTTTGAGTCCACTAACGTATTTATTGATGGTATGACGCCACTTCATGGTTAGTTCCCCTCGGGCCGAAGGCGGCACATAGGGCGGAAGTATTAGCTTTTCCCAGTTGACATTTGCTGCTTGTTCTTGTAGGTCTTGGTTGTTTCTTAGTCACGTGCTTGGGCATTCCCTTGTTCTAGGCAGTGTTTCTTCTGGTCTGCCAAGTTTTCTTTTACCAAATGGTTTCCACAAAGCCTGATGGAGAAATATTTCTTCATTCGGCACATGAACGGCGTATATCCAACTACTTTTTCTTTAAAAGCTCGACACGTACAGCTGTTTAGTTTCGTTTCTTATATCTTATATCTTCTTCTTACTTCCTCATTTGCTTTCCAGCGTTGAGGGGACGTGTAATTTGCGGTCTCTTGCACTTCTATTGATCTCTCCTGCTGTTGTGTTCCCAGTGTTTCCAATATTTCATTAATCCATTTATTTTTATGT
Organism: Megaustenia siamemsis; assembly: GCA_032433765.1. Classification (NCBI taxonomy): domain Eukaryota; kingdom Metazoa; phylum Mollusca; class Gastropoda; order Stylommatophora; family Ariophantidae; genus Megaustenia; species Megaustenia siamemsis. The sequence goes on from JAVIAB010000102.1 coordinate 11,672,755, forward strand.
CGACCCTTGGGTCCGGTGGTTTCGCAACGTTTCGTGAAGGCTCGTTGTGTTTAGGTATTTTTGACTTATCACGTGGCCAAACGGGAGCCGCGATAGCTCAGTGGTTAGTGAATGGACTACCACGGACAAGGGGTAGGGTTCGATCCCAACCGACGGCTCCGGGTTCACCCAGCCTTAAATGGGTACCGGACTTTTTCTAGGAGAGTAAAGCAGCACGGGCGTAATACTGACCACATTACCCCAAAAATCATGTGCTGAAGGTCTGTAAAATATAGGGTCACTAACACCATATTTGCCTATACGCCACTTGGCGTGACGGGGGTACTTTACTTTTACTTTTTTTTACGTGGTCAAACAATGTTGTGCCTCTTATCTTAACATTTGAAATATATTGTCTGCAGCTAATGTTTGAGGTGCTTCCGAAACATTTATTTATAAAACATTTAATTTCATATCTAGGGACTGGGCGGAGTTCCATCTCTCACACCTTGACCTTTAACCTTCACGCCTTAACAATCAAAAGAAAGGTGCTTTCCAGTTTGTACTTTGTCTGCTACAGATTTGCGAGGTAACAATACCAACACACAAAAAACAATTGGCGGAAACTAAATGAGAATATTACGCGATAAGCCCTTGTTTTCGAATCCCCAGAGAAGGAGACAGAGGGAGGCCAAACTATACTTGAAGAAGACAGATGGAAGCAGAAATTAAGAGGATGTGGAAGACATGAAACTATCCAAAGAGAGTGGCAAGAAACAGGACGGCTTGAATGGTGTTTGTTGCAGTCATAGGCTCCAAGGGAAGTTCACAATAATAATAAGAAGAGAAAGAGGAAGAAGAAGAAGAATACAATCCAATCCAATCCAAACGAGAAGTTGCCGAGGGGAGGAGATGGCAAAGGAGAGAAAAATTAGTTCTACATCGCTCTTCTTATTTGAAGGGGGAAAAAAGCCAGCCGGAAATCTGAGTGTCAACACAGACATGTTGTAGGCTTAACCGACGTGAAATCAATGAAGGACAAACTAGAGCGTCTTGCCAAACTCCCCCCTAATTTCCCATCTAAAAACCAGCAGTTTAGTTGCAGTTTACGTGCGAGAAATAATGACTCCCCCTACCCCTTTCACAGACGATGGCTATACTCGACAGATAAGGGATAGTTGTTCGTCACAATAAATACGACTGAGATGTGTGCAAATAGCATTAGGCTAGCAGGTCAACACAATAGTGGTAGGATAGGTGGAAATACGGATCTTCTGGAATGCGGTCGGATAAGAAATTGCAGTGGTAATTACAGTACATGGAGCCAATTCTGACTTATGGAAGTAAATCATGGACAGTAGACAGACACATGAAAAGACAATTAGAGCCACAGAGATGGAATTTCTCAGAAGAATGTTGAGAGTTCCCTGGACAGCTAAAAAGACAAACAAAGAAATTCTCAATAAGGGCAAACACAAAATGGGAGCTCATAAGAAACATCAGAAAGAAACAATCAACATTTTTTGGGCACATCATGAGAAGAGGAAAGTTGGAATGCTTGGTTACAACTGGCAAATAGAGGGAAAGTGAGATCACGGATGACACTGGATAGCTAGGTGTCATGATCCGAAAAACAGCCAACATGATACGATGTACTGTGAAAAAGAAGATTGTAGAAAAGATGACATAAAGAAGACATGATCGCCTACGCCAATCGGTATGGCACACGATGAAGAATTACAGTAATTTGGACAACCAAATCCAAACAAACAAGATTTAAGAGGAATGCATACAGAAATAAAGAGAATGACTAATAAAAATTTTTAAAAAGCCACATAAGGTGGATGCATTACAGACAAAAAAGAAAAAATGCTTACAGACAATAAAGATATAGATAGATGGTAGGAATATATAACAACTATTTCATGATCAAAGGGACAAGAAACCAGTTATAAAATGTACACCAGTCTATAAAATCTTAAAATCTGAGGCGGAAAAAGCTATAAAAACAATGAAAAAGGAAAAAGCAGCAGGACCTGACAGCATACAGATAGAGATGATACAGGCACTATGAGATTTTGGCAATGAAGTGATTACAGACATATGCAACGACATATACCACACAGGATACATACCAAATGAACTAAAAACATCAACTTTCATTGCATTGCCTAAAAAGAATGGTGCAGTTGAATGCAGTGACTTTAGAACAATAAGCCTAATGAGCCATGTTACAAAAATCTTGCTAAAAGTTATACAAGGAAGGATTCAGAATAAAATCAATAATGAATTAGATGAGCAGCAAATTGGATTTAGGAAAAACAGCGGGACAAAAGAAGCCATGTTCTACATGAGAACATTAATCGAAAAATACACAGAAGTAAACAAACCAATATATGCCTGCTTCATAGACTACACCAAAGCTTTTGATAGAGTACAACACAAACAACTTATAGAATGCCTAAAAGAGGCACATCTAGATGACATGGACATACAACTAATATGTAATCTATACTGGGAGCAAACAGCAATAATAAAATATAACAAAGAGAACTCTACACCCATTGATATAAAAAGAGGAGTAAGACAGGGATGCATCCTATCACCAAGCTTGTTCAATCTATACACTGAGCAAATCTTTAAAAACATCTCAGAGATGCCAGGCCTACAAATTAATGGAAAGATAATCAATAACCTAAGATATGCTGACGATACTGTACTACTAGCAGAAAATCCTAAAGATCTACAACAATTACTTAATGAAATAAACATGTTAAGCAAAAAATATGGACTAGATATGAATATCAAAAAGATTAAAATTATGATCATAAACAAAGGAAATACTCAAAACCCACACATGGATATCAAAATTGAAGGAATAGACCTGGAGACAGTTCAGAACTACAACTACCTTGAACATAATATAAACAGTGATGGAAAATGTACAACTGAAATAAACAAAAGAATAGGAATGGCAAAAAAGTAATTTTAATGCCATGAAGAACTTACTAACATCAAAACAAATAACACCAGGGCTAAAACTAAGAATAGCAAAATGTTACATCTTCTCAATATTCCTGTATGGTGCAGAAACATGGACATTAGACCAGAAAACAGAACAGAGAATTGAAGCCTTTGAAATGTGGATATATAGAAGAATAGGTAGAATTGGATGGAAGAAAAAGAAAACAAACGACGAAGTCTTAAAACAACTAAAAATGAAAAGAGAACTACTAAGCACAATTCAAACAAGACAAATTCGATTTTTGGGCCATGTTAAAAGACACAACAGCCTACTAAAAGTAATCCTGGAGGGGAAAATACAAGGTAAAAGAGGCAGAGGCAGACTAAGACTAACATTGACGAGTAACATCAAAAAATGGACAAATCAGCCTATGATAACCTGCACCATCAAAGCAAGAGACAGAGCAGAATGGCGCTCCTTGGTAGCCAACCTTCGTTGCTGAGACGGCACTCGATGATGATGATGATGAAATCCATATTGTCTCATCTTTAAGGAAAAACCAAATTGGTCTTAAAACTCAAGAAGTCCACTGGTTGGTCACGATCTCAAATGGCAATCTAACTTTCTGACTCCTGTTGGCTTCAGTAAAACGTAAACAAAATCCGACATTCGCAATCAATAAGTATTTGTTTACTTTCTTCAAAACGACATGTTGACATTGGCTCGACGAGTGGGTTATATAATTATCTATTGTCCCTTGATGCCGCAAAGGGCGACAATTCTAGACCCTTCATATCCTACGATATTTGTTATCAAGTGGCAGACTATTCTAAGGAATTATCGTTACTCGCTAAGAGTCACTATTCAGAGTGAGCTCAAGGACTAGGCAAGGGATTTTTTGTTGTTGTTGCCTCTCGCCTCAGCTTTCTTGTTTGTTTATCCAGGTAGGACCTCATTTTATTTTATCCTCTGGTTCTGATTTTTGGGTTTGCTTTAAAGTCCTCTTGTTGTCTCCCCTCATCACCTGGCCACCACATGTCCACCTTCTCTTGATTACAGATTATACTGTTGTGTGCTTTGTCACTTCACATATTTCTGCACTGATTTTGAAAAGTCTTTTTTAAAAAAAGGTAAAGTTTACTAACGGCAGGGAGTTTATGTTGTGTTAAATAAGAATCATCACCACAACACTCCAGACACACCCATAGGTGCTCCGGACCTTCTCACAATTTTCATCACCACACAGCGACTAATTATGCTAGTTAGATATCATCATCAAGTACCATGTCTGCTACCAAACCTCTGAAAATGGCTACTAAAACTCCCCCCCCCCCTTTCCGTGAAAGTAGGACGGCTTGACGTTATGCCGACAACATTACTTATACAATGTGCAGTTTTCCCATTAACAAAATATCGTCACTAACACGACTAGACCACCCGCCTCAAGGCGCGGAGGCGACTCTTTCCTTTTCTTTAATTAATTATATTAAGAGGCAAACCCTTAAAGCTATTTATTTTTTTGTTTAATTGACCGATTCTAAGAATTGATCTCTGACCGACAAGAGCAGTAAATGAGTGCACTAACCACTTCGCAAATCTGTCTTGAGATCGCGATACAAATCCCCAAATTAACTGTTCTATTGCTTCGTAATTTGATCTAGCATTGGCATAATCTCCCTGCCTAACCACGCCATTTTTTTTTTTTTTGCTCTAATGTCGTTCATATTAAGTGCCTTCCTTTCACAGCAGTCTCATTTCCGTTGTAACGAGTTATCTTTCTTATCTGGATGTTGGTTGTTGATATTGTTAGGATAATCATGGCTGCACACCGGACGAGCCCATAGGTGCCCCGATATACCACCCTCGAAAATCTCGAGTCTCGGAGGGGAATCCTGCCTGGCGTGTACAAACTCCGTAGCACGGACTTTCACAGGTAAGGATATGGGCAGGTTTTTTTTTGACAATTTTGCCCGGATAGCGGCAACAGTTATGGCCTACTTTTTTAAAATGTTTACTCCTAAGGGTTCTCACACGTCCGCAGATGCACACGGGCCCGCCTACTTTATTGCCGTTCTCAAAGAGAGCTAGACAATCGTATCTCATTACCAAAGACATCAGGGGCGGGTAAAGTCAACAAGAAACCACGCATTAATTCTTCATATTTTTATTTTGAAAAACATCACCACCATATGCTGTGGTTATTTCTGTGTGTTACCGGGGCCTCATTATGAGGGAAATAAAGAATAGTGACACTGTGACCTTCCAGGCATATCGTAAGAGGCGACTAAGGAGATTGATCGATGGCTTGACAAGCTGTCATTGTAAAAAGTATTGTTATGGAAACAGCGCCATATATTTTAGAGCAGTGATCTCTGCAATATGTGCCATTTTCGCACGCAAGGTTACTGTTTTGAGATTGTGGTTCTGCCCTATGTGCCGTTTTCGGCTCGAAAGGACAATAGATAGATAGATATGCTGTGGGCATTAAACCCTGATCCTTCCTGCTGGGGGACGCAAACAACAAGTGATAGAAAAGGTCACGAAAGCAAGTACTGCATTTAATTAAATTTTGTAGAAAGTAGAAAATCACAAACGGCAGACAGCATACACATAACAGACACAAAGAGATAACATGCAGATACAGATAACATACACATACAGATAAAACATACAGACATAGATAGCGTACACATAGGGAGGTATAACCGTATAATTGGTGGATACGGAGGCGAAGTAAAAAGTCAGCATTGAAAGCTGCCAGCGACGAATGACGTGCGTCAGGACCGGTGAACTATGACTATCTAGATCCGAATTGACTTGCGTCAGGACCGGTGAACTATGACTATCTAGATCCGAAATGACTTGCGTCAGGACCGTGAACTATGACTATCTAGATCCGAATTGACTTGCGTCAGGACCGGTGAACTATGACTATCTAGATCCGAATTGACTTGCGTCAGGACCGGTGAACTATGACTATCTAGATCCGAATTGACTTGCGTCAGGACCGGTGAACTATGACTATCTAGATCCGAATTGACTTGCGTCAGGACCGGTGAACTATGACTATCTAGATCCGAATTCACCTCTTCACGGTGCCATTAGAAACATACTAACCAGTCTAATTTGGCAAAGAGAGGAGGGATTGAGAGGGAAGGCAACCTTGTACTCAAAATGCTGTGATGAAGTCGGATATGTTAGGTCGCAAGAGGCGTATTTCACAGTTATACTGCAAGCCACAATACAGCGCATTTACACCCACTTAACGTCCTTTTAAAGGGGGATGACTAAAAGGACCACTCATTCCTTTAGGAGTCGTCGGGTGAACGCCAGAAAGAGATATGCAGATGATTATATTTTTTTTATGTAAAATAATACAAATTGTAATGCGTTAGCGCTGTTTATTGTGACCCAATTGGAAGGCAGTGCACGGGAAGGTGGGAGCCGCGATAGCACAGTGATTAATGAACTGGACTACAAAGGACAAGAGGTAGGGTTCGATCTCAACAGACGGCTTCCGGGTTCACCCAACCTTAAATGGGTACCGGATTTTTGTTTCTTGGAAATTAAGGCGGCACGGGCGTAATACCGACCATATTACCCCAAAAATCATGCGCTGAAGGTCTGTAAAATTTATGGTCACTAACACCATATTCCCTCCCTATAAGCCACTTGGCGTGACGGGGGTACTTTACTTTTTTTTACACGGGAAGGCGGCTGGCCGACCAGATGACGTGTACCAGGTGTGAGATGTTCATGCCACGCTGGCGAGAGCTCCGTCACGTTTGTATAAAGACGTCACAGCTACAGCGAAGAGATAGAGACAGGCAGACAGACATATAGATATAGAGACAGGAGGATTAATAAGTATGGATGGGTGATATAATTAAGACATGATTGGACAGGCATGCAGGCAAAAAGGATAAGAGAGAACACGAAAAGACAAACAAACGGGCAGACAGACATATGTAGGTAGGTTGGTAAGTAGGCGGGTAGATATAGTTAGGTAGGTAGGCATGAAGACAGATAAAACAATATAAGACACGACAGGACAGACAGACATATAGATTAAGTAGGTACATGTAGTTAAGTAGATAAGTAAGTAGATAGATAGGTAGGCGGACAGGCAGACAGACATATAGATTAAGTAGGTACATGTAGTTAAGTAGATAAGTAAGTAGTTAGATAGGTAGGCGGACAGATATAGGTAAGGTACATATAGTTAGGTAGGCAGGCAGACAGGCGGGCAGGCGGGACGGACAGATAGATAATTAATGTATCTGGGAGGTTTACATCCCCGCTCTTGCTAATGTCTCTTCTCTAAACATTAAATTCGATCTACCGGTATATGATTGACGGCTAGAAAAACGAAGTAACAAATGCTCTATAGATATGCAAACAATTACATATACGGACGACCAGACTGACGGGAAACAGAAAGGGTCCACTCTACAAGCCAGACAGATCAATAGATGGAACAACCAACACTCGTACACAGACACAGATGAAAAGCTAGACAGAAAGAAAGATAAATAGGCAGACAGAGAGAGATTACATTTGTTTGTTGTGTTATGTTGACCAGAACGTTTTACAAAAACTTACCAATTGGTGGCAATGTATGGTGTGAGACGATGACTTTATAGGTTCTAAGACTTCATGGGTGAGAGAGAGAGACAGACAAAGGGCGAGAGAGATAATGGATGGGGAGATATATAAATAAAGAGAGAGAAAGAGACATATAAAGATAGAGATACAGAGAACGATAAAGAGAGAGATACAGAGAGATGAAGAAAGATAGAGACAGAAAGATAAAGAGAGATATAGAGATACATAAACAGAGAAATATAAATAGAGAGATAACGAGTTATATAATATATATATATATATATATATTTTTTTTTTTTTTTTTTTTTTTTTTTTTTTTTTTTGGTTCTCCATGTGCTACGATTGGCAGTCAGATTTACCAGTTTTTTTTTCAATGATAGAGAATTCACTCAACGAAGCCCTCCAAGCACCCTTATATATCAACATTGGTCTGCCCTTTAGTCTCTTTCCGTCTTTCTGTTCGGCATACATTATTTGTTTGGGAATACAAATGGGTGTCATTTTTCTTACATAACTTAGCGACCTTAATCTCCGACAGTGTTGCCCTGATGGAGGGTTTGGCTCGTTGTATGACATAAGAGTTGGTTACTTTGTCCTGCCATTTGATGTTCATAATCTTTTTAAGGCAATGCACACGAAAGCCATTTAACCTTTTCTCCTGCCCTGCATAGGTAGTCCAAGTTTCTGATCCGTATAGAAGTGTACTAAGCACACATCTCTGATAACTGGGATAGAACTGACATCATGGTTTGCAATTCCCCGGGCGAATCATATGGGGATAATGCTTTGCAAGACAATGTAAAGGGTCGATAATCATGACTAAATAGAACAGTGTATTGCGATGGTGACGAACTATCAGCGTGAACACTTTGTATTTGAAACGAGAGATCTAAAACGTTGTGTCTCCCTCGACACCCGAACGGGCACAAGAGGAAGAAGAAGAACAAGAAGAGGCAGAAGAACAACAACAACAAGAACAAGAAGAGGCAGAAGAACAACAACAACAAGAACAAGAAGAGGTAGAAGAAGAAGAACAAGCAGAAGAAGAACAACAACAAGAACAAGAAGAAGTAGAACAACAACAACAAAAAGAAGTAGAAGAAGAAGAACAAGAAGAAGTAGAAGAAGAAAAGAATAACAACAACAACACCAAGAACAAAAAAGAACAAGAATAAGTAGAAGAGGAAGAACAACAAGAAGAACAATAAGAACAAGAAGAAGAACAAGAAGTAGAACAACAACAAGAAGAACAAAAAGAACAAGAACAAGAAGAACAAGAACAAGAACAAAAAGAACACGAACAAGAAGAAGAACAAGAAGTAGAACAACAACAAGAAGAACAAAAAGAACAAGAACAAGAAGAAGAACAAGAACAAGAAGAGCAAGAACAAGAACAAGAAGAAGAAGAAAAAGAACAAGAACAAGAAGAAGAAGAAGAAGAAAAAGAAGAAGAAGAAGAAGAAAAAAGAACAAGAACAAAGAAGAAGAAGAAAAAGAACAAGAAGAAGAAGAAAAAGAACAAGAAAAAGAAAAAGAACAAGAAGAAGAACAAGAACAAGAAGAAGAATAAAAACAAGAAGAAGAATAGCAAGAACAAGAAGAAGAAAAACATGAACAAGAAGAAGAAAAAGAACAAGAAAAAGAACAAGAAGAACAAGAATAAGAATAAGAACAAGAACAAAAAATAACAAGAACAAGAACTAAAAAAGAACAAGACCAAGAATAAGAACAAGAACAAAAAAGAACAAGAATAAGAACAAGAACAAAAAAAAAGAAGAACAAGAAGAAGAATATCAAGAAGAACAAGAACAAGAAGAATAAGAAGAATAAGAAGAACAAGAAGAAGAAAAAGAAAAAACAAGAAGAAGAACAAGAAGAAGAAAGAAAAACAAGAAGAAGAACAAGGAGAAGAAGACTGAGCACATACGAGCCTTTCCGAAGTGCAGTCACATAGATTCCAGTAACTAGTAAAAAAATAAACAAAAACTATTCATTAAAACAAATAAATATCTTTACATTTTCCCATGTCCGGAGTCTGCCAAGGGGGCATATAGGATTGGAGAATAAAGACCGCATGTCCAGTACATTCGCCACGCAATTTTCGGGTCTAAGTTTTAATTTCACCCCCGATATATAAAAAAAAAAAAAAAAAAAAAAGTTGATTATACCGGGATTCGAAGCCGCGATCTCTTGGTTTGGAGCAAACCAGGCTATCGACTCAGCCACCCGCTCTCCCTTATTCATTTTAGGTCTGTAGAAAAACCCGGGAAGAACCACTTAAAAAAAAAAAAAAAGACACCAGTTAAAAGCGGTAATGGAAATTATTTTTAGAAGAAAGTAGACCCGCGTCATGTGGAATAAGTTCACTAATACAGGGTTGTCATCTTTAAGCTGCTAACTTGAAAACTAGAACTTCCGCAACATAAAACCGAGTGTAATCACGAAACAATATTCGAAATAATAGCCACGAAGCAATAGAGAGGTATCCCTGCTGTGACGAAAATCAATATGGAGGGCATTTCAACAAAAATTCGACTGATGTGGACAAGGCAGGCTGGCTTTGTATGGATTGTCGTCTTAATATGAGACATCGTTGGACACATATGGGAGGTTTTATGTTTAGTGTTTAGAAAGTGTAGGAGTAGGAAATAGGCAGCTGAAAAGAAAGAAAGAAAGAAAGAAAGAAATAGCGATAGAGAGAGCGAAAGAGAGCGATAGAGAGAGTGAGATAGAGGGTGAGAGCGAGATAGAGATAGAGAGCGTGAAGAGAAAGCGAGATAGAGAGCGATAGAGCGCGCGAGATAAAGAGCGAGATAGAGAGCGCGCGAGAGATAGCGAGCGAGAGAGAAAGATAGAGAGAGAGAGAGAGAGAGAGAGAGAGAGAGAGAGAGAGAGAGAGAGAGGAATAATAATGAAATCTGTGAATTATAGTTTGAGTGAGAGCGTTAAAGAGAAATATGATCTGTTAGTTCGAAACAAAACGCTTCATAAAACATTCTTAGGATGTCTTGTATAATGAAGAAAAGACACTTGAAGACACATTAAAAGACGTGAACATTGAAATGATACTTCAGTTTACTTTTAGCCTACAGATCATCTCCATTGTGCCCAGACCCCTTCTGAGCACATTCCTCAGTATGAAGCATGCTAGCCACATACTAGTGAAAGCACTGAAGATGGCTTCATCTCAGATGCACGAATTCTGTAGCACCGGCGAAGACCTTGCGCTTTACTGCATCTTACGACACGCGTGGCATGTTAAGGTGGCTCTATTTTCTTCTCGCTTGACCGTGGTCAGGGTCCCGTAGCCACACGGGCGAATGATATGTTAAAAGTAGAGATATGTTAACATTAGTTTTAAATTGAGATATGTTAAATGTAGCGATATGTGAAAAGTAATTTAAAGTAGAGGTATGTTAAAAGTAGAGATATGTTAACATTAGTTTTAAATTGAGATATGTTAAATGTAGCGATATGTTAAAAGTAGAGATATGTTAAAATTAGTTTAAAATTGAGATATGTTAAATGTAGCGATATGTGAAAAGTAGTTTAAAGTAGAGATATGTTAAAAGTTGAGATAAGTTAAAAGTTGAAATAAGCTAAAACTAGTTTAAAGTTCACATCTAGATGACGCGGACAAACGATTAATATGTAATTTATACTGGAGCAAATAGCAATAATAAAATATAACAAAGAGATCCCCACCCATTGATATACAAAGAGGAGAAAGACAGAGATGCATCCTATCACCAAGTATGTTCAATCCATACACTGAGCAAATCTGTAAAAACACCACAGAGATACCAGGCATAAACATTAATGGAAGGATAATCAATAACCTAAGATATGCTGATGATACTGTTCTACTAGCAGAAAATCCTGAAGATCGACAACAATTGCTTAATGAAATAAACATGACAAGCAAAAAATATGGACTAGATATGAATATCAAAAAGACTAAAACTATGATCATAAACAAAGAAGATACACAAAACCCACAAATAGATATCAAAATTGAAGGTATAGACCTGGAGACAGTTCAGAACTACAACTACCATTGACATACTATAACCAGTGATGGAAAATGTAAAACAGAATTAAATAAAAGGATAGGAATAGCAAAAACTAATTTTAATGTCATGAAAAATATACTAACATAAAAACCAATAACACCAGGGCGAAAACTAAGAATAGCAAAATGTTATATCTTCTCAACATTCCTCAATGCTGCAGAAACATGGACATTAGACAAGAAAACAGAACATAAAATTGAAGCCTTTGAAATGTGGATTTATAGAATAATATGAAGAAATGGATGGAAAGGAAATGAAAACAAACGATGAAGTCTTAAAACAACCAAAAATGAAAAAAAAGAACTGCTAAACACAATTAAAACAAGACAATTAGATTTTTGGGTCATGTTAAAAGACACAAAAACAATCTTGGGAGGGAGCATACAAGGTAGCAGAGACAGATCAAGGCATTATGGACGAGCAATATTAAAAATAAAGACAGGTCAACCTATGACAACCTTCACCATAAAAAGCAAGAGACAGAGCGGAATGGCGCTCCATAGTAGCAAACCTTCGATGTGGAGACGGCACTCAATGATGAAATTTCACCAAGTATATACGAAAAACAGAATAGTAAAACCCAGAAACTAAACTGGGAATTAAACTACTTGTTTTACATTGGTCTAACGTTTCCTAACATTTCCGCAAAGTATTTGCTTGTAAATTAATGCCAAAGACTTGTTTAAAATACAGGGAACGTAAATAACAGCCGAACAGTTGGGGAGAGATTGATACGAATACACGGGAGGTGGTTTTGGTTGATGGGTATGCAATAATTCTCAATTGAAGCGACAAAGCAATTCGACCAATTTGATGGTTCTGTCATCCCAGCTTCCTGATTGGATAATGCGCTAAACCACATGGCAAAATGTAGTCAATAGGACAAATGAGAAGCTAGAGGGAAAACTGTGTCATGATGACCCTACAAGACGTGCTCTGCCCCTACCCAGATTTGTTTTAAAAAATCAAATAAGAATATTGTATATTTACTGTATATATTTGGGAGCCGCGAAAGCTCAATGGTTAGTGAATTGGTCTACAAAGGAAGGGTTTGGTCCCAAGCGACGCCTTCCGGGTTCACCCAGCCTTAAATAGGTACCGGATTTTTGGGGGGAAAGTAAAGCGACACGGGCGTAATACCAACCACATTACCCCAAAAATGTGCTGAAGGTCTGTACAATTTATGGTCACTAACACCATATTCCCCATATGCCACTCGGCGTGACGGGGGCTCTTTACTTTACTTTTTTTTACTGTATATATACACCTGAAACGTGTTATCGCACATGAGAGGTTCCCAAAATTTGTAACCTTGCAGACAGTGAATCACTTCAAGGAAAGAGGTATGCTCACAACACTCGGGAAATAAAATTACAAATAATCAACAACAGAAAAAAAAGAACAACAGACAGACAGTCCGATGCAGGATCGAACCGGCACTCCTCGATACAGCGCCTTGCCACGACAACAAACGCTAGAGCACACAGCCAACTAAACTAAAGAAAGAAGTAGCTATATTTGGCGATGTCTCTTTTACGCAAGTTTACTCATGACTATAGAATAGGATTACGAACACAACTCGAGAATAAATTGTGCATCTGTAATTTTCTATTAAGTTAAGTATCTCCCGGATAGTGTAGGGCTGAATACTTGCTTTGCAGACAAACATTTATAGGACGAAACAGCACGAATCCAAGTTTCCAGTGGTTTAGACCGGAGACAAGATAGAGAGTCTACACCCTCGAAAGTTTCCCTCCATAATATTTATGATGATTTGTCTCCAGTGTCTAACCTTGGCGACGACATAGTTCTTGCGCTCCATCCTGTTACCGCCAGGGGAAGTGGAGTTTCGTGGAAGTGCTCTCAGTGACGTCAGACACTTCGCTTGTCCATTCCCATCTATAGACGCAAGCTTGAGGACTGAAAGGGAAACCCAAAAACATCCTGACTAGCGTGACGTTTTATAGGAGCCATCGATGGCAGACAACCCACAACCGCCCTAGCTCGCAAAGATAAAAACGTCACACTAGTTGGAGCCTTTCTGGGGTTCCCCTTTCAGCTTCTTCTATCCACATGTTTTAGAAAGAGCGATCCAAATTCACCTCCACCCTCCCCCCCCCCCCCAAAAAAAAAAAAAAAATCCTCAAACCACCTCCAACTTTATTCCTCACAACAGGCCAGACATCCTTAAAAAAAACAAATTCCGGCAAAACCGAATGTAGCGCTTATTCTACCTCTTTTGTGTACGGTGCAAAAAGCGACTGTTCTACGCCTACTCAAACGCGGCATTAGTGCATGTATATTTACATTTCAAAACTGCATATTCGCCAGAACACGGAAGAAAGCTGTCGGCGATTCTTAGCTTGTGCCAGGATCGGTGAACAAGAATTATCCAAATCCGACTCCACCTCATCGCGGTGCCTCCAGACTAACCACACAGTCAGTCTTAGTGAGTGGGAGCCGCGATAGCTCAGTGGTTAGTAAACTGGACTACCACGGACAAGGGGTAAGGTTCGATCCCAACCGACGGCTTCCGGGTTCACCCAGCCTTAAATGGGTACCGGATTTTTTTCTAGGAAAGTAAAGCAGCACGGGCGTAATACTGACCACATTACCCTAAAAATCATGTGCTGAAGGTCTGTAAAATATAGGGTCACTAACACCATATTTCCCTATACGCCACTTGGCGTGACGGGGGTACTATACTTTTTACTTTACAGTCTTAGTGAGTAGGAAGCCAGAGGGAAGGACATTTTGTACTAACAAACGCCGTGCTGAAGTCGGATGTGTGGGCCGAAAGGCGCAAATATTACACGTCTACTGAAAACTACAATACAACGCACCTAGGCCCACTTAATGTCCCTCTAACGTATTTTAAATTATTCTTCGCGCATAATTGGCAACAGTAACTTACCCACGCCAGGCAGTGTTACGGAGTTCGTGCACGTGGGTCAAGATTGTCCTCGGATTTCCGCGAGGGGGATATCGAAGCGCTGCTTCCGTCCAGTGTACAGTGATGATGATCATATCAAGAACGACATAACTTATTTGAAGGGCGGATGACAAAGTTCGTTCTTTTTGTAGTAGTCGAGTGAACGAAAGAAAGAAATACAGAAAGAAATGAAGAAAGAAAGGAAGATGAAATGAAGAAAGAAAGGAAGATGGGATGAAGGAAGAAAGAAAGAATGTAAGAGAAGAAGAAAGGAAGGAATCAGGGTGAAGGGGGAGGTTGGGAGGGAAGAATGAATAGAAAGGAAGGAAGGAAGGAAGAAAGGAAGGACAAGAAAAGAAAAGGAAATAAAAGAAAAGAAAAGAAAGAGAGAGTAATTAGCAGGAATTGAGGCAAAATGACATGAGCCACACTCATTATTAATAAGTGAGAAGCATCAATATTTGTCAAACAATTCTGATAAAACAAGCAAAGCGATATTTTGCTCTGAATAAATGTTTCTGTGCCGAGTCTTGATGTTGTCTTAAGGGGCACAGTTTATATAAAATATATTTTAAAAAAAAACCCGGGTTCAGCTGATCTAGGCCCCTGTCTTGTATTTGTATTCAGCTTTACCAACGCATTAATTGATTTGTTATTTATTTAAAAAAAAAAAAAAAAAAAGGTAAAGCTACGGCAAAGAAAGCCCTCGCTATCAGCTCCATGTTTGCAAAAATCATCACACGAGATGCCTGAGAATCTCACCAGACATCTATTCATACTCTCCTCTCTCTCTCTCTCTCTCTCTCTCTCTCTCTCTCTCTCTCTCTCTCTCTCTCTCTCTCTCTCTCTCTCTCTTTCTCTCAATATCTGTCTAAAATGTAACAATACACTTTCCCTAGAATCCAATCTTTTAAAAGTACTATCAATCGAGGGCGGAGCAACTCCACATTTTTTCGTGGTTGGTAATTTTCTATCTTGGAAGTGTACCTTTTCAACGGAACTTGTAATTCTGACATTCGCTAATCAGGGTTTTGAAAATTGCTTCCTAAAGGTTGATTGCTTTGTCAATTGTTGAGATATTTGCTGACCACTTCTTCGGGGAAAGGATATGGCTTGTTCTCGTGTGATATTATGTAAGGTTTCAATATAGCTTGTTCTCGTGTGAAATTATGTAAGGTTTCAATATAACTTTTTCTCGTGTGATATTATGTAAGGTTTCAATATAACTTTTTCTCGTGTGATATTATGTAAGGTTTCAATATAACCTTTTCTCGTGTGATATTATGTAAGGTTTCAATATGGCTTGTTCTCGTGTGATATTATGTAAGGTTTCAATATGGCTTGTTCTCGTGTGATATTATGTAAGGTTTCAATATGGCTTTTTCTCGTGTGATATTATGTAAGGTTTCAATATAACTTTTTCTCGTGTGATATTATGTAAGGTTTCAATATGGCTTGTTCTCGTGTGATATTATGTAAGGTTTTCAATATGGCTTTTTCTCGTGTGATATTTTGTAAGGTTTTCAATATGGCTTTTTCTCCTGTGATATTATGTAAGGTTTCAATATGGCTTTTTCTCGTGCGATATTATGTACGGTTTCAATATGGCTTTTTCTCGTGTGATGTTATGTAAGGTTTCATTATGGCTTTTTCTCGTGTGATATTATGTAAGGTTTTCAATATGGCTTGTTCTCGTGTTATATTATGTAAGGTTTCAATATGGCTTGTTCTCGCGTGATATTATGTAAGGTTTCAATATGGCTTTTTCTCGTGTGATATTATGTAAGGTTTCAATACGGCTTTTTCTCGTGTGATATTATGTAAGGTTTCAATATGGCTTTTTCTCGTGTGATATTATGTAAGGTTTCAATACGGCTTTTTCTCGTGTGATATTATGTAAGGTTTCAATACGGCTTTTTCTCGTGTGATATTATGTAAGGTTTCAATATGGCTTTTTCTCGTGTGATATTATGTAAGGTTTCAATATGGCTTTTTCTCGTGTGATATTATGTAAGGTTTCAATATGGCTTGTTCTCGTGTGATATTATGTCAAGTTTCAATATGGCTTGTTCTCATATTATATATTATGTCAAGTTTCAATATGGCCTGTTCTCATATTATTTATTATGTCAAGTTCTAATATGACGTGTTCTCATATTATATATTATGTCAAGTTTCAATACGGCTTGTTCTCATTTTTACAAAGAAATCAACAACCTACACATCATCATCATCGAGTGCCATCTCCGCAAAGATTGGTGGCTACCATGGAGCGCTATTCTGCTCTGTCTCTCTCTTTGATGGTGCAGGTTGTCATAGGCTGACTTGTCCATTTTTTCATGTTACTCGTCAATGTTAGTCTTAGTCTGCCTCTGTCTCTTCTACCTTGTATTTTCCCTTCCAAGATTACTTTTAGTAGGCTGTTGTGTCTTTTAACACGGCCCAAAAATCTCATTTGTCTTGTTTGAATTGTGTATAGTAGTTCTCTTTTTCATTTTTAGTTGTTTTAAGACTTCATCGTTTATTTTCTTTTCTTTCCATCCAATAATCCTGTTCTTTAATAAATCCACATTCAAAGGCTTCAATTCAATTTTCTGTTCTGTTTTCTTGTCAAATGTCCATGTTTCTGCACCATACAGGAATATTGAGAAGATGTAACATTTTGCTATTCTTAGTTTTAGCCCTGGTGCAATTTGTTTTGATGTTAGTACATTTTTCATGACATTAAAATTACATTTTGCCATCCTTATTTTTTTCTTTATTTCAGTTGAACATTTCCCATCACTGGTTATAGTATGACCAAGGTAGTTGTAGTTCTGAACTGTCTCCAGGTCTATTACTTCAATTTTGATATCCACTTGTACATTTTGGGTATTATCTTTTTATATAGTAAAAAGTAAGTAAAGAGCCTCGTCACGCCAAGTGGCGTATAGAGAATATGGTTTTAGTGACCATACATTTTACAGACCCTCAGCGCATGATTTTTGGGGTAATGTAGTCAGTATTACGCCCATGCCGCTTTACTTTCCCAGAAAACATTAGGTACCCATTTAATGCTGGGTGAAAACGGAAGCCTTCGGTTGGGATCGAACTCTACCCCTTGTCTTTCGTAGTCCAGTTCACTAAACACTGAGCTATCGCGGCTCTCTATCTTTGTGTATAATCATTGTTTAAGTCTTTTTCTTCCTGTTAACAACCGACTAGGCTAACAAAAGACAATTTTGTCAAATAACAAAGACAATCGTGAAGCACTGAGAGTTTGTTTGATATGGTGGTGGTTGGTTGCGTTCGTCCGATGACTAAAGTATTCTAGAGTATCGCGATAGACTAGAATATTCCTCTTCATCATCCGCCCTTACAAGGACGTGTCTGCGTTGTGTTGTGGTTTGCAATATAACTGTTATATTTGCGCCTTTCGGCCCAACACATCCGACTTCAGCACGACATTTGTGAGTATCGGGTTGTCTTCCCTCTTCGATTTCTGCACGCTTGGCCAGCCTAGACAGCGAGTTTGTTACTGGAGGCACCACGGAGAGGTGGAGCAGGGTCTGGATGGTTCTGCTTCACCGATCCTGGCGCAAGCCATCAGCTGTGGGTTGCTGACAACTTCCAGCTCTGGTGCTGGGAGGCGCGCCTTCGCCTCCGTTTGTTTGATATCAGAACCATCATCACTGCACACCAAACGAACCCATAGGTGCTCCGATATCCTTCTTGATAATCCCGATAAAACCCGTGGAGAATCGTCGTCCACGTGCACGAACTCCGTAGCACGTCCTGTGATACACGGTGTAGGTAGGTTACTGCTGACAATTTTTCCCGGACAGCGGCCATATTTATGATCTACTCCTTTCGATTTTAACAGCCAAGGGTTCTTTAACGTGCGCAAGCTCACCACGAGAACGCCTGTTTATTGCTGTTATTCGAGGTGGCTAGACATAGGATCTCATTACCCAAGAGATCATCATCATCATCAAGTGCCATCTCTGCAACGAAGGTTTGCTACCATGCAGCGCCATTCTGCTCTGTCGCTTGCTTTAATGGTGCAGGTTGTCATAGGCTGGTTTGTCCATCTTTTGATGTTACTCGTTCATGTTAGTCTTGGTCTGCCTCTTTTACCTTGTATTTTCCCCTCCAGGATTACTTTCAGTAGACTGTTGTGTCTTTTAACATGGCCCAAAAATCGCATTTGTCTTGTTTGAATTGTGCTTAGTAGTTCTCTTTTCATTTTTAGTTGTTTTAAGACTTCATCGTTTGTACCCAAGAGATCAGTGGAGGGTAACGTCGTAAAGAAACATTTTCTATTTTAAAAAAAAATTAAAAAATTAGGGGACTAAAATATTAATATGCCTGTTGGGCCTCGAGGCAGAGAGGCCCGGCAGACAGAGAGGTTTGTTGGTTCAAACCCAGGCTGCACCAGTTGGGATTTTTATTTATGATTTCTCTCTGCGGCAACCACCGCTGGTCTCAGCAGCGAGGCCCGGCTTGAAACGTCAATTACTCATCGACGGAAAAAAATACGAGTACCTCCGAAGATGGGAGTTATTTGCCTGTGCGACGGGGAACCCCTGTGCACACGTCTGCCAGGGAAAACGGATTAAAACGAAAATTCTGCTCCTAATCTCTAGGGATTTCGTCAGAGGTAAAAGATGGCGAACGCTAAAAAAAAAATAAATCACAAATTACCACCTCATCTGGTTGGCTTTGAACCCTGGTCCTTCCTGTCGACGTCGTACCGCTAGACTACACGCCCCCCCCCCCCCCCCCACTCAATTAGAGTGATTTAAGACATCAGGGAATGGGGCAATACGTGACGGGGCTCATCGAGTTTGAGATGTCACAGTCAAAGAATAGGAAGGAATGAAGGGGACTATTTTTAAAAGTGCAGAAGTATAAGATAGGGGAGAAGAATAATGAGGAGGAACATGGAGGAGAGGAGGAGGGTTAGCAAAGTAAGATATAAAAGAAAAGATTAATGCAGATAAGAAAAAAAAGGATGAATGGTAGAAGATCGAGAAAAGAGATGAGGAAAGAAAGGATGACCGGATGAATAAGAATAAAGGTAGTAAAAAAGAATAGGTAATGAAAAGTAGAAAAGGAAAAAAAACAACAATGAGGAGTAATAAAGAGATTATAAAAAGAATAAAGAAGATCTGGAAAGAAAGAAAGAAAGAAAGAAGAAAGAAAGAAAGAAAGAAAGAAAGAAAGAAAGAAAAAAAAGAAAGAAAGAAAGAAAGAAAGAAAGAAAGAACTGGCAGAACAGGGACATTAATTGAAAGACATGGTGTGAAAATCAAAATGAAAAGTTGTGAGTATTTGAGTGAACCCCTAATTGACAGGTCTCGGCGACAGACAGACTCTTGTCGGTATTCACTGGTGGATACCAACTCTCACATGATTATCTCATCCTCTTTTCTATCTCATGAGAGCTCTTCCTCCCATTCCTCATTTAATCTTGTCTATTTCTTCCTTTTTTTCTCTCTTTCTCCACTGATTGCTTGATCTATCGCATCCTTGCACTCATCTCAACAACAATGTAATAGTTTTCCATGTCCTTCTCTCTGCTTCCGTTAATCACACCTCCCTTCTCTCTTTCATTCTTTATTTCTTCTATATTTCTCTCTCACACACTTCTATATTCTTATTGAGTTATTTGCGGGTCATCACCATTACACACCGAACATGTCAATAGGTGTTCAGATCCCCTCCTCAGCAAATCTCGAAGTGTCCAGCGACAGACGACTCCAGTTTTGTGTTCGTTGATAAATCTTCTTATACGCCCACTAAGTTTCTCGTTTCTGGCTGTGCCTATCTTAACTCCCATCTCTTTCATTCGAAGGAGTGACGTGGACTCATGGTTGTCGAAGTTCTGAGCCCTACACACATTTCGAATGACATTGATGATGTCCGCCCGATCCATAGGTTGACCGTCCTCAACGATAACGCAGCTAGCCAACTTGTCCGCTCTTTCATTTCCCCGTACTCCCGCATGTCCTGGGACGTAGACAAAGGAGACCTTATGTATTTTTGACTTCTGCAATGACTCTACCCTATTTCATTCGTACGGAGCGCGTCTCCACTTTTTTTTTATCATGCTCATCGAATCACTCAGTATGCAGGTGTGGGTGTAGTCTTGTGACTCTAACCAGATGAATGCCCTTCTATATTCTACACACTAAAACCTAAAAAAAAAATTCTGACTTACATCCACAATGCTGATTAAGAATCCGAGCAACACTTCTGGCACCTTCAATGGTGTTCACTTCCTTTCAGCAGCTTTGCCATATTTGTGTTCTTCATGTGTTGAGAGTGTTGTAGTCTTGTAGGATATACTGAGTTTGTCTGGATGATCCACAATCGCATGTTTCAGAATCACTGATTCACCATCCGTCGCGCGGAATCGATTACTCGTCCTGTTTTTCTTAGGGCCTTGAGAATGTCAACGCCGTACACTTGTTGGGCCGCATCCCAGGGCTACATAAGTCTACGAATGACCAACTACACACTGAGTGTTTGTCTTGTATGTAAGATCTCAACGTATCTCTTCTCCATAACGAATTTCTAATACCAACGACACTATTTACATCTATCATTCTAATGTCTCGGTCTCTCCGGTTTAGCATAAGCGCCTGCGACCTGCGGTCGCAATAGCAAGGTCGGCGCACCATCAGCTGACCAAGACCTAGCATTTCTACCTCCTCGTGGTCTCCCCTGGTAACAGTCTGCGTCAAACCAGACTGGCTAACAGAAGCTAGGATCGCCGTGTTCCTTGTAGTGGTGGCTGTTATTGATATAGAGGACGTAGTATTGCAGTACCTCTGGGCTGGACTAGTAGTTTCCCAGCATAGCCTGGGACAGACGAACTCCGGCTTCTCCAGTAAGAGCCGGGAATGTCAAGAAAGCCATTACGACCCGCCACATCTTATGAGTCAACGGGAAACCTGCCCGCATCAACTCGTTCTCTCCATTTCGGTATTTCATTCATCAGTACTGATATCAAGAATATACTTTTGGGTTTTTCATTCATCAAGAATATACTTTTTTTTGTTTTCTAATGACGATTTCAAGAACATACTTGTGGGTATTTCAGTCATCAATGCTGATTTAACGAATATGCAAGCATTGTTCATAAAGGTCGTGTGACCGAGTTGATAAGTTATGCTCAAAACCAGGACAACGCTGGTTCAAACCCAGGTACAGTCCAAATTGTTTCTATCGATGGTTAAGTAAAAAAATTCAAAACTCGAACACGTCATGACGACTGCACTGGATTTCCAGTCTGCCTTGTTTTCTTTTACCAGGTGGTTTCCACATGAATGCCTGATGGGGTATTCTTTCTTCATTGATTCTCATCACATAACCGATGTATTTCCAACGCATTCTTCTTATAAAGCTCTACACGTATTATTATTTTGACTAGTCTCTTATCTGTTCATTTGAAATGTATTTTTTCCAGCTTACGTTTGAAATCCTACGGAGACATTTATTTTCAAAAGCATTTAATTTCCTATCTAAAATTTGGTGGATTTCCAACTTCCACATCAACATGTCGACACTGGTATCACACTGGAGTTGAACAGTTGAAGTTTTGTTCGTTTACTGAAAATGTTGGATCTCCAGATGTACGTCAGTTTGTTGAAAGAATTTGATGATGGTGCCATACAAGTGTATAAATAAACAAGTAAAGAGCCCCGTCACGCAATTGGCGTATAGGGACTTTAGTGTTAGTGATCATAATTTTGACAGACCTTCCGCACACGAATTTTTGGGGTAATGTGGACGGTATTACGCCCGTGCTGCTTTACTTTCCTAGAAAAAAATTCAGTACCCATTTAAGGTTGACCCGGAAGCCATCGATCAGGATTGAGCCCGATCTCTAGTCCTTTGTAGTCCAGTTCACTTAATATATGCTAGTAGTAAAAAAGTAAAGAACGTCACGCCAAGTGGCGTATAGGGAATATGGTGTTAGTGACCATACATTTTACAGACCTTCAGCACATGATTTTTAGGGTAATGTGGTCGGTGTTACGCCTGTGCCGCTTTACTTTCCCAGAAAAAAATCCGGTACCCATTTAAGGCTAGGTGAACCCGGAAGCCGTCGGTTGGGATCGGACTCTACCCTTTGTTTTTTGTAGTCCAGTTCACTAACAACTGAGCTATGCGATAGGTACGAGTATATAAATAGCGTGCTGAGGTGCGATTACAGCTGGAAAGCGTTGACGAAAAATTCAACGGAAGATCGAGCACTTTCTGCTACTTGCAGACCATTCGCCCGTTACCTTTCGTCTTGAGCAAGGACCATATCGAGCATTTTAATTGGTTGTCTTGCTTCTGGTTGCCAAATCATCTATCACCACTATTGTCCAACAATGAAATCACACTTGGGGCAATAAGGGCACCCACTCTACAATACAATCTACATTACAACCAATGCCAGCTCTGGAGATGAAAGACGAATTGCAGGAAACAGTCTGAGAGATAAGATCAGAAATGAAGAACTGAGAAAAAGACAAACTATAAATAATTCCCGATATAGAATAAATACGGAAACAACAAATATAATAATTTGGCCACATGATATGGCAGAAATATCAAAATACAACACAGTGAGTAAAACATTGAGAGAACACGCAACTCAAAAACTGACAACGAAAAAGATGGAGTGATGGAGTATCAGAAACACTATGAAACATAACAGCTCCTGAGGTCAACAGAACAACAACAACACAACAAAATTATATCTCCCCATCGACATTGAAAGGTAAATGAGGGAGGAAAAAAAGAAGAGTAACAGTAGAAGAAAAGAAGTTTTTGATGAAGGCTTGTGGCAGGAACGTCATATTTTGTCCTGTTTCTCTATTAGTTAGGCTGCCCACCACAATTTTCCGTTATTCTTTTTTTGGTTTGTGAAATGTAATTGAGTAAAAATGACTGGAGAAATAAAACTAGATTGTGAGAGGGATAGAAAGACAAAAGAGCTGACACGTCTTCTAAATAAGCACTAGATCTTCAAGTGACAAGGCCAGGCCTGCTCTTCTTGTGTACGGTCCGCCACGACTCGTGGAAACGGGGCTATGTGACACGAGTAGCGGGGAGGAGGAGGCGACGAGGTCATGTAGGCCTGAGCGCGCGCGCGCATGTGTGTGTGTGGGGGGAGGGAGGATGTGCGGTGAAACAGGGAACGGGGAGGTGGTGTAATTGAAGGAAAAAGGTGGGGCAGAAGAGAAGTCGATTAAGGTTAAGGTCGATGGGAAGAGAAGAAAAACAAAAGATGAGCACCACGGTCGATTGGAATGAAAACCAGAAATGAAAAATAGAAAAAACACTGAAAAAAAGCCACACACAGAACATATATATAAGTAATAAGTAAAGAGCCACATCAGGCAAAGTTGCGTATAGGGAATATGGTGTTAGTGACCATAATTTTAACAGACCTTAGGCACATGATTTTTGAGGTAATGTGGTCGGTAGTACACCAGCGCCGTTTTATTTCCCCAGAAAAATTATGGTACGCATTTAAGGCTGGGTGAACCCCACTAATATCTTCAGTAATCAAGAAAAGACGATGGTCATATGTTGGACATGTGATGAGAAGAGATAATAGCCGAATAGCAAAGCAAGCCATCATGTGGAAAACAACAGGTAAGAGGAAAAAAGGAAGACCCAGAG
Organism: Megaustenia siamemsis; assembly: GCA_032433765.1. Lineage (NCBI taxonomy): Eukaryota > Metazoa > Mollusca > Gastropoda > Stylommatophora > Ariophantidae > Megaustenia > Megaustenia siamemsis. The sequence goes on from JAVIAB010000102.1 coordinate 11,696,975, forward strand.
AGACACTGAGAAGAACATTGATGAGAGAGGCAAGAGCAGCAGGAATCGGCTCCCTCAATGAGATAGAGCTGCTTGCACAGAACAGAGACAAATTGCGAGATTTGATAAAATATCTTTAAAAGAATCGAAAACTTCTAGAGCAAAAATTCAGATAAGAGAAGGAGTATCTTGGTCTACGCCCTATGGGCCGGCTATGGCTCGAAAGGTCAATAGATAGATTAATAGAACCCGGAAGCCGTTGATCAGGGTCGAACCCGTACTCTTGTCCTTTGCAGTTCAGTTCACTAACGACTGAAACATAAAAATAAGGTCGATGACAAGAAGGCTAACGATGGTAACGGCAAAAGACCATAGAAAAGTAAACGCGCGAAAAGATTAATAAATAGAGAAAGATATAATGAAATGAGGTGCAACGAAGAAGAAAAAGGCGACGAAGAAAGAAAGGAAACGGGAAAATGTCGCAGAACGACATAGAAGTAAATTACGGAAGAAGGCAAAGTAAAATACATGACAATGTTTTACAAATAAAAATACGGGGTAGGTGACAACAGTGGATACAAGGAAAGAATGAGATGAAGGGGAAAAGAAAGAGAAAAAAAAAAGGAAGGGAGGGAGGACGAAAATAGACAAAAATAAAGAAAGCAGAGAAAGAAAGAAAATAGCGAATGAAAGAAAGAAAGCGAGGAAGGGAAGAAAGAAAGAAAAAAAAGAAAGAAAAAGAAAGAAAAAGAAAGAAATAGAGAAAGAAAAAAAGAAAAAAAGAAATTTGAAGAAAACCGTAAAAAAAGATGAAATAAAGAGTTGAATAGAGACGATAATAACAATAAGAAGATATGAAAAATAAAGAAGAAGATGGAAACGGACGACGAAACTGTAACAAAAAAAGAGGAAGAAGAGAAGAAGATTGAGACGGACGACGAAACGCTAAAAATGAAGATAAATGGAGAAATACATAACGATTCTTTGTAATCGGTAGGTTAGTGATACATTTTAATGTTAGTAAAATATCTTGTTTTTGATTTCGCACGATCAAATCACATTGTTAATCACACGTCATTTACACGCTGTAATATACGTATACTTTGGAGATTGATGAGATGAGGTCAGACGGTCGGTTTAATCTAATTCAATTAGTTGAGATGAAGAAGAAATCGGGCATGTGTGTGGTGTGTGTGCTGCTTTGTGTGTACAGTGTTTTATGTGTGTGTGGGGGATGAGTATGTTTTGCGTGTATATATGTATGTATGTATGTGATGTGCGTGTGCACGTGTATGTATGTGAATGTGATGTGCATGTACACGTGTATGTATGTGATGTGCGTGTACTTCTGTGTGTATGTGATGTGTGGGTACATGTATGTGATGTGCATGTACACATGTATGTATGTGATGTGCGTGTACACGTGTATGTATGTGATGTGCGTGTATATCTGTATGTTTGTGATGCGCGCGTACACGTGTATGTATGTGAACGCGTGTACACGTGTATGTATGTAATGTGCGTGTATTTCTGTATGTTTGAGATGTGCATGTACACGTGTATGTATGTGATGTGCGTTTATTTCTGTATGTATGTGATGCGCGTGTACGAGCGTATGTGTTTGATGCGCGTGTACACGTGCATTACACAGAATACCGCACTCTCCGCTATCCAGCTCCAACTTATCATCTACATATAGACATTCTATAAACAAACAGATTCAGATCAGCGGGGATAGAGATAGTGTGAGCCAGACTTTGGGCCACCATGAAAAGTCATGTGCTGCGCATAATTAAGTGATTTCATTTCGTGCTAAAGGAAGACACTGACTGTTTTCAAAAGAAGAATAAAGAGAAAGGACGCCGCTTCTGTGTGGTTTAAGTGTCGATAGTTACAGAGTCACTGCTCACTACATCTTGGTATTTGTGATAAGAGTTATGAAGAGAAGGAAGGAAGGAAGGAAGGAAGGAAGGAAGGAAGGAAGGAAGGAAGGAAGGAAGGAAGGAGGGAGGGAGGGAGGGAGGGAGGGGAGGAGGGAGGTAGGAAGGAAGGAAGGAAGGAAGGAAGGAAGGAAGGAAGGAAGGAAGGAAGGAAGGAAGGAAGGAAGGAAGGAAGGAAGGAAGGAAGGAAGGAAGGAAGGAAGGAAGGAAGGAAGGAAGGAAGGAAGGAAGGAAGGAAGGAAGGAAGGAAGGAAGGAAGGAAGGAAAAATAGAAGATAAACCTGATAACACCCAGTGATATGATAGGAGATATAATATACTACTGTCTATATTTATTTTATAATCAAAACATTTTTTTAAAGATTGGTCAGCACTACGCCAGAACCGTATCCCTCCGACAAAAAAAGCTCTTAAGTTTAAAGAAGAAAGAAAGAAAGCTAATCAATGAACCCTAATAACACTCGGTGGCATTATAGTATAAGTGACATTGTGTTACTGTCTATATTTATTTTATTTAAAAAAATATTTTTGGACACTTGGTCAGTACTACCCCAAGTACCGTCTATCTTTCTCTGGAAAAAATTGGTAAGCTGAGAGGAGAAAAACAAGGAAGGAAGGAAGGAAGGGATGGATGGAGGGAGGGAGGGAGGGAGGAAGGAAGGAAGGAAGGAAGGAAGGAAGGAAGGAAGGAAGGAATAGAAGATAAACCTGATAACACCCAGTGATATCATAGGGGATATAATATACTACTGTCTATATTTATTTTATAATCAAAACATTTTTTAAAGCTTGGTCAGCACTACGCCAGAACCGTATCCCTCCGATAAAAAGCTCTTAAGTTTAAAGAAGAAAGAAAGAAAGCTAATCAATGAACCCTAATAACACTCGGTGACATTATAGTATAAGTGACATTGTGTTACTGTCTATATTTATTTTATTTTAAAAAATATTTTTGGACACTTGGTCAGTACTACCCCAAGTACCGTCTATCTTTCTCTGGAAAAAATTCGTAAGCTGAGAGGATAAAAACAAGGAGAGGGGGAGGGAGGAAGCGAGGGAGGGAGGGAGGGAGGGAGGTAGGGAGGGAGGTAGGGAGGAAGGAAGGAAGGAAGGAAGGAAGGAAGGAAGGAAGGAAGGGAGGGAGGGAGGGAGGGAGGGAGGGAGGGAGGGAGGGAGGGAGGAAGGAAGGAAGGAAGGAAGGAAGGAAGGAAGGAAGGAAGGAAGGAAGGAAGGAAGGAAGGAAGGAAGGAAGGAAGGAAGGAAGGAAGGAAGGAAGGAAGGAAGGAACAATACGGTCCACGAGATGGCACCAACTTTCTCTCCTCTGGTACCCAATTTTCTTGTTTCTGTCCGTGTTGGATCCGATTTCTTCAATTCTACAAGCGCCTCAAAGCAATTTCGGGCGGAATTAATTTATCGGCCCCAGACATCGCCTAGGGTAGTGACGAGTTGCGACATGATACGGCATCTTACTCAACTTCGCAAGCATCTCTTTAGACAATATTTTCATTATTCTTAGCATCTTATCTCTTAGCTTCTCTCTCTTTATTTAATTAATTAATTATTTTTTTTTACTCTTGTTGAGTTGTTTAATTTCTTCTATTGTCTTGTAGTTCTCTATTCATTATCATCATTATGTAGTATACCGGTTGGCGTAGGCGATCATGTTTTTCCATAGTTTTGTATTCACACTGCATCCTATCAATTATGTCGTAACTGTTTTCAGCGCCATGACACCAAGCTATCTAGCATCTTCTCTCTTTGTCGTCCGCAATCTCTTTTTCTATGTATTTTGACAGTTGTAACCAAGTATTCCAACTTTTCTCTTTTCAAGACATGCCCGAAAAAAATTTTGATTGCTTCTTTCTGGTGTTTCTTATGGGTTTTTTTTATTTTTTTTTTTTTTTGGCCTCAGAGAATGCATTCGTTGGTCTATTTAGCAGGGAGCTCTCTGAGGAATCCCAACTCTGTGGCCTCTAAACGTCTTTCCATTTGTTTGTCTACTGTCCATGATTCACATACATAGGTCAGAATTAGCCCTATATAGCATCGATGAACTCTCTTTCTCATTTTTATTGACACAGACTTGTTGTACAAGTCGTTTTTCACTTTCTGAAATGCTACTTTGACCTGAGTATTCTAAAGTTTATTTCTGTGCTGCATCTTCCGTCTGATGTTATAGTTCTCTATTACTGTTTTAATTATATATATCATCATTTTTTTGACCATGTAATGAGAAGAGAACAACAAAGAATATATTGGAACAACTGGGAAAATTGAGGGACGAAGAGAAGTAGAAATGTGGTTTTGCAGAAGAATGTTGAGAATACCAAGGACAGCTAAGAAGAGTAATGAAAACGTTCTGAAAGAGGCCAAAGCAAAAAAAAAAGAGCTAATTTCCAATATTAGGAAGAAACAATCATCATTTTTGGCCATGTAATGAGAAGGGAACAACTGGAATATATTGTAACTGGGAAAATTAAGGGACGAAGAGATAGAGGGAAGCAAAGAGAAAAGATACAGAAGGTCAACAACAGCAAGGATAAATAACTGTCGAGATTGAAAGTTGTGGAGCGATATGATCACCTACGCCATCAGGCCTGATACTTGATGATGATATATATATATATATATATAGTGTTTTACTGTTGTTTTGTTACCTTCATTTCTCCACCCTTCTGTGGTTTGTGAACATACTTCCCTTAATTATCTCAGTGATTTGTTACCCCAATTTCTCTATCCTTCTGTGGTTTCTTATTTTAATCGCTCAATCCTCCCTGTGATTTCTTACCTAACCGCTCTCTTCTTATCTATGATGTCTTATCTTAATTTATCCTTGTTCTTTGTATTTTTGTTATAATTTCTCCCTCAGTTCTGTGATATGTTAAAATCCCACCTCCCTCTGTTATTTCCCACCATACAATTCCACCACCCTCTCTTTTTTCCTATAATCGTTCCCTTTCTCTCGTTAAATCTTGACTTCCACACGTCCCTTACATCCTCTTTTATTCCTCCCTTATTACAACTCACTCCATTCCCTCTAATTTCTTCCTCGGCACAACCTTCCCTTAACCTTCTCTCTCTATCTAATCTCCATCAAACTAACAATGCCCTCAACTTTATCCCTTTCAAATCGCACCCCCACTGCTATCCACTTTTCCTCCCTGTCGTGCCCAGGACGCCGGGCAGGAGCCCCAGGGCACATGTAATCCCACTCCTGGCCCACTCTTCCACACTGACAGCCAAAGACAAAGAGAGTTAGAAGAAAGAAGACGCTGTCACTTATCGATCGGTCTGGAAACCTTTAATCGAAATCTTACAACAGAAGAGAAAGTATGAAAAGAAGAAAGATGTTTACGCAAGGTCTTTATCACGCTCCTGTGTAGAGGCGGGCCTTAATAGGTTGTAGCGGGATGATGAAAGACGTGCAGTTAGAAGGCTGGGCATTCCATTGGCGTAGCTGGGGTTCGTTGTAACAAAGGGTTCACACGTTTAATAATATCATCATGTGTCATACTGGTTTGCGTAGGCGATCATGTCCTTCCACAATCTTCTATCTACCTTACATCGTATCAGTTCTGTTGTTGACTGTTTCCCATGCCATGACGCCAAGCTATCCAGTATTTTCTCTCTTTGTCGCCCGCGATCTCTCTTTCCATTTATTTTGCCAGTTGTAACCAAGTATACCTTCTTCTCATTATGTGCCCAAAAGATGCTGATTGTAAGTGGATTGTAAGAAAGTTTGATATGAAATTTTAAAAAAACACGTAATATATTTGTTGTCCCCCATGCCCTAACCACCCCCCCCCCTTTTTAAACCATCATTTTTGGGGACGGGGTGGTGTAGATATGACGTGGTGTTCTAAACAAGAGATCCAGGGTTCGATTCCCGCCCCAGGCGGTGGAAATAAATAAATACAAATAAATAAATACAAATAAATAAATAAATACAAATAAATAAATAAATATAAATAAAAAAATTTTTTTTAATTAATTAATAAATACAAATAAATAAATAAATAAAATTAATTAATAAATACAAATAAATAAATGTAAATAAATAAATACAAATAAATAAATACAATTAAATAAATACAAATAAATACATTCAAATAAATAAATACAAATAAAAAAATACAAATAAATAAATAAATACAAATAAATAAATACAAATAAATAAATTCAAATAAATAAATTCAAATAAATAAATAAATACAAATAAATAAATACAAATAAATAAATTCAAATAAATAAATAAATACAAATAAATAAATACAAATAAATAAATACAAATAAATAAATAAATACAAATTTAAAAAATTCAAATAAATAAATTCAAATAAATAAATACAAATAAATAAATTCAAATAAATAAATACAAATAAATAAATTCAAATAAATAAATACAAATAAATAAATTCAAATAAATAAATTCAAATAAATAAATACAAATAAATAAATTCAAATAAATAAATAAATACAAATAAATAAATACAAATAAATAAATACAAATAAATAAATTCACAAATAAATAAATTCAAATAAATAAATACAAATAAATAAATACAAATAAATAAATAAAATCCAATCCGTGGCTTTACCCTTCCCTGGTCTCTGGTAGTGAGATCCGCCCTCTCAGAAAATGGTGAAAAACAGAAGGTCCCGTGAACATTTGACGTACGTTAAAGAACTCCTGACAGTTGGAAATCGAAGCGAGTAGGCCGAAAAATATGGCCTCTGCCCGGGCAAAATGAATTGGAAAAACCTACCAAAAACGTTAAAACTCTCGATGATAAGAAAATATAAATGAGGGTACCTCTGAAGTCGGAGAATATCTGCCTGTATGGCGAGGGACACATAAGCACACACTCACGGTGTGAAAAAACAGGAACAAGTGATATTCACGCAAAATTCAGCCCTTCGGAACTTCACTCGGGATATAAAGATGGTGAACATAAACAACAACAAACAAACAACAAACAAACAACAACAAACAAACAACAAACACACTTCATCTTCTTCCACGCTCTACTTTTCTATCATTTTTTTTTCTCTCTATTGCTTTCTATCAGCATTTCTGATTCCAATTATGATTTTTGTATTAAATATGTTGTTGGTTTTTCTTACTTTCTATCACCGCCTCTCATTCTGAGTGTCTGTTATCATTCCCTCCTCCCTTCTTGTTATCGTCTAACAATATTTTTCTTTGTTAATTTCTTATTTTTAAACATTTAAATTTATATTTTGTTTATTTCTCCAATTTCTGTGTAATCATTTCTTTATAGCTCTTATGATTATCTATTTCTTTTTTCTCACTTTATATTATAATTATTACTTATTTTCTCATTTTATATTATAACTATTACTTATTTTCTCAGATTTCGTGCTTTCATACCTCTCGCTCTAATTCTTTTTTTCTCTCTCCAAATTCATATAATCCTTTTATTGTCTTTTTGCTTCTCTAACATTTTTGCCTCGTTTTCTATTCACATTTCTATTTTTTTGTCGATTTTCTTCAACTTCTTTTTCATTTTGGCCTTCGTCTTCTTCTTCTTCTTTTTGGTCTTCTTCTTCTTCTCCCATCCCCCCCCCTTCTCTCCCCCTCAAAGGTTTCATAAAATAATTTATATATTGTCATTACGATTTTCTAAAAATATTTCTCGTTCTCATTTTCTATTATTACTTCTACTTGTTTTCTCCGATTTTATGTTTTATTCTTCTTCTCTTTCTTTATCTCTCTCTCTCTCTTATTATTTTCAAAATCAACAATTTTCTATTCTATGTCACATTGTATGTGTCAATTTCTTGTTTGATTTCCTTTGAGCCTTTTGTAAAATCTATAACACGATCCATAAGAGGATAAATGCAGGATCACAAAGAGATGCAATAGCTTACTGAGCGTCAAATGGAAGAAAAACAAAGGGTAAACGAGGAAGCAGCAGACACAAACAAATGGGGAGTGATCATATCAAGAGGTGGACAGAAGAACACAAGACGGTGTGTGCCAGCAGTGTAGGAGACAGAGTGCAATAATCAGCCATGTAGGGGAGCACAGTACACGATAATAGCCACAAAATCATAAGACACACTTCTTGTTTTTCTTCTTCTCCTCTTCCTTCTTCTCCTTCTCTTTCTTCTACTTCTTCTTTTTTTTTCCATCTTCCCCTCCTCCTTCTTCCTCCTCCTCATTCTCTTCCTTCCTCCTCCTTCTTCCTCTTTCTTCTTCATCCTCCTCCTTCTTCCTCTTTCTTCTTCATCCTCCTCCTCCTCCTTCCTCCTCCCTCTTCCTCTTGCTGCTACTGCTACTACTACTACTTCTTCTAATACGTTTTCTTCTTCTTCTCCTCCTCCTTCCTACTCCTCGCCCTCCTTTTTCCTCCTCCTCCTTCTTCCTCCTCCTCCTTCTTCTTCCTCCTCCTCTTCCCTCTTCCTCTTGCTGCTACTGCTACTACTACTTCTTCTAATCATTTTTCTTCTTCTTCACCTCCTCCTCCTCCACCTCCCTCATCTTGACCTTCTTTTCTCCTCCATCTTCTCTTCCTGCTTCTTTTCTTATTTTTTTCTACTTCTTCCTCTCCTCCTTTTTCTATTTCTTCTTCTCCTTCTCCTCCTCTTCTTCTTCATCCATTAATCACGGGAATCGTGCAGGCACCACCGACAGACTCCATTCTTTAGGATTCTGCAATGTCAAAGACGGTCTATTCTTTAATGTCATCTTCCCATCCATTTATCTGACAATCTCTCCTTCTCGTTCTTTTCACAGTTCCTTGTTGAATGGTCTTGTCAAGGCAGTTAAACATGAAATAAGAGATTCACGGTTGCAAAGAAAAGTGTAGTTAAAAGATTAACCCTCTAACTAGTGTAGCAATACTACATTCTGAAAGTAGTTCAATTATTTTTTAATCTGATCTTTTATTCGTAAGAAAATTAAACCTTTCCGCATTCTATTTCATGTGTGTTATATGGGAGTCTCATTCCACACTGAGCCCGACATTTCATTGAAGATTTTAGCACTAAATACTCCGCTCCTCCAGATTATGCCAACACATTTTCCAGCTACACCGTGTGAACTCACACTCACGAACAACAACCGTATTGTTTAGGAACCCGCAGCCAAATAGAGAGGAGGAGCGTCAGGCAGGAGTGTTACAACATTTAGGTTTCTTACTCTCTCTCTCTCTCACACACGCACGCAAACACACAGACACACACGCAAGCGCGCACACACACACACATAATGGACACATTTCTTTTAATTTCTCACGCAATGAACGTACTCCTGTTCATATTTCTTTACAATATCTTGATTGCTGTTATAATTTTTGAGGAAGTGCTGGATTCTGTAGCGAGTGAGACAGCCTGTAGCTGTCTTGTTATTAAATTATGTTGCTATAGGACTATGTAAAGAAACTACTATTTTTTTAACCAACAGTTTCACCATCATCATTGAGTCGTTAGCTACCATGGAGCGCCATTCCGCTCTGTCTCTTGATTTGATGGTGCTGGTTGTCATAGATTGACTTGTCCATCTTTTGACGTTACTCGTCCATGTTAGTAGTCTTGGTCTGTCTCTGCCTTTTCTACCTTGTATTTTCCCCTCCTAGATTACTTTTACTGTATCTTTTAACATGCTCCAAAAATCTAATTTGTCTTGTTCTAATTATATTTAGCAGTTCTCTTTTCATTTTTAGTTGTTTTAAGACTTCATCGTTTGTTTTCTTTTCTTCGCACCCAATTCTTCATATTCTTCTATAAATACACATTTCAAAGGCTTCAATTTTCTGTTCCGTTTTCTTGCCTAATGTCCATGTTTCTTCACCATACAGGAATTTTGAGAAGATATAAAATTTTGTTATTCTTAGTTTTAGCCTTGGTGTTATTAGTTTTGATGTTCGTATATTTTTTATGGCATTAAAATTACATTTTGCCATTCCCACCCATTCTTTTGTTTATTACAGCTTTACATTTTCCATCACTGGTTATAGTATGTCCAAGGTAGTTGTAGCTCTGAACTGTCCCTAGGTGTATTCCTTCAACTTGTATATCCACTTGTAGGTTTCGAGTATTATCTTTGCTTGCTTGCTTGCGTTCGCCCGATGACTTAAATATTCTAGAGTATTCGTAGACTGTAGAATTCCTTTTCGTCATCCGTCCTTAACAGGACGTTAAGTGGGCGTGTCTGCGTTGTGTTGTGGTTTGCAGTATAACTGTTATATTTGCACCTTTCGGCCCAACACATCCGTCTTCAGCACGACATTTTTGAGTACCGGGTTGTCTTCCCTCTTTGATACCCTGCTCGCTTGGCCAGACTAGACATGTTAGTCTGTTACTGGAGGCACCACGGAGAGGTGGAGCAGGGTCTGGATGGTTTTGGTACAACCGATCCTGGCGCGAGCCATCAGCTGTGGGTCGCTGACAACTTCCAGCTCTGGTGCTGGGAGGCGCGCCTTCGCCTCCGCATTGTGTCTATAAGAACTGATCATAGTTTTAGTCTATTTGATATTCATATCTAATCCATATTTTTTGCTTGTCATGATTATTTCATTAATTAATTGTTGTAGACAGTAACACAGTATGATCAGCTACTAATACAGTGTCATCAGCTAGTAATACAGTACCATCAGCCAGTAATACAGTACCACCAGCTAGTAATACAGTATAACCAGCTAGTAATACAGTATCATCAGCTAGTAATACAGTATAACCAGCTAGTAATACGGTATAACCAGCTAGTAATACAGTATCACAAGCTAGTAATACAGTATCACCAGCTGGTAATACAGTATCACCAGCTAGTAATGCAGTACTATCAACATATCTTAGGTTATTAATTACCTTTCCATTTTTTCAACCACCAGTTTGAGTAAATAACAGGTATCAAGACACGATACATAACTTGGGCTGATAGTGATCAACGACTCATAACTGACTGCTTGCCTCAGGACTATCTAGACCCCACTCCACCACCCTGTGAGTCAGTGGAAACGAGATTTACCGTTCTGAACAAGCTATTAGAAGGAATGCAATCCCATAACTAAATACCATGCAGAAGTCGAATGTGCCTGGTTGAAAGACGCAAATATCGCACGTTTTATATAAAAACAGACAATGCAGGTACGCCCTAAGGTCCCTTTTAAGGCGGACGACAAAGAGAAGTATCGTTGAATGAACGTGAGAGAATGACAGAAAAAATTCAATGCAATAAGGACAGAAGAAAGCAAGAAAGAGACCGATCGATCGCCACAGATTCGACTCAAGAACTTCAGTCAACTCCTGGTTATTAATTTTTTGCAGGATAACTAACTGACAGAGTTCGTTAAGTCTATGACAAAGCGCGGTACGGGTCAGGATGTATATAGTTTTGTTGTTGTTCAAAGACTTATCGTTTCAAAACGCTGTTATAATACGCGTGCTGTTAAATCAGGTATGTCTGTTTTGTGCCGTTAAACCTGTCTCCCCATCAACGAAAGGAAAGTAACGTCCAATTTTTCTAATATTTAATAAGTAATGTTCAATTTTCCCTTAATAATTAAAGACTAGAAATGTCCAATTTTCCCAAGTAAGTTTTCAGAAGTAATGTCCACATTTCCCTAATAATGAGAGAAAAGTATTGTCCATTTTTTCCTAACAATTAAAGAAACTTCATGTCTAGTTTTTCTCTAATAAATAAAGAAAGGTAATGTCCAATTTCCCCTAATATGACAGAAAAGTAATGTCCAAAGTTTACATATTAATGAAAGACAAATAATGTCAAAATTTTTCACAATAATGAAAGTTAAATAATGCTCAATTTTACCATAATAATGAAAGACAAATAATGTCTGTTCAGTTTCACCCTAATATGAAAGAAAAGTCATATCTAATTTTCCTCTAATAATAAATAAAAGTAATGTCAATGTTTCGATAATAATGAAAGACAGATAACGCCCAATTTTGCCAAAATAATGAAAGATAAATAATGCCCAGTTTCCCCTTAATATGAAAGAAAAGTAATATCCAATTTCTCCCTAACATGATACAATCTAATTTCCTTCCCCCTAATATGAAAGAATATAATTTACCTCTAATATGAAATAATCTAATTTCCCCATACTATGAAAGAATCTAATTTCTCCCTAATATGAACGAATCTATTTTACCTCTAATATGAAATAATCTAATTTCTCCTTAATATGAAAGAATCTAATGTCTCCCTAATATGAAAGAATCTAATGTCTCCCTAATATGAAAGAATCTAATTTTCCCCTAATATGAAAAAAGTAATGCCCAATGTTTCCATCATAATGAAAGACTAATAATGTTCAATTTTATCCGAATACAGGAAACGTGAGAGCCGAAAAAAATGAGGTGACATAATAGCAAGTGAGAGTCGACGGAATAGTGAGAAACTAACAAAGATAGATCAGCAATGTGAACAAGAGTTTTCGATGAGGTGGTAATGATAAGACAGTGATGCGAACAATAATATACGAAATACCAAATTAGAATGTCAATTGATAAGAACATTGTCAGTTAAACCACAAGCAGGATAGAACAGAAGAAAGAAAAAATAACAACCTAGCCTAGTCGATTGAGAAATATTATGAAAGCAATTCTTCTCACAGTGTTTGATGTTCGTGCCTCGTTATCGATGTTAAATTACGTCCCTTTGATTCTAGGACAAATATGTAACTTCTCTTTCCTTGTATTTCTTCAGAAGTAATTTCTTTTTTTCTTGGAAAGCAAATTAATTTCCAGAAAACAACTACCTATTAAAGAAAACCTAACGTGTATGGGTTGGTAATGGCGATCAAGACTCGCCACGACTCCTTAGGTCTCACTGTATGTCTTGATTTAATCAGATATTTTAACTCCGGCCCTTCATTTTCAAAGCAATAATAATTTATTATTAGAGACATACGTCTTTAGTAAGAGGACAACATCGGAAGTAAATCTAAAAGTTACCTCCCTTATCATGCTTGACGTATGAAGAGTATGATGCTTGTGGCCATATTTTTTCCGTGACCACGGCACATACTCAGTGATGTGGTCGGTATCACGCCAGGCCACCTTTATCTCCCAGAAAATCTCTGGTACTCACTGTAGAGGTTGGTTGAACCTGCGACCCTTGTCGATCCGGGAAAAAGATACGCCACTTCTGGGAACTGAACCTGGGCCCTTCAGAACAGGAAGTGAACGAACTAACCACATACACATAGATCCAAAGTGTATGCGTCCAGAAGCTGCTAAATAAATCCGAATTGAATTATTCCCTATAATATAGGAAACAGTCACATATCTATCATCACAAAACCAAAACTACACTTATCAATTTTATATAATAACAAAAGAGTCCCCCTAAATTCATTCTTTCCTACATAAATGGCTATAATAACAAAATTATCTCCCTAAATTCATTATTTCCTATATAAATGACTTTAATAACAAAATTATCTCCATAAATTCATTATTTCCTATATAAATTGCTATAATAACAAAGGTATCCTTCTAAAATTCATTATTTCCTACATAAATGGCTATAATAACAAAAGTATCCCCTAAAATTCATTATTTCCTACATAAATGGCTATAAATAACAAAATTATCCCCCTAAAATGCATTATTTCCTACATAAATGGCTATAATAACAAAGGTATCCCCCTAAAATTCATTATTTCCTACATAAATGGCTTTAAGTAACAAAATTATCTCCCTAAATTCATTATTTCCTACATAAATGACTATAATAAAAGTATCCCCTAAAATTCATTATTTCCTACATAAATGGCTATAAATAAAATTATCTCCCTAAATTCATTATTTCCTACATAAATGGCTATAAATAACAAAATTATCTCCCTAAATTCATTATTTCCTACATAAATGATTACAACAACAAAATCATTCCCCATATTTAACTTATTTCCCCATTAATAACAGCTATAACATTGTTCGATCAATCTCGTTATTCTAAAATTAAAAAAAATATATAAACCACTTCCGAATATCGTATTTGCATCTCTCTATCTGTCCATCTCTCTCACTCACGAACATTCCGGCCGTGTTTTTCTCAAGGACCGCTTTTATCTAAAGCTATTTGGAAGACAAAAGCTGGTTGTGGGATTACCCGTCGTTGCCAAGAAACTAATGGCTTGGAATCTGTGAAGATTGTACCAGCCATGATAGCACAATCTCTCTACAGGAAGGACGGTGTAGCTTACAAAATACAAGCCCGATAACAAGTATAGAGAATACAACCCGCCAGTCATATTTCAGCAAGGATATGTCACGACCGACGTAGTTCACAATCCAGGAGTAAATAAAAACAATAAATGACAAGTAAAGTTGAAAAGGAAAAAAAAAAAGCATATACATTTTTTATAAACACTGATCAAATTAGCAACTATTTAATATTAAACAAATAAGCAACTCTTTGTCCAAAGTTTACATATTAATGAAAGACAAATAATGTCAAAATTTTTCACAATAATGAAAGTTAAATAATGCTCAATTTTACCATAATAATGAAAGACAAATAATGTCTGTTCAGTTTCACCCTAATATGAAAGAAAAGTCATATCTAATTTTCCTCTAATAATAAATAAAAGTAATGTCAATGTTTCGATAATAATGAAAGACAGATAACGCCCAATTTTGCCAAAATAATGAAAGATAAATAATGCCCAGTTTCCCCTTAATATGAAAGAAAAGTAATATCCAATTTCTCCCTAACATGATACAATCTAATTTCCTTCCCCCTAATATGAAAGAATATAATTTACCTCTAATATGAAATAATCTAATTTCCCCATACTATGAAAGAATCTAATTTCTCCCTAATATGAACGAATCTATTTTACCTCTAATATGAAATAATCTAATTTCTCCTTAATATGAAAGAATCTAATGTCTCCCTAATATGAAAGAATCTAATGTCTCCCTAATATGAAAGAATCTAATTTTCCCCTAATATGAAAAAAGTAATGCCCAATGTTTCCATCATAATGAAAGACTAATAATGTTCAATTTTATCCGAATACAGGAAACGTGAGAGCCGAAAAAAAATGAGGTGACATAATAGCAAGTGAGAGTCGACGGAATAGTGAGAAACTAACAAAGATAGATCAGCAATGTGAACAAGAGTTTTCGATGAGGTGGTAATGATAAGACAGTGATGCGAACAATAATATACGAAATACCAAATTAGAATGTCAACTGATAAGAACATTGTCAGTTAAACCACAAGCAGGATAGAACAGAAGAAAGAAAAAATAACAACCTAGCCTAGTCGATTGAGAAATATTATGAAAGCAATTCTTCTCACAGTGTTTGATGTTCGTGCCTCGTTATCGATGTTAAATTACGTCCCTTTGATTCTAGGACAAATATGTAACTTCTCTTTCCTTGTATTTCTTCAGAAGTAATTTCTTTTTTTCTTGGAAAGCAAATTAATTTCCAGAAAACAACTACCTATTAAAGAAAACCTAACGTGTATGGGTTGGTAATGGCGATCAAGACTCGCCACGACTCCTTAGGTCTCACTGTATGTCTTGATTTAATCAGATATTTTAACTCCGGCCCTTCATTTTCAAAGCAATAATAATTTATTATTAGAGACATACGTCTTTAGTAAGAGGACAACATCGGAAGTAAATCTAAAAGTTACCTCCCTTATCATGCTTGACGTATGAAGAGTATGATGCTTGTGGCCATATTTTTTCCGTGACCACGGCACATACTCAGTGATGTGGTCGGTATCACGCCAGGCCACCTTTATCTCCCAGAAAATCTCTGGTACTCACTGTAGAGGTTGGTTGAACCTGCGACCCTTGTCGATCCGGGAAAAAGATACGCCACTTCTGGGAACTGAACCTGGGCCCTTCAGAACAGGAAGTGAACGAACTAACCACATACACATAGATCCAAAGTGTATGCGTCCAGAAGCTGCTAAATAAATCCGAATTGAATTATTCCCTATAATATAGGAAACAGTCACATATCTATCATCACAAAACCAAAACTACACTTATCAATTTTATATAATAACAAAAGAGTCCCCCTAAATTCATTCTTTCCTACATAAATGGCTATAATAACAAAATTATCTCCCTAAATTCATTATTTCCTATATAAATGACTTTAATAACAAAATTATCTCCATAAATTCATTATTTCCTATATAAATTGCTATAATAACAAAGGTATCCTTCTAAAATTCATTATTTCCTACATAAATGGCTATAATAACAAAAGTATCCCCTAAAATTCATTATTTCCTACATAAATGGCTATAAATAACAAAATTATCCCCCTAAAATGCATTATTTCCTACATAAATGGCTATAATAACAAAGGTATCCCCCTAAAATTCATTATTTCCTACATAAATGGCTTTAAGTAACAAAATTATCTCCCTAAATTCATTATTTCCTACATAAATGACTATAATAAAAGTATCCCCTAAAATTCATTATTTCCTACATAAATGGCTATAAATAAAATTATCTCCCTAAATTCATTATTTCCTACATAAATGGCTATAAATAACAAAATTATCTCCCTAAATTCATTATTTCCTACATAAATGATTACAACAACAAAATCATTCCCCATATTTAACTTATTTCCCCATTAATAACAGCTATAACATTGTTCGATCAATCTCGTTATTCTAAAATTAAAAAAAATATATAAACCACTTCCGAATATCGTATTTGCATCTCTCTATCTGTCCATCTCTCTCACTCACGAACATTCCGGCCGTGTTTTTCTCAAGGACCGCTTTTATCTAAAGCTATTTGGAAGACAAAAGCTGGTTGTGGGATTACCCGTCGTTGCCAAGAAACTAATGGCTTGGAATCTGTGAAGATTGTACCAGCCATGATAGCACAATCTCTCTACAGGAAGGACGGTGTAGCTTACAAAATACAAGCCCGATAACAAGTATAGAGAATACAACCCGCCAGTCATATTTCAGCAAGGATATGTCACGACCGACGTAGTTCACAATCCAGGAGTAAATAAAAACAATAAATGACAAGTAAAGTTGAAAAGGAAAAAAAAAAAGCATATACATTTTTTATAAACACTGATCAAATTAGCAACTATTTAATATTAAACAAATAAGCAACTATTTAATAATAAACAAATTAGCAATTATTTACTATTAAACAAATTAGTAACTATTTAATATTAAACAAATTAGCAACTTTTTAATATTAAACAAATCAGCAACTATTTAATATTAAACAAATTAGCAACTTTTTTTTTCATTGGGTGCCGTCTTCATATCAAAGGTTGGCTGTCTTGGGGCGTCATCTTCCTCTGTCTATTGTTGGTGCACGTTGTCATAGGTTCGGCTGTCCACCTTTAGATGTTACCAGCCCACTTTAGCCTTGGTCTGCATCTGCCTCATCTACCTTGTACCTTCACTTCCAAGAAGACTTTAAGAAGGGTATTATGTCTCTTCATATGTTAAAAAAAAATCCATTTGTCGTTTTTTTCGAATTGTGTTCTTTTTAGTAATTCGTTTTTTTTTTCAGCTGATTCAGAACTTCCTTTAGGTCTTTTTTTTTATTTTTTATTTTGCCCCTTCCACCCAATTCTCCTCAGTTTCATAAAGATCCACATTTCAAAGGCTTCAATATTCCATTTTGTATTCTTATTTATTATCCATGATTCTGCGCCATACATGAATGTTGAGTAGATATAGCATTTCATAACATTCACAGTTTTAATTCTGATGTTGTTTGCTATGATGTTGGTATATATTTCCTGTTGTCAAAATTACTTTTTGCCATTTCTATTCTTTCATTTATCTCGAATCTTACATTCTCCATCATTTGTTATAGCATGTGCAAGATAGCTACATTCTTGAACCCTCTCTAGGGTATCTCCATCTACTTCCATATCTCCTTATATATTTTGTGTCTTTTCTCTGCTAATAATCACAGTTTTAGTCTTTTTAAATATTTATTTCAGATAAATATTCTTTTCTTGTCATGTTTATTTTGTTCACTAGTTGTAGATCTTCAGGATTGTCTGTCATTCGTACGGAATCATCAGGTTATCATACATTACTGATTATACCCATTGATGTTTAGTCCTGGCATGCCCATGAATCCCATGTCTTTGAAGATCTGCTCAGAGTATAAGTTAAATAGACATGCTCATATAAGACAGCCCGTGTCTTACTACTCTTTTTATATCAATGTTACATTTTAGCTGTTTAGTAACTACTTTTTTTTTAATTTAGTAACTCTTTAACATTAAACAAATCAATAACTACTTAATATTAAACAAATTAGTAACTATTTAATATTAAACAAATTAGTAACTATTTAATATTAAACAAATTAGTAACTATTTAATATTAAACAAATTAGTAACTATTTAACATTAAACAAATTAGTAACTATTTAATATTAAACAAATTAGTAACTATTTAATATTAAACAAATTAGTAACTATTTAATATTAAACAAATTAGTAACTATTTAATATTAAACAAATTAGTAACTATTTAATATTAAACAAAGTGGAAACTAACCCTAGACAAAGCAGGAATCAGTTTAACGTTTTACCTTTGTTTTTGTTTTGCGCTCGCCAGCATTTACCCTAGGGAATTAATTTTGCGTGTTAATACGTTTTTCCCTGGCAGCCGTGTGCACATGGGTCCCTCGCCGCACATGCAGATAACTCCGTCTTCGGATGTACTCATAATTTTTCCGTCCATGAGTAATTGCGGTTCCAAGCCGGGCCTCACTGCTGAGAGCAGGGGTGGTTGCCGAAGAGAGAAATTATAAATAAAACTCCCAACTGGTGCAGCCGGGATTTGAACCCACAACCTCTTTGTCTCGATGCCTGTGTCTTGTCTCGAGACCAACCAGTTACCCACTTTAAAGTAAACAGACTAACAACTGAAAAAAATAAAATAAAAGTACCTCAAAGCGTTGCTACCTAACGAGAGTATAGAATATTGCGCCTCCTGGGAAATACACATAAAATAGCATCAAGCAGCTAAACATGTAGGGAAGCAATACCTACTACGACGTTTCGGCAAAACCCTTCATCGGGTACAAGAAATCAATACTGAAACAAAAACAAATAGAAAAAAACCAAAACTTGTGGGGTATCCACCTCTCGTGATCCCATCTTGAGGTTGGTTATCTCTTTTCTCTCTCTCCGAATGCCTTGCCCCATTAGTCAAACACCATCCACTATTTCTCCTACTTTCCCCGCTGGGTCGACCAGGTGAAAGTGTTGCGAAAAGGGCGATCCGAAAAAAAACCCACATTAATTTTAAAAAAAAACAGAAAGGAAAGAAGGGGGTGGGAGAGAGAGAGAGAGAGAGAGAGAGAGAGAGAGATAGAGAGAGAGAGAGAGAGAGAGAGAGAAACAAATTTCGAAGATTGCGAAATCCAGAACAGAACGAGGTAAACGCGATAAGATATTACACGAGAAATCTAGTATGGGTGGGCGATAAAGGTGGGGGTTCTACTCGGGACTTTGATTTGTAGCTTTCTAATTGATGATGATAAATAATTGCTGCCCATTTATTCCCAAAATCCAGGGATCGAAGGTGCAAGTCCAAGTGATCGATAAGTATTGTCGCTGGGTTTCCCGATACCATCGGCTGTGATGGTTTTGATTGATCAAACAGAATGATTGATTGATTATGATGAACAATCGACGGTACTGAACTACTGTCAAAGGAAGGGAACAGGCAAATAATTGCAATGCTGCGGTAAAGCTGGTAGCAAAGAGCCAGTGGTAGGGTGTACTGAACACTCCAAAGTATGATGACAGCTTTACAAGGAAGGATCACAACACAATACTGACGTTTCGGCCTGTGGCCTTCTTCAGAATACAAGGACTACTTCCGTTGGTAAAGGAAGCTACTAAGCTAACTACTGTCAAACTTATGGGTGCTTCATTCCCTTGGCAAACAGGGCGCATCGTCGTCGTCGTCATCATCATCATCATCATCATCATCATAACCAAGATCAACTTCACTATCATGCACCATGTCTGATGGAGTAGACGATTATGTCTCTCCATAACTTGCTGTGGGAGCCGCGATAGCTCAGTGGTTACTGAACTGGACTACAAAGGAGAAGAGGTCGGGTTCGATCCTGATTGACGGCTTTCGGGTTCACCCAGCCTTAAATGGGTACCGGATTTTTTTCTGGGAAAGTAAAGCGGCACGGGCGTAATATCGACCACATTACCCCCAAAATCATGAGCCACCGGTCTATAAAAATTATGGTCACTAACACCACATTCCCTATACGCCACTTGGTGTGACGGGGCTCTTTACTTTTACTACTATAACATGCTGTCTTTTGACTTGTTTGCACCACCTGTGTTCCTGGCTTGTTACCAAACTGTCTGCTATCTTAAAACTTTGTTTTCTTCTATCGCTTTCTGCTTTAATTTCCCCAGCTCTCACTACATCCCAGTTATCCCAGTTCCCACTACATTCCAGCTATTCCCATTTCTCACTACATCCCAGGTATTCCCATTTCTCACTACATCCCAGCTATTCTCAGTTCTCAGTACATCCCATCTATTCCCAGTTCTCACTATATCCCTAACATTAGCAATTCTTACTACAACACCGTTCTCACTATATCCCTAACATTACCAGTTCTCACTACATCCCAGCTATTCCCATTTCTCACTACATCCCAGCTATTCTCAGTTCTCACTACATCCCAGCTATTCCCATTTCTCACTACATTCCAGCTATTCCCATTTCTCACTACATCCCAGCTATTCCCATTTCTCACTACACCCCAGCTATTCTCAGTTCTCACTACATCCCATCTATTCCCAGTTCTCACTATATCCCTAACATTAACAATTCTTACTACAACACCGTTCTCACTATATCCCTAACATTCCCAGTTCTCACTACATTCTAACTATTACCACTTGTTACTATATCCCTACATTCCCAGTTCTCACTACATTCTAACTATTACCACTTGTTACTATATCCCTACATTCCCAGTTCTCACTACATTCTAACTATTACCACTTGTTACTATATGCCTAACATTCCCAGTTCTCACTACATTCTAACTATTACCACTTGTTACTATATCCCTACATTCCCAGTTCTCACTACAATCTAACTATTACCACTTGTTACTATATCCCTACATTCCCAGTTCTCACTACATTCTAACTATTACCACTTGTTACTATATGCCTAACATTCCCAGTTCTCACTACATTCTAACTATTACCACTTGTTACTATATCCCTAACATTCCCAGTTCTCACTACATTCAAACTATTACCACTTGTTACTATATCCCTACATTCCCAGTTCTCACTACATTCAAACTATTACCACTTGTTACTATATCCCTACATTCCCAGTTCTCACTATGCTATGTATTTAAATCTTCTTTGCTTGGTCTTTTATTATTATTTTGTGCGCGGGCTGGGGGCGCCTGTTTATACACTTTACCTAATAGTATGAAGAAGGTTCTCAGAAGAAAACTAAGCAGCGCTGGATCACCAATCCTGGCGGAAACAATTAGTTATGAGTCGATGACAGCTTTCAACCCAGTAGCCGACAGACGTCATCGTCCCTTCAACAGATAATTCTATTCAGTTCGCTCATTAGTTGACAGCATTGCACTGTGTTGTTCACCTTGCGGTCCACCGAAAATGCATTCGGCTCCAGCATGTAGTGGCCAAGGACTACTCCCTGAACAAAAGATCCACTTGTACAAACAGTCATCATCACTGAGTGCCGTCTTCGTATCGTAGATTGGCTACCACGGAGTGTCATTCCGCTCTCTCTCTTTTCCTTTGATCGTGCATAATCATATGCTCACTTGTGCATCTTTTGATGTTACTCGTCCACGTTAGTTTTGGTCTGCCTTTTTAACCTTGTATTTTCCCTTCCAAGATTACTTTACTTAAATAATTGTAGTAAGCTGGTGTGTCTTTTTTACAAACACTAGATATTAAAATTAAGCTGCTTCTTATGATACACATATCATGTTGTGAACTTTCAGGTTAAAGCGCGGTAGGAGGCCGACGTCTGGGAGTCTTGACATAGGTGTACCCAACCCCTTGCCCCTTTGAGCGTCAAGAAACTAAAGGGTCGAAACATTTGTTAGACGGGATCCGCTTCTGATGACTAGCTCTTGGTGTGAAGCTCCGTATAAAGTTTCCTATCATAAACAAGACAATTCAGAACTACAGCTACCTTGGACATACTATAACCAGTGATGGAAAAATAAACAAAAGTATAGGAATGACAAAACGTAATTTTAATGCCATGAAAAATATACGAACATCAAAACAAATCACTAAGGTTAAAACTATGAATACCAAAATGTTATTTCTTCTCAACATTGCTATAAGGCGCATAACATGGACATTAGATAAGAAAACAGAACAGAAAATTGAAGCCTTTGAAATGTGGGTATATAAAAGAATAGGTAGAATTGGATGGAAAGAAAGGAAAACAAACAATGAAGTCTTAAAACAACTAAAAATGAAATGAGAACTACTAAGCACAATTCAAACAAGACAAATGCGATTTTTGGGCCATGTTAAAAGACACAACAGCCTAACTAAAAGTAATCCTGGAAGGGAAAATACAAAGTAAAAGAGGCAGAAGCTGATCAAGACTAAGATGGACGAGTAACATCAAAAGATGGACAAGTCAGCCTATGACAACCTGCACCATCAAAGCAAGAGACAGAGTGGAATGGCGCTCCATGGTAGCCAACCTTCGATGCGGAGACAGCACTCAATGATGATGATGATGATGATCATAAACGATAATTCCAAGAGATTATAGCTGCAGGGTAGTCGATATGTCAACATGGCACCGCGTTTTGGCGGATATGGGGAATTCCCGACTAGAGTGATAGTGATTCTATGAACACAGCAGAACAGGACTATCATTAAACGATAGGTAATGGCAAAGTAAATAGAGCATAGCACCGTTTTGATTATCACATCTCGGAGGTACCAGGTCAAAATATGCACCAGTTTGCTTAGATTAACATTAAACAGCGAGTGTGAAGAATATTGCTACAAGAGACAACAAAGTTGGAAACAAATGAACAACAAAACGATAAAAGTGGTGACGAGAAAGTAAAACGACAATCTCAAACTGTGAAATTTGGTTAAAAATAAAAAAAAATTGAAGAGAGCACACAATTAAAGATGAAAGTGAAACATCAAGACTGACTTCTAATATCGCCAAGACTGACTTCTAACATCTCCTAGACCGACTTCTACCAGCCTATCAAAATGTAGTAAACATAGACTGACTTCTAACAGCCTTTCAAAATGTAGTAAACAACATCAAAATAATAACAAAAAATAAAGTGAAACATCAAGACTGACTTCTAATATCTCCAAGACTGACTTCTACCAGCCTATCAAAATGTAGTAAACATAGACTGACTTCTAACAGCTTTTCAAAATGTAGTAAACAACATCAAAATAATAACAAAAAATAAAGTGAAACATCAAGAGAATGACTTATAGCATCTCATAGACTGACTTCTAACAGCCTTTCAAAATGTAGTAATCAAAATCAAGACAATGACAAAAATGAAAGTGAAACATCCAGAGAATGACTTATAACAGCTACCAAGAGGTTCACCAAACTCAATACAGCGATAAACAAGAAAGCGTAACATGAAGAGATTGACCTTAACAGCATATCAGAATATACCAAGAACACAAGATCAAGAGTTGAAGGTAACAAAAAAAAAAAAAAACCAATGGGTCGTTACAAGTGATTTCGAGCATGGTAGCCCTCCCTCACTGTAAAGAACGTACATGAAAATCATGGCCACAGCGACAAGCCCATGAAGAAAGTATTATCATATTTGCCTTCGCCATTACCCTCATATAAATACAACATTAATAATTTCCCTCGCTTCAGCCTCGGATTGTATTTCTTCACGTGATAATAGCATGGAAATCAATCTCGCATTCGCACATTGGATTTCCCCATAAAGCAGGATGCAGTAACTCGTGTAATGATTGCTCGCATGATCTGCTATTGCCAAGTGCAAATATTCATTCATTCATTCACTCATTTATTCTCTTTCTCCCTCTCCCACTCCCCACTCATGTGACGCATTTCCTACAATTTAAGTAAATATAAAATTCAAAGTGTTGCCCAACAAATGCTTTGAAGTGTTCAGGGAGCTGTGAAGTCTAGAGGTAAAACGTCGACATCTGGACAAAAAAGGTCCTGGTTCGATTCCCAACACAGACGGTGAGAATGAAAAAAAAAAATAGAATCCGTTCTTCATGACTCTAGCTTCTGATCTTCGGCAACTACGATTCGATATCGAGCCCTGTCGGATAGCGGTTTGAAATGAAACATATCCTGCATTCTGTACACGTTAACGAGCCCTTTGGCAGTTAGAAATAAAAAAAGAGTAGGCAAAAATTACCGCTGTCCAGGCAAAATTAAAGGGGGAAAAATCTACCCAAAACGTCAAAACTCTCGACAATTTAAAAAGAAAAATGAGAGCACATCTGAAGTAGGGAGAATATATGTCTACATGGCGAGGGACACTTTGAGCGCATGCTGCCAATGTGAAAATAGGAACATGTGATATCTCCGCAAAATTCAAAGCCTCGGGATTTGGCTACAGCCAAAGCTGACGCACGGAACAAACAATTGCAGTGTTCATGTAACATTATTTCCTGTTAAACCCTCATAATTACTGTTGCAACTGTACAGTTATTCATGTTAAACCCTCTTAATGATTGTTGCAACTGTACCATTATTTCCTGTTAAACCCTCCTAATGATTGTTGCAACTGTACCATTATTTCCTGTTAAACCCTCTTAACGATTGTTGCAACTGTACCGTTATTTCCTGTTAAACCCTCATAATGATTGTTGCAACTGTAGAATTATTTCCTGCTAAACTCTCCTAATGATTGTTGCAACTGTAGAATTATTTCCTGTTAAACTCTCCTAATAATTGTTGCAACTGTAGAATTATTTCCTGTTAAACTCTCCTAATGATTGTTGCAACTGTAGAATTATTTTCTGTTAAACTCTCCTAATGATTGTTGCAACTGTACCGTTACCATCAACACACCATCCTGCTGATTGCATTCATATATCGATATTATTGACAAATCTTTCTGCAGGTTATAATTCCCCTATCGTTATTCCTGACAAAGCGTTCCACAAATTGTTATTCCTCCAAAGTTATCCCTGACAAACCCTTCCAAATAATGCTATTCCTCTACAATTATTCTTGACAAACCCTGCTATATAATGTTATTCCTATTTTATTATTATTCCTGACAAACCCCTTCCATAAATTGTTATTCGTCTACAATATTTTTTGACAAACCCTTCCACAGAATTTAATTCCTCTATACTTATTCCTGGAAAACCCTTTAAAATATTGCTATTCCTGTGTCATTATTCATGGACAAACCCTTTAACATATTGCTATTCCCCTATCATTATTCTGAACAAACCCTTCCACATATTGTTATTCCTCTATCATTATTCTGGACAAACCCTTTCACATATTGTTATTCCTCTATCATTATTCTGAACAAACCCTTGCACATATTGTTATTCCTCTATCATTATTCTGAACAAATCCTTTCACATATTGTTATTCCTCTATAATTATCCTGGACAAACCATTTCATATATTGTTATTCCTCTATCATTATTCTGGACAAACCATTTCACATATTTTTACTCCTCTATCATTATTCTGGACAAACCCTTTCACATATTGTTATTCCTCTATCATTATTCTGGACAAACCCTTTCACATATTGTTATTCCTCTATCATTATTTTGGACAAACCCTTTCACATATTGTTATTCCTCTATCATTATTCTGGACAAACCCTTTCACATATTGTTATTCCTCTATCATTATTTTGGACAAACCCTTTCACATATTGTTATTCCTCTATCATTATTCTGGACAAACCCTTTCACATATTGTTA
Source organism: Megaustenia siamemsis (assembly GCA_032433765.1). Taxonomy (NCBI): domain Eukaryota; kingdom Metazoa; phylum Mollusca; class Gastropoda; order Stylommatophora; family Ariophantidae; genus Megaustenia; species Megaustenia siamemsis. The sequence goes on from JAVIAB010000102.1 coordinate 11,722,864, forward strand.
TTCCTCTATCATTATTCTGGACAAACCCTTTCACATATTGTTATTCCTCTATCATTATTCTGGACACACCCTTTCACATATTGTTATTCCCCTATCATTATTCTGGACAAACCCTTTCACATATTGTTATTCCTCTATCATTATTCTGGACAAACCCTTTCACATATTGTTATTCATCTATCATTATTCTGGACAAACCCTTTCACATATTGTTATTCCCCTATCATTATTCCAGACAAACCCTTTCACATGTTATTCCTCTATCATTATTCCTGACACACGTTTCCACGAATAATTCCTTCCCTCCTACCATACTTCATATAAAACCAATTCCATCATTACATCTCGGGCCGAAGATAACACATAGAGCGGAAGTTATAACTCTCCACTATCTGCTGCTTGTTCCTGTAGGTCTTGGTTGTTACCTACCTCCATAGCTGAACCTCCCATAGCAAATGTTCCGGAGAAACCGTTTCATCATCATCGTCAAGTGCCGTGCCTGCTGGCTTAGGTGATCATGTCTCTCCACAACTTTCAATCTTGACAGTTCTTTATCATTTCTGTTGTTGACCTTCTGCCAAGCCATTCTCTTAAGCTGTCTGGTATTTTTTTCTCTTTGCTTCCCTCTATCTCTTCGTCCCTCAATTTTTCCAGTTGTTACAATATATTCCAGCTGTTCTCATTTCATTCATAATCATCGAGTGCCGTCTCCGCAACGAAGGTTGGCTACCATGGCGCGCCATTCTGCTCTGTCTCTTGATTTGATAGTGCAGGTTGTCATAGGTTGATTTGTCTATCTTTTGATGTTACTCGTCCATGTTAATCTTGGTCTGCCTCTGCCTCTTTTACCTTATATTTTCCCCTCCAGGATTATTTTTAGTTAGGCTGTTGTGTCTTTTAACATGGCCCAAAAATCGCATGTGTCTTGTTTGAATTGTGCTTAGTAGTTCTCGTTTCATTTTTAGTTGTTTTAAGACTTCATCGTTTGTTATCTCTTCTCATTACATGGCCAAAAAATGATGATTGTTTCTTCCTAATATTGGAAATTAGCTCTCTTTTAAACATTAAAGAAACAGTTTAGCTAACACATAAGGCAGTGACATATACTGCGTTTCAAAACTCCTGTCCCCAAGTATTATCAAATATCTTTAAAACCCATATACGGATTACCGGTAATTTTTTTAATGAGATCTAAGTTTACATGACGTTGCTACTTTGTAATTTAAAATTACGCAGGTAATACAGTTTCCTTAATGCGGAAATTATCATTGATCTTTGTTGGCTTAATAATTATTGTGTCCCTACTAAAAGATAGATTGTATAGCAATAGAACAATGTGTAGACTTTTTTTTTTAATAAGCCACAGACATATCATAAACATTTCATGTGGGGAACCTTCCACAAATAGAACAATATCGTGCTGAAGTCGGATGTGTTGGGCTCAAAAGCGCAAATATCATTATATATATATATATAAATATTGTCCTTTCGAGCCGAAGACGGTACATAGGGCAGAACCACAATCTCAAAAACAGAAACCTTGCGTGCCAAAATGGCACATATTGCAGAGATCAATATTATATACTCTTTAATGGGTATGGGATTTTTTTGTGTGGGAAAGTAAAGCGGCACGGGTGTAATACCGACCACATTACCCCAAAAATCATGTGTTGAAGGTGTGTAAAATTTATGGTCACTGGCACCATATTCCCTATACGTCACTTGGCGTGACGAGGGGTACTTTACTTTACTTGTTATATATTATACTGCAAACCACAACACAACGCAGACACGCTCACTTAACGTCCTTTTACGGGCGGATGATGAAGAGGTGTACACACTTTAGTCTTCAAGAGAACGCAAGCAAATAATAACTGAATATTATGTTTAGATTTCGTCTTGTACATGTTTTTATAAAGCAGCTGTCAACGTCGTGGTGGGGACATATTGATACACAAGACCTAGTAACACAGTACCTCTAAGATGGACAACCTGCAACTTGTCTAGCTGAAACCTGGAGATCCAAAATACACTGGATCCGCTACACCACCTTTCTGGGTCTAAGATGGACAACCTTCAACTTGTCTAGCTGAAGCCTGGAGATCCAAAATACACTGGATCCGCTACACCACCTTTCTGGGTCTAAGATGGACAACCTGCAACTTGTCTAGCTGAAGCCTGGAGATCCAAGATACACTGGATCCGCTACACCACCTTTCTGGGTCTAAGATGGACAACCTTCAACTTGTCTAGCTGAAGCCTGGAGATCCAAGATACACTGGATCCGCTACACCACCTTTCTGGTCTAAGAGGTAAAGGTGACTATCACTTCTAATTAAAATCACCGTCATCATCATCATGTGTAATGCACAACTCAAGGCGAATAAACAGAGATCATCACTCTATGTGCTGTTTAGAGCTAAAGACGGTACAAAGAGCAGACATTCTAGACTTTCCATGTCCAACAATCTTTCAACCTCCAGTTCCCATTTGAGAGCCTGCTTTGAGCTTCTCCTGTTGTCTCTTCTCGGCCAACATATGGCCACCACATACAGATCATATCACATACTAATACATTCAGCTGAAGTGGGCAGTGCTGAATGGCTGTCAAAAAAAAGAGATTGATATATTCAGAGTAAGTCTTCACACATTATATTGTTCTTTTCATCATTTTTCTTTCACTCATTCGTTCACAATTCCTTCTTTCACTTCTATACTCTCGTTATAATCAGTTCACACTTAGTTCTTTCTTTCGTTCTCATTTATTCACCTTTCAACACATTCTCCTTCACCTGTTTTTCTTCACCACTTCTTATACTCAATTCTCCCTCATTTGCTCCACCTTCACTTTTTACACTCAATTCTCCTCACTCGCTTCTCTGTCACCACTCCCTACACCCAATCTCATTCATTCCTTTAGAAATTTTCACTATCACCCTTTCTTCACTTTCACGCATTCTCAGTCACTCAATTTCCTTTCTTCATTCTCCATTCACTTAATCAACTTTTCCCACTGTCTCCTTTTACTCGTCTTCTCCATCCACTATCCTTTACTCACTCAGACGCATATAGAAAGAAGGAAATATAACTCCAAAATATAAAATCAAATTTACATTCTATCTGTCTTTCTATTAACTTGAAGCTCCTTTCTTTCCCCTTACTTACTTCTCTCTCTCTCTCTCTTTCTCTCCCTCTCTCTCTCTTAATGAACATCCCCCTTATTTGAAGCCTTTATTACCATCAATCACAATTTTGTCTACAACTTCTTCCTCCCTTTTTTTTTTTATCTATGAACTCATTAATCTATCCACAAATCGAAATACACATCTGTATGTCTGCCAGTCCTTTCGCTCAACTATTTATTCCTCGATCTATCCATTAATCCATCCATCCAACATTATACATTTCTTTTCTAATCAACAATAATATAACCACAACATATCAAATCCTACTCGCGCTCTCATTATTCTGCTATCCAACATTTCAACCCTCGCCATCACGCTCGTTGTAAACACTCGACTTGTCCCACCCTAAATATGTGGTGTTTCCTCCTTCCGACCAAGAGTTACGTTGACCTGGTTTGTCAACTAGTGGCCTCAATTAAAAGAACATCTTCAGTGACACACGTTGCTATTACTGCCTGCATAGGCATGTAGTAGCAAGCACGACCAGACTCGCCAGTTCAAACTGTGGGGACGACAGGTCGTTGTAGTGTTGAGAAAACTAGAAATTACCCGAATCGAAACACATTTTGTACGACTGGGATCCATCACCTTTAAAAGTGCCTAGATCAAAACAAATTTAACGCCATTGAGATCCGTCACCCTTTAAAAGTGCCTAGATCAAAACAAATTTAACGCCATTAGGATCTGTCACCCTTTAAAAGTACCTGGATCAAAACAAGTTTAATGCCAATTGAGATCTGTCACCCTTTAAAAGTACCTGGATCAAAACAAGTTTAACGACATTGGGATCTGTCACCCTTTAAAAGTACCTGGATCAAAACAAATTTAACGCCATTGGGATCTGTCACCCTTTAAAAGTGCCTAGATCAAAACAAATTTAACGCCATTGGGATCTGTCACCCTTTAAAAGTACCTGGATCAAAACAAGTTTAATGCCAATTGAGATCTGTCACCCTTTAAAAGTACCTGGATCAAAACAAGTTTAACGACATTGGGATCTGTCACCCTTTAAAAGTACCTGGATCAAAACAAATTTAACGCCATTGGGATCTGTCACCCTTTAAAAGTGCCTAGATCAAAACAAATTTAACGCCATTGGGATCTGTCACCCTTTAAAAGTACCTGGATCAAAACAAGTTTAATGCCAATTGAGATCTGTCACCCTTTAAAAGTACCTGGATCAAAACAAGTTTAACGACATTGGGATCTGTCACCCTTTAAAAGTACCTGGATCAAAACAAGTTTAACTTCATTGGGATCTGTCACCCTTTAAAAGTACCTGGATCAAAACAAGTTTAATGCCAATTGGGATCTGTCACCCTTTAAAAGTACCTGGATCAAAACAAGTTTAACGACATTGGGATCTGTCACCCTTTAAAAGTACCTGGATCTAAACAAGTGTAATGCCATTGGGATGTGTTTAAAAGAACCTGAATCAAACCAAGTTTAACGGCACTGGGATCTGTCACCTTAAAAGTAACTGCATCTAAACAAGTGTAACGCCACTGGGATCTGTTACCTTAAAAGTACCTTGATCTAAACAAATTTGGAGCAAACGGGTCCATCCCCACTCAAAGTAAGATTGAAAACAAATTTAGAGCAAAATAATCCACTCTGCTGTAAAGATACGTGCCATGTCTGCAGCGTTTAACAGGAGCTATCTTGACGGCTTGTTTCCCAACTCCGGTTTATGTAATCCCAACCCTGGTGTTTGATCCAAACTCTGGTGTGTGTGATCCCAACTCTGGTGTGTGTGAACCCAACTCTGGTGTATGTGTGACCTCAAATCTGGTGTGTGTGTGTGTGTGTGTGTGTGTGGTGTCTGTGTGATCCCAACCCTGGTGTGTGATCATAAACCTGGTGTGTATGATCCCAACCCTGGTGTGTATGATCCCAACTCTGGTGTGCGTGTGTGATCCCAACCCTGGTGTGTGTTATACCAATTATGGTGTGTATGATCTGAATTCTGGTGTCTGTTTGATCCCATCACGCGCGTGTGTGTGTGTGTGTGGGGGGGGGAGGAGTGAGGATTTGTAACTATAGGGGTCTAGTACAGTCGCGACGAAACATTTATACTGGAAGCATTAGTTATGAAGAGAACCTCAGAAGCTGAGTGGGTATTGTCCGGGTGCGATTCCCAGAGGCGATATACTTCTTATTGGACTGACAAGGCTCCGTGGTTAGCCCATCCTCTAAAAATGGGTACCAGAGATTTTTCAGGGAAGTAACGGCGGTCTTGTTCAAACCGATCATATCACACAAAAATGAGCCGTGGTTATAGAAAAATTGTCACCAACATCATTTTCACAAAACGCCTGGAAAGCAATTCCCGTGTGAGTATCCAGGTCCACGAGATTGGGGGGGGGGGGAGAATATAGCCACCTGGATAGAACCAGAATGTTACCTGCCACGCATGTCGTAAGAGACGACAAGGGGGCTTTGGAATTGTCGCCTGCGTAGCCGAGTAGGACGTGCACGAAGCGACCTTGTAAAAGGAAGGAATTCACCGATGCATTTTGGGAAATGCTGAGACAAGTGGTGGAGCGGATGTAGGGAATTCCTGAATGCATTGAAACTGGTCATGGATAGAGTAGAGCAGATCAGAGCAGAATAGAATAGAATAGAATAGAATAGAATAGAATAGAATAGAATAGAATAGAATAGAATAGAATAGAATAGAATAGAAGTAGCATCCGTCAATCATAGTTGACTATGGATTTTTCAGCGTTCCTAGATATGTTAATTTTTCTTTTCTTTCGTCGTGTATTCTCTTTCTCTATGAATCTGTCTTCTTCTTGGTTGAGGTGAACCTTTAGAAGAATAGAATAGAATAGAATAGAATAGAATAGAATAGAATAGAATAGAATAGAATAGAATAGAAAGACTAGCAAGATATGGGAGGGAACCTTCACTTTACTTTATTAGTTATGCTGGTTGGCTAGTTATTAATTTAGAGGACTGTGGGCATCTGCCTTTAGGTTCAATGCCATCTATCTCATTAATTGTGAAGACACACACAAAACTTACTGAGTTTAACATATAAAGTTTTATTGCTTTACAAAGAAATCAACGCTTAAATGAAAAGTCAAACAGACAACCACCAGGTACATGGAGCAAAGCGCGGAACGAGATAGTAATATAAGAAGTGCGGTTTGAAACCACTAGGATGATTGCTATTCGATATCTGCTTAAAAAAAAAAAAGAGGTTGTTCACCTTTGTGGCTACCCTGAGTGCAATGATATCAGTTCCACCGCCTAATCGAATAATAATAAACAGGCACGTGAATTGAATTAGCGACCGCAGGAACGAACACCAGTGTCTTTGTTTATTATTGTTGTGTCTGTTTATTGCCAAACTTTGGATACTGACATTATTTCTGGAGATAGGAAATTGCAATGTTCGATAAACCGGTTGTGCAAATAAACGAAGATGAGACGGGTAAATTGTTGAAAGGTTACGAAATTGTTCTATAGAACAGAAAAGGTAAATAGTAACAGGTAATTGTTAACGCGTAGGTCGGAGGTGGGGGGGGGGGCGCTTGTAACATTATTGCAAGGTGATAGGAGTGGTGACTTGTAACATTGCTGCAAGGTGATAGGAGTGGTGACTTGTAACATTGCTGCAAGGTGATAGGAGTGGTGACTTGTAACATTGCTGCAAGGTGATAGGAGTGGTGACTTGTAAGATAGCTGCAATGTGATAGGAGTGGGGTCTTGTAACATTGCTGCAAGGTGATAGGAATGGGGACTTGTAATATTGTTGCAAGGTGATAGGAGTGGTGACTTGTAACATTGTTGCAAGGTGATAGCAGTGAGGACTTGTAACATTGTTGCAATGTGATAGGAGTGGAGACTTGTAACATTGCTGCAAGGTGATAGCAGTGAGGACTTGTGACATTGCTGCAAGGTGATAGGAGTGAGGACGTGTAACATTGCTGCGAGGTGATAGGAGTGAGGACTTGTAACATTGTTGCAAGGTGATAGGAGTGGTGACTTGTAACATTGTTGCAAGGTGATAGCAGTGAGGACTTGTAACATTGTTGCAATGTGATAGGAGTGGAGACTTGTAACATTGCTGCAAGGTGATAGCAGTGAGGACTTGTGACATTGCTGCAAGGTGATAGGAGTGAGGACGTGTAACATTGCTGCGAGGTGATAGGAGTGAGGACTTGTAACATTGTTGCAAGGTGATAGGAGTGGGGACTTGTAACATTGCTGCAAGGTGATAGGAGTGGTGACTTGTAACATTGTTGCAAGGTGATAGCAGTGAGGACTTGTAACATTGCTGCAAGGTGATAGGAATAGGGACTTGTAACATTGCTGCAAGGTGATAGGAGTGGGGACTTGTAACATTGCTGCAAGGTGATAGGAGTGAGGACTTGTAACATTTCTGCAAGGTGATAGCAGTGAGGACTTGTGACATTGCTGCAAGGTGATAGGAGTGAGGACTTGTAACATTGCTACGAGGTGATAGGAGTGAGGAAAGAGTCCATCACAAAAATGCAACTACTAAAAAACATCTGAAAGAAACAATCGATATTTCTCGGGTACATCATAAGAAGAGGAAAGTTGGATTAGTTGGTTACAACTGGCAAAATACGGGGAATAAGGAGATCGCGGACGACAAAGAGAGAATATACTAGATAGCTTGGTGTCATGACACGGAAAACAGCCAACAACAGAACTAATACAACGCACTGTAGATAGGAGATTGTGGAAGGACATGATCGCCTACGCCAACCAGTACGGCACATGATCATGACGGTATGGAATCACGCGGAATTCTTTCTAGATGGGCAAGCCAGTTTATTCGCTTTTCATGAAAACATAAATACTCAGACATATTTATAGAAACCTGGGATTTCATTTTACTCTGGTCTCCAAATAAAAACGTTAAGTTAAAACTATTTTTACAACGAACTATTACAAGTTGATCAAATATTGTAGTTTCAATAGAAAAAAATAAATAAATAAAAATAATAATAAAAAAAAAAATAGGAGCCGCGATAGCTCAGTGGTTAGTGAACTGGACTACAACGGACAAGAGGTAGGGTTCGATCCCAATCGACGGCTTCCGGGTTCACCCAGCATTTAATTGGTACCGGATATTTTTCTGGGAAAGTAAAGCGACACGGGCGTAATATCGACCACATGACCCCAAAAATCATGTGCTGAAGGTCTGTAAAATGTATGGTCACTAACACCATATTCCCTATACGCCACATGGCGTGACGGGGGTACTTTACTTTTTTTTTTTTACCTCTTCTTTCCGTCCCGATTTCTCGTTCAGCGTCTAGGGATGATACAGTAACGATTAATGTGCTCTTCAATCGGTTTCTCCCGCGATTGTTTCCTAACGTTTTTAAGTGAACACTGGTAGAGGATAGAAATATAGATTGATAGAAGAATAATGTGGAAATAAAAGAAAACAAATGATAAAGTTTTAAAACAACTAAATATGAAAATAGAACTACTAAAAACAATTCAAACAAGAACAATGAGATTTTGGGCCATGTTAAAAGACATTGTAACAAATCTTGGAAGGTAAAATACAAGTTAGCAGAAGCAGATCAAAACTAACGTGAATGAGTAACACCAAAAAATGGACAAGTCAGCTTATAACAACCTGAAATATAAAAACAAGAGACAGAACGGAATGGCGCTCCATGGTAGTCAACCTTTGATACGGAGACGGCACTCAGTGATAATAATGGGGCATTTAAATAACGTTTGGAGGCTATAATGATAACATGCAGCTATAGATTAAAAAAAAGTAAAGTACCCCTGTCATGCCAAGTGGCGTGTAGGGAAATATGGTGTTAGTGACCCTATATTTTACAGACCTTCAGCACATGATTTTTTGGGTAATGTGGTCGGTATTACGCCCGTGCTGCTTTACTTTCCCAGAAAAAAAATCCGGTACCCATTTAATGCTGGGTGAACCTGGAAGCCGTAGGTTGGGATCGTAGAAAAAAAAGAAAAAAAAATATATATATATATCTGAGAAACACAGCTCGTCCAATCACCGGACAACCATCACCACTATTGTCCAAAAGGAAATAACTCGAGGCAAAATGGACACTCTACAATAAAAGCTTTATCCAAACATTGTGCTACCAATGCCAGACTAGAAAGATGACTCAAGAACAATAAGAAAAATAACCAAAACCGAGATGAAATGTGTTAGACGACTGACAGGAAACAGCCTCAGAGATAAGATCAAGAATGAAGAACTGAGAAAAAAGATAGGAATAATTCCTGATATAGAATTACACAAAATACAACAGACAAAATGATGTGGCTACATGATAAGATAGAAATCCCAAAACATAACACAACGATCCTTTAAATAAACATTGCGAGAACACCAGACTCAAAAAGACTCACGAAAAAGATAGATTGATGGAATATTAGAAACATTATGAAACATAACAGTTCCAGGGGCCAACAGAAGAACAAAACAAAAAAAATCAAATTATATCTTCCCATCGACATTGACAGGTAAATGAGGAAGGAAAAAAGAGGACAAGAGGAAGAAGTTTCTGATGAAGTTTTGTGGCCGGAACGTCATATTTTTGTCCTGTTTCCCTATTAGTTAAGTTGCCCAAAACAATGTCCGTTTATTTTATTTTAAAGTGGAATGAAAGATAGTGAAAATGGCTGGAGTAATAAAGAAAGCGGGAGAGTGAGAGAAAGACAAAAGAGCTGACTATATATGTCTTCTAAGCAAACACTAAATCTATTATTAGAACTATTAGTATTAGACACACAAGGAAACATAACAACACCAGAGGCCAACAGAAGAGTACAAGACAGCAAGGAGCCAGTGGTGGTGTGTGTTAAACACTCCAATGTATGGTGACAGCTTTACCAAGGAAGGAACACAACACAAAACTGACGTTTCGGCAAGTGGCTTTCTTCAGAATACAGGGACAACGACAACAAACGGTGAAGCACAATTATCTATAACTACATGTTGGATGATCAAGTGGAGGGAGAGGTGGACAGAAAAGAGGAAAGTAAGATGATGATGAAATAAGAAAGGAGGCTACATGAGGAGAGGTAGGATGAGCGTCGAGATGTATAAAATAGAAAGATTAGAAAAATAATGAAGAGCTCATGATGTAAATAGTAAAAAGTGAATAATGTATTTGGTTATTTGGTTATGGAAGGCCCCGGTATCACTGCAAACGAATTAAAATCCATAATTGCTCAACCGCCCGTGCCAGTGGAATCATCCGAATTACTAACTCATCTCCCAAACAAAGAAAGGTAGCTGTAGTCCCCATCATAGCAGTCTCAGCACACGCCAAAAGACATAAGGCGAAACCGCATAGAATAATGTATGAAGACAGCAAACTATACAGTCCCTCGATATTGAAAGGCAAATAAGGCAAAGGAGGAGAAGAATATATGTGAAATAAATCAACGGGTGTGTTTTGCGCATAATGCAAATAGGTTCTTACATTGAAACCAGTCAAAAGTTCTGATAAAATATATCTGGTATCCAATATATGAATATTCGTGTATGTGATTAGGGGTGAGTCAGAACTACACTGTATGTGCATGACGGCAATATGTCAAGCTATCCTCGTTGATTCCCCCAGCCCTGTGGCTAGCGTGACACTGTTCCCAGTGCACCTACTGACTTGAGCAACTCACGATAGGATACAGCTGTTTGTTTTTATCTCAAAGTGGCATTTTAGTTCTCATCATCATCACCATCATCAAGTACTGGGCCTGCTGGTGTAGGCGATCAGGTCTCTCCACAACTTTCGATCCTGACAGTTATTTATCATTTCTGTTGTTGACCTTCTGCTAAGCCATTCTCTTAAGCTGTCTGGTATTTTTTCTCTTTGCTTTCCCTCTTATCTCTTCGTCCCGCAATTTTTCCTTCAATTTCAGTTTTAATCTTGGAGATTCTGCAGCATTTATGGATGAGGATGTCCTGGGCTAGAACACTCTTCTAATTCTTGAATCTGATATTTTATGGGAGTGGTTTCAATTTGTTGACACAATCCACAACGACAAATATTGAGTAAAAGTAAACATTTAATGTATGCATGATATTTCAATTGTTCATACTTGTAACAAAAAAAGGATAACAATTATCAAAGCTGAGAGTTCCGGGTGATGCAAAATTCGATTTTTAACCTAAAACAGTTTTTACAAAGTAAAGTCACATCTTATTTTAATCATTTTGAATGTATAATGTAAATAGCATGTGAATGTCATTTTATTAAACAGAAAAATGAACAAATAGACTTAAGTATCAGTGACAAACAGCTATGGGGAGAGTGAAAAGTTCACTTGTATCCAAAGTAGCTGTTGAGATTTTATTTTTTTCCATGAAATTCACGTGCTGCCACGTCCAATATTCAGCAAATTGTCCAAGGAAAGGGGGCACACGCGCTCGATAGTAGAAGATAGCTTACTCCAGGATCGGTGAACCAGAACTATCGAGAACTACCCTGGTAGAGGCTAGCTGGTCTAATTTGACAAGGTGAGTAGTGATCGAAAGGGAAGGCAACACGGTACTGAAAAATGCCGTGCTGAAGTCGGATATGTTGGGAAGAAAGGCGTAAATATCACAGTTTTACTGAAAACCGCAATACAACTCCAACAGGCCCCAATACGTCCTTTAAGAGTAGATGACGAAGATCTATAACTTTTAGTCATCGTGTGAACGGAAACGAACGAACATCGAGGGACAAAAAAACAGGGTACAGCACATAATTTCCTCTTCATCGTCTTCTGTCATCATGGATCATTAAGACTGTGACTTTTTTATGAAGGCAGCTGTCTGTTTCAGTGATTCGGTTGCCCCATAGAGTTTCTTCTCCAGGGAGGTGGGTATCGGCTACATTGTCCTCCTCAGGTCTGTATACTGGGGGCAATCCTGTAGAACATGTTTTGCTGTTATGTTATCCAGGGTACAGTGGCATTGACTGGTAGTTCCTATTTTGAGTTTGGTGAACATGTGATTTCTCATTCTGTTGTGGCCAGTGTGCAGGCGAAGTATGATGACTTGATCCATGCTTGATAGTTGAAAGTATCCATCCCTCTATTTATGCTTTGGATGTTCTTGTTTCCATTTTTCATTATACTGACCTTTGATTATGGATTTGGCTTCATCGTAGCTTTGTGGCAATCTCCCACCTTCCTTAGCTACTTTGTCTGCGCGTTCGTTTCCGTGTACGTTACAGTGGGATGGTATCCACTGGATGGCCACTCTCTGGAAGTTATTGCACAAATAGTCTTGGTTTGTTCTCAAGTCATCTAGCTCACTGTTCCTCTGGGTTTTAGGGCTATTAGGAATGATAGTGTTTTACCAATTTCTTGTGCACGTTTTTTTTGTGTGTTGGATAGCCAGTTTTGCAGCATCTTCGAGTGCTTCAGTTTCTGCTTTAAAGTTGTTTGAGAATGTCCCAGTAGCTATTGACTTGGTTATCTCTTTCTGATTATTCAGTCTCAAGAACAAACCTCCTCCTCCATTTCTGGTGGTGTTTGTAGCAGAGCCATCTGTGTATATGTGTGACCAAGAGTCCTGCTGGTAGTTGTCGTTTATGTGTTTTTCTGCTATGTGCTTTATCTCTGTCTGTTTGGGTGCCTTTCTTCAAGATTCCTATTATGTCTTCCTTAAGTTCTGGTATTTTATATTTCCCATGGTGAGTCATACCGGATGGGCTTATGGGTTGTGGCATTGTTTGGGATAGTACTGGGTCACTAGTTGTTAATTCTTTGAAGATTGCAGCACAGTTGCTCCTCTTTGGTCTTCCTTTTTCGAAACCGGTTATTTTTGGTGCATGGAGTGGTTAGGGAGCTTTTTGTATTTCTCCGCTTGTTGCATTACTTTAGTTTTCCGTCTGTCTTCCAAAGGCTGTAGAACTGTTACTGCTTATAGTCTCGATGGCAGTAGATTTCATAGCACCAATTATGATACGGGTAGCCTGGTTTTGAGTACTGTTAATTTTGCTAAGCTGTGATTTGGAAGCTGTAACTCCATACTCTGGTGGACTGGTCTAGTATTTGATTTAAGATTGAGCAAGTGATTTTGAGACTTCCAGCAGATGTTTTGTGTCGGCCTCCAGTTTCATTGCGATCCCAAATGCACCAATCAGGGAACAGTCACTCCAAAATATGACGATCACCTTCCAATATAGTTATGCCCTTTTTCTTTCCTTCGGACATTAACCCACACAAGGGTAGAGCTTTCGCGTCGCGTTGCGGCAGTTTGAAACTTGATACGTTTAGAAGTGAGAACAAAAATGGTGACAACAATATTTACGTATATGCATATACTATGCGAGGGCGAATTTGTCGAGTTGTAGCTAGTTGACTTTACGAGCGAGGCAGCAGGATTCGAATTACGTCCGCTGGCCGACCCAGACACAAGACAATTAATAATTATTGAATATTATTGTGAACGGAAACTTTCCGAGGCGACAGATCAAGGAATCATTTCAGGAGGAGATCAATGTTTCCAATAATCGGAAAAATCCACAAATAATCAACAACAACAACAAAAAATGCAAATAAAATAGACAGCTTGAATTAGGATTGACAAAGAGAGAAAATACTGGATAGCTTGGTGCCATGGCATGGAAAACAGTCAACAACAGAACTGATACGATGCACTGTAGATAGAAGATTGTGGAGGGACATGATCACCTACGCCAACCTGTATGGTACATGATGATGATTTAGGATTGAACCTGAATCCTCGATACGGAACCTTGCTACTAGAGGCTTTGCATTATGGTACCTAAAACGGTTGCTATCACTTGCAATGTCTTTTACTAGAAAATGTAAATAGATACCCGTCTTTTAGTCAAGTATTGGAAGTAATCGAGAGGCCGGAACTAGGCCACACAGATCATCCTGATTGCTCAACGAACAACTCCAAAAATGTTTAGATTTCCCCAACACTTAAAAAGAAAATTCATCAATGTAGTCAATTCTAACTTATGGAAGTGAATCATGGACAGTAGACAAACACATGAAATGGCGATTAGAAGCTTTGGATTTATTTGGATAATGTTGACATTTTAAGGGAGCTCTTAAGAAATGGAATACTTGGTTACAACAGGAAAAATACAGGAAAGGCGAGATCACGGGCGACAAATAGAGAAGATACTAGATATTAGCTTTGTGTCATGGCACAGTAAACAATCAACAACATAATTGATACGATGCACTGAGAACAGAGACTTGTGATAGGACATGATCGTCTACGCCAGCAGGTATAGCACAAGATGTAATTAGCATATAAAGCGAAATGGATATATAGAAATCGATACATATAAAACATAGAGGATCAGGGGCATTCAATTGTAGAATTGTGTGACAGATGTCACTAGTTAAACTAAACAAGAATAAGGTGGCTGGTAGATCATCGTCAAGTACCGGGCCTGCTGGCGTAGGTGATCATGTCTCTCCACAACTTTCGATCTCGATAGTTATTTATCATTTCTGTTGTTGACCTTCTGCCAAGCCATTCTCTTAAGCTGTCTGGTATCTTTTCATTTTGATTCCCTCTATCTCTTCATCCCTCAATTTTCCCAGTTGTTACATAATATTCCAGCTGTTCCCTTCTCATTACATGGTCAAAAAAATGATGATTGTTTGGCTGGTAGATAGAAACAACTATAAATGACAGAGACAGACACAAATATAAAATATATTAAATATTATGCGGGGACGCGAGTAGCGCTGCAGAAAACATTTGAAATGAACATAAAATTGTATTAAGCAACTAATCCTGTAGTGAGACGAGACAAACTTCAACGTTTCGACAAAAAGCCGTCATCGGGTACAAAACAATAAATATCAATAGAAAAACAAACACGAAAGGCAAGTACTCATTTCAAAATGGCCTTGTGAGTTGACGGACTCGTGGTGTCCGAATTTTTTAAGAACAATGGCATAAGCCAGTTATGAACGTCTTTGACATGACGTTCCGGATCTGACATCAGGCAACAGTTTGTGGATGATGTTACTCGTAATTTAGGTGTCATGTATTCCAATCTGAGCAGTAAAACATTACTACAATGTATGGATCCCAGGTCGTTAAGTGAAGGTCAAGGACGTGCGTCAGGGCTCTCCTCAGAGGTTCTCAGTATTCCAAGCGGATCGCAGCACCCATGGGTGAATCTGAAGTGCAGTGTTTATGATCCTAACAACATAATGTAACAAAATAATGAGTATCCATCGCCATTTATAGAAGTAAGTCTGAGGGCTGAAAGACAAAACCCGAGGAAAAACGCCCAACTAGGTTGACTTTATCAGCATTGATAGCAGAAGTGGTTGTGGGTAGAATGACGTCTCCCGTCTACAACTCCTATAGTAGAGAATGTCACGCTAGTAAAAGTGTTTCGGAGTTTCCCTTTCGGCACACGGGCTTACATCTGTAGATGGCGATGGATAGACCACAGCCAAATGTAGGTTTACTAAGACCAACGGGCAGGAAATAAAACCGGAAAACCCTACAACTTGCGTGACGTTTTCAACTACTTGATATCTACATACAGCAACTACAATTCCTATAGTTGAGAATGTCACGCTAGTAAAAATGTTTTGGCGTTTCCCAAAGCGTACTTCTCTAGATGGCAATGGATAGACCACAGCCAACTGTAGGTTTACTAAGACCAACGGACAGGAAATAAAACCGGAAAACCCTACAACTAGCGTGACGTTTACAACTACTTGATATCTACATACGGCTGGCGCCACTCAACCAACAACCGCCCATGTTCGCAAAGCTGAAAATATCACGCTAGTTAGAGGTTTTCTGAGAATTTCCTCTCGGCCCGCAGGCCTAAGTAATTCTATAGTAGGCTGTGGATAGACAAGTGTCCGGATCCACTGACGTCTAGTGTTTGTTGTATAGCATGTGTGGCATTGAGTAGATGCACACTTTCTATTTTCTAGCGCCACTTGTACCTTCCGACATCTGCGATTAAGTCCCCTTCTCTTGGTGCCCCCATTTCCCACATGCAGGCAGGCACACGACTTTTGGGCTCTACCTGGCCACATTTTCTGAAGGGCTTTGTTGTCTTAACCTTTATGTTCTCAGAAACCATCGTAACACAGCGGTGGCTTGCAGTCATCCTGCTCTGAACAAAAACTGCATTTCAAAGAGGAAGAAAAAAATAAAAAAATAATGCAACTCACGCTTGCTAATGGGAGAAAGAAAAATAGTTTTTTTTCCCCCCTTTTAATGGCGACAGTCTTTATGAAAGTGGACCATGGACAATCGAAGAATAGACAAAAAAATTATTGGATAACATCATAAAACGCTTTTGCAAAAGAATTATAAAAATACCATGGACAGCTAAACTGAATAAGAAGGAGGTTCTAAAAGAGGTTAAGGCGAAAGGAAAGCATATTACAAATATCAACAATCATCCTCACAGAAAAGATATAGAAGGAAATACAAGCTACGGAGATGGAGTGTGATCGTGAGGTTGTCAGCATCTTGTACTTAGATCGTATCACAAATGAAACAGTTCACAAACAAAAAAAAAAAAGATAAAACAAGCATTCGGAGTAGATGATGATCTTTTGACTATTGTGAAGAACAACAAAATAAAGTGGTTTGGCCACGTGATCTAGATCGCGTGGCCTAGCCATGGCCATTCTGCAAGTAACTGTGAAAGGGGGAGAAGGAGAGGGAGGCTAAGGAATAGAAGGGAAGATAACAACGGACAGGCCTTGACTTTGAAGGCACACACCCAAAAAAATTGACTGAAAATAGACATGGAGAAGGGTGACGACATTTGTTCGTGGTGCCTCAACGGCCCCCCGGGTTATGGTAAGATGAAGAGGAAGAAGAGAAAGAGGAAGAGGAAGAAGAAGAGGAATAAGAAGAGGAAGAAGAAGAGGAATAAGAAGAGGAATAAGAAGAGGAAGAAGAAGAGGAATAAGAAGAGGAAGAAGAAGAGGAATAAGAAGAGGAAGAAGAAGAGGAAGAAGTAGTAGTCGTAGTAGACGAAGAAAAAAAAAGAAGAGGAAGAAGAAGAGGAAGAAGAAGAGGAAGAAGAAGAAGAAAGTTTAACCATGTAAGACGCAAATAAAAGTTTGAAAAAATACCGTGACACTGAAGAAAAATATCAGGGAAGCAGAAAAAATACAAGACAACTTTATTTTTAATGACACTGTAGGAAATCAACGTAATTTATAAAGAACTGTACATACAGAAAACTGTTGTGAGACACTGGCCACCTACGCCAGCAGGCATGGCACACGCTGATGGTGGTGAGTACCTCTAGCTGCATTGACTTTACGAGAAAAAATCATCTCCATTATTTTGTCCACGAGTCTGCTCTATCTTCATCACAGACAAACATGTCCTGCCGGCCTTTCATTGGCTGACGTTTTTTTCTGTCTCACGGAAAGAAGAGCTCCCTGAGCCATTTGTCTTGAGTCAACTGCCAGACGGGATCGTATCACTTCCGCCTGGCCGACGCGGGGAATGACATCGGCACGAGGCTCATGTTTGGGGACCGAGTTTGGGAAAGACAGATCGAGGGACATATTCTGGGAGCTTGTCTGGGGTAAGTTTTAGTAGAGCCCTGGACTTACAATGGTGAGGTTATGAAAGGCTGCAGTCGGGAACGATGAGTGTAGTAAACCTGGACAGTCCAGAAGGAAGATTGTAGATATACCATCGGATAGTCAAGACAGATTGTAGAAATACCATCGGATAGTCAAGACAGATTCTAGAAATACCATCGGATAGTCAAGACAGATTGTAGAAATACCATCGGATAGTCAAGACAGATTGTAGAAATACCATCGGATAGTCAAGACAGATTGTAGAAATACTGTCGGATAGCCAAGACAGATTGTAGAAATACCATCGGATAGTCAAGACAGATTGTAGAAATACCATCGGATAGTCAAGACAGATTGTAGAAATACCATCGGATAGTCAAAACAGATTGTAGAAATACCATCGGATAGTCAAGACAGATTGTAGAAATACTGTCGGATAGCCAAGACAGATTGTAGAAATACCATCGGATAGTCAAGACAGATTGTAGAAATACCATCGGATATTCAAGACAGATTGTAGAAATACCATCGGATAGTCAAGACAAATTGTAGAAATACAATCGGATATTCAAGACAGATTGTAGAAATACCATCGAACAGTCCAGAATGCAGATTGTGGAAATACCATCGGACAGTCCAGAACGAAGATTGTGGAAATACCATCGGATAGTCAAGACAGATTGTAGAAATACCATCGGACAGTCCAGAACGAAGATTGTGGAAATACCATCGGAGAGTCCAGAACGAAGATTGTGGAAATACCATCGGATAGTCCAGAACGAAGATTGTGGAAATACCATCGGATACTCTAGAACGAAGATTGTTGAAATACCATCGGACAGTCAAGAACGAAGATTGTGGAAATACCATCGGACAGTACAGAGCGAAGATTGTGGAAATACCATCGGGCAGTCCAGAACGAAGATTGTGGAAACACCATCGGACAGTCCAGAAGGAAGATTGTACTTATTTAATGTTGCACTTTAGAACACATAATGACCCTTAGAAGATAATTATGGAGGGTACAGTTCCACGAAAACGGGAAAGAAAACAAACCTAGAAGAAAGCTGGGTATAGGACACCATAGAAGAGATGGGACTGACTGCTGCAAACGCTGGCAATCTCGCTCGGGACAGAGAAAACTTGAGACAGTGACAAGTAACTACTGCTACATAGTGATGATCAGTAAACAGGATCCTATAACAAACATTAGCAGCCAAATCTAACAACAAAATGGGAAAAGGAAAATAAGATGAACGAAACGTCAACCCTCCCTTCCACCAACACACACCTATCTATCTATCTATTGACCTTTCGAGCCGTAGCCGGTCCATAGGGCGTAGACCAAGATACTCCTTCTCTTATCTGAATTTTTGTTCTAGCAGTTTTCAATTCTTTTAAAGATATTTTATCAAATCTCGCCATTTATCTCTGTTCTGTGCAAGCACACATACATACACATTATTACTTTTCTATTTTTTGCTGTTTTCTTATTTACTGTTAGTGTTTCTGCACCGTATATGAATATATATATATATATATATATATATATATATATATATATATATATATATATATATATATATATAAATGACAATAGGACAACAGACAAGACAAATCACTGGTGTCTGTAGAAATGTGGTTTTACAGAAGAATGTTAAGAATACCATGGACAGCTAAGAAGATTCATGAAAACGTTCTGAAAGAGGCCAAAGCAAAAAGATAGCTAATTTCCAATATTAGGAAGAAAAAAAAATCATTGTTTGGCCATGTAGTGAGAAGGGTACAGCTGGAATATATTGTAACAACTGGGAAAATTGAGGGACATAGAGATAGCGGGAAGAAAAGAGAAAAAATACCAGACAGCTTAAGAGAATGGCTTGGCAGAAGGTCAAGAACAGAAATGATAAATAACTGTCGAGATCGAAAGTTGTGGAGAGACATGATCACCTACGCCAGCAGGCCTGGTACTTGATGATGATGATTATATATATATATATAAAACATTTTACTATTGGTAGTTTTAATTCCAATGTTATTTGCTTCAGTACGAGCATATTTTTCATGTTAAAATTGCTTTTTGCCACTCCTTGTGTTTATTTCTGCCTTACATTCTCCATCACTTGTTGTAACATGTCCAAGAAGAAATTACAAATCACGACAGGAAAGAAACAATATATTAAACAATGTGCATTGGCTATTGCGAAACTCGTTCTTAAAGCTTAGGAACCTAACTCCGAATGTGGACCGAGACAAGCTATCACAAATCATCAGACGGTGTCACGGAGTAAAATTACTCAGACGTTTCAATAAACACCAGCCATTGGAAAGTCCCCTCAGATTTATCCGCTTCAGTAATACTTGTATGGAGCTTTGTTCTTAATCATCACCGCCCGTTTTACTGTAATTCTACTCAAATGCAATTTAATTCTTCTATTATAAGATATATCGATGCTGATGAACAGCTTTATTTATTTCTTCTCCTAAGAACTGTGTCTATACTTAATGTTTACTGTTTAGAACAGTGGTCTAGGGATAATGTCCTGTTTAGGGGATTAAGATAAGGTGAGTTTAAACATAGTTTAATGCTCTCTGGTTGACTCAGCAGAATGGATAGAGCTATCAGGGAAATATGAACCGGAACAGAACTTAACCAAACTCAGCAGACATGAACAGACCAAGCTCTTTGGGCTCAAAACTGGTCAGTGTGGCCACAGAGCACACCTACACAAGACAGGACTCACTGACTTTGCAGCATGTGAGAATGGTGCATCCCAACTCCAGAGCATATCCTAAAGGACTACAGCAGTCTCAACACCCTGAGAACACAAACATGGCCCACAGAAACAAGCCTACGTGACTAGTTATGTGGAAGATGGACTCAACGTTTCAATAGATAGCCATAGCTGATCGCTAAAGGAAAAGAAGGAGGAGGTGGGGGAGAACAAGGAGGAGGAGAAGAAGGAGGTGGAGGAGAACAAGGAGGAGGAGGAGTAGAAGGAGGTGAAGGTGGTGGAGGGGGTGAATGTGGAGGAGGAGAAGGAGGAGGAGGAGCAGAAGGAGGTGAAGGTGGAGGAAAAGGAGGTGAATGTGGAGAAGGACGAGGATGTGGAGGAGAAGGAGGAGGAGGAGGAGGTGAAGGTGGTGGAGGGGGTGAATGTGGAGGAGGAGAAGGAGGAGGAACAGAAGGAGGTGAGGGTGGTGGAGAAGGATGTGAATGTGGAGGAGACGGAGAAGGAGGAGGAGGAGCAGAAGGAGGTGAAGGTGGAGGAAAAGGAGGTGAATGTGGAGAAGGACGAGGATGTGGAGGAGAAGGAGGAGGAGAAGTATGAGGGGTGGAGAAGGAGGTGGAGAAGTATGAGGGGTGGAGAAGGAGGTGGAGAAGTAGGTGGAGGAGGAGAAGGAGGAGAAGAAGGAGGTGGAGGAGGAGGAGAAAGAGGTGAATGTGGAGGAGGAGAAGGAGGATGCGGAGGAGAAAGGAGGAGGCGGAGGAGAAAGGAGGAGGCGGAGGAGAAAGAAGAAGGTGGAGGAGAAGGAAGAGGAGAAGAATGTGGAGGAGGAGAAGGAGGAGAAGGTGGTGAAGAAGGAGGAGGAGGTGACGGTGGTGAAGTAGAAGAAGAAATCATCATTAAATATTCCCTCCAAGATGACAACCCATTTTAATTGTTGTCTTGAAAAACTAACACTCTTTTTCATCATCATTATCATCATCATCGAGTGCCGTCTCCGCAACGAAGGTTGGCTACCATGGAGCGCCATTCTGCTCTGTCTCTTGCTTTGATGGTGCAGGTTGTCATAGGCTGATTTGTCCATCCTTTGATATTACTCGTCCATGTTAGTCTTGGTCTGCCTCTACCTCTTTTACCTTGTATTTTCCCCACCAGGATTTAGTAGGGTGTTGTGTCTTTTAACATGGCCAAAAAATCGCATTTGTTTTGTTTAAATTCTGTTTAGTAGTTCTCTTTTCATTTTTAGTTGTTTTAAGACTTCGTCGTTTGTTTTCTTTTTCTTCCATCCAATTCTACCTATTCTTCTATATATCCACATTTCAAAGGCTTCAATTCTCTGTTCTGTTTTCTTGTCTAATATCCATATTTCTGCACCATATAGGAATATTGAGATGTAACATTTTGCTATTCTTAGTTTTAGCCCTGGTGTTATTTGTTTTGATATTAGTATGTTCTTCGTGACATTACAATTACTTTTTGCCATTCCTATTCTTTTGTTTATTTCAGTTGTACATTTTCATCACTGGTTATAGTATGTCCAAGGTAGTTGTAGTTCTGAACTGTCTCCAGGTCTATTCCTTCAATTTTGATATCCATTTGTGGGTTTTGAGTATTTCCTTTGTTTATGATCATAGTTTTAGTCTTTTTAATATTCATATCTAGTCCATATTTTGTTGCTTATCATGTTTATTTCATTAAGTAATTGTTGTAGATCTTTAGGACTTTCTGCTAGTAGTACAGTATCATCAGCAACATTCATTTTTACCTTTTTTTTTTTTTTTTTTTTTTTGCGAAACCACGTTAAAAGCATTACCATTTTTTAACAGTCACTAAAATAAATATCAGCACAACAACTGAGCCATTCTGAAGGGATAAATATTACGAGAGGAAGAAAATAGCACTGCCATAAAGAAAAGAGTACTACGACAATACAGTCCAGAATGAAGATTGAGGAAATACCATCGGACAGTCCAGAAGGAAGATTGTACTTATTTAATGTTGCACTTTAGAGCACATAATGACCCTTAGAAGATAATTATGGAGGGTACAGTTCCACGTAAACGGGAAAGAAAACAAACCTAGAAGAAAGCTGGGTACAGGACACCACAGAAGAGATGGGACTGACTGCTGGTGGAGGAGATGAAGGAGGACAAAACAGAAGTAATGAAACAGTTGTAATAAAAATGTTTCTGAAAGAGGTCAAAGCAAAACGAGAGCTAATTTCCAATATTAGGAAGAAACAATCATCATTTTTGGCCATGTAATGAGAAGAGAACAACTGGAATATATTGCAACAAATGGGAAAATTGAGGGACGAAGAGATAGAGGGAAGCAAAGAGAAAAAATACCAGACAGCTTAAGAGAATGGCTTGGCGGAAGGTCAACAACAAAAATGATAAATAAGTGTCGAGATCGAAAGTTGTGTCAGCGACCTACAGCTGATGGCTTGCGCCAGGATCGGTGAATCAGAACCATCCAGACCCTACTCCACCTCTCCGTGGTGTCTCTATTACCAGACTAACCTGTCTAGTCTGGCCAAGCGAGTAGGGATCGAAAAGGGAAGACAACACAGTTCTCAAAAATGTCGCGCTGAAGTCGGATGTTTGAGTCGCAAGGCGCAAATATCACAGTGGTACTGCAAACCACAACACAACGCAGACACGCACACTTTAACGTCCTTTTAAGGGCTGATGATGAAGAGGTGTACTCCTTTAGTCATCG
The DNA here is from genome assembly GCA_032433765.1 of Megaustenia siamemsis. Lineage (NCBI taxonomy): Eukaryota > Metazoa > Mollusca > Gastropoda > Stylommatophora > Ariophantidae > Megaustenia > Megaustenia siamemsis. Next base: position 11,746,055 of record JAVIAB010000102.1, read on the forward strand.
GGTGAACGCAAGCAAGCAATGTTGGATACAGAGACATTATAACATGAAACAATGATGGACATATAGAGAGATATCACCACATAAAAGAACACAGAGAGATTTACCAATACTAACAATGTCGGACACAACAATATTACCACACAAAACAATGTTGGATATAGAGACATCACCGCATGAAACAATGTTGGATACAGAGACATCACGACATGAAACAATGTTGGATACAGAGACATTACCACATGAAACAATGTTGGATACAGAGACATCACCACACGAAACAATGTTGGATACAGAGACATCACCACATGAAATAATGTTGGATACAGAGACATTACCACATGAAACAATGTTGGATATAGAGACATCACCACATGAAACAATGTTGGATACAGAGACATTACCACATGAAACAATGTTGGATACAGAGACATTACCACATGAAACAATGTTGGATACAGAGACATCACCACATGAAACAATGTTGGATACAGAGACATTACCACATGAAACAATGTTGGATACAGAGACATCACCGCATGAAACAATGTTGGATACAGAGACATTACCACATGAAACAACGATGGATATAGAGACATCACCACATAAAACAATGTTGGATATAGAGACATTAAAACATAAAACAATGTTGGATACAGAGAGACATCACCACATAAAACAATGTTGGATACAGAGACATCACCACATGAAACAATGTTGGATACAGAGACATTACCACATGAAACAATGTTGGATATAGAGACATCACCACATGAAACAATGTTGGATACAGAGACATTACCACATGAAACAATGTTGGATACAGAGACATCACCGCATGAAACAATGTTGGATACAGAGACATTACCACATAAAACAATGTCGGATACAGAGAGACATCACCACATAAAACAATTCTGGATACAGAGACATCACCACATGAAACAATGTTGGATACAGAGACATTACAACATAAAACAATGTTGGATATAGAGAGACACCACCACATAAATGAAGACAGAGAATTACCAATACTAACAATGTTGGACACAACAATATTACCACACAAAACAATATTGGATATAGAGACATCACCACATGAAACAATGTTGGATATAGAGAGACATCACCACATAAAAGAACACAGAGAGATTTACCAATACTAACAATGTTGGAGACAACAATATTACCACACAAAACAATGTTGGATATAGAGAGACATCACCACATGAAACAATGTTGGATATAGAGAGACATCACCACATGAAACAATGTTGGATATAGAGAGACATCACCACATAAAAGAACATAGAGAATTACCAATACTAACAATGTTGGACACAACAATATTACCACACAAAACAAAGTTGGATGCAGAGAAAATACCACAGAGAAAACACTTCTTCTTCTTCTATCCTTCCTCCATTGTCGTTGGCGTCGAGGGGAGATACAATCTGCGATTGTTTGCTCTTCTGTTGGCCTCTTCTGGTGTTATCCCTCCTTGGTAACTCTAGTATTCCCTTTATCCATCTCTTTCTCGGTCTTCCTCTTAATCTGGCGTTTTCGTAGCGTTTCTTTATGGCTCTTTGAGTCTTTGTTAGTTCTTTTTGTCTTGTTATGTGGCCGAACTAATTTATCTGTTGTTTCTTTATGTATTCGATGGCTGGTTCAATTTCGAGTTTCTTCCTCAGGTCGGTGTTTCTTACTCTGTCCCTTAAGCTGTTTCCTGTCATTCTTCTGACACATTTCATTTCGATGGTCGTTATCTTTCTCATTGTTCTAGAGTCCAGCGTCCAATTCTGGCACTGATAGCACAGAGTTGGTAGAAAAATTGATTTGTATATTGCCCTTTTTGCTTCCGTAGTTATTGCTTTGCTTTTCAATATTATTGATACTTGGCCTATAACATGGCATGCTTTGTTACACCTTATATCTATCTGTGTTTCTTGGTTATTGTCTTGTGTTAACGTGCTACCCAGATATTTAAAATTGTCTGAGAGAAAACACTGCGACAGACAAAACAACAAACAAACTGCAGCCACAGAAAAACAGCGCCCCAGCGCGGACAGACACTGCAGCAAATCCCCACCACCACCCAAAGCCTGGACTCATCGTGATTCGTTTCAGTGTACTCCCGCCAGCTTTACCGCCGACCCCTACAGGCCCCGCCGGTCCTGTCGCTAAGGGAGAGAAGACGGACTGCTACAGCAACAAACAGTACAGCCTGTTATCCTCGTTTAGTGTACGCCTGTCAGCGCGGAGATCCGATTGCGAGTTTTCATTTTGCGTGTATCCAACTTACGGACACAACGACCATGTGAAATTGCACGGCCGTTCGTTGAGCTACTAAGAAGTTTATGTCACTTAAGGATATTTACAGTGAGTGAAAGTAAAGAAAATTCTGGAAAAAAGGTACTTTTTTTAAAGCGATTAATGTTTGCTGTAAACATCGTTTCAAAATAAACATTACTGTACGCTCATCATATTGTTATTTATTAGAATTGCATTGTTATTTAATTATTATTTTATCTATTATATTTCGCAACACAGTAAAATTCACGTCACATTTCTTGACCCTTTCACTTCGGACAATCTGTCATAACCATTGGGGTGTATTAAACCTCCCTCATAACGATATCATCGTGTTCTGTAACTGTTTCATATGTACTTTTATATAGCCTATAGTAGAAGTTCGATTATGCGGACTGTGTGATCATGTTCAGTCCAGCTAAACAAACAAAAAATAAATTCCATTCTGCTGAAGGTCTATCGGGCCGAAACGTATTTCTAATTTGTGTTCTCCAATTATTACATAAAGCTTTAACCATACCGATTTTTTTTCTATATTTTTTTTTTCATTTCTCCTTTAAAGAGAAACATCCAGATAATCAATGGCATCATCCTGTGCCACACCGATTGTTTATCTACTGATTCATGTCCGTCCAGTTCTCTGTCCACATTGAATCGTATTTATTCTGTTGTTGACTGTTTGCAAGGCCACGACACCAAGCTAGCTTCTCTCTATGCCGTCCGCGATCTCTCTTTCCCTGTGTTTTGCCAGTTGTAACTAAGTGTTCCAACTTTCAACTTCTCATAATGTGCCCCCAAAATGTCCATTGTTTATTTCTGATGTTTTTTTTTTTTTTTTTTTTTAAGGAGCTCCCATTCAGTGCTGACCGCGTTGAAAATTGCCTCGCTTGTCTTTTTGGTTGTCGAGAGAACATTTTTTTAGGAAATCTCATCTCAGTGGCCACTAATAGTCTTTTCATTTGTTTATCTACCTGCTCTACTACACTATTAGCTATATATATATATATATATATATATATATATATATATATATATATATATATATATATATATATATATATATATATATATATATATATACACACACACACACACGTAGTAAAAGTAAAGTACCCCCGTCACACCAAGTGACGTGTAGGGAATATGGTGTTAGTGACCATACATTTTACTGACCTTCAGCACATGATTTTTTGGGGTAATGTGGTCGGTATTACGCCCGTGCTGCTTTACTTTCCCAGAAAAAAAATCGGGTACCCATTAAAGGCTGGGTGAACCCGGAAGTCGTCGGTTGGGATCGAACCCTACCCCTTGTCCTTTGTAGTCCAGTTCACTAACCATTGAGCTATCGCGGCTCCCTTATATATATACATAGCACCGACGAATTCTCCTTCTAACTTCTAATGACATAAACTTGTTATACAAAATCTTTCTCATTTTCTGAAATGCAACTTTGGCCAAAGCTGTTTTTTTTTTAAATGTTTTTGTTTCTGTAGCTCGACCAACAACTTCGTGTAAGTAATAAAATAAGAGAAGTTTTGAGTTTAAAACAGAGAACGGTATTGAAAACATAAAGTATAACATAAAAAAAACACTACACTAACTTACACTTACGAATATAAATATTTAAAATAATATTGAGTTATTTGTGAATTATCATCACTGCATTATCACATTTAGAATTATGTCCATATTATTGGCCCAGGCATAACAAGAAATATTGTATGGCAAACGTAAGGACGGAAAGAGACCAAAGGGTTTACGAAAATAAATATTAAAAATAATATTGAGTTATTTGTGAATTATCATCACTGCATTATCACATTTACAATTATGTCCATATTATTGGTCCAGGCATAACAAGAAATAGTGTATGGCGAACATAAGGACGGAAAGATACCAAAGGGTAGATCAGTGCTAGAGATATAAGGATGTTTCTAGGGCTTCCTTGAGGGAATTGTCTATAAGTGAAAGGAACTGGGAAAATGTGGCTGCGGATCGTAGCACATGGAGAACAAACAGAATAAGTGGCACATAAACTTTCGAGACAGTGATGATGTCAAATTCAGAAGACAAAAGGCGCAGGAGAAAAGAGACAAGACCAATTACCGCAAATACACCTTGCTTGTTCTGTGGATGGATCTGTCTGTCCAGGATTGGCAAATTCAGCCACGAGAGAAGATACTCAGTAAAGTAGTACCCGGCATGAGACACTAATGTTTTACCAAACTACCGACTTATTATGATTGCTTGCTACCAACCGTCTGTCAAGACGCCAAAGACCTTATATATATATCATCACTGCACACCGAACATGTTCATAGATTCTCACATCAATCATCAGAATGTCCCGCAGCGTCTAGTGACTGACGACTCCAGCTCCGTGTTGGTTGAGAAGTCTTCGTACGCGCCCTCTGAGCTTCTCGTTTCTGGCTGTACCCATCTTTGCTCTCGTTTCTTTCATCACATTAAAAATAACAATCATCAGATTGCAAGTTTAACATTAAGAATTGGTTTTACATGCAAATAAGATGTACCTGATATGTGGCGCAGACAGTGTTTTAGTGTGTGTGCGGCTCTTTATTTATCTGTATTTAGCTTCACCATCATCATCATGTGCAATATCGGTTGGCGTAGGCGATAAAATCTCTTTATACCTCTCGGTCCTCCGTGCATGTTATAATGTCAGCCGGTAATCTTCTATTATGCCATTTGGATAAGCTGTTTAATATTTTTTTTTCGCTTAGTTTTCCTCTGCTCTTTTTTTTCCACTCAATCTGCCTGTTGTTATAGTATCCTCAATACTCAGAACACAGCCAACTAAATCCATAAGCCAAAACACAAGCAACTAAATTTATAGTCAGAAAGAGCCAACTAAATCTGTAGTCAGAAATAATGAACTAAATCTATATTCAGAACACAGAAACTAAATCTATATTCAGAAATAATGAACTAAATCTATAGTCAGAAATAATGAACTAAATCTATAGTCAGAAATAATGAACTAAATCCATAGTCAGAAATAATGAACTAAATCTATAGTCAGAAATAATGAACTAAATCTATAGTCAGAAAAAATGAACTAAATATATAGTCAGAAATAATGAACTAAATCTATAGTCAGAAATAATGAACTAAATCTATAGTCAGAAATAATGAACTAAATCTATAGTCAGAAATAATCAACTAAATCTATAGTCAGAAATAATGAACTAAATCTATAGTCAGAAATAATCAACTAAATCTATATTCAGAACACAGAAACTAAATCTATAGACAGAAACTACGAACTCAATCTGTAGTCAGAAATAATCAACTAAATCTATATTCAGAACACAGAAACTAAATCTATAGTCAGAAATAATCAACTAAATCTATAGTCAGAAATAATCAACTAAATCTATAGTCAGAAATAATGAACTAAATCTATAGTCAGAAATAATCAACTAAATCTATATTCAGAACACAGAAACTAAATCTATAGTCAGAAATAATCAACTAAATCTATAGTCAGAACACAGAAACTAAATCTATAGACAGAAACTACGAACTAAATCTGTAGTCAGAAACAACCAACTGTAAATAATCTATATTTTAGCAGTTATCAGAAAATACGTTAGAAAAACAGAATGTCTGGATAATCCAGATTGTACTTGTCTGTTATTGCAAGTGTTAATTAAGAAGAAGAAATTAAAAACACAGATTTTAGAACTAATGACATTTGGTTGTTCACGGTCACAAGGGCGATAATTATGATCAAACGAACACATTAACTCTGGACTTCAAGAGTTAGAGGTTCCGGTTGTCTCCATGACAACTCTAATGCCTGAAATTGTTTCCTGTCCGACTCTAGAGAATGAATTTACCGACAGTGCTGTTATTTCATTATTTCCCGTTGAGTTATTTGCGAAGTCATCATCACTGCACTCCGAACATGTCCGTAGGTGCTCAGATCCCCTCCTCAACAAGTCTCGCAGTGTCCAGCGACTGGTGACTCCAGTTCTATGTTGGTTGATAAGTCTTCTTACACGCCCACTACGTTTCTCGTTTCTGGCTGTGCCCATCTCAACTCCCATCTCTTTCATCCTTTGTGCAAGTTTAGAAAGACTTATTATTTAGTCTTGAGGACGGAATAAGAGAAGTCATAGATACTGCCTGCCCATTTTGGTCTTGAGGGCGGAATAAGAGAAGTCATAGATACTGCCTGCCCATTTTGGTCTTGAGGCCGGAATAAGAGAAGTCATAGATACAGCTGATTTTGGTCTTGAGGACGGAATAAGAGAAGTGATAGATACTGCATCGCAATACATGCGAGATGCGATGCTTGAGAAAAGTAACAAACAACACAAGAAGAGATAGAATACCAAATCAAACCATAAGAAAAATGGTAGAAACAAATCTCTGCCAAGAATATATAGAACAACAACAACTTAGATGGTTTGGCCACCTGGTCAGAATGAATCCTTACCAATCACCATCAAGGGCGTTCTTCTCGAGAATGCATGGGAAAATACCAAGAGGAATACCCAGAAGAAGATGGATAGATGCAGTGACAGAGACATGTAACAACAAAGGAAAATCACTAATTCAGACAGTTCGAGCAGCTCAAGAACGACAAATGATATAACAATGACACCTTTCCGGTACTAGTGAGAAAGAGCAAAGAAGAAGAATAGACTCAGCACATCTGGAAAAAAAAACGTAACGTCTTAAATAGCATTTACAAGACATATTCCACCACCACTACCAATTTTTTTTTCTTTCCCTTATTCCCAAAGAACGTATTAATCCGTAAGTTTGAAGAAATGTCAGCAACACGAGACAGCTACTTAGATCTCTCGCCAGCACCTCAGCAGGGATTAACATTTCAGTCTCCCGATATTTAGTCCCATCCCTGCCAGAGACAATCTAAAGTCTGGTTCCCTATAATAGTAATAGATATGACGTCACGTTCATTAACAGTAGAAGAACAAATATTGTACTCGCGACCACACAAAATTGGGTAATAACAATGTATACAATGTGGCCTACAAAAAGGGGGATAATAACGATGTACTTGTAACAATGTACTTAATGTGGCCTACAAAAAGGGGGATAATAACGATGTACTTAATGTAGCTTACATAAAGGGGGATAATAACGATGTACTTAATGTGGCCTACAAAAAGGGGATAATAACGATGTACTTAATGTAGCTTACATAAAGGGGATAATAACGATGTACTTAATGTGGCTTACAAAAAGGGGGATAATAACTATGTACTTAATGTGGCTTACAAAAAGGGGGATAATAACGATGTACTTAATGTAGCTTACATAAAGGGGGATAATAACGATGTACTTAATGTGGTCTACAAAAAGGGGATAATAACGATGTACTTAATGTAGCTTACATAAAGGGGGATAATAACGTTGTACTTAATGTGGCTTACAAAAAGGGGGATAATAACGATGTACTTAATGTGGCTTACAAAAAGGGGGATAATAATGATGTACTTAATGTGGCCTACAAAAACGGGGATAATAACGGTGTAGTTAACGTGGCCTACAAAAATGGGAGATAATAACGATGCACATAATGTGACGTGCCGAAAAAAAATGTATAATAATACGACGTGCTAAATGCGGCCTACCAAAAGAGGAATAATAACGACGTATTTAATGTGGTCTACAAAAAGGGATACTAATGACGTATTTAATGTGGTCTACAAAAAGGGATACTAATGACGTATTTAATGCGGCCTACCAAAAGAGGAATAATAACGACGTATTTAATGTGGTCTACAAAAAGGGATACTAATGACGTATTTAATGTGGCCTACCAAAACAGGAATAATAACGACGTATTTAATGTGGTCTACAAAAAGGGATAATAATGACCTGTTAAATGCGGCCAACCGAAAAAAGGAGACTATGAAGTATGTGCCTACGTAACTGGTCTAAAGGTTTACACTTGAGTAGTGTATGCATTATTTATATGGAAATGTATTAACGTGTGTAATCATTATCATTATTATCGTGTGAAATGCACACTGGCGTGGGTGATCATGTCGCTACACAACTTCCTATTTCTGCAGTTGTTTATCAATTCTGGAGCTGACTTGCTATCAAACAATTCTCTCGAGCTCTCTAATGTTTTTTGTTTTTTTTTAGTTTCGTTTCCTTGCTCTCTTCTTTCCCTCACTGTTTCCACTTGTCACAATATATCCCAGATGGTCGCCTCATAACATTGTCAAAAATGATGATTTTCTTTTATTCTTGATTTTAGTAATAATTTCTTTTGTCGAGTCTTTTAGACTGCCCTCGTTACTCTTGTGGCTGCCAAATTTATTATCAACATTCTTCTATAAATCTCATTATTCTGAACATTATTCTATACATCTCAGTTATTCTCAACATTATTCTATACATATCCGTTATTCTCAACATTATTCTATACATATCCGTTATTCTCAACATTATTCTATAAATATCCGTTATTCTCAACATTATTCTATAGTCCGGCAGGGTACATGATGATGATCCGTTATTCTCAACATTATTCTATAAATATCCGTTATTCTCAACATTATCCTATAAAACTCCGTTATTCTCAACATTATTCTATAAATCTACATGTTCCATTGTCCACGATTCGCACACGTATGTTAGACTGGCTATCTGCAGAACGTCTTTTTTAAAAAAATGCCCATCGATGTATACCTTCTTAATTCTTTGGAATCTTATCTTTACCGGATCTATCTTGCACCTCACCACTGTTGTACATCTACCAACTGAGGATTATAGCATGATCATAAATCATTTGAGCTCATTGGCTTCTACGTTTAACTTTTTTTAAATTGGCAACGATGACCAAATATGGGTATGTTCCATTAACTTGTGCAGCATTAAATTTGCTTTATAATTTGCTATGTTTGAATCGTAATTAGGAACACATTGACACGTGGGTGTGTTGTGTCGCTGGTTTACGGCGAATAGGCGATATCTGCGCCTCTAGGTTTGACAACTCTTCTTCAGCATGGGTAGATTTAATTAATGATAATGGCCAATATGGCCTACTCTTTTAGACATTTAACTGTCAAGGGCGCACAAGTTCACAGAGAACTTTCTATTTTTTTCGATTCGAGAAGAAACTTCGAATCTCGCTACCCAGAGACCAGGCGAAGGAATAACCACCAAAAATTCCCACCACCTGTGGCGGGATTCGAAACCCGGTACCTTCCTGTTCGAGACCAACGTCTTACCTCTAGACCATACAGTCCCATATGAGCTTAAATGATATCGAGTAATTCACATATTCAAGTTAAATAATTCTACACAAACCAGCAAATCAATTCTGGATGGAGTTAACACTGCTACATTTGCACGCCAATAACATGTGATTGATATGAAACCAACTCAGAGCATATCTGAATATGGCCCTTCGTGGGCCCCCCAAGGGAAAGGATAACCAGGAAGATAAAAAAAATAGTTTGGAAATGAGAGCAGGAAAGAGCGATGACAAATAAAAAAAATATAGGGATGACATGAAATAATCAGAAGAAAAGGACAAACGACAAGAGGGGATTGAGAATAATTAATGACAAACTGTGCTCCATGTGGAGTTGAAAGGAAATGAAGAAGGGTATGAAGGATGAAGGGCGACAGCTCAATGGCTTCTGGATCTATAACAACAACAAGGATATGAAATATACAACAATGAGATAGCGCTGTACAATGAAAGCAAACTATTCATTTGTTTATTTTTCTAGTTCTGAAACTGTATTACATTTTCATACTGTGTATACATGTTTCATGGTGTTCCTTATAATCCATCAATCCATTTTTTTCGTGGTCGGCTCTTGGTTCTGGGTAGATGGGTAGGTAGGTGGGTAGGTAGGTAGATATGTAGGTAAGTAGATAGGTAGGCAATCCAGGTGGGTGGGTAGGTATGTAGGTAGGTAAGCCAAGTAGATAGGTATGCAGTTGGATAGGTAGGTAGGTAGGTACGTAGGTAGTAGGTGAGTCAGGTAGGTAGGGTGGTAGATGGGTAGGTAGTCAGGTATACAGGCAGGCGGTCAGGCAGGCGGTCAGGTAAGCCAAGTAGATAGGTGTATGCAGTTGGATAGGTAGGTAGGTAGGTACGTAGGTAGTAGGTGAGTCAGGTAGGTAGGGTGGTAGATGGGTAGGTAGTCAGGTATACAGGCAGGCGGTCAGGCAGGCGGTCAGGCAGGCAGGTAGATATACAGAGACACAGACAGACAGAATGACAGACAAGGTCGCTTACCTCCGGTGTTAATTAACCGGAGACTATCCACAGGCTAGCATGCATGCACATCAATCGCCAATGATGATATTGATTGAATACACATTAATATATTCCCCTATAAATAATTCATATACTCTACCACAGTGCATTCGACAACAGATACTTCGCTGTCAGCACCAACATATCATCACTATCTAAAACACGATAATCTTTAAATCTACGAGTTTACGATATGAAGACTCTGAACATAGACCCTGCAGCCTGGGAAGAAATATCTGCAGAGCGCAATCTCTGGAAACACACTCTATAAATGCCCACCTCAAACAAGAAGCAGACAGTTTAAGTGAAATAGAGAATACACGGCGAGGGGAAAGTAAAGAGAAAAATAGCATTTCTAGAGGCGCTGAAAAATCCATAGTCAACTATGACTGACGGAGGCTACTACTATGAATTTACTGAGCATACCACAATGAACATCAACAACAGTTAAAGCTAGACGAGGCGACAGTAAACAACATCACAGTTACATTAGGTTAAACTGAAATGCTTGAGTTATAACTACAGCCGTTGTAAAATCGTCTTTCCTGAGCGCAATTTCTTGTCCCTTGTCAAGACACGGAGCCAACTTGATTTGAGGTCGGAAAGATCTACCATTCGTTCAATAATTTTCCTTGGGTCTAATAGATTTGCTCTGATAAGGGGTTTTCAAACCTTCAAGAATAATGTTTATTGGATTTAACAGAAGAGTTAATCAGGGGACTTCAAACCGTTTTGAATAATCTTCCTTGAATATAAATGACTAGTTAATCAGAGGTCTTCAAACTTTCATGAATAATCTTCATTGAATATAATTGACGAGGTAATCAGAGGTCTTCAAACTTTCAACAATAATCTTCATTGAATATAATTGACGAGGTAATCAGAGGTCTTCAAACTTTCAACAATAATCTTCATTGAATATAATTGACGCGTTAATCAGAGGTCTTCAAACTTTCATGAATAATCTTCATTGAATATAATTGAAGAGTTAATCAGAGGTCTTCAAACTTTCATGAATAATCTTCATTGAATATAATTGACGAGGTAGTCAGAGGTCTTCAAACTTTCAACATTAATCTTACTTATATTTAAGTAACGTGTACTAATAATGAAGTGGCAGGACAAAATCACTAATATAGAATTATGGAAAAGTCCCAATCAAGTGCCAGTGGACAAAGAGATACAACGAAGACAATGGCGCTGGATAGGGTACACACTGCGGAAGCCAACTGAGAGTATTACACGGCAGTTATTTTTTCTGGATCGCCAGGGGAAGAGACAAAGAGGAAGACCAAATTATTTTTGGAGCAGATGGTGGAAACAGAGATGAAGATGATGTGGAAGACGTGCAATTATCATTTTAAAAATGGCTAGAAACAGAACTGCATGGGAAAGAGTTTGTTGAATACCTATGCTCCATAGGAAGCTGAAAGTGTTTATTGAATACCTATGCTCCACAGAGAGTTGAAAGTGTTTGTTGAAAACCTATGCTCCACAGGAAGCTGAAAGAGTTTGTTGAAAACCTACGCTCTACAGGAAGCTGAAAGTGTTTGTTGAATACCTATGCTCTACAGGAAGCTGAAAGTGTTTGTTGAATACCTACGCTCTACGGGAAGCTGAAAGTGTTTGTTGAATACCTATGCTCTACAGGAAGCTGAAAGTGTTTGTTGAATACCTACACTCCACAGGAAATTGAAAGTGTTTGTTGAATACCTCCACAGAGAGTTGAAAGGAAAAAGAAGAATAAGATAGTATCTAAACGTTTAAAACATAATATCCAATGACAAGTCAACAAAATTTCACGCCAAGCTCATAAGTAAGTAAAGAGCCTTATCACTCCACGTGGCGTATAGCGAATATGGTGAAAATGTCCATAATTGTGCAATATCTCCACAGGCTGTATGGAAACTGCAGTAACTTTGAGCTCACAGGAACTCTCTTTGATCTGATAACAACTGACGTCTAAAAGTAAACGCAAGATGCAAGATGGCTTCAATGATCAGGGTGTTTTTTTTTTTAATACAAAAGTGCTTGTTTAAATAGGTGGATTATTATAATTGTAATTGTTATAGTTATTTGATTAACGCAAGGCCTGTTTCTCATAAAAACCTGCTTGTTTGCTCTCAAATGTTTCTCTAGTGCCTCTTTTAGTTTCTCCAGACTGATTTTGCTTAATATTTTTCCTGGCATTTATAGCAGCTTCTTTTTAAAAGGCAGTGCACAAATTATAGGGGACCTAATGCTTGGGAATGTATTAACCGCGAAAAATAGCATCGGAACACTCACACTATTGTATATACATGATCATTTCTATTTATAGGGGACCTATGCTTGGGAATGTATTAACCGCGAAAAATAGCATCGGAACACTCACACTATTGTACGAGATGATCATTTCTATTCGTGTTAATTATAGCATTATTTAAGTGGTCTTTACATAGTCACATGTCCTTGCAGGACGTTGCTGCTCTAATCACAGTTCATCTGAAGGAATCTCTATGGTCATAGTTCCCGCTTCCACTGTTGTGAAGTTCATGTCTCTTTGATGTCTTGAAACCATCTTCTTCTTGGACTATCCAGTTGAGAATCAGTAAATGTGTAATACAGTTGAAGAAAATACTAATAATACAGTTGAAGAAAATACTAATAATACAATTGAAGGAAATACTAATAATACAGTTTAAGAAAATACTAATAATACAGTTGAAGAAAATACTAATAATACAGTTGAAGAAAATACTAATAATACAATTGAAGGAAATACTAATAATACAGTTGAAGGAAATACTAATAATACAGTTGAAGAAAAGACTAATAATACAGTTGAAGAAAATACTAATAATACAGTTGAAGAAAATACTAATAATACAGTTGAAGAAAATACTAATAATACAATTGAAGGAAATACTAATAATACAGTTGAAGACAATACTAATAATACAGTTGAAGAAAATACTAATAATACAATTGAAGGAGATACTAATAATACAGTTGAAGAAAATACTAACAGCCAGGAATACCACTGCGATGCTCTACTATTTTAAATATCTATCTACATATACCACTGCGATGTTCTACTATTTTAAATATCTATCTACATATTGTCTTTTCGATCCGAAGACGGCACATAGGGCAGAACCACAATCTCGAAAACAGAAACCTTGCGTGCCAAAATGGCACATATTGCAGAGATCACTGTTTCTAAAATCTATGGCTCTGTTTCCATAACAATGCTTTTTACAATGACAGCTTGTCAAGCCATCGATCAACCTCCTTTGTCGCCTCTTACGACATGCTTGGAATTTTAAATATACTTTCGTCTTTATTATTGCAAATAAAAGCTTAAAGATAGGAAACTTTACAGAGTTGGGGAAGGTAGAGAGAGCAAGAGCACTGGCCCCATCACATACTTTCTTTCTTTCTGGCGTTCACCCAATGACTACTAAAGAAAAGGATAATCCGATTTAATATCCGTCCTTATAAGGTCGCTTAACGGACTTAGATGAATTGTATTGTGGTTTATTTGCGCCATTAGGCCCAATACATCCGACTTCCGAATGGTGTTTATGAGTACATGGTTGATTTCCCTATTCGATCCCTACTAGATTGGCCAGACTAGACGGGCTAGTCTGTTTACTAAAGGCACAGCGAAGAGGTGCAGTATGGCCTAGATGGTTGTGGCTTACCAAACCTGGAGCAAAACATCAGCTATGAATCGTTGGCAGTTTCCCGCACTGTTGCTGTCAACCCACTTCCGCTGAAACGATAAGGCTTAATAATACTTCGCTCGTCTGCAATATTCTATATGGCACAACCGTTTGTTGATTATATTTTAGTAGTCTTGAGGTGTTTTCTCAGTTCTGAAACATGACTGAAGTATACTTCTGCTATAGTACACTAACAACAATCATCAATGTTCTCCGAGATGTGGGAAGGACGCAGGACTTCGACAACCATGAGCCCACGTCGCTCCTTCGGATGAAAGAGATAGGAGTTAAGATGGGCACAGTCAGAAACGGAAACTTAGTTGGCGTGAACACAGAACTGGAGTCGTCAGTCGCTGGACACCGCGGGACATGCTGAAGAGGGGATCTGAGCACCTATGGACATGTTCGAAGCGCAATGATGATGACCCGCAAATAACTCAATAACAACGATCACAAAAGACCGCTATTTTACATTCTTTGAACACTTATGGTTAAATTTGAATCATGGACAGTAGACAAACAAATGAAAAGATGATTAGAGGCCACAGAGATTGGATTACTCAGACTAAAAGACTCAGCTAAAAATACTAACGAGGAAATTCTCAAAGAGGCCAACACAGAAAGTAAGCTCCTAAAAAACATCAGAAAGAAACAATCAACATTTTTGGGCACATCACGAGAAGACGAAAGATGTATAATACTCGGTTAAAACTGGCAAAATACAGGGAAAGAAAGATCGCGGACAACAAAGAGAGAAGATACTAGATAGCTTGGTGTTATGGTATGGAAAACATTCAACAACAGAATTGACACGATGCACTGTAGATAGAAGATTGTGGAAGGACATGAACGCCTTCGCCAACGACGGCCCATCCTGGACCTCCGTTACCTTTAACCTTTCCCCTTATTCGTCGTTCACGAGTTTTGAAGATCTAACGCTGGAGTCACTGTACCAACCGACATCACGCCGAGTGAATAAATAACAAATATGCGACACATGGCAAATGTATCAGAGTTTTCAACTCATGAGTTTTCTAAGACAGCTGGACAAATGAAACAGATAGACGTTCGTATATTCAAGGTGTAGTTATCGAGCAATTAATAAAAGCAAAGATAAGTATACTCAACAGCTGGTGTTTTCCCACCTTTTTTGCACTCGCTTCATGTCATATTGCACATATTTCTACTAAGACTTAACCACCACCTATTTAGTTATTAGTAATAACTCAATAGGTTAGATGGTTCTTTGGATAATCCATTGAAATGAAAGTCACTTAACGTCAGCCCGACATCCTTCATTAAAAAAGTACCCCCCGTCACGCCAAGTGGCGTATAGGGAATATGGTGTTAGTGACCATAAATTTTACAGACCTTCGGCACATGATTTTTGGGGTAATGTGGTCGGTATTACGCCCGTGCCGTTTTACTTTCCCAGAAAAAAAATCCGGTACCCAATACAGGCTGGGTGAACCGGAAGCCGTCGGTTGGGATCGAACCCTACCTCTTGTCCTTTGTAGTCCAGTTCACTAACCACTGAGCTATCGCGGCTCCCTGACATCCTTCATAGTTATACCAAAACTATATTCAGTGACAGAAAATAGAAAATAAACTGGATGTATTTAAAAAGAAATGTCACAGAAAAATACTTTGCAGACCATGGAATGAATTCAAGACTAGTGCAAAAATGTCATCTATAAACATGAGAAGAAGGTGGTCTATGTTGGCCATGTGATGAAGGGAAACACACAAGATATTCTCAACGCAACCCCTCAAATGGGAATCACAGAGTAAAAAAAAAGGAGGATGAACTAGAGAAACACGAAAAACAACACTGAGGTGAAAGGCAGCAACATCAGACATAAGCTCCCTTGCCAAGGTTGAGAAGGTCGCCGGAAACACGAATGTGTGGCCACCAAAGTTTAGGACACGCAGGGTCTACTTAGTAGATATTTGATCAAATGTCAAATTACACGGGAGACTCGAACTTGTACTGTGCCCAACACACAGAACAGATTACACAGTGTACGAGCTTTGCAACACTGACGAGGGTCACTTAGATAAAGTAGATTAATATAATAATTTCATATTCGGTGGAAATATGTTTTTTTTTGGTCTAATTCGTCCGCTAAAAGAAGTACGTTAAAATCAACAATAGTACTACTCTTAAAAGTAGTATGAAGAGCAAGGGGGGGGGAGGGATGTAAAATTCATTATCATCATCATCGAGTGCCTTCTCCGCAACGAAGGTTGGCTACCATGGATCGCCATTCTACTCTGTTTCTTGCTTTGGTGGTGCAGGAAATCATAGATTGACTTGTCCATCTTTTGATGTTACTCGTCCATGTTAGTCTTGGTCTGCCTCTGCCTCTTTTACCTTGTATGTTCCGTTCCAATATTACTTTTAGTAGGCTTTTGTGTCTTTTAACATGCCCCAAAAATTTCATTTGTCTTGTTTTAATTGTATTTAGTAGTTCTCTTTTTTATTTTCAGTTGTTTTAAAACTTCATCGTTTGTTTTCTTTTCCTTCCATCCAATTCTACCTATTCTTCTAATAATCCACATTCCAAAGGCTTCAATTTTCTGTTCTGTTTTCTTGTCTAATGTAATGTAAAATTAGTAAGCTAAAATCAAAGCTGGTACTACTTTCAAAAGCAGTAATATAAGTTGTGTGGGTAATGTAAAAGGAGTATGCTGAAAACAGAAGCAGTTTTGTACCACTCTCAATAGCAGTAACAAGAGTAGTTAAAGAAAATGTAAACTGAGCACCCCCAAATCATCAGTAATAAAGTATTACTCTCAGAATCAATGCTACAACAAGGAAACAACCTGTATGACTGGAACGCTAAATGCAGCTGCAACGCTAATGTTGAAATGGAAACAGGCGGTACAGAGCACGACATATGATTATGATACGTCCTCGGGAATGACAGGTGAATGTGCAGTACAACACTGAGACTATTTCCATCATGAAAGTCTGAATCAGGTTGAAATCTGTTTTAATAACACAACGCATGTGTAAAGCCAACATCCGGGTTTAAATGGAGCCAATCATGTGTTTCCCTCGCTAGCGCCACGGAGAAAGACTGAGATTATTTTGGAAGAAGTGCCACACACGGCATAGGCGTATCAATAGAGAGAGAGAGAGAGAGAGAGAGAGAGAGAGTAATAAAAGAAATATCTTTACGGCTGTATCCCATTTCTGAGGTCTGACGAACAGCAGGGAGGGGTGGCTGAGGGGAAGGGGGAGGAGGAGACATGGAGGACCGGAGAATTAAGGCCGCGTGTCCCGAACCGTTGACACGAACTTCAACCTGAATAGGAAAAAAAATGACAAAAAAAAACGTTATACCCTGCCGGGATTTGAACCCGTGATATCTTAGTCTGTATCACAACAAGTTATCGATTCGGCCACCTGATCTTCTAGTGGACTGAATGGAGATGAATAATTTGACGCTTTCTAATAGAGAGATACATTAGAAGAGTGGAGGCTAGGTCGAGGGAACTCGGAACACAAAGCATGAGATAACATCTGGAATCGTATCCGGTGTATGACTACGCAAGCAGCCTTATCTAAAATGGGTGTTTTTTTTTTTTTTTAATTGTTTCTCTTCTGTAATACAGAAAATGGAACTAGCTCAGTTTTTGCTCTTTTCGTGCAATTTTTGCTAAAATTATAATCCCTGTTTAAAAAAAAAAAAATGAGAAATTCACAAAATAAATAGTCTTCTTTGTGTATTCTGTTTTATCATTAGCGAGCCGCGATAATGCAGTGCTTTCTGGTCAGCGGATGACACTCACTGGCAAGTTCGATACTAATCGACAGCTTGGATATTTACCAACCTGTAAACAGTTTTTTTATTTTTTTTTTCAGCCCGTGTGTGGGGGGGGGGGGGGGGGAAGAGACTTTCTTAATAGTCATCACTTTAATCTGTTGGTCTTCTGTCGCGTGCGAAAATGAAAAGTTGTGAGTAATGTTTTGTTATTTATCTCGTGCGTGTGTTATTTTACAAAACATGAACCTTTTTAGACCTACGGAATAAAATAATTGTTTTTTTATGTTATGTACTTTGGATAATAAATGTTATCGTAAGATTCTGGACATTTCTTACTTAGATCGTATCACGAATGTTATCATACGATTCTTGGCATTTTTGACTTAGATCTTATCACGAATGTTATCGTAAGATTCTGGACATTTCTTACTTAGATCGTATCACGAATGTTATCGTAAGATTCTGGGCATTTCTGACTTAGATCGTATCACGAATGTTATCATACGATTCTGGGCATTTCTGACTTAGATCGTATCACGAATGTTATCATACGATTCTGGGCATTTCTGACTTAGATCGTATCACGAATGTTATCGTAAGATTCTGGGCATTTCTGACTTAGATCGTATCACGAATGTTATCGTAAGATTCTGGGCATTTCTGACTTAGATCGTATCACGAATGTTATCGTAAGATTCTGGGCATTTCTGACTTAGATCGTATCACGAATGTTATCGTAAGATTCTGGGCATTTCTGACTTAGATCGTATCACGAATGTTATCGTAAGATTCTGGGCATTTCTGACTTAGATCGTATCACGAATGTTATCGTAAGATTCTGGGCATTTCTGACTTAGATCGTATCACGAATGGAAAAGTTCGCAAACAGATACAACAAGCAGTCGAAGTTGTTGATGATCGTTTGATTATTGTGAAGAAATTCAAAATGAAATGGTTTGGCCACGTGATCTGGATCGTCAAAGACCATTCTGCAAGGAACCGTGAAAGAAGCGAATGATAGAACGGCAGATAAAGATACGGGACGATAGCATGAAATAAAGTACAGACTGGACAGGTATCGCAAAGTGACTGTAGGTAGAAATCAAAGGAGAAGGTTGGTGAAGTCTATCAACGACTACTAGAGTTACGGAATAGGGAAGGAAAGACAGAGGGGAGGGAGGAAAGAGATGAAAGAAGGGAGGGAGGGAGGAACTATCTATACATTATGTCATATATTTCACTAATGTATGATCATCTGGTTCGTTGCCCCTTGCTATTGAGTGTTCTCCTAATATAATCATTTCTGAATGTAAAAGGAATCAGGCGTTAGAATGAAGTTGTATATATTTGCTGTCGCTGTAGCCACTAATCATTTCGCTGCATGCACACTTCTATAATTTGAGGAGACACAATTTTATAAATTGAAACAGACTGAAATAAATGCAAACGTAAATAGAAGAAATAAAGTCACTAAACAAGCTGTAACAAGGTAGAAGAGGCAGACCAAGACTAACATGGACGAGTGACATCAAAAGATGGGCAAATCAGCCTATGACAACCTGTACCATCAAAGCAAGAAACAGCAGAATGGCGCTCCATGGTACCCAACCTTCGTTGCGGAGATGGCAATCGATGATGATGATGAAAGAAGCTGTCACAATTTTATCATCAAAGTATCCCTTATCCTGTGTGGCTTATCAGTCCTAATACTCATCTTTCCTTCTCCTCTTTCTCCCTCCCCGTCTTCTTCTTCCTCCTCCCCCTTCTTTCTACTTAATCTTCTCTTCTTTCTAATCTCCCCACTCCCCTTCTTCCTCCTCTTCCGCCTCCCGCTCTATTATTCTTCTCTTTTTCTTCCTACTTCCCCTCCCATTCTTTCTCCACCCCTCTTCTTCTTTCCATATTCCTGTAGTCGCTGTGGAACCAGTAAGAGACATCAACCTTTTCCATTTCTCTTCTATCTTCAGTCATTCTTTGGAATCATGCAATGACGAGGGCTGTTCGTCGTCCCATCTCTTCCTCTACCTGTCTCTCCTTCTCTCTCCTTTCACTGTTCCTCGTAGAATAGTCTTTTCTATGTCAGATTATCGAGATGCGCGGCCCAAACCATTTCATTTTGCTCTTCTTCACAATAGCCAAAATATGATATTGTGCGCAATAAAGGGCGCGATCATTATTAACCCGGGCTGCGACCAATCAAATAAGGAATCAGTGAGTTTGTCTGCGTTTGTGTTAACGGTTTAAAATAATAATCTGGTGGGTCCAATCCTCTCCAGGACAGCAGTGACTAAACTAGTCGAAGATCGCAGCTATTGGTCTCTACAATTAAGATCCTCTATCTGTCATCACGGAGTGGAGACCATAACCGGCACTAGTTGTCGGCTGCTCCCACGCTATCTAAACCAGCGATGGTCAAAGGCCGGCCCGCCGATCTATTTTTCTTGACCATTGAAGCGTCCGCAAAGACTACTTATTAAATATTTATAAATAAAATATATATATTAGGAAGAAACAAGCATCATGTTTTGGCCATGTAATGAGAAGAGAACAGCTGGAGTATATTGTAATAACTGGGAACATTGAGGGAAGCAAAGAGAAAAGATACCAGACTGCTTAAAAGAATGGCTCGGCAGAAGGTCAACAACAGAAATGATAAATAACTGTCGAGATCGAAAGTTGTGGAGAGACATGATCACCTACGCCAGCAGGCCCGGTACTTGATGATGATAAATAAAAACCAAAGTTCCAGTTGGCAAAAAAAAAACCTAAACTATTGAAGCCGACAATAATCTAAGGCTTTGTTTATAGTTGGAGCTGCTGTAAAGTTGCTTTTCTGTCAGTATCACGTGATACCGTGAACACGTTATCATTTCTGACTAAATCCCATCACGTCATGTTTGAGGTCACTCTCAATTTAACCCTCTGGTCCTGACCTGGGCTATAATCCTGCCCTTGGTCAAGCTCATTGTTGATGATCTTAATCAAAACAATTCACGATATTGTTCTGACTCTCACTCCAAACTCTCAACAGATCTGTATTTAGCCATTTAAGATCATTTCCCCCTCCCCTCCCTTTTTCTCCTTCTTCTTTTCTTCCTCATTTGCCTTTCAGCGTCGAGGGGAGATACAATTTGCGGTCTTTTGCTCTTCTGTGCCTCTGCTGCTGTTATGTTACCTAGTGCTTCTAGTATTCCGTCGATCCATCTTTTTCGTTGTCGATCCTTGGATCTAGTATTCTCGCAACGTTTATTGCGGGCTCATTGCGTTGTGTTTTGATCTTTCTGCCGTGTCACGTGGCCAAATCATTTTATCTGTTGTTACATTATATATTCTATGGCGGGGGCTATTCCTAGCTTTTTTCTCAGTTCTTCATTTCTGATCTTATCTGTCAGACTGTTTCCTGTCATTCGTCTAACACATTTCATCTCAGTAGAGGTTATTTTCCTTATTGTTCTTGCATATAGGGTCCAGGACTGGCATTGGTAGCACAATGTTGAGATGAAGATTGCATTGTATAGTGCCCGTTTTGCCTCTAAAGTTATCTCCTTGTTGGGCAATAGGGGTGATAACTGTCCAATGATATGACATTGGAATCAAATTCCCATCTCCTTGCAGAATGAAAACATCTTTCGGTCTGACAATGATACCGGTACACAATTTGAAGAGTCTGCACTGGGCGCCAAAAACTTTTAGCACGCCACTGCCGCCTTCATGTTTCTTATCTTTCCCTTGCTCCAGATTATGTATGCCATCGATCAATTCTCCCACATGGAATTTTGCTTTTCTACTGTCATATTATTCGCGAACCATATTTCTTTCTTTCGATCGCCCTTTTTTCTCTCTTTCTTTCTTTCATTATCTCTTTCTACCTTAAACTGTCTTTCATTCTTTCTTTTTCCCTCTTTTTTCTCTTTCCTTCTTTTATTATCTGTTTCTAGCTTTTACATCTATTTCTTTCTTTCTCTCTCTCTGTTTTAACATTTCTTTCTTTATCTCTTTCTTTTAATTTTTTCTCTTTCTTTTCTCTCTCTCTCTCTCTCTCTCTCTCTCTCTGTTTACCGTGTGTATATCTGTTTCTTTCTCTCTTTTTCTCTTTCTTTCTTCTTTGTTTCTTTCTTTCATTCATTCCTTTCCTTCTTTCTTTCTTTCTTTCTCTTTCTCGCGATCTTTTTTTTTTCTTTTCCTTTCAACCTTTCTTTTCATCTCTTTCTTTCTTTTTCTCTCTCCCCCCCCCCTTTTTTTTCTCTACCAAAACCCTGTAAACATCGTTACTTGATAAATGTTCAAGGCCGCCTTAGTTTTCAAAACATTCCACATTTACTGATCATGTGGATATGTGCAAGAAGAAATTATCAGAAACATCACCCGAGAAGTCATTTTAATTGCATCTGATCATTACCTGCTGGTGCGGGTGGTGTTAATTAGAGAGTAACAATTAACGTGATCAGAACCTCGGTGGCAGTGCGGTTAGTGCGTTCGCTTTCTGATCAGAAGGGTCCGAGTTGAACTCCCAAAAGTAACACTTTTTCCGGTGCGACAGGCTCTGGGGTTCACACAGTCATATAAAATTGGGTGGCAACGATTATCCTGGGAAGTAAAGGCGACCTGGCGTGATGCTGACCACATTACCCAATAATGTACTATGGTCGTGGAAAACATGTAATCACTAACACCGCGCTTCTCAAACTTTCCTTTACCGCGGATTAAATACGCTTTCTAGTCGCGGACCTTCATTAAATACTTTTCTAGTCCCAGACCTTCATTAAATACGCTTTGCAGTCGCGGACCTTCATTAAATACGCTTTGCAGTCGCGGACCTTCATTAAATAAGCTTTGTAGTCGCGGACCTTCATTAAATAAGCTTTGTTGTCGCGGACCTTCATTAAATACGTTTTGTAGTCGCGGACCCTCATTAAATAAGCTTTGTAGTCGCGGACCTTTATTAAATACGTTTTGTAGTCGCGGACCTTCATTAAATAAGTTTTGTAGTCGCGGACCCTCATTAAATAAGTTTTGTAGTCGCGGACCCTCATTAAATACATTTTGTAGTTGCGGACCATCATTAAATACATTTTGTAGTCGCGGACCTTCATTAAATAAGTTTTGTAGTAGCGGACCCTCATTAAATAAGTTTTGTAGTCACGGACCATCATTAAATACATTTTGTAGTCGCGGACCTTCATTAAATAAGTTTTGTAGTAGCGGACCCTCCTTAAATAAGCTTTGTAGTCGCGGACCATCATTAAATACATTTTGTAGTCGCGGATCTTCATTAAATACATTTTGTAGTCGCGGACCTTCATTCAATAAGTTTTGTAGTCGCGGACCCTAATCAAATACATTTTGTAGTCACGGACCCTCATTAAATAAGTTTTGTAGTCGCGGACCCTCATTAAATACATTTTGTAGTCGTGGACCCTCATTAAATACGTTTTGTAGTCGCGGACCCTCATTAAATACATTTTGTAGTCGCAGAATCTCATTAAATAAGATTTGTAGTCGTAGATTCTCATTAAATAAGTTTTGTAGTCGCGGACCTTCATTAAATACGTTTTGTAGCCGCTGACCCTCATTAAATAAGTTTTGTAGTCGCGGACCATCATTAAATACATTTTGTAGTCGAGGACTCTCATTAAATAAGTTTTGTAGTCGCGGACTCTCATTAAATACATTTTGTAATCGCGGACCTTCATTAAATACATTTTGTAATCGCGGACCCTCATTAAATACATTTTGTAGCCGCTGATCCTCATTAAATAAGTTTTGTAGTCGCGGGCCATCATTAAATACATTTTGTAGTCGCGGGCCATCATTAAATAAGTTTTGTAGTCGTGGACCCTCATTAAATACATTTTGTAGTCGCGGGCCATCATTAAATAAGTTTTGTAGTCGTGGACCTTCATTAAATACATTTTGTAGTCGCGGACTCTCATTAAATAAGTTTTGTAGTCGTGGACCCACATTAAATACATTTTGTAGTCGCGGACCCTCATTAAACACATTTTGTAGTCGTGGACCCTCATTAAAAAGTTTTGTAGTCGCGGACCTTCTTTAAATACATTTGTAGTCGTGGACCCTCATTAAATACATTTTGTAGTCGCGGGCCATCATTAAATAAGTTTTGTAGTCGTGGACCCTCATTAAATACATTTTGTAGTCGCGGACTCTCATTAAATAAGTTTTGTAGTCGTGGACCCACATTAAATACATTTTGTAGTCGCGGACCCTCATTAAACACATTTTGTAGTCGTGGACCCTCATTAAACACATTTTGTAGTCGTGGACCCTCATTAAAAAAGTTTTGTAGTCGCGGACCTTCTTTAAATACATTTGTAGTCGCGGACCTTCATTAAATAAATTTTGTAGTCGCGGACCTTTATTAAATACTTTTGTTATCCCGGACCTTCATTAAATACTTTGTAGTCTTCTCC
Source organism: Megaustenia siamemsis (assembly GCA_032433765.1). Classification (NCBI taxonomy): domain Eukaryota; kingdom Metazoa; phylum Mollusca; class Gastropoda; order Stylommatophora; family Ariophantidae; genus Megaustenia; species Megaustenia siamemsis. Next base: position 11,770,557 of record JAVIAB010000102.1, read on the forward strand.
AAGAATGTGTTGGTCTTCTTCTTTGACTCCTCCCATGGAGATTCCAAAACCGGCTTGTCAGTAGAACGATAAAGAACGAAAAGAGTGCTCATTGTAACTACAAAAAGAAAAAAAAATTGTACCCATTATAGCTAAATGAATGAAGTATTACCCATTAAAACTAAATGAATGAAGTATTACCCATTAAAACTAAATGAATGAAGTATTACCCATTAAAACTAAATGAATAAAGTATTACCCATTATAACTAAATGAATGAAGTAGTATACCCATTATAACTAAATGAATGAAGTATTACCCATTATAACTAAATGAAGGAAGGAGTATACCCATTATAACTAAATGAATGAAGTATTACCCATTATAACTAAATGAAGAAAAGTAGTACCCATTATAACTAAATGAATTAAGTAATACCCATTATAACTAAATGAAGAAAAGTAGTACCCATTATAACTAAATGAATGAAGTAATACCCATTATAACTAAATGAATAAAGTAATACCCATTATAACTAAATGAATGAAGTATTACCCATTATAACTAAATGAACGAAGTAATACACATTATAGCTAATTACCCACCAATATTACTTTGATGAGGTTGTTGTGTCTTTTAACATGTCCTAAAAATCTAATTGTCTTTTCTGAATTGTATTTAGTAGTTCTGTTTTAATTTTTAGTTGTTTTAAAACTTCATCGTTTGTTTTCTTTTCTTTCCATCCAATTCTACCTATTCTTATATAAATCCACATTTCAAAGGCTTCCATTTACTAAGCACATTATCTGAAGAGAAATCAAGAAAACACGTGTGATAGCAAGAGGCACGAAATTGACAAAATAGATCTAGTCGTAAATAAAAGTATATATTTGTAACGCCAATATATATATATACAGACACTTCTTAGTCTGAATAAATCCTGATGAATGCCTTAAAGATGTGACGTGGTTTACTCCAGACCAATATATTATCGTGAAATCAAATTCGCACCCATCTTCCCAAATCTTTCAACGAAGCGGACACGAGGGCAGGCGGTTTCCATGAAACTAAAAGACAGTGCTGGCTTTGCACTTTGCTTAGTTTGTGCTCCTTTCGTCTGTTATGTTTTGATAAGTGGCTCTCACTTGGTCCAAAAAATTGCAGGGATTTTAGCGTCCCTTGCAATGAATAGCACTTTCAGTGATAACGTAATACTGTGGCGTTTATATTTTACTGCTACTAACGTAGACAATGATACTAGGGAACAGGCAAACAATTACAATGATGCGGTATAGCCATGAAACGAGCTGCACACAATGTATGGCGACAGCTTTACACAGGAGGACAATATAAACTATATACGATGCATTCTGCATTGAAAACAGCGACAACAAAAACGAACGGACACGCAAGGGAAATACAATCTAATTGCATAATAGAAAGAAGCTAAAACTAGTAAGTATAAGAAATAAAAAATATACTGAAACAAAACTGCTTATTGTAGTGGTTCAAATTCCCCACCCAGCGAATTTTAGACAGGAAATAGCACTGGTACTATCATCATCATCAAGTACCATGCCTGCCGGCGTAGGTGATCATGCCTCTCCACAACTTCCGATCTAACCAGTTATTTATCATTTCTGTTATTGACCTTCTGCACTCTTTTAAGCTGTCTGGTATCTTTTCTCTTTGCTTCCCTCTATCTCTTCGTCCCTCAATTTTTCCAGTTGTTACAATATATTCAAGTTGTTCTCTTCTCATTACATGGCCAAAAAATGATTATTGTTTCTTCCTAATATTGGATATTAGCTCTATTTATGATTTGGCTTCTTTCATGACGTTTTCATTACACTTCTTAGCTGTTCTTGGTAATCTCAACATTCGTCTGTAAAACCACATTTCTACAGACTCTAGTGATCTTCTTGTCTGTTGTCCTATTGTCCGTGATTCACATCCACATGTAAAGAGTTGCTACACATCGCATATAATAACTCTTTTTCTTGTCTCTATTGTCAAAATTGGATTGCACAGTATCTTCCTAATTTTTTTGGAAAGCTGCTTTAGCCTGAGCCATTCTGCATCTCACCTCTATTGTATATCTACCATCTGATGTTAACAATGTTCCCAGACTTTTACATTTATTTACCTATTTTAATATTGCTCAACTTGTCTTTATTGAGCATTTCGGTGATGTATTTTTCTTTCTTGTTACCATTACTTCTGTATTTTTTGCTATTAGGGCTGAGTCCGTTATTTTTGCTTTCCTTCACTATAATTTCTAACATTTCGTGTAACTTATTTTCACTCTTAGCGATAGACTGTGTCATCAGCTTACCTTCGAATATTTGCATTATACTAGTGCTAATAAAATGTATAATGTAACATGTAGTAGACATCGTATTAACTCTCTAACTCCGGGACTAATTTACTGCTTTATTTATGAATTATTAAACTTAAAATTGTGAGCTAATTGATGTTACAAAGTTCAATTTTTTTTGTATTCACTCCTTTCTTCTGATTTAAACATGTCGGAATGTAATCAAATTAAAATGTTGCTTAAAAAAATTAAAACAAAAGTCATTTTATTCAGATGTATGTATTCCTTCCTATATAGTATTCTTATCCCAAAAGTCATTTTATTCAGATGTGTGTATTCCTTCCTTTATAGTACTCTTACCCCAAAAGTCATTTTATTCAGATGTATGTATTCCTTCCTATATAATATCATTATCCCAAAAGCCATTTTATTCAGATGTGTATATTCCTATCAAATAGCGTCAGTGGTAGTAGCAGTAGCTCGCGAGTTTACACACGCCCAATAAGTTTTTGTAAATGTTCACTCCTGCATTTCTCTAAAACGTTGAAGTCCCGGGCGCCATCTTTTATCCATAATTACCATACAATATTTTAACGAAATATGTTTTCATCTAGCTATCAATCAATTCTATTGTGTTAAAACAGCGAAGACACCAGATAGAGAGAAAGAAAATTAGCATATAAACCACTAGACAACCACAATCAATTTCACTTCACGTCACGACAACATAACCTGGTCACAACAACCCGCACTCTCTTCACGATCTCTCAAACGGTTTCTTCTTTATTGGAACTCGCTTGTGTCTCGGGTTCTCCTAGCAGGAAGTCTTTCATTATATTAGGTCCACTCAGTCAAGATGTGGGAACCGTAAACCGTTCACGAGTCGATGCACGATTCACAACAGGTTCGCTTGAAAAAGAACGCTCTGGGATATAAGGGCTAGGCAGGGAGGGGGACTAGGTATTTAAATGCGTGGAAGGGGTACTATACTAAACGAGATTACAGAGGTTTTAGACAATATGAGAGAAGTAGAGGACTATTTGAGAGAGGTAGGAGACTGTATAACAGAGGTAGTGAACTATATGAGAGAAGTAGTGGACTTTTTGAAAGAGGTAGGAGACTGTATAAGAGAGGCAGTGAACTATATGAGAGAGGTAGTGGACTATTTGAAAGAGGTAGGAGACTGTATAAGAGAGGTAGTGGACTATTTGAAAGAGGTAGGAGACTGTATAAGAGAGGTAGTGGACTACTTGAGAGAGAAAAGAGACTGTATAAGAGAGGTAGTGAACTATATGAGAGAGGTAGTGGACTGTATGAGAGAGGTAGTGGACTATAAGAGAGAGGTAGTAGAATATATGAGAGAGGTAGTGGACTATATGAGAGAGTAGTTGACTATAAAAGAGAGGTAGCATAGAATATATGAGAGAGATAGTGGACTATATGAGAGAGGTAGTAGAATATATGAGAGAGGTTCTGGACTATATGAGAGAGGTAGTGGGCTATATGAGAGAGGTAATATAGACTATATGAAAGAAGAAGTGGACTATATGAGAGAGTAGTGGGCTATACAAGATAAGTAGTGGACTATATCAGAGGCAATAGAATATATGAGAGGTAATGGACTATATGAGAGACGTAGCGATCACTATAGAGAGAGAGAGAGAGAGAGAGAGAGAGAGAGAGAGAGAGAGAGAGAGGTAGTAGAGAATATGAGATAGGTAGTGGAGAATATGAGAGAAGTGGTGGAGAATATGAGAGATGTATTGGGCTATATGAGAGAGGTAGTGGACAGACAATATAAGAAAGGTAGCACCATATATGAAGTAGGTTTTTGGGTTATACGAGAGAGGTAGTGAAATATGAGAGACATATAGTGGACTATATGAGACAGGTACTGCATTAAGTCTGGAAAAAAGAACTATGTGTGAGAAGCACTGTAGTGTGTGATAGAGGTATCGGACTGTGTGAAAGATAATAACGAATTAAAATATACAAGCTCTGAACTACATGAACAGTGCACTATAAAAAAAGTAAAAAGTAAAGTACCCCCCGTCACGCCAAGTGGCGTATAGGGAAATATGGTGTTAGTGACCCTATATTTTACAGACCTTCAGCACATGATTTTTGGGGTAATGTGGTCGGTATTACGCCCGTGCTGCTTTTACTTTCCCAGAAAAAATCCGGTACCCATTTAAGGCTGGGTGAACCCGGAGCCGTCGGTTGGGATCGAACCCTACCCCTTGTCCGTAGTAGTCCAGTTCACTAACCACTGAGCTATCGCGGCTCCTACTAATTTTTAGGGAATTAGTAAAACCCAGGTGTCCTCGCCAGGATTACGAACCCCGGCTGTTAACAGTGCACTATACTCAAGCTAAACTATACGTGCGATGAAATACGCAAGCACGGCATGAACTAAATAGTCTCGCGCGAGCCGGACACCACATTTCCACATTATCCTGCTCGCTCGATTACTCACCATTAATTGTAACACTCGGCCGAGCCTCGTTTACTCCTGGCGTTCTTCATCTCTGACATTACTCATATTTATCTCCCCATTCTACTACTTGTTTCTATGTATTTTTTAATAACTCCATGTATATGTCTTGTCGCAGTGTTTTCTCTGCGGTATTTTCTCTGCCACATTTTTCAGGCACATCATGAGAAGAGGAAAGTTGGAATACTTGGTTACAACAGGCAAAATACAAGGAAAGAGAGATCGCGGACGACAAGGAGAGAAAATACTAGATAGCTTGGTGTCATGACATGGAAAACAGTCAACAACAGAACTGTTACGATGCACTGTAGATAGAAGATTGTGGAAGGACTTGATCGCTTACGCCAACCGGTGTGGCACAAGATGATAATGATTTTCTCTGTATCCAGCATCGTTTTGTGTGGTCTGTCCGTCCGTCCGCCCGTCCGTCCATCGGTGCATTTAGTTATCAACTATCAACTGTTTCAAGTTCTTGTCCATTCATTTTGATTTGTGTACAAATGTCCCTAGGGTTACTGGGTATCAACTATTTTCCTGCACTAATCTCCATGTAAAGTGCGTCAGATGTTTTATTTAGTCGTCGTTATCAGGTAAGTTAGATCCTTTTTTTTCTGTGCCTGCTAAAATATCGATGTCATCACCAAACCGGCAGTTATAGTTCTTCTATCATTAATCTCTCTCTCTCCCACACACACACACACACACACACACACACACACACACACACGCACGCACGCACGCACACGCACAGAGAGAGAGAGAGAGAGAGAGAGAGTCTACTCTAATATATTATTCTAATGCCTACTATAAACTGTTCTGATGTCTACTAATATAGACTTCTGATGTCTACATACATGTTTCATCAGATGTTTAATCTTATAGTGTTCTGTGTCTACTCCTACAAATTGTTCTAATGCCTACTCCAACGGTCATTTCTATCCGATGTGTACAAAGTAAAGCTGAAGTACGAGACTTGAATCGACGTCTTAGCACGCGAGTTTTCAATCATATGTGCTCGGCCGCCTATTCAGAAGTGTTCGGAGACTTCTGGACAGTATCGCTTCAAGCATCGAAACTCACGATGCGAGGCGGCATTCCTCACCTTCCCAGAGTTACCCTGGTACCCATTTCTGCCAGTGGCTGGGTCGACCGCGGGGGATATTTCTTCCCAACCACGTGTACAACTCACACTGCTTCCAACGAGAAGCGAACACAGGTTGTCCGAACGTCGGTAGTCCAGTCGGGTGGTTTTCCCAACTAGGCTACCGAGACCCCGATATGTGTACTTCACTGTAATATTCTCTTATCAAACCTAGACATCATATCTATTATTTAAAATTAACAGAACACAGAACCAAGCTTTCCGTATCATCACTGGTGCTATGAAATTTACACCTATCAAGACTCTAGAAACAGAAACAGGTTTACAACCCTTAGATGACAGACGGGTCACTAAAGTATTGCAACAAGCGGAAAAATATATAAGGCTCCTTAGCCACCCCATGCACCAAAGAATAACTGGTTTCGGATTTGTACGACTTATGTCTTTATCTGTCCCTTTGCATACCTCTCTCTCTTTTTCGTTCCCCGTCCTCTTTTTTATAACTTTCTCTCCTCCTTTCACTATCTTCACTCTCTCACTTTCCTTCTCCAGTCATCTCACTATTTCTCCCCCATCCCCCTTCCCCCGTCACATAAACAAAAACGGAAAGAAAAAAAACTTCAACCACGTGGTCTCAGAACTCGACAATAACGCTGGCCATCTGCCCGCCTGCAGTTACCATTGATTGTACATTGGCGGGTCTCTATAGCGCCAGGACTGTGTCTGTGACAGGTGTACGAGGTCGGTAAATTACGACCCTGTGTAAACGTGGGTTAACCCGATCTGTCTCTGGTCCCATAAAGTGAAAGCTGGGAAATGTGTTTTTTATGAAAGCCACGACAAAAACATCCATGATAATAAACAAGGTCTCGGCCATATATATTTATATATGTACACACACAGATAGAGAAGAACATTGATTCATTCGATCTTTGGTCTGCCGAGGACGGAGTGTGTCATCCACGGCGCAGGTTTAGGGGGAAAATCAGGACACACGCACATGAGAGAACTGACCATACGGCCAGCTTGTGTCTTCATGGTGTACTTATCTCTCATATCATGAAACTGGACGAGTCTAGTTCGCAAGGTCACAAGACTTGAAAGTAGAAGAAGATGATGATATGAAGTTGATGAAGAAGACGAAGTAGAAGATTCATTCGAAACAAAATGCTACATTTAAAAAAATCCTAAGGATGCCCGGAAAAATGAAAAAAAAAAAGCAATGAGGACATTAAAGAGATTTAAGAATTAAAAAGAACTGGCTGATAAATAAAACATCGTATAGAGCAAGTTAAAATGATACGACCACGAAAAAAAACAGTGGGCTGGAAAGAATATTAATATAAAGTATGGTTCCCGGCAGACGAGAAAAGGGCAAACCAAGAAGGCGAGAAGGTGGTTTCAAGACATTAAAGAGATCATGGACATGATCAGCGACAACAGTAGTGGGAGATATGACTGGAGACAGAGCTTCCATCGGACAGGCGACAACAGAAGTGGGAGATCTGACTGGAGACAGAGCTTCCATCGGACAGGCGACAACAGAAGTGGGAGATCTGACTGGAGACAGAGCTTCCATCGGACGGGCGACAACAGAAGTGGGAGATCTGACTGGAGACAGAGCTTCCATCGGACGGGCGACAACAGAAGTGGGAGATCTGACTGGAGACAGAGCTTCCATCGGACAGGCGACAACAGAAGTGGGAGATCTGACTGGAGACAGAGCTTCCATCGGACAGGCGACAACAGAAGTGGGAGATCTGACTGGAGACAGAGCTTCCATCGGACGGGCGACAACAGAAGTGGGAGATCTGACTGGAGACAGAGCTTCCATCGGACGGGCGACAACAGAAGTGGGAGATCTGACTGGAGACAGAACTTCCATCGGACAGGCGACAACAGAAGTGGAAGATCTGACTGGAGACAGAACTTCCATCGGACAGGCGACAACAGAAGTGGGAGATATGACTGGAGACAGAACTTCCATCGGACAGGCGACAACAGAAGTGGGAGATCTGACTGGAGACAGAGCTTCCATCGGACGGGCGACAACAGAAGTGGGAGATCTGACTGGAGACAGAACTTCCATCGGACTGGCTGTGATGTGTGAAACGTTCTGCAAAGGAACACGCAACCTGACAATGTATGTAAATGCATGGGTATATATAAGGCTGCAGAATCAACAAGCTATATAAGGATGACGTCGCCACGAAGAGGACTGAACTCACCATTCTAAGTTAAGGCTGTTATAGAAACTTGAGTTTGGCGACATTGTGTGCTACGTCATCGAATTGGTTCCCTAAACCGGCCGTGCGCAAATCTTACGGTCTGCTGTTTGATGTGCGACGGGGATAATTGATGACTGATTGTGTGTCTCTATGTTCGGAATTGGAGTCATCAGCGATGGCCTAACATCATCAAGTGCTACGATGATCATCAGTTTCAAGAGGACGTGACTTACCGGTATATGGGGATAGGCGGCGGGAACAAATAAAGGCTATGCATGAAAAGTGTTCCTTGTTGCAGTTTCCTCATATTACAAGTCGCATGTCTGTGTTAGTCACCTCTAGTGACTCGGGTGACTAGATGGTGCTCGTAAACCTGGGAAGGCCGACCATCTAAGGGCAGAATCCCCCGACAGAAAAGATCAACTGCTGCCTTGCAGGAAGATTGGGGACAATCAAAGGCTAAGGAAAGCAAACCTGAAAAAATGCTGGCTGAAATCGGATGCACTGGGCCACTGGCGCAGAACACAGTGCAACGTTTTAACGGGTACTCAATCGGAGTGGATCTAACAGGCTTAAACAGACAGCTGTCTTCGTATGAGAGTCTGGAGGTCCTACTCTGATTGAGTCCTGAATGCAGAGAGAGAGAGAGAGAGAGAGAGAGAGAGAGAGAAACTTGCGACTGGGTATGTGCAGTAGATGCGATCAGAAACTGGGTGCCTACCTCTTCTATCATATCCATAACATATTGTGTAGACAAAGAGCCTCTTCTATCATATCCATAACATATTGTGTAGACGAAGAGCCTCTTCTATCATATCCATAACATAGTGTGTACACGAAAAGCCTCTTCTATCATATCCATAACATATTATGTAGACGAAGAGCCTCTTCTATTATATCCATAATATATTGTGTAGACGAAGAGCCTCTTCTTTCACATCCATAACATATTGTGTAGACGAAGAGCCTCATTTATCATATGCGTAACATGCAGTTTATGATTTTAGTTTTAGTCTTTTTTATATCCATAACTAATCAATATTTCTTGCTTGTCGTGTTTATTTCTTTAAATAATTGTTGTGGATCTTTAGGATTTTCTGCTATTAATACAGTATCATCAGCATATCTTAGTTTATTGATTATCTTTCCATTAATGTTTAGGCCTGGCATCTCTGTGATGTTTTTAAAGATTTGCTCAGTGTATAGATTGAGCAAGGAGACAAATAATAATAAATGAATATTATTATAGAGGGAAACTTCCGAGGCTATAATCAGCGAATCAATTCAGAGGAAGAGGTATGTTTACAGCACTCGGAAAAAAATGACAAATAATCAACAGCAGGAAAAAAAAAAGAACAATATATGGACCTAAGCTGGATCGAACCCGTTCTCAGTGGCACAGCGTCTTGCCACGAAAAACCAAACGCTAGTGAACACATTGAACAAGCTTGGTGATAGGATGCATTCCTGTCTTATTCCTCTTTTTATATCAATGGGTGTATAGTTCTCTTTATTATATTGTATTATTTCTGTTTGCTCCCAGTATAGATTACATATCTACGTCATCTAGATGTATATCTTTTAGGCATTCTATACGTTGTTTACGGTGGATTCTATCAAAAGCTTTGGTGTAGTCTATGAGGCATATATTGATTGGTCTGTTTACTTCTGTGTACTTTTTGTTTAATGTCCTCATGCAGAATATGACGTCTATTATATACATAACATATTGTGTAAACCAGAACATCTTCTACCATATGCTTAACATATTATGTATGTCAGAGCCCCCTTTGTCATACGTATAACATATTGCGTAGACTACAACCTCTTTTATCATGCATATAATACATTGTGTAGACTACAACCTCTTTTATCAGACATATAATACATTGTGACCTAAGAGGTTCAAACGCAGCAGGCGGCCGATGCCAGGGAATGACGACTAAGGCGAGCCCACCTTCCCCCACCCCCCCTTAGAGTGTTATGAAGCTAATGGGAGAAACATTTGCTTGACGAGGGTTTCTTCCACCGACTCAAATCACCTCCTGGTGCGAATTTGTATAAAGAGTTGTTTTTTTTTTAATTCCCCTATCATTATATACTCTCTCTCTCTCTCTCTCTCTCTCTCTCTCTCTCTCTCTCTCTCGCTCTCTCTCTCTCTCTCTCTCATTCCCCCACTGTGTGCGTGGGTGTGCATTCATTTATGTGTGTGTTGAAACTAAAAGTTTCAGAAAGTGAACATGATACCGGACTAGGAATAAACCTTCTGCTGCGTTAATCCGTGGAAATCGAATCGTCATATAATAACAAGACAACGAGTCGTTACATAATAACAAGACAACGAGTCGTTACATAATAACAAGACAACGAGTCGTTACATAATAACAAGACAACGAGTCGTCACATAATAACAAGTCACCGAGTCGTCATATAATAACAAGACAACGAGTCGTCATATAATAACAAGACAACGAGTCGTCACATAATAACAAGACGAGTCGTCACATAATAACAAGACAACGAGTCGTCATATAATAACAAGACAACGGGTAGTCATATAATAACAAGACAACGAGTCGTTACATAAAAACAAGACAACGAGTCGTTACATAATAACAAGACAACGAGTCGTCACATAATAACAAGACAACGAGACGTCACATAATAACAAGACAGCGAGTCGTCACATAATAACAAGATCGCGAGTTGTCACGTTAATAACAAGACACCGAGTCGTCACATAATAACAAGACACCGAGTCGTCACATAATAACAAGGCACCAAGTCGCAGACACTGAGTCGTCACATAATAACAAGACAACGAACGAGTCGTCACATAATAACAAGACAGCGAGTCGTCACGTTAATAACAAGACACCGAGTCGTCACATAATAACAAGACACCAAGTCGCAGACACCGAGTCGTCACATAATAACAAGGCAACGAACGAGTCGTCACATAATAACAAGACACCAAGTCGTCACATAATAACAAGACAGCGAGTCGTCACGTTAATAACAAGACACCGAGTCGTCACATAATAACAAGACACCAAGTCGCAGACACCGAGTCGTCACATAATAACAAGGCAACGAACGAGTCGTCACATAATAACAAGACACCAAGTCGTCACATAATAACAAGACAGCGAGTCGTCACGTTAATAACAAGACACCGAGTCGTCACATAATAACAAGACACCAAGTCGCAGACACCGAGTCGTCACATAATAACAAGGCAACGAACGAGTCGTCACATAATAACAAGACACCAAGTCGTCACATAATAACAAGACACCAAGTCGTCACATAATAACAAGACACCAAGTTGTAACATAATAACAAGACACCGAGTCGTCTTATAATAATTAACAACACATGGGATATGAAATGGTGGAAGTAAAGATGGAGAGAACTGCTGCTGCTGCTGCTGCTGCTGCTGCTGCTGCTTGCTTGCGTTCGCCCGATGACTTAAGGAGTGTACCTCGTCATCATCCGCCCCTAAAAGGACATTAAGTGGGCGTGTCTGCGTTGTGTTGTGGTTTACAGTATAACTGTGTTATTTGCGCCTTTCGGCCCAACACATTCGACTTCAGCACGACATATTTTAGTACCGGATTGTCTTCCCTCTTCGATCCCTACTCGCTTGGCCAGACTAGACAGGTTAGTCTGTTACTGGAGACACCACGGAGAGGTGGAGCAGGGTCTGGATGGTTCTGGTTCACCGATCCTGGCGCAAGCCATCATCAGCTGTGGATTGCTGACAATTTCCAGCTCTGGTGCTGGGAGGCGCGCCTTCGCCTCCTATGGAGAGAACTGAATACAAACCTAAAAGGAGGGTATACAAAGAGGGGAAAGTGTGGGGGTGTATGGGGAGGGAAGGCGCTCCGCAAGTTTAAAATTAATTACACAAGCATTTTGTCACGGCTCCGTATGATGCTATTTGGTTTCGCGTCTCCTCCAACATATAATTAGACCGTTGTTCACATAGCGGTGTTGGAGTACATAGAATCTTCATGAAGTTTGATGCATGATCATGGAGCCCTAGAAGACGGCTAAAAAAAAAACAATAACAGAACCTCGTCCATGCCATGTGGCTTCTGTGGCTTCTTGATCATAAAGTTCAGATGTTCAGTTCCCAGAATCGACGAACTTTGACCGATAAGGCTCCGGGGTTTCATCCAACCACTAAAAAAATACAGATCAGGGATTTTTTTTTTCCCTGGGAAGTAAAGGCGGCCTGGCGTGATACCAACCAGAACACCCGTGTCGTGGGAAAATATGGACTCACCATATTCCCCACACGCCAAGCAAGACTGTAGTGAGAGGGAACCTTTTCTCAATTACTCAATTTACTAGATAAGCCCATGCTGCCCAACGTCTATCCCCACTCAAAAGCCTTCAACTTATATTCAAGCCCTCGTTGCCGCCTCGGAAAAATCCTACAACATGAACATTATTTTTCTGCCTTTGTACAACAAATCAAATGAAATAAGAGCTCGCTCGTTTATCACCGAAACCTCGACAACAATCTTAAATTGAATTCTGAGTGCACTTCCATGTGTCAGCTTCATTGTGTTCTAAGAAACAATCTAGTTTTCCGCCCTCGGGAAGTTGATATCTCCATTAGAGTTTGTCTCCTGATATTCCAGTCACGACGATCTTAATGCAATTTCTGTATCTCTAAAATGTTGGACAGATGTCCATGTAAAAGATATAGCGTTAGGTAACTTTATCAGAATAGGCATGGCATTGTATTTATTATTTATTTTATTCTTTCTTTTAATCTGTCTTTTTTCTAGTCTTTCTTCCTTTCTTTTTTCTACCTTTCTGTACATATCATTATCTCTCATTATTTCTCTTTCTTTCTTCCTCTCTTTCTACCTTTCGGTACATCTATTTCTTTCTTACTCTCTCTCATAAATCGCGTTCTTTCATTTTATCTCTCTTTTTCTGTCATTCTTTCTTTCTTTCCTACTCCCTACCTCCCTACCTCCCTTCCCCTCCCTCCACGTCTTCCTTTCGTCATTCCTCCCTTTCTGGTGTTAACCTGATGACTACTAAAGAAATCGATGTCCTCTTCGTTATCGTCGTTAAAACAACGTTAAGTGGGCGATAGTCGGACACCATAGGTAAATTCCATCCTCACACCCAACTTTCAAATAGTTTTGCTTGGGCAGTGTTCACTTATTACTGTGTGTGTGTTTTTTTTTCCTTCGATTTTTAATCACCACGATTTTTTTAACATGTTCTGAGTGCACAAGGGGCCTCCTGTTTTTCTCCGTTATCAGAGGGAACTAGACTTCGGATCTCATAACCCAAAGAGAAGGCTAGACGTCAGATCTCACTACCCAAAGGGAAGGCTAGACGTCAGATCTCACTACCCAAAGAGAAGGCTAGACGTCAGATCTCACTACCCAAAGAGAAGGCTGGACGTCAGATCTCACTACCCAAAGAGAAGGCTAGACGTCAGATCTCACTACCCAAAGAGAAGGCTAGACGTCAGATCTCACTACCCAAAGAGAAGGCTAGACGTCAGATCTCACTACCCAAAGAGAAGGCTAGACGTCAGATCTCACTACCCAAAGAGAAGGCTAGACGTCAGATCTCACTACCCAAAGAGAAAGCTAGACGTCAGATCACACTATCCTAAGACTGAGATCTACTAAAACCGCGAACAAATCACTGACTGGATGAGGGAAAATCCCAAAGTTTGGGACAGGAATTGGATCCGGGACCTTCTTGTCCACAGTCCGACGCCTTACATCTAGACCACATAGACTCCCTCAAAGTACAATGATAACGATAACTAGTATGACTGTAGTTGTTCTTTGTCTCATCATGAATCAACATGATTCATTCGAAACAAAATTCTACAGAAAGATCTTTAACATACATTGGATAATGAAAAACAACAAAGAAGACATTAAATGACGTCAACATATAAAAGAGAAGGTTAATAATATGCAGATGAAATTAAAATACTACGGCCATGTCAAAAGAAATGAGCTGGAAAGAGCAATAATGAACGGCATGGTTACTGGGCGATGAGACAGACCAAGAAGAATGTGGTTTCAAGACATTAAGGAGACCTTGAAGTTTACAACAAAAGAATTGGGAGATCTCGCTGGAGACAAAGATTCTTCCAGACGGGCTGTGCTGAATGCAACGTTCAGTGGAAGATCTGGCTGGAGACAAAGATTCTTCCAGACGGGCTGTGCTGAATGCAACGTTCAGTGGGAGATCTCGCTGGAGACAAAGATTCTTCCAGACGGGCTGTGCTGAATGCAACGTTCAGTGGAAGATCTGGCTGGAGACAAAGATTCTTCCAGACGGGCTGTGCTGAATGCAACGTTCAGTGGGAGATCTCGCTGGAGACAAAGATTCTTCCAGACGGGCTGTGCTGAATGCAACGTTCAGTGGAAGATCTGGCTGGAGACAAAGATTCTTCCAGACGGGCTGTGCTGAATGCAACGTTCAGTGGGAGATCTCGCTGGAGACAAAGATTCTTCCAGACGGGCTGTGCTGAATGCAACGTTCAGTGGAAGATCTGGCTGGAGACAAAGATTCTTCCAGACGGGCTGTGCTGAATGCAACGTTCAGTGGGAGATCTCGCTGGAGACAAAGATTCTTCCAGACGGGCTGTGCTGAATGCAACGTTCAGTGGGAGATCTCGCTGGAGACAGAAATTCTTCCAGACGGGCTGTGCTGAATGCAACGTTCAGTGGAAGATCTGGCTAAAGACTGAGATTCTTTCAGACTGGCCGTGGTGAATGCAACGTTATGCAAAGGACACGCAACCCGAAATGCATTTCTTTTTCTTTGTCTCTCGTTCCTTGCATTTATTTCTATTGATAATATATTTTCATGCTCTCTCTGTCTGTCTCTCTCTCCCGTAACATGACCAAATGTGAAGCAAAATAGAAAAAAAAATTGTCAAATGAAATTTAAATGAAATAAATTGAACGCCATGATGAACAAAGGTATAACAAAAGTACACAACACAAAATTGGCACTGGTGTCAAATTATCAACATGCCAGAGTGCTTGGTAACGAGCCAGCCGATTAGCTGGCTGTGAGAGCATCAATACAAGGAATATTAAGACGGGACAAGTTGGACTTATTAAAGGCTAGAGAACAGTATCCAACGAGGATGAAGCTGAATTGAAGAGTAAACCCCCACCACACACACACAAAAATCCCGACCCCCACCATATTAATTGATTGAAGGATCGGAATTTGGGATCGGGGTTTGAAAAACAAACACTCCCTTCTAGAGGAAAAGAATAACTCACAATCAGGTCGTAACAGGAACAATCAGTGCACGTGGTTGCTTTATGAAAGAGCAGATGAGCGGTTATGGAAATGTTTTGACTGCACTGATGCTACCTCTAAAAACAATATATACCTATCTTATTATATTTATTTATTATGGTACAAAACTATGCATTTTACAGTGAGTAATAAAGAGAGAGAAAGCGAGATAACGGGAGGTTGTGATAGATGTTGATGGTGATGATGGCAAACGTGGCGCAGACACCCATACCTAAATGCCAACAACAATCATACAATGCAAGAGATTGCTATCTCAAAGAGATATGATTCTGTTAGATGTCATATCAGAATATGTGGTGCACTATTCATTTGGATTCAGCAGTTCTGATTGGCTGAGTTGGTGGTCGATTACCCGTCAATGTTTGAGAACCGCTGAACACTTTCCTATATAAAGGTCAAGGGTGATGCTGACTTTGTGTTGCTGTAAGAGGATGTGAAAGAAACAGGTAGGAAAGAAGAGGACGAGGAGAAAGATGATGATGAAAAAAGCTCTGCTATCGCCGCTGATACTTGTTTGTGACCGCCGCTTCTCGTTTCTCTCCAACATTACTCGTTTGTCTCCGTTGTTTCTCGCGTCACCGACATTATTCGTTTGTATCTACTCCATTCATCCACCCATTTACTCCATCCATCCATCCAACCATCCATTCATCCACCCATCCATCCATATATCTACTCCTTCCATCCAACCATCCATCCATCCATATATCTACTCCATTCATTCACCCATCTACTCCATCTATCCATCCACCCATATATCTACTCCATTCTTCCACCCATCTACTCCATCCATCCATCCAACCATCCACCCATCCATAGATATATCTACTCCATTCATCCACCCATCTACTCCATTCATCCACCCATCTACTCCACCCATCCACATATTTACTCCATTCATCCATCCATCTATTCATCCACCCATAGATATATATACTCCATTCATCCATCCATCTACTCCAAACATACATCCATCCACTCCATTCATCCATCCATATATCTACTCCATCCATCCACATATTTACTCCATTCATCCACCCATCTATTCATCCACCCATCCATCCATATATCTACTCCCCCAACCCATCCACCCATCCATCCATTCATCCACTCACCCCTCTACTCCATCCATCCACTCATCCACATATTTACTCCATTCATCCACCCATTCATCCATATATCTACTCCCCCAACCCATCCACCCATCAATCCACCCATCCATCCATTCATCCACTCACCCCTCTACTCCATCCATCCACCCATCTATTCATCCACCCATCCATCCATATATCTACTCCCCAACCCATCCATCCATCAATCCACCCATCCATCCACACACTCCTCTACTCCATTCATCCACGCATCCATCCATATATCTACTCCCCCAACCCATCCACCCATCCATCCATTCATCCACTCACCCATCTATTCATCTATTCATCCACCCATCCATCCATATATCTACTCCCCCAACCCATCCACCCATCCATCCATTCATCCACTCACCCCTCTACTCCATTCATCCACCCATCTATTCATCCACCCATCCATCCATATATCTACTCCCCCACCCATCCACCCATCCATCCATTCATCCACTCACCCCTCTACTCCATTCATCCACCCATCTATTCATCCACCCATCCATCCATATATCTACTCCCCCAACCCATCCATCCATCAATCCACCCATCCATCCATTCATCCACTCACCCCATCTACTCCATCCATCCACTCATCCACATATTTACTCCATTCATCCACCCATCCACCCATCTATTCATCCACCCACCCATCCATATATCTACTCCCCCAACCCATCCACCCATCCATCCATTCATCCACTCACCCCTCTACTCCATCCATCCACTCATCCACATATTTACTCCATTCATCCACCCATCTATTCATCCACCCATCCATCCATATATCTACTCCCCCAACCCATCCACCCATCCATCCATTCATCCACTCACCCCTCTACTCCATCCATCCACTCATCCACATATTTACTCCATTTATCCACCCATCTATTCATCCACCCATCCATCCATATATCTACTCCCCCAACCCATCCACCCATCCATCCATTCATCCACTCACCCCTCTACTCCATCCATCCACTCATCCACATATTTACTCCATTCATCCACCCATCTATTCATCCACCCATCCATCCATATATCTACTCCCCCAACCCATCCACCCATCCATCCATTCATCCACTCACCCCTCTACTCCATCCATCCACTCATCCACATATTTACTCCATTCATCCACCCATCCATCCATATATCTACTCCCCCAACCCATCCACCCATCCATCCATTCATCCACTCACCCCTCTACTCCATCCACCACACATCCATCTCTGCTTGCATGTCTACTTTGTGTGTGATTTTTTTCCTCCCTGCCTTTCTTTGCATCGTTTCCCATCGCATCCCCACTCATCAACGACAATTACCTCTATCTGATGCTTACATCACTGCCAATGAACAAGTGATCCATCTTGCTTATAGAGACAACACAACACACAACCTATGTGTTTAGCGAGATCATAATACTCGCCATTAGCCCTCGCTACCCAGGATTATGTGAAGCTAAAAGAATATATTAGAGCTCGGTTTATGCCCATTCTTCTCGTCACAATTATTTACTCATTTCTTCTTGCCTTTAAATTGTTTTTGAGAGTTAGGAGAGAGGGGGAGGGGGGAAATAAAAATTTTCAACTCCAATGTTAAGTCAGTCCTATTTATGGTTGTGAAACATGGAGAACAACAACATTGACAATCATGAAGATACAGACTTTCATTAATGGATGCTTACGCAGAATAAAAGGATGGAAATGACAGGACAAAATCACTAACATAGAATTATGGAAATGTACCAGTCAAACACCAGTGGATAAAGATATACAGCGAAGACGATGGCGCTGGATAGGACACACACTGCGGAAGTTAAATGAGATTATTACACAACATGACCTTTTTTGGAATCCCCAGGGGGAAAAGACAAAGAGGAAGAACAAGGAATTCTTGGAGAAGACACATAGAAGCAGAGATGAAGATGATGGGGAAGACATTGAATGATCTTAAAAGAATGGTAAGAAACAGAACGACTTGGAAAGTGTATATTGAAGACATACGCTCCACGTAGAGCTGAAAGGTAGAAGAAGAAGATAAGAATATATTTGATCTCGGTTTATGCCCATTCTTCTCGTCACAATTATTTACTCATTTCTTTTTGCTTTTAAAATGTTTTGGAGATTTAAGAGAGAGGGGGATAGTTGAAGAGAGGGGGAGGAATACCGGTGTGGAGAGGAAAAGATAGTGAGAAATGACGAGAGGGGAGTGGGAGAAAGAGTGTAAAAATGAGGGGGGACAAGAGGAGAGAGAGAGGTGATAAGACAGGGCAGAGGGAAAGATGACCGTGAGAAAGTGTTAAAATGGGGAGAGAAGTGAAGAGAGAGAGATGAGAAGATTGGAGAGAGGTGATGAGAGAGGACTGAGTGAAAGATGGCCGTGTGAAAGAGTGATGAAATGAGGTTGTGAGAAGTGAAGAAAGATGTGAAGATTGGAGAGAGGTGATGAGAGAGGAGAGATGGAAAGATGACTGGGAGAAAGAATGTTAAAGGTATTGGCAGAGAAGTGAAGAAGAGAGGTGACGAGTGAGGAGAGAAAGCGGAAGAAAGTAAGAAATGGAGAGAGAGGTGTGATAAATAAGGACAGGAAGGAAGCGATCATGTGAAGGGGAGAAAGGGAGAGAGAAAAGAGAAGCGGAGAAAGAGAGATGGAAGTTTGAGGGAGGCAGAAAATGGAAACTGCGAAAGAGAGAGAGTGAGAAAGGAAGAGAGAAGTGTGAGAGTGGCAGAGATGGGGAGAGAGAGACTGAGAGAGAGAAAGGGAATAAGAGTTATAGAAGATGAGACAGAGGGAGAGGGACAGTGAGATATCAAGACAGTGAGAGAGAGGCTATTAATAAACATTTGTTGTGTGGTTACCGGGGCATGTTAAATATTTCACCGTAACTTTCCCGAAATTATCAAAATTAATATTAAACAAAACATGTTCACGGGTCTGTGACGGTGGATGGGGCGGATGAATCAGAAATGATCAACGGCCCAGAAAGCGAAAAGAGTGTATGGTACACATAAGGCTTATTCAGAACACGAAAGACGAATATGGCAGACCACCGTGAAAGAGATTGGAGCCTCATCACGTAACACTCCAAAGAAAGCCTTGGAAGCAGAAAATTGAAGCCTTTGAAATGTGGATTTACAGAAGAATAGGTAGAATTGGATTGAAAGAAAAGAAAACAAACGATGAAGTTTTAAAACAACTGAAAATAAGAAGAGAACTACTAAATACAATTAAAACAAGACAAATGAAATTTGTGGGACACTTTAAAAGACACAACAGCCTACTAAAAGTAATATTGGAAGGGAAAATACAAGGTAAAAGAGGCAGAGGCAGACCAAGACTAACATCAAAAGATGGACAAGTCAATCTATGACAATCTGCACCATCAAAGCAAGAAACAGAGTGGAATGGCGATACATGGTAGCCAACCTTCGTTGCGGAGACGGCACTCAATGATAATGATGATGTTCACGGGGATTGTCTGAGTCAGATAAAATGGAACTGCAATTTTTTTTTTTTTTTAATGAAAAGAAGTGGCTGCAGTCTTAACAATTCTGATTGAAGTCAAAATTGCTTTATAAACCTTTGCCCTTTGAGCAAACAATCATTTAAAGTCCCACAATTTCCATACAATATAATACTCGTATAGTTAGCTCCCTGAATTTATCTCTTTCTCTCTCTCTCTCTCTCTCTCTCTCTCTCTCTCTCTCTCTCTCTCTCTCTGAGTTACTGTCACTGTAAGCCAGCAGTTATTAAATAAAAC
>JAVIAB010000102.1:11795913-12175913 GCA_032433765.1 Megaustenia siamemsis
AGTATTCAGAATGTTCTTCTTAGTATTCAGTGTATTCTTCTTAGTATTCAGAGCGTTCTTCTTAGTATTAAGTGTATTCTTCTTAGTATTCAGTGTGTTCTTCTTAGTATTAAGTGTATTCTTCTTAGTATTAAGTGTATTCTTCTTAGTATTCAGTGTATTCTTCTTAGTATTCAGTGTGTTCTTCTTAGTATTCAGTGTATTCTTCTTAGTATTCAGAGCGTTCTTCTTAGTATTAAGTGTATTCTTCTTAGTATTCAGTGTGTTCTTCTTAGTATTCAGAATGTTCTTCTTAGTATTCAGTGTATTCTTCTTAGTATTCAGTGTGTTCTTCTTAGTATTCAGTGTATTCTTCTTAGTATTCAGTGTGTTCTTCTTAGTATTCAGAATGTTCTTCTTAGTATTCAGTGTGTTCTTCTTAGTATTCAGTGTATTCTTCTTAGTATTCAGAGCGTTCTTCTTAGTATTCGGAGTGTTCTTCTTAGTATTCAGTGTGTTCTTCTTAGTATTCAGTGTATTCTTCTTAGTATTCAGTGTGTTCTTCTTAGTATTCAGTGTATTCTTCTTAGTATTCAGAGCGTTCTTCTTAGTATTCAGAGCGTTCTTCTTAGTATTCGGAGTGTTCTTCTTAGTATTCAGTGTTCTTCTTAGTATTCAGAGTGTTCTTCTTAGTATTCAGAGTGTTCTTAGTATTCAGAGTATTCTTCTTAGGCTTTTGTCTTCAAAAGCGTTTTAGTTTTTTTTTTTTTTCTGATTCTCTTTTGATGTTTTCCAACTTTCACATGCGTAGGTAAGTGTTGATAATACACATGAGTTGAATATTATTTGTACACCCACTAGCAGCTAAAATACCTGGACAATCAAAACAAGAATTTTCATTGGCCGTTTATACCAAGTCGAGAATTTTCATTGGTTAACTATCAACTGATACTTTATGTGGCCAGATTTAGCAAGTACCTTTACTGCCAAGCTATAACGACGGGCACTTTTACTGGCCTTTAACCTAGACATTCGTGAGCCAGGGCTTAGGCAAACACTCAGACCATACCCGGAAGCACGTTCCCAGTAAATTGGCCGTCAGGTTTCCCAGCATGCCTTTGTTCTCCTAAGGAAATCTCAAGCCGGTGATCTCCACAGAAATAAAAGCGACCATCAAGCACTGGTGGGCATAATCAATAACTTTCTAGTGAATCGTAACTAAAAATAATAACGACATTGTGTTGTTCACTTTTTTTTTGTGTGTGACCGCTCTGAAATCATTGTGGTCAAGAAAGAAGAACGCAGCATGTAGGCCTCTTCTGTTACTTGTTGGAAGGTATTGGTTTAGCGTGGTGACGTGTAATTTGTCCTTGGCTGTAAATTAATTGGCACGGAAATCTATAAATGTCGTCAGGTGGCGTCCACGTCAGGGGGGAGGAGAAGTCATAATATAATTGGACAATACATGAGCGTAGGTGTGGGGGGGGGGGGGGGGGGGGTTAGATTATGACGGGGAATGAGAGAAGCGTGCAGGAGTATTAGGGAGGAGAGAGAAAGAGTTTGAAGTTTTGAGTGGTAGAAAGAGGAATATGCTGGAGGTGGGAGGGAAACGGTCAGGGATATTGAGGAATATGTCAGCAAAGATTAATAGGAGACCGATAGAAAGAGAAGAGAGGGAGATGCAAATATTAAATGAGAAATAGAGAGACAAGACCGAGAGAGAAAGATTAAAAGGGGCAATGTATGGGCCAGGGGTGAGGAATATTAAAAACAAGAATGAGAGGAGGAACATAATGAGGGTGCTGCGTGGTATAAAGTATTAAAATATGAAGGGGGGGGGGGCTAAGAAGGCTACTAGCCGAAACGTCAGTATTGTATTGTGTTCCCTATTTGTAAAGCTGTCACCATACCTTGGAGTGTCTAACACTCCCCATCACTGGCTCATTAAAATATGAAGCTAGAGAGAAAAAGGGAGACAGATTAGAAGAAGATGTATGGGTGACGGTTGAGGAATATATAAGCAAGGATAAGAGGAGCAGCAGAATAAAGGCAGATCGTGGTATAAAGTATTACAATAGAAAGCTAGACAGAAAAAGGGAGACAGATTAGAGGGAAGATGTAAGGGTCAAGGATGATAAATATATTAGCCAAGATGAGTGAGAGACGGAACAGGAGAGAGAGATATAAAATATTAAACGAGAAAGCTAGAGAGAAGACGGAGAAAGATAAGAGGGGAACGATTAATGTCAGTGATGTATGGGCCATGATGAGATAGGGGGGACAGGAGAAAAGCGGAGAGATGTACAAAATATTAAAATAGAAAGCTAGAGATAAATTCGAAGAAAAACAACAGGCGTGACTTTATGTAAGATGTCTGATGTTAGAAAGAATTACATTTGTAACAGTATTATCGATTTCTGCATTCTTCTTCTTCTTTTCAGCTCCATGTTGAGTATAGGTCAACAAACACTCCTCATACCGTTCTGTTTCTTGCCATTCTTTTAAGATTGGTACATGTCATCCCCAGCATCTTTATCTCTGCTTCTACCTGTCTTCTTAAAAAATATTTTGGTCTTCTTCTTTGTCTCTTCCCCTACGATCCAAAAAAGAACTATCGTGTAATACTCTCATTTGGCTTCCACAGAGCGTGTACTATCCAGCGCCATCGTCTTCGTCATTTCTCTTAGTCCACTAGTTTTTGATTGGTACTTTCCAATAATTCTATGTTAATGATTTTGTTCTGCCATTTCCATCCTTTTATTCTGAGCAAGCATCCATTAATAAGGGTCTGTATCTTCGTGATTAACATTTTTTTTTCTTTTCCCCTTTCCACAGTCATATAATAGTCATCATCATCAAGTACCGGGCCTACTGGCGTAGGTGATCATGTCTATCCACAACTTTCGATCTCGGCAGCTACTTATCATTTCTGTTGTTGACCTTCTGCCAAGCCATTCTCTTAAGCTGTCTGTTATTTTTTTCTATATATGTATATATGTCTCTTAAGCTGTCTATATTTTTTCAATATATATTCTATATGTCAGGTCAGGTAATTTTACCTGCTACTGTATGCAGTAAACAGTACAACCTGTGGCTGCCCTGCTGCCTTGCAGGTAAGCTCGGGAGAGTAAAAGGCTAAGGGAGGGTACCCCGAAATAAAACAACCCCACTGCCTTGTGGGTGAGACTTTTTAGTCAAAGGCTAGCGGAGCCAACCGTAAACAAACCGATGGAAAGCAACAGAAAACCACCGTCGTAATTTCTTTGTACAATCATGAATCGCCACAACAGTAGAAATAACGACAACAACGTTAAGGGGGATTCCAATGGAAAACTCTCGTTCGGTAGGGGACATCATGTGCTACAGGTGATACCCGATCGTCATCAAGCTACTGTAAGCAAAATAAAGATAAAACAAACTCTAAAGATAGGTACTTGGAATGTGAGAACACTCATGCAGAAGGGTAAACTAGAAAACATCATACAAGAAATGAAAAGAATGGGTTTACAATTACTGGGACTGTGCGAAATGAGATACACCGGATCAGGGGAGATGTATTCTGATAAACATCAAATAATCTATTCTGGAGGTACTGAACACCAAAGAGGAGTAGGTATCATCTTGTATGCAGAAAGAGCAAGAACAGTGAGTGGCTTTTACCCCAATATATCATATAATAGTACTGAATTAAATTGGAGGTGAAAATTTGTATTTGGCTTTTTAACCTAATTTATTTGGACTCCCATATGTTTCCTAATGCAACGAAGGCTCCACTTTCTTTTTGTGTCATTTTCGTATCATTCTCTGTTCCTCCTCCTTTGCCTATATTACTCATCTTCTGCATTACACATTACGAATTCCGGAGACGGAAAAGAAGACTGCAATTTTTGGGGCATGTGATGAGATACAATACCCTTCTAAAAGTTATATTGGAAGGGAAGGTACAGGGTAGAACGAAGTAGAGGCAGGCCAAGACTAAAGTGAACTGTTTGTTACTTCCATGATTGGATGGAACAACAATGGAGGGCATGGTGCCAGGAATTCTTGACAAGGGTAGACAAGGAATGAGTGGTTTAAAACACCAAAAAAACCTTGAACTTGACAAAAAGAGGAAGCGGGTGGGGGGGGTGGTGGTAATGGGAATCTGGTTTCTAGTTAGAGGCATCGATTCCTTTATACGAGATTTGATGAGAACACCGTTTTGCAAAGGACTTGCGACTAGATGGGATGAAACACACACATCTATAGTTAAAAAGCCCAACAGGATCAGAAATTGCATATAATTTCGTGGATGTTACCTGTCATATTGCTAACGTGGTTGATGATTGGGTATACGTGCCAGAATTACACCATGGAGGACAGCAAGTTTGATTGTTGACCGTTTCCTGGTCTATCCGGCACTTCTTCTCTCCTCTTCTCCTTACAGTTCATCCGTTAAGTGGGCCTAGATAAGCTGTGTCACTATTTCCCGACAAAAGGCGCAGGTATCGGAAACGCTAGTTCCCGACAAAACTGCGATACCTGCGCCTTTCGGCTGGACACATCCGTCTTAGGGTTCCCGACAAAAGGCGCAGGTATCGGAAACGCTAGTTCCCGACAAAACTGCGATACCTGCGCCTTTCGGCTGAACACATCCGTCTTAGGCATAGGTAGATTGCCGTAACAATGTTTACCCGAACAGCGGCCATTTTTGGTCCACTCTTTTCGATTTTGAACTTCCAATTGTTCTTTAACGTGCGCGAGTGCACATAGGACCCCCTATTTTTCGCCTTTTCCCGAGAGGGATGGAGATACTATGATCTCACTATACAAAGACTAGGGGAAGTTAAAAAAAAAAACAGGTTCGATTTTTTTAAAAGTCCAACCGTACCGGAAACCGAACTCGGGACTTTCCTGTCCAGAGGCCGATGTCTTACCGACTCAGTCGTGCATCCTACACTTTAATACCAGAAGTACGCGCGCACTTATAGAGGTTTGGAAACAAAAGCAGATGTGGACTTTCAACAGTTAAAGCCCGGAGCTGGTTTGTCCAACATCTTTGTCATGGCTCATTTTGCCAGAAAGTCGAAATGACTTGTCCGATAATAAAATAAACAAAATAGTTATATGTCGAGGAAATATAAGTTAATTAGACTGGAAAAAAAGGGGATGGGGAGTGTGAAAGAGAGAGAAAACCCGTGACATGACCAAAAAATAGAGAAAATGAATCATGTAAATGTAAAAAAAAAAAAAATAATAATAATAAATAAACAAACAAAATCTCATTGTGGAAGTGAATGTGCGAATATGTCGAGGAAATATAAGTTAATTAGACTGGAAAAAAGGGGATGGGGAGTGTGAAAGAGAAAGAACCCGTGACATGACAAAAAATAGAGAAAATGAATCATGTAAATGTAAAAAAAAAAAAATAATAATAATAAATAAACAAAAAATCTTATTGTGAAGTGAATGCAACGTTCAGACACGTGGTAAGACCATGGCTTTCAAACACAAATTGTTGGTCGAGCTGCGTGGCAATCAGACCATTTGTACTAACAGGCCAATAATCATGGCCAGACATTTTTGCTTGTTTACAAAATACAAGCTAAGGAGGAGATATATTATCATATGCTTCCGGGCACTTCTTACTTAGATCGTGTCACGAATTAAAAAGTTCGGAAAAGGATACAACAAGCAATCGGAAAGGATGGTGATTTTTTCACAAGTGTAAGGAAATGCGAAATTAAAAGGTTTGGACACGTATATCAATCACCTGACCTGGCAAAGACCTTCTGTAAGGAACGGTGAAAGGAGAGAGAAGGAGAGGGTGGAGGTGGTCTAGAGGTAGACGTTGGGTTCTAGACAAGAAGTTCCTGGGTTCGATTACCACAGGCGGTGGTAAATCACAAAATAAATAAAATTAAATCTGTGGTTTTAAATCCACCAGGTCTCTGGGTAGTGACATCTGATGTCTAACTCTCTCGGAAAACTGCGAAAAACAGGAGGTTCCGTGTGCATTATGCGTACGTTAAAAACCCTTTTTTTTTAAAAAAAAAAAAATTATATATATATTTGAAGATCATCATCATCAAGTACCGGGTCTACTGGCGTAGGTAATCATGTCTCTCCACAACTTTCGATCTCGACAGTTATTTATCATTTCTGTTGTTGACCTTCTGCCCAGTCATTCTCTTAAGCTGTCTGGTATTTTTTCTCTTTGCTTCCCTCTATCTCTTCGTTCCTCAATTTTTCCAGTTGTCATAATATATTCCAGCTGTTTTCTTCTCATTACATGGCCAAAAAATGATGATTGTTTCTTCCTAATATTGGAAATTAGCTCTCTTTTTCCTTGGCCTCTTTCAGAACGTATTTATTACTCTTTTCAGTTGTCCATGGTATTCAACATTCTTTTGTAAAACCACAATTCTACAGCCTCCAGTGATGTTCTTGTCTGTAGTACGATTTTCCGTGATTCACATCCATATGTTAAGACTGGTTCTACATAATCATATGTCCATATAAATATAAATCAACGTAGCATGGTGATATATATATACGGCAAACCAATGCCACGTTAAAATCGACCATTATTTACCGTTTGGTTTATCCCGCTTGGACAAAAAACAAACAAACAATCAAAACAAATTTGGAGATTGCGTCGAACGTGCCTGGGAACTGTGAATAAAAGTAAATGAAACAAAACACAAAATAAACTATTAAGCCTGCAAATTATATCAGCAACGGGTGTAATTATTTAACGATTCCAGGCGAGCGCCCCCTCGTGGAGATGCGGCAAGATGTATTGAGATAATAGATGAATCATAGTTTGTGGGTCATCGCAAGGCGGGAGGAGAAAAAAACCTGAGATGTTTCTATCAATACAAGATGTGGTCTCCTGATAGATTAATTCGCACCAGGACAGTGTTGTAGAACTGTGGATTCCATACGAGTTGCATCTGTCGGGAGAAGCACTCACGTTCAATGATACTGGTCAGGGGTTCTGAAACTTGTGAGTGCAACATCGACAAGTCTGTCTATCATCATCATTCGTCGCTTGAATTTTGTCTACTTGCACATCTTAAATTTTTTTGTTCTCACCTGTTATCTAAAGTCTCTATAGTTTCGTCTGCTTGCACTCTTGAATTTTTTTGTCCTCACCTGTTCTATCTGTTTACATCTAGTTTCTCCCAGTTTATTTCTATTCACCCGTGTCTGTCTACTCGCCACTTCTATTTTGACACTCTACTCTTCCTTCATTACACTCGCCACAGTTTTTATACGTTTTACTTCTATTTTAACAATCTCTTCTATTCCTGTATTTTTCGCCGTCTACTGCTTCTTTTTCCTTCTATTTCCAATTCACCAACCAAAACTCTTTCACGTCCTTACTTTCAGACCCAACACTTCTACTTTTGCTACTCACAGACTACAATTATATTTTACTACTCTCAGACTCTAACACTACTATTTTCCAATTCTCTAATTCTCTAATTTTTTATCCCAACTAGTTGACTAACACTTCTATTTTCCAAATCTCTAATTCCATGTTTTTAAAAATTCCCAACTAGTTGACTAACACGTCTATTTTCCAAATCTCTAATTCCCAACTAGTTGACTTACACTTCTATTCTCCTACTTTCAGACTGTAAAGCTTCTATTTGTCCATTATACAATTATTCTATTACTCAATCTCTAGGACGGAATGCTCTAATTATCAATGACCTGATCATGGCTTCAAGACTCCTCTACCCAACTTGTCTAATATACTATTTCTAATTATATAATAGAAACAAGAAAAACAGTTCTTAAATGTTATGTAGAGCCAGCCTTAACATATGGATGTGAATCATGGACAATAGGACAGCATACAAGAAAATCACTGGAGTATGTAGAAATGTGGTTTTAGAGAAGAATTTTGATAATACCATGGACAGCTAAGAAGAGTAATGAAGATGTTCTGAAAGAGGCCAAAGAAAAAGAGAGCTAATGTCCAATATTAGGAAGAAATAATCATCATTTTTGGCCATGTAATGAGAAGAGAACAACTGGAATATATTGTAACAACTGGGAAAATTGAGGGACGAAGTGATAGAGGGAGGCAAAGAGAAAAGATATCAGATAGCTTAAGAGAATGGCTTGGCAGAAGGTCAACGACATAAATGGTTATTAACTGTTGAGATCGAAAGTTGTGGAGAGACATGATCACCTGCGCCAGCAGGCATGGTACTTGATGATTATGAATTATATAATTACCAAACACCTAACTCTGTCCTAATAATTATCGCTAGTTACTTGGCTACTATATAAGGGAATCTCTGGTAGCCTGGCTATTATAGAGGGGAATCTCTAGTTGCTTGGCTATTATAGAAGGGAATCATGAGTAGCTTGGCTATTATAGAAGGGAATCACTAGTAGCCTGGCTATTATATAAGGGAATCTCTAGTAGCCTGGCTATTATAGAGGGGAATCTCTAGTTGTTTGGCTATTATGTAAGGGAATTACTAGTAGCTTGGCTATTATAGAAGGGAATCACTAGTTGCATGGCTATTATAGAGGGGAATCACTAGTTGCATGGCTATTATAGAGGGGAATCACTAGTAGCTTGGCTACTATAGAAGGGAATCACTAGTAGCCTGGCTATTATAGAAGGGAATCTCTAGTAGCTTGGCTATTATAGAAGGGAATCACTAGTAGCTTGGCTATTATAGATGGGAATAGCTGGCTATTTGTTATTTTAAAAAGAAAATGCTGACTATTTGTTATTATAAAAAGAAATAACTGCATTTTTATTTTAAAAGGATAATGGCTATTTGTTATCATAAAAAGAAATCGATGGCCATTTATTGTTATAAAATCAGGTTGCTGGGCTATTATAAAAGAAATGGCTATTTACCTGGCTATATAAATGAGGAGGGTACAACTTTTCAGGTTTGAGAAGCACCGGTTTAATGCAAACTTTGAAGAAGAAAAAAAGTGGACGACATGAACTGTTCACCTTTACTTTCTTCGTTCTCTCACGTGGCCCTCAATATCTTTCAGAAAACACACTGACGCCTGAAACCAGCTTCGTCAGCTGCTCTCTATTTACGGCTGTTCGTTCTGAACTGACGAAAGTCCTGGTCTGTCTATTCTCTGCTGTTGTCCTTCCATCTGTTCTTCTGTCTTCCACATCACCCCACGTTCATTCGGCGTGTCCCGTAAGATGGTTTGTACATCGCCGCCGACATCTTTGAGCCTGCCCTATGAGGTGATTTGTTAAAGGTTTGACTACCATTGTCACAGATGTTTGTCACTGATACTTTAGTTCTTCTTCTTCTTCTTTCCTTCCTCATTTGCCTTTCAGCGTCGATGGGGAGATATAATTTACGGTCTTTTGCTCTTCTGTTCGCCTCTGCTGCTGTTATGTTTCCTAGTGCTTCTAGTATACCGTCGACCCTTGGGTCTGGTATTCTCGCAACGTTTATCTGCCTTTCAGCGTAGAGGGGAGATATAATTTGCCGTCTTTTGCTCTTCTGTTCGCCTCTGCTGCTGTTATGTTTCCTACAGCTTCTAGTATTCCGTCGATCCATCTTTTTTCGTGGTCGACCCTTGGATCTGGTATTCTCGCAACGTTTACTGAGGGCTCGTTGTGTTGTGTTTTGATCTTTCTGCCGTGCCACGTGGCCAAGTCATTTTATCTGTTCTTTCTGCACGTATTCTATATATATATATATATATATATATATATATATATATATGTATATTTAAAGCGGGGACTATTCCTAGCTACTTTAGTTGATTTGCATGTGTCAGCCTTTCCAAGATGATAACTTTCACGTATTTCCGTTAGTTTGCATTCAAAATCATTAAAAAAAAAGAAGCTGTATCCCAATTTTTTTTTTAATGTTATCTTTATATTACGAGCATTAACTGTTAAAATAAAATCACAAATAAATGTTAGGTTAGCTAAATGTACATTTCTGTCCACATGTTAGAAGAACAGGCTATATATAATTTTATACAATCATTAACATAAATTTCTGTTCCGATGTAAAAATAAAAGGTTATATACAATTTTATAAAAATAATTTATATTTCTGACTCGATGTAAAAAGAAAATGATATTTATAATTGTATACAATCATTTATATTTCTGTCCTGACGCAAGAAGAAAAGATTATATATAATGCTATACAATCATTTATATTTCTGTCCCGACGTAAGAAGAACAGGATATATATATAATTGTATATATAATGCTATACAATCATTTATATTTCTGACGCGACGTAAGAAGAAAACATATGTAATTTTATACAATCATTTATATTTCTGTCCCGGCGTAGAAAGAGTGCAAGCTGTTCGGCTTGGCCCTGGTTTAATGCAACATTCAATGAAGGCTTAACATGTGAAACCAGTCTTTTATTGTCTCATTCAACTGGTTGAACAGTTAGGTGTAGCTGGTAGATCACACATTAAAACGGCTGCTTCTGGAACACGACAGAAAACCCATTTAGGTTAAAGGATTCGGGTGGGGAGGGGGGGGCGCGTGGAGGTGCAGAGACGATATCTTATGCAGAGATTGTGTGTCATCATCATTCAGTGCCGTATCTGCAATGAAAGTTGGCAACCATGGAGCGCCATTCAGCTCTGTCTCTTGCTTTGATTTGATAGTGCAGGCTGTCATAGGCTGACTTGTCCATCTTTTGATGTTACTCGTCCATGTTAATCTTGGTTTGTCTCTGCCTCTTTTACCTTGTGATTTCCCTTCCAAGATTACTGTTAGTTGGCTGCTGTGTCTTGTAGGTAAGGTAAAAGTAAAAGTAAAGGTAAAGGTAAAGTGCGAGACTTGAATCGTCGTCTTAGCACGCGAGTTTTCACCCATATGTGCTCGGCTGCCTATCCAGAAGCTTCGGAGACTTCTGGCTAGTGCCGCTTCAAGCATCGAAACTCACGATGCGAGGCGGCATTCCTCACTTCCCAGTGTACTACCTTGGAACCCGTTTCTGTCAGCGACTGGGTCAACCACGGGTGTATTTTGTTTTCTAACAAGTACAATTCACACTACTTCCACAGGGAATCGAATATCGACGAACGTTGGTAGCCTAGTCTGGTGGTTTTCCCAACTAGGCTACCGAGGTTCCCAAATAGAAATGTGTCTTTTAACATACCCCAAAAATCTCATTTTTCTTGTTTGAATTGTGTTTAGATGTTCTCTTTTCATTTTTAGTTGCTTTAAAACTTCATCAATTGTTTTCTTTTCTTTCCATCTAATTTTTCCCATTCTTCTATAACTCCACATTTCAAAGGCTTCAACTTTAACATTCTATTTAACTACCAGGCAATCTTGTACCAGTTCATGCTACTTTAGTTATTATTTCAATCGTCGCCCCGATCCACTCACGTGACAAATAAAAAAAGCAAGGGATACCTGGACTAGGTCCGGGAGAAAAAAACTATTGAGGGAGTGAACACCGATTAAACCTCCCACATACAAATAAAGCGTTGCTTAGATGAGAGCCCTTTTTTTCTCATCTATATTCTCCTCCTCCTCACCGTCTTCTCATTCTCTTTCTTCTTCTTCTCTTTCTCCATCTTCTTCTCCAACTTCTACTCCTCCATCTTTTTCTTCTCCTTCTCCATCTTCTTCTCCAACTTCTCCTCCTCCCTCTTCCTCTCCAACTTTTCCTGCTCCATCCTTTTTTTCTCCTCTTCCTCCTCCAACTTTTTCTCCTCCTCTTCCTCCTCCAACTTTTTTTTCTCCTCTTCCTCCTCCAACTTTTTCTTCTCCTCTTCCTCCTCCAACTTTTTCTCCTCCTCTTCCTCCTCCAACTTTTTCTTCTCCTCTTCCTCCTCCAACTTTTTCTCCTCCTCTTCCTCCTCCAACTTTTTCTTCTCCTCTTCCTCCTCCATCCTTTTCTTCCCCTCTTCCTCCTCCAACTTTTTCTCCTCCTCTTCCTCCTCCAACTTTTTCTTCTCCTCTTCCTCCTCCATCTTTTTCTTCTCCTCTTCCTCCTCCATCTTTTTCTTCTCCTCTTCCTCCTCCAACTTTTTCTTCTCCTCTTCCTCCTCCATCTTTTTCTTCTCCTCTTCCTCCTCCATCTTTTTCTTCTCCTCTTCCTCCTCCAACTTTTTCTTCTCCATATATTTTTCTTCATCTCCTTTTCCGACCTTTTCTTCTGTACTTTCTTCTCCTCCCATCTTTTTCTTCTCCTCTTTCTCCATCTATTTCTTCTGCTCCACCTCCTCCTGCGATCACTCGACAACTATTCCCACTCACTGTCCGCGTGACGTTAAGCTGGCGTAGATGCGCTGTGTTATGATTTACAAACCAGTAATTATATTTGTGTCCTTGAGCCCAACACGTTCATCTTCACCATGCTAATATTCAGGGCGGGCTTGCCTTCCTTCTCGATCGTTATTCGCTTGGCCAGTTTATTATTAGGGGCACCATCGAATAGGTGAAGTAGGGTCTAGATGATTAACATTCACTGATCCTGGCATTAAAGCAGATATGAGTCGCGGCTGCATTCAGCTTTGGCACTGACAATTGATACAGCACAGGAACGGGTATGCTTGCTTACATTGCGTTCGCCCGATAACTAAAGGAGTACACTTTTTTTGTCATCCGCCCTTAAAAGGACGCTAAGTAGGCGTGCCTGCGTTGTGTTGTGGTTTGCAGTATAACTGTGATATTTGCGCCTTTCGGTCCAATACATCCGACTTCTTCACGCCATTTTTGAGTACCGGGTTGTCTTCCCACCTCGATCTCTACTTGCTTGGCCAGACTAGTTAGTCTGTTACTGGAAGCACCACGGAGAGATGGAGCAGGGTCTGGTTCACGGATCCTGGCGCAAGCCATCAGCTGTGGGTCGCTGACAACTTCCAGCCCTGCTGCTATGAGGCCCGCCTTCCCCTCCAGAAAGGGCTATAACATAAATCAGAACAGTTGACAGCTGTGCAGCATAAAGATAGATTGCTATGTGAAACAACTACCATTAAAATAATCGTGTCGGTATTTATTTCACTGATGAGCTCTGCTGGAGAAACTATAGGGCTGGAAAAATGAAGGTATCACGCAAAGTGCAGTTCCACGTGATATTCTCTCTCGCGCTCTCTCTCTCTCTCTCTCTCTCTCTCTCTCTCTCTCTCTCTCTCACACACACACACACACACAGACACACATAAAAAACAACTATTTGACTCCACAAAACCTCGTTAAACTCATTATTTTATATATTGTTCTACTAGCTCATTTTTTGGCCATGTAAGGAGGAAGAGAACAACTACAATATATTGTAACAACTAGGAAAATTGAGGGACGAAGAGATAGAGTGAAGCAAAGAGAAAAGATACCAGATAGCTTAAGAGAATGGCTTGGCAGACGGTCAACAACAGAAAGGATAAATAACTGTCCAGGTCTAAAGTTGTGTAGAGGCATGATCACCTACACTAGCAGGCTCTTTACTTGATGATGATGTGATCTAATGTGCAACCTCATTTTAATTATAGTTTGATCTACCTGAATAATTGATTAACCTGGTTTTCGTTATAGATGTTCCACCAGTTCTGTTGCTTAACGTGGTTTTTGCTATGGACTGTTCTACTAGCTATTCTACTGCACATCATCATCACCATGTGCCATACGGGTTGGCGTAGGCGATCATGCCCTTCCACAATTTTCTATTTACAGTGCGTCGTATCAGTTCTGTTGTTGGCTGTTTTCCATGCCATGACACCAAACTATCCAGTATTTTCTCTCTTTGTCGTCCGCGGTCTCTCTTTCCTCTTATTTTGCCAGTTGTAACCAAGTATTCCAACTTTTCTCTTCTCATGATGTGCCCGAAAAATGTTGATTGTTTCTTTCTGGTGTTTTTAGGAGTTCCCTTTATGTGTTGGCCTCTTTGAGAATGTCATCAATTGTCTTTTTAGCTGTCCAGGGAACTTTCAACATTCTTCTGAGAAATCCCATCTCCGTGGCCTCTAATCGTCTTTTCATTTGTTTGTCTACTGTCCATCATTCGCTTCCATAGGTCAGAATTGGTTATATATAGCACCGATAAACTCTCTTTCTCACTTCTATTGACATAGATTTGTTGCATAAGATATTTTTCATTTTCTGAAATGCTATTCTGGCCTGAGCTAATATGCTTTTTATTTCTGTAATGTATCTTCCGTCTGATGTTATTATTGTGCCCAAGTATTTGACACTTTCTACGGCACAACTACTATAAAAAATAAAAACATCTATCCATTAATCATCATCATTGAGTGCCGTCTCCGCATCGATATTGGCTACCATGGATCGCCATTCCACTCTGTATTTTGCTTTGATGGTGCAGATTGTCGTTGACTTGTCCATCTTTTGATGTTACTCGTCCATGTTAGTCTTGGTCTGCCTCTGCCTCTTTTACCTTGTATTATCCCTTCCAATATTACTTTTATTAGGCTGTTGTGTCTTTTAACATAGCCTAAAAATCGCATTTGTCTTGTTTGAATTGTGCTTTGTAGTTCTCATTTCATTTTTAGTTGTTGCAAGACTTCATCGTTTGTTTTCTTTTCCATCCATCCAATTCTACCTATTCTATAGATCCACATTTTAAAGGCTTCAATTTTCTGTTCTGTTTTCTGGTCTAATGTCCATGTTTCTGCACCATACAGGAATATTGAGAAGATGTAACATTTTGCTATTCTTAGTTTTAGCCCTGGTGTTAGTATATTTTTCATGGCATTAAAATTACTTTTTGCCATTCCTATTCTTTTGTTTATTTCGGATGTACGTTTTCCTTCAATAGTTATAGTATGTCCCAGTTAGTTGTAGTTCTGAACTGTCTCCAGATGTATTCCTTTAACTTTGATATTTAATTGTAGGTCTTGGAGAATTTTCTTTCTTTATGATCATAGTTTTAGTCTTTTTGATAATCATATCCTTTAACCCACACCTCATCCACCACACACAAGAAATGTAACGAAAAGTGACATAACGATGCCACTTCCCTTTTACTATCTACAACTGAGCATTAAAACACACTGGCAGAAGCAGGGGCGGATTCTTTGTAATTGTCGGTCTCTAACCACACGCGTTGACTAATATCGCAACCCCCACCCACCCACACAATCCTTCACAAGAGAGAGACCAGACTAATAGGGCAGGTAACTCGATAAACTAACCAATCACAGCTGATTTGATTAGCGCGCCTTCAAATACAGAGGCTGTTCCTGACAACGGAAATAAAGCAATTGTAGCTTTATCCTTTCACACGCCATCTACAAGAGCGGTTCCCGCGTTGTCACGTAGCACTGTTGTATGGCACATATTATAGTGACCGGCCTTAAGCTATAGTCCGTTCAGAGATTCGTACCCACAGAGTTTATTAAGTATCTCGGAAACTGCTTGATAAATTTCTGTAATTATTTTTCATGAAATCTTATTTTTTCACAGACCTTAAGTCACATTTTTTTCCCCTACTGTCATGCATTTAGGAAAGATTTTTGCTTCTTTGAGGTATATAAAAATATTATTTTCTTGGTTGTCCTAATTTTTAGGATTTTATAATACCCACATTTGTTGTAATCAACTCACCATTTAAAAAAGCAAATTTCACTTGCTCTCCACGCAATCTTAGCACCATCTCGCACTCACTGAATCGTAACTTGTTAGACGCAATCCACTGAGAGGTATGTTATAAAATTAACATTATTTACAGTAAAATCTAATGTTTAGAGCGCACGGTCTGATATTTTACTAAAATTATATAACAAAAATCTATTTGTGCAAAATTCACACTACCTTTGTACTTAAATGTTATAAAAGCTGAAGGTCCGTGAAAAAATAAGATTTCATGAAGAAAAAAAAAAGAATTACAGAAATACATCAAACAGTTTCCGAGATAATTGATCAACTCTGTGGGCACGAATTTGTGAACGGACGATAGTACTAGTGTGCAGGCATAATTCTTGTTCACAGGCTCGTCAAATTTTTCATTAAAGTGATTAATTTAGAAAGAGCAAAGATGACACATAAAAAAGAAATTAGGAAGAACTGGGCTGTAAACACCATTCCTAATAAGAAATTAAAATACTATGGCAACGCCAAAAGACACAGCGGGTTGGAAGGAACAATAATGGAAGGCGTGGTTCCTGGGCGATGTATCAGGGACGGGCCAAGAAGTAGGTGGTTACAAGACATTAAAGAAACATTGAACATGAGAACAGACGAAGTGGGAGATCTGGCTAGAGACAGATTTTTTTTCAGATGGACTGCGGTGAATGCAACGTTCAGTGGGAGATCTGGCTAGAGACAGAGATTTTTTCAGATGGGCTGTGGTGAATGCAACGTTCAGTGGGAGATCTGGCTAGAGACAGAGATTTTTTTCAGATGGGCTGTGGTGAATGCAACGTTCAGTGGGAGATCTGGCTAGAGACAGAGATTTTTTTCAGATGGGCTGTGGTGAATGCAACGTTCAGTGGGAGATCTGGCTAGAGACAGAGATTCTTTCAGATGGGCTGTGGTGAATGCTACGTTCAGTGGGAGATCTGGCTAGAGACAGAGATTCTTTCAGACGGGCTGTGGTGAATGCAACGTTCAGAGCGAGATCTGGCTAGAGACAGAGATTCTTTCAGACGGGATGTGGTGAATGCAACGTTCAGTGGGAGATCTGGCTAGAGACAGAGATTCTTTCAGACCGGCTGTGGTGAATGCAACGTTCAGTGGGAGATCTGGCTAGAGACAGAAATTATTTCAGACGGGCTGTGGTGAATGTAACGTTCAGTGGGAGATCTGGCTAGAGACAGAAATTGTTTCAGATGGGTTGTGGTGAATGCAACGTTCAGTGGGAGATCTGGCTAGAGACAGAAATTCTTTCAGACGGGCTGGGGTGAATGTAACGTTCAGTGGGAGATCTGGCTAGAGACATGGGGAATTGAAAGGAAGAAGAAAAAGGACAACTGAATATTAGAGAGATTGGACAAACACCGGCGTTCCGGGATAAAGAGAAAGGTGAGTAAGCAGTTGAAACACTATTTATCTAATTATAACAGTATGCTCAATTCATGAAGAGATCTGCAAAATGGAAAATGGTCTTTGTGTTAAATTCCATACATGGTGTACTCCACTGCGTGCTAGGACATACAGCTACTGACCACAGCGTCAGCAACTGGGGAGGTCAGTACTTAGCATAAATGATTGAGTGTCTTTTGGGTGGAATCGATCCGTGGTTGTAAGATTCCTGCCAGCGAAGCCAAAAACGACCTCAGATGGTTAGAATGAATGTGAGTGTTGGTATCGCTGGATGAATATGTATCGATTACCCTGGACAGTAAGGAGGTAAAGTACATATTTAGGAGGGCGGTAGTTCGTTAGGATTATGAGTTTGAGAACGTATCGCTCAGAGACGATACTTATTTTTCATGCAGTTTTCTTTGCTCAGTATATATATATATATATATATACGTGGCTGACACGCTCCGCCACCGGCAGGCTGGATTTTGTTTGACGTAGAGGAGTTTTACTTCCCACAGGTTGAATGCTGTCCTGGGCTGTTGGTCCATCCTGCCCGTAGTTTCTCTCTGAGTGTTCTCCCATAGTCTTTACTTCTCTCGATGGTAAATGCTAGGCAGCAGTGCTTTATTTTCCGGGGTGTCCTTCCCCGTACATTGAGCTTTGAATACGACATTGCATACCTCGTCGTTGGAGATTTGCCGCGTTTTTTAACTGGTGCCATACTTCCTCTGTTGCACCCACCCCGTCCTGGTAGAAGATGCCCTCCATCTGGTCTTATATCGAGATATGAGTTACTTCCATGAATTTGAAGGAGCTGCGGTAGCTCACTGGTTAGTGAACTGGACAACTAAGAACAAGTGGCAGGGTTTGACCCGGATCGACGGCTTCCAGGTTCAGCCGGCCTTAAGTCGGAACAACAGCTTTTTCTGGACAAGAAAAACGTAACAGCGTAATACTGACCACAATACCCCCACCGCAAAAAATGTGCTAAAGGTCAACAAAACAGCATGGACACTTATCTTAGGTCCTGGCAACTTCTGTCACTTCTTGTTCTTTTGTCCGTTTTTTTCTTCGTGTCGAACAAGGAGCTTGTTGCGTTTTTTGTTTTTTTCTTAATTTTATTTGTTGCCCTGTTTCTGATGAAAGGTTGTTACCGAAACGCTATAGTTTATTATGTTTCCATATTAATTTTGCTGTCAAATAAAACTTTATGTTCACGTTTTTTCATACTGCCCATACGCCAACAGCTGTCACACCCACCCACCCACCCACCCACCCACCCATCCATCCATCCATCCATCCATCCATCCATCCATCTATTATACATCGAATCTAGCAGTTAGCGGGAGACCGTTATAAAGACTCTATAGTTTAACTTTCATTTGTTGCCTTAAGTCAAGATGTTGGTTTGTATAGCTTTCTACGGTGAACATGCTAACCGAACATGTTCAGACGTACGAGGTCGTTGTCGCCTGCAGTATGTAGAGGTTAACATAAATACATGTTAAAATATAATCATCAGTCATAAGACCGACCGTTTATTAGTGAGTAAAAAAAAAAAAAGTAAAGAGCCCCCGTCATGTGACGTATAGGGAATATGGTGTTAGTGACCATAAATTTTACAGACCCTCAGCACATGATTTTTGGGGTAATGTGGTGGATATTACGCCCGTGCCGCTTTACTTTCCCAGAAAAAATCCGGTACCCATTTCAGGCCGGGTAAACCCGGAAGCCGTCGGTTGGGATCGAACCCTACCTCTTGTCCTTTGTAGTCCAGTTCACTAACCACTGAGCTATCGTGGGTCCCTCTATTAGTGAGTGGAAAGAGAGATAAATTGTGTTGAGTCCTAAACTTAGATCTACCTACTAAAGCTCTTTAGATATAGAACAGTGTGACTCAATTAATGGATTAAATATCTCATAACGGTGTGTATCAACGGAATAAATATCTCAGAACGGTGTGACTCAACGGGACAAATATCACAGAACGGTGTGACTCAACGGGACAAATATCACAGAACGGTGTGACTCAACGGGACAAATATCACAGAACGGTGTGACTCAACGGAACAAATATCACAGAACGGTGTGACTCAACGGGACAAATATCTCAGAACGGTGTGACTCAACGGGACAAATATCACAGAACGGTGTGACTCAACGGGACAAATATCTCAGAACAGTGTGACTCAACGGGACAAATATCTCAGAACGGTGTGACTCAACGGAACAAATATCACAGAACGCTGTGACTCAACGGCTTAAATATCTCATAACAGTGTGTATCAACGGAATAAATATCACAGAACGCTGTGACTCAACGGCTTAAATATCTCATAACAGTGTGTATCAACGTAATAAATATCTCAGAACGGTGTGACTCAACGGAATAAATATCTCAGAACCGTGTGACTCAATTAATGGATTAAATATCTCAGAACGGTGTGACTCAACGGCTTAAATATCTCAGAACGGTGTGACTCAACGGAATAAATATCTCAGAATGGTGTGACTCAACGGCTTAAATATCTCATAACAGTGTGTATCAACTGATTAAATATCTTAGAACGGCGTGACTCAATTAACTGATTAAATATCTCAGAACGGCAAGACTCAATTAACGGATTAAATATCGCCCACCCATTCTGCTGTGTGTGTATGTGCAAGCACTTAAAAGCGTGTGTAACCAACAAGATAAGGTAACTATCTGCTCTTTCTGTCACAGTTATCTATTAGCTGGACTACAAAAGCAGTTATTTCAAGTTGTAGTCAGAACTACGTTTCTGACATAACAGAAGCCACAATATTGTTAGTATTTTTATAACTATACGCTTGCAAACATGAACACTCACTTATGATCACGAAAGAGGGAACATACGATCTGGAAATGATATGGTATAGAAAGCTCTGGAGTATATATTTTACACAGATTATATCAGAAATGAACTCAAATGTTAAGTGGGTCCTATTATATGGCTGTGAAACATGGAGAACAACAAAATTGACAATCACGAAGATACAGACTTTCATTAATCGATGCTTACGCAGAATAAAAGGATGGAAATGGCAGGACAAAATCACTAACATAGAATTATGGAAATGTACCAGTCAAATACCAGTGGATAAAGAGATACTGCGAAGACGATGGCGCTGGATAGGACACACACTACGGAAGCCAACTAAGAGTATTACATAAACAGGCCCTTTTTTTAAATCCCCAGGGGAAAAGACAAAGAGGAAGATCAAGGAATTCTTGGAGAAGACAGATAGAAGCAGAGATGAAGATGATGGGGAAGACATGGAATGATCTTAAAAGAATGGCAAAAAAACGGAATGACTTGGAAAATGTTTGTTGACGACCTATGCTCCACTGGGAGCCCAAAAAGGTAGAAGAAGAAGAAGATATCAGCAATGAGCAAGCGTACGACAGAACCCAACAATCCTCAAGACCAATTAAAGAGTGTCAGCAGTAAAGTTACGAAAATTGACACGGAAATATTCATCATCAAGTACCAAGCCTGCTGGCGTAGGTGATCATGTCTCTCCACAACTTCCGATCACGACAGTTATTTATCATTTCTGTTGTTGACCTTCTGCCAAGCCATTCTCTTAAAGCTGTCTGGTATTTTTTCTCTTTGCTTTCCTCTATCTCTTCGTCCCTCAATTTTCCCAGTTTAAAAAAAGTAAAGTACCCCCGTCACGCCAACTGGCGTATAGGGAATATGGTGTTAGTGCCCATAAATTTTACGGACGTTCAGCACATGATTTTTGGGGTAATGTGGCCGATATTACGCCCGTGCCGCTTTACTTTCCCAGAAAAAAAATCCGGTACCGATTTAAGGCTGGGTGAAATCGGAAGCCGTCGGTTGGGATCGAACTCTACCTCTTGTCCTTTGTAGTCCAGTTCACTAACCACTGAGCTATCGCGGCTCCCTAATTTTCCCAGTTGTTACAATATATTCTAGTTGTCTCTTACATGGCCAAAAAATGATGATATATTATATATATATATATATATATATATATATATATATATATATATATATATATATATATATATATATATATATATATATAGTAATCCGTGGTTCTTAGCTCTACCTTCACATAGTCTCTGGGAGGTGATATCCGATGTCTGGCCCTCGTGAATAACAACGATAAACATGAGATCCCGTGTGTATGCTGCGCACGATAAATAACAAATTGGAAATTGAAAAAAAGTAGGCAAAATAATGGGCCCTGACCAGGCAAAATTTATTGGCAAAAAATATATCCAAAAAAAGTCACAACTCCACGAAAAAAAAATTGGGGGTGCCTCTGAGATGTTGGAGAAGAGAATATCTGCACGACGAGGGAGACATGGACACACAGGTGCCGGTAGCATATATAGAGAGGGGACAGTGATATTCACACACAATTCATCCCCTCTGTACTTCACTAGAGATAAAGGTAAAGTACGAGACTTGAACCGGCGTCTTAGCACGCGAGTTTCCACCCATATGTGCTCGGCCGCCTATCCAGAAATGTTCGGAGATTTCTGTATAGTGTCGCCTCAAGCATCGAAACTCAGATGCGAGGCAACATTCCTTACCTTCCCAGGGTAATACCATGGTACCCATTTCTGCCAACGGCTGGGTCGACCGTGGGGGTATTTTTTTTTCCCAACCACGAGTACAATTCACACTGCTCCCAGCGGGAATCGAACACGGGTTGTCCAAACATCGGTAATCCAGTCGGGTGGTTTTCCCAACTAGGCTACCGAGGCCCCCTTCACTAGAGATATAAAGCTGGAGTATGGAAGCAAACAACAATATTCTACAGACTTAATGGCCAGGCTTTAACATCAGATGGAAGATTCACCATAGAAATAAAAAGCAGTTTAATAAAGAATAGAATAAAAGTTCAGGCATAAATAGCATTTCCGAAAATTAAAAACGTCTTATGCAACAAAAATGTGTAAAACAAAAGTGAGAAAGACAGTTCATCGGTGCTACATAGAGCCAATTCTGACCTTGTGGGAGCGAATCATGAACAGCAAACAAAGAAATAAAAAGACGATTAGATATCACAGAGATGGAATTTCTCAGAAGAATGTTGAAAGTTCCCTGGACAGCTCAAAAAAAAAAATAAATAAACGAGGAAATTCTCAAAAAGGTCAAAACAAAAAGGCAACTCCTAAGAAACATCCGAAAGAAACAATCAACATTTTTTCGGGCACATCATGAGAAGAGGAAAGTTGAAATACTTGGTTACAACCGGCAAACAACAGGAAAAAAGAGGTCGCGGACGACAAAGAGAGAAAATACTAGATATCTTGGTGTCATGGCATGGAAAACAGTCAACAACGTATTGGATACGATGCACGGTGGATAGAGAAGATTGTGGAAGGACATGATGCCCTACGCCAACTGGTATGGCACATGCTGATGATGATACTTTTGTGAATTTTCTGCTCTTGTTATTTCATGAATTAATTTTAAACTGGATTAACACTTTCACAAAGTTTCCCACCTTAGATGACCCACATCTCCTTGCCAATGTTTGGTGATGAATAATCAATTGTGGAAGGACATGACCGCACAACGCCAAACCGGTATGGCACATGATGATGATGAGTGGCCAGTCAAAAGTAGACCAGGAGGACAAAGGAAGAGGTGGGGCGGACAACATCATTATCATTAAATGTACAGGAATCGGCTTCGATACACCTCAGGAAACAGCTGTTATTCATGAAGATGGAGGGTAACTGCGATGACGCGGTCAGGAGACAGCTCTGACGACACCTGAGGTTTCACGATCAATTAATATATAAATATCGGTTTAAGTATTTTAAACACGGCTCTAAGTAAAGAGCCCCGACACGCACGTTAAGTAGTGTATAGGGAATATGGTGTTAGTGACCATAATTTTTATAGACGTTCAGCACATGTGTTTTGGGTTAATGTGGTCGGCATTACGGACAAAGCAAAAAGAGAGCTAATTTCCAATATTAGGAAGAGACACTCATCATTTTTTGGCCATGTAATCAGAAGGGATTTGTTTTTCTTTTTTAGTAGGAACAAAACCCTGCCAAGAATATATAGAACAACAAAAACTTAAATGGTTTGGCCACCTAGTCAGAATGAATCCTCATCAATCACCATCAAGGGCGTTCTTCTCGAGAATACATGGAAAAAGACCAAGAGGAAGACCCAGAAGAAGATGGATAGATGCAGTGACAGAGTCATGTAACAACAAGGAAAGTCTTTAATTCAGATAGTTCGAGCAGCTCAAGAACGACAAATGATA
The DNA here is from genome assembly GCA_032433765.1 of Megaustenia siamemsis. NCBI lineage: Eukaryota > Metazoa > Mollusca > Gastropoda > Stylommatophora > Ariophantidae > Megaustenia > Megaustenia siamemsis. Next base: position 11,819,141 of record JAVIAB010000102.1, read on the forward strand.
TAAACCACGACACCTTTTAGGTATCAGTGAAAAGAGAAAAGATGAAGAAGAATAATGAGAAGGGAACAGCTGGAATATATTGTAACAACCGGAAAAATTGAGGGACGAAGAGATAGAGGGAAGCAAAAGAAAAGAAACCAGATAGCATCAGAGAATGGCTTGGCAGAAGGTCAACAATGGAAATGATAAAAAAAACTCTCGAGATCGAAAGTTGTGGAGAGACATGATCCCCTACGCCAGTAGGCACAGTACTTGATGATGATGATGATTACGTCCGTGCCGCTTTACTTTCCCAGAAAAAAAAATCCGGTACCCATTTAAGGCTGCAGGAATCTGGAAGCCGTCGGTCAGGATCCAAATCGGCCTCTTGTCCTTTGTAAATATTATCTGTGATTGTGATGGGCTAAAAATCAGCATGCAAGTGTTTAACTATCACCAATCGCCGGGTTTTTCCCAGAGCTGCACAGAACAACTATACACATTGTCTTCGTTGTCATCTCCAAGTACAATCGAACGGATTTCCCCGGTGTCCAGTCGCGGTTTCAATATGTTATTTCCGGGGTATTTCCCTGAAGTATAGAATTCCCAAGTCGATTGTCGTAAATTAAAAGATACAAAAATACATTTACTTCCGAGTGGTCTGAGATGCTGTTCCTAAGTTAAGCTAACTGAATAAATAATTATATATATATATATAATCATCAAGTATCATGCCTGATGGCGTAGGTGATCATGTCTCTCCACAACTTTCGATCTCGACAGTTATTTATCATTTCTGTTCTTGACCTTCTGCCAAGCCATTCTCTTAAGCTGTCTGGTATTTTTTTTTCTTTGCTTCCCTCTATCTCCCTCAATTCTCCCAGTTGTTACAATATATTCCAGCTGTTCTCTTCTCATTACGTGGCCAAAAATGATGATTGTTTCTTCCTAATATTGGAAAATAGCTCACTTTTTGCTTTGACCTCTTTCAGAACGTTTTCATTATTCTTCTTAGCTGTCCATGGCATTCTCAACATTCTTCTGTAAAACCACAATTCTACAGACTCCAGTGGCTGTTCATTAGCTCTATTATTTCCCCTGACAGTAACTCTATTATTTCCCCTAAAAATAACTCTATTATCTCTCTTGACAGTGACTCTATTATCTCCCCTGATAGTGGCTTTATTCTTTTCTCCCTTGGCCACTGGTCGGATCCCGGATATCAACGCGGACGACTATCTAAGATGAACTAGTACAAATATAAAATGCTCCCCAACATCCTAAAAAGAAAACCTGGCTTAAATTTAGTCAGACTAAATGTGATCTATTGTAGGGTTTCTTAAAGAACAAGGAATTAAAGATAAATTTGCAGTTACAATATCAAACAAATACCAAGTCCTCCAACAACTAGAAAATACAATAAATATAGAAGATAATTGGAAACAAGTAAAAATATAGAAAGAGACATGCGAAGAAACACTGGGGAAAAGAGAACACCAGAATAAGGCATGGATGACAGCAGAGACCCTGGATAAAATTAAAGAAAGAAAGAATAAGAAAGCAGACATAAATAAAAGCAAAACGAGAAGTAATAAAGCCAAGACACAGGAAGCTTACACAGAGGTGAACAAAGAAGTGAGAAGATGCATTAAAAGGGATAAGAGGAAATATATAGATGAACTAGCTAAAGAGGCAGAAGAAGCAGCAAATAAAGGGAATATGAAAGAACTGTACAACAGCACAAAGAAATTAAGTGGAAAATACAAACAGATCAATGCCTGTATTAAAGATAAGAAAGGAAATCTGCTTAGTAATATAGGGGAACAAATGGAGAGATGGAAAGAGCACTTTGAAGAACTTTTGAACAGACCCGGCTCAAATAATCCTCCAGATATACTACCAGCAGAAGAAGAGTTACACGTTAACTGTGGAAAACCAAGCAAAGAAGAAATAATGAAAGCCATCAAACTATTAAAAAATTGTAAAGCCACGGGACCAGATGAAATTCCTTCGCAAGCCATCAAAGCAGATATTAACACCTCTACCAAGATGTTACATAATCTATTAAATAAAATGAGGGAAGAAATACCTAAAGACTGGAAAGAAGGTTATATGATCAAACTACCACAGAAAGGAATTTTACAGCAGTGCACAAATTATAGGGGAATTATGCTACTATCAGTGCCACGAAAAATATTAAGCAGAATCATTCTGGAGAGACTAAAAGAGGCTATAGAGAAACATTTGAGAGATCAACAAGCAGGTTTTAGGAAGAACAGATCATGTGCTGATCAAATAACTACTCTACGTATAATAGTTGAACAAAGTTTAGAACTAAAATCCCACTTTACGTTGGATTCATAGATTATGAAAAGGCATTTGAAAGTTTAGACAGAAGAATGATTTGGAAGTTGCTGAGTCATTACGGAATCCCCATAATGTTTATTGACCTGATAAAAACAATGTATGAAGGAACAAAATGTAGTGTGGTGCATAAAGGACAGTTTACAGAAGCATTTGAAATAAGAACAGGAGTAAGGCAGGGATGCCTTCTGTCTCTATTTCTCTTTCCATAGATAGGATTATGAAAATAACTCAAAACAACAGAAATGGGATCCAGTGGTCATTGACAAAACAACTTAATGATTTAGACTTTGCTGATGACATAGCTCTCCTATCACACAGTCATCAACAGATGCAGAATAAAATGAGTATACTTGATGAGAGAAAACAACAGCTAGGACTGAAGATTAATGGAGATAAGACCAACATTATGAGAATTAATACAGTTGGTAATAACCAAATAAAACTAGGAGAAATACATCTGCTAGACATACAATCTTACATATATCTGGGCAGTAATATAGATAAAGAAGGAGGAACAGAAATGATACCAAAATAAGGATATCAAAATCTAGAGGAGCTTTAATTGCACTGGGAAACATATGGAAATCCAAAGAAATTAGGTTAAATACAAAAATAAAAATTTTCAACTCAAATGTTAAGTCGGTCCCATTATATATTTGGCTGTGAAACATGGAGAACAACAAAATTGACAATCACGAAGATATAGACTTTCATTAATTGATGCTTACGCAGAATAATAGGATGGAAATGGCAGGACAAAATCACTAACATAGAATTATGGCAATGTACCAGTCAAATACCAGTGGATAAAGAGATACAGCGAAGACGATGGCGCTGGATAGGACACACGCTACGGAAGTCAACTTAGAGTATTACATAACAGGCCCTTTTTTGGAATCCCCAGGGGAAAAGACAAAGAGGAAGACCAAGGAATTCTTGGAGAAGACAGATAGAAGCAGAGATGAAGATGATGGGGAAAGACATGGAATTATCTTAAAAGAATGGCAAAAAACAGATTGGTTTGGAATGTGTTTGTTGAAGAGCTATGCTCCACTGGGAGCAAAAAATGTAGAAGAAGAAGAAGAAATGTGATCTATAGCACATAATAGACTTATCTATTTCCAATATAATACAAGCCGTTAACTTCATAGGAAAAGATCAACGAGGACAAACCGAGAGTAAAAATACACCAGGGCTGGCTCCGACTCGTGCAATGGAATCTTACATTTTGTTACTAATAATGTTAACATTTTTAATAACATTTTCAGTGAGGAACAAAAACCAACAAAAAAACTGTATCAAAAAGTGCCAAGTCATTAAAATTCTGACATTTTTACTTTTGTAAGAAACAATGTAATAAAAAATCGCTAAAATAAAAATTAATTAGTTAATTTAAATTCATATTTTTGTTCGACGTTAGAAATTAGAACCACTCCCATAAAATATAAATGTTAGAAATGAGAGGAATGTTGTCGATTCTGGTCATCTTCACCTGTAAATGTTGCAAAATTTCTCACGGTGGGTCTACAGTGAAGGCTAACGATATTACATTAGGAGCCAAAAATGCTACACTAGGGCGCAACAATGCTACACTAGGAGCCAACAATGCTATATTAGGAGCCAAAAATGCTACACTAGGGCGCAACAATGCTACACTAGGGCGCAACAATGCTACACTAGGAGCCAACCATGCTAAACTAGAAGCCAAATATCAAATATGCTTCGCTAAAGAATGCAACATTAGGAGCCAACAATGATAAACAACGAGCAAAAAAGCTACACTAAGAAATGCAATATTAAGAGCCAACAATGCTACCTATGAGCCAAATATCCTGCACTAGGAAATGCAACATTCGGAACAACACTGCTACACTAGGAGCCAACAATGCTGCACACAAAAAATGCAACATTACGAGCCAACAATGCAACATTAGGAGCCAAAAATGCTACACAAAGATATGCAACATTATGAAAAACAATGCTACACCAGGAACGAAAAACGCTACACTAAGAAATTCAACATTAGGAGCAAGCATTGCTACATTAGCAACCAACGATGCAACACTAGGAGATAACAATGCTACACTAGTAGTTAACAATGCTACACTAGGAGCTAACAATACGAGACTGAAAGATTCAGGGAATGTAAAAATTTATTTTTAACCACAACATTTCTTACAGAGAAACAGCCTCTACCGAGCACTATGAATGTGTAATAGAAGTCCCTGCTTTTTGTGTTTTGTTTTGTTTTGTTATTTGTTTTGTATCTTCCTGGAACACATGAGCAAATGAACTAAAATAACAGTGATAACAGCTGTGGGAGAACAAAGGGCAGCAACGTTTGTAGAGTGTATGCCCAAATGAGCGGTACTTTTATTAGAATAGAATAGAATAGAATAGAATAGAATAGAATAGAATAGAATAGAATAGAATAGAATAGAATAGAATAGAATAGAATAGAATAGAATAGAATAGAATAGAATAGAATAGAATAGTTGTTATGGATCCAGTGGACTGTGAGCTGATGTCCTTCTGGACAAAAAAATAGAAAAGAATAGACCTATTATTGTTATGGATCTAGCGACTGTGAGCTGACGCTCTTCGGTAGAATAGAATAGAATAGAATAGAATAGAATAGAATAGAATAGAATAGAATAGAATAGAATAGAATAGAATAGAATAGAATAGAATAGAATAGAATAGAATATCGGTCGACAAAACATACAAAAACAAAATAAAAAACGTTGTTTAAATCTGCTGCCATCCTCTACAAAATTCTCGTGTTTACGTATTCAAATATAAATAGGATGGTTACACAAGCCACACTTATCAATGAACGAGATCCACTCTCGTCTAATCAACGTAAACTTTAACACTTGGCCAAATCTCGGGTGGCGCCTGGTCTCTCGCTTTCGTGAATTTCGATAGCAGGTTTCAAACATAAAAATGATTCCTGTAGGGATGTGCGAGCCGTTAATTTCGGTTGGAATTGTTGTATTCCATCGCTGTTGTTGTTGTTGTTGTGGATCCAGTGGTCTGAGAGCTCAAGCAGTTCAACCTAACGTCATATAATGATATCTGCAGGTATTTGTATTGAGTTAGAAGAGCAGAAATTTGTATTTAGGAAAAACAGTGGGACAAAAGAAGCCATTTTATGCATGAGGATACTAATAGAAAAATACACAGAAGTAAACAAACCAATATGTGTCTGCTTCATAGACTACACCAAAGCTTTTGATAGTTACACCATAAATAACTTATAGAGTGCCTAAAATATATACATCTAGATGATACGGATATGCGACTAATATATTAATTGATACTGGGAACAAACAGCAATAATAATATATAACAAAGAGAACTCTTCACCTAATCAATAGCCTAAGATATACTGATACTATATTACTAGCAGAAAATTCTAAAGATCTACAACAATTACTTCAAGAAAGAAATATGATAAGCAAAAAATATGTATTAGATATGAATATTAAAAAGACTAAAACTATGATCATAAAGCACTGGCCCAATCTCTTACTTCTTCAACAGCGCGGAGCTTATGTGCTGGTTTGGTCATACAGCAAACTTGGGTTCAATAGTAGCTCCCGACTATTCTGTCAATCCAACTTAAAAGGAATGGATATCTTGGTTGGTGTTGAGTTCGGGAAAAATAATGACAGTGGAAGAGCACTGGCCTCCGCCTCCAAATGCTCTGGTCGAGTACGGTAAAACATTATTTTTTACTCTCCTATGATGGGGGAGCAGAAGCGCCTGCGACCTGCGGTCGCAATAGCAGGGTCGGCGCACCATCAGCTGACCAAGACCTAGCAGTTCTACCTCCTCGTGGTCTCCCCTGGAAATAGTCTGCGTTAAAACTGCCTGGTTAACAGAAGCTAGGATCGCTGTGTTCCCATGTAGTGGTGGCTGTTACTGATATAGAGGACCCAGTATTGCAGTACCTATGGGCTGGACTAGTAGTTTCACAGCATAGTCTGGGATAGACGAACTCCTACCTCTCCAGTAAGAGCCGGGAATATCAAGAAAGTCATTACGACCCGCCACATCTTATGAGTCAAAGGGCAACCTGTCCGCATCAACTCGTGGCAATCCGTCAACAACAACTCTCCTACGATATATCGATATATTGCCTTTTCGAGCCGATGAAATAGCAGAGATTCTAGAATCTGTGTCCGACAATCTTTGCTATCAAGCAGTAGACCTTGCACAAGACCTGAACTATATACTCGCCACAGGACTCCGGATTATAATTTAGGGGAAACTACTTGACCTTAAAATAAATAGAGATAAGACCAACATTATTAGAATTAATGCAGTTGGCAATAAACAAATAGAAATAGCAGCTATACCTCTACTAGACGTACGATCTTACATATATCTGGGTAGTAATATAGACAAAGAAGGAGGAACAGAAAATGATACCAAAATAAGGATATCAAAAGCAAGAGGAGCTTTCATTGCACTGAGAGTATATATATATATATATATATATATATATATATATATATATATATATATATATATATATATATATATATATATAATATATGGAAATATGGAAATCCAAAGAAATTAGGTTAAATACAAAAATAAAAATGTTCAACTCCAATGATAAGTCAGTCTTAAAACATGGAGAACAACTAAAATGACAATCATGAAGATACATACTTTCATTAATGGATGCTTACGCAGAATAAGAGGGTGGAAATGACAGGACAAAATCACGAACAAACAAATTATGGCAATGTACCAGTCAAATACCAGTGGATAAAGAGATACGGCGAAGACGATGGCGCTGGATAGGACACACTGCGGAAGCCAACTGAGAGTATTATACAACAGGCCCTCTTTTGGAATCCCAGGGAAAAGGACACCCAAGAGGAAGACAAATGAATTCTTGAAGAAGACAGATAGAAGCAGAGATGAAGATGATGATGGGGATGACATGAAACGATCTTAAAAGAATGACAAGAAACAGAACGGCCTGGAAAGTGTTTGTTGAAGACCTATGCTCCACAGGGAGCTGAAAGGGAGAAGACTTGACCTTAGTATCGGAAATTATTTGACATTAGTACCGGTGATTACTTGATCTTAGTACCGGAGAATATTTCACTTTAACACCGGGGATTACATGATTTTAATACCGAATATTACTTGGCTTTAGTACCCGGGGGGAAGAGACATAGAAAACTGATTCACTGAAATGCGTAGCTATCACGATCAATTTCTGAAACATTTCTACAAATAAACAAAAATTCCACATGTGAAGTGAGAAAAATGGATTCACACATACTCGGTATTATTTATCTCAGTAAATATTGCAATTTGTATGCGCATAGTTCAGTTGTTGTTCTAAAGTTTACATAAACAAACAGTCGAATTGTCGATTTTTCGTGAGTCGAAATTGCTGGAGAGTCTACTGTAGCAGATAATATATCGACATTTGGACATCTCGTAATAGAGTTGCAGGTTGCGCTTGGCTGTAAACAGCTATTCGTGTAGAAGACCTAACACGGTGGATTTACAAAATGGGTTAACCCGAGTATATGCATGTGTCACTGTGTTAACGCGAGTATATGCATGTGTCAATGTGTTAACGCGAGTATATGCAAGTGTCAATGTGTTAACGCGAGTATATGCATGTGTCAATGTGTTAACGCGAGTATATGCATGTGTCAATGTGTTAACGCGAGTATACGCATGTGTCAATGTGTTAACGCGAGGATATGCATGTGTCACTGTGTTAACACGAGTATATGCATTTCCATGTTACTTATCAATGTAAACTACTTCGTCAGCCGCAGTTTTATCTCTTTACGGAATTTGCACAGTGTTTTTTTTTTTCGTCTTAGGCTGCTTTTACTAGAGTAATCAGAAATCGAAAGGGAGCGAAATTGTGTGTACGACTTTTTTTGTGTGCTACGTCATCATAATGGTTCATCGTATATCCCTAGACTCTAGTAGACCGGCCGTACGCTAATCTTACGGTCGGTTGTTTGATGTGCGACGGGGATAATCTGACGACTGTGTGTCTATATATTCGGAACTGGAGTCAACAACGATGGCCTAACATCATTAAGCTCTACATTTTTTTAAAAATATGACGATCAACCTTTTCAAGAGGACGTGAACTCCCGGGAAATATGGCGGATAGACGACGGGAACAATTGAAGGCTATGCATGAAAAGTGTTCCTTGTTGCAGTTTCCTCATATTCCAAGTCCGGCTTGTTGCAGGAGCTACTGAGTTAAGTGCTCTGTGCACATTGTGAGCTGTGTGTCTCATCCGTTTTGATCATGTTTCGATATTCCAATTGCTTTCCATGAATGATGATATCGTATGACATGGAACAGTTGGCTGTGTTCACTTTCTGCGCAGTTTCGCCTTATGTCTTTTGGCGTTTGCTGAGACTGCTATGATGGGGACTACAGTTACCTTTCTTTGTTTGAGAGATGAGATTCGAATGATTACGCTGGCACGGGTGGTTGAGCAATTATGGATTTAATTCGTTTGTAGTGATACCGGGGCCTTCCATAACCAATAACCAAATGCATGGGTCAATGTGTTAACGCGAGTATATGCATGTGCCAATGTGTTAACGCGAGTATATGCATGTGTCACTGTGTTAACGCGAGTATATGCATGTGTCACTGTGTTAACGCGAGTATATGCATGTGTCACTGTGTTAACGCGAGTATATGCATGTGTCGATGTGTTAACGCGAGTACATGCATGCGTCGATGTGTTAACGTGAGTATATGCATGTGTCACTGTGTTAACGCGAGTATATGCATGTGTCGATGTGTTAACGCGAGTATATGCATGTGTCGATGTGTTAACGCGAGTACATGCATGCGTCGATGTGTTAACGCGAGTATATGCATGTGTCACTGTGTTAACGCGAGTACATGCATGTGTCAATGTGTTAACGCGAGTACATGCATGTGCCAATGTGTCAACGCGAGTATATTCATGTGCAAATGTGTTAACACGAATATATGCATTTGTCAATGTGTTAACGCGAGTACATGCATGTGCCAATGTGTCAACGCGAGTATATTCATGTGCCAATGTGTTAACACGAATATATGTATTTACCAATGTGTTAACACGAATATATGCATTTGTCAATGTTTTAACGCGAGTACATGTATGGTACATATAAACGTTTCAACGCGATCACATGTGTATGTGAATGTTTTAAAGTGAGTACACATCCTTGTGTAAAAGTGCTAACGTGAGTACATCACTTGTGAAAATGCTAACGTGTGTACATCATTTGTGAAAGTAACAGTGAGAGTATATCATTAGTGAAAGTGCTAAAGCGAGTACATCAATTGTGAGAGCATAAACGCAAATACACCATTTATGAAAGCACTGGTGTGATATCAATTGTGAAAGTACTAACGCGAATACAGTATTTATGAAAGCATTAGTGCGATATCATTTGTGAAAGTATTAACGCGAGTAAATGAACGTGTGTTTATATAAATGTTTCAATTGATTATGTTTTCATCGCTATGTATAATAGCATATAATATATGTATTATATATTCCAAATGTATTACCACTGAATATTAACTCTATCTGTACGTTTCGCCGTACTGTGCGCCTTGCCGAATTCGGCCGCGTACGGTTCGTTGCATAGTGCACCACTCTCAGTTTGATTAGCGTGAATCGTCATCAAACCATATTCTTTTTACGTTATTGAGTTATTGAGTTATTTGCGGGTCATCATCATTGCACTCCGAACATGTCCATAGGTGCTCAGATCCCCTCCTCAGCAATTCCCTCAGTGTCCAGCGACTGACGACTCCAGTTCTATGTTGGTTGATAAGTCTTCTTACACGGCCACTAAGTGTCTCATTTCTGGCTGTGCCCAAATTAACTCCCATTTCCATCATCCGAAGAAGTGACGTGGATCTGTGTTTGTCGAAGTCCTGTGCTCTTCCCACATCTCGGAGGGCATTGATGATGTCCGCCCGATCCATTGGTTGCCCGTCCTCAACGACAGCGCAGCTAGCCAACCTGTCCGCCCTTTCATTTCCCCCTACTCCCGTATGTCCTTTTACGTGTCTTGTATCATCGTGGTATTGATGAAATCTAAATACCTTGGTTCAATTATCTAAAAATGCATATATAATATGTTATATATTAGATAAATAAAAATGTGTAGATTGGTTCTTAAAACCATGAGAAATGTTGTCTCTGAAATCTCTTCCGTTCTTCTACCTTTTAGCTCCCAGTGGAGCATAGGTCTTCAACAAACACTTTCCAAGTCGTTCTGTTTTTTGCAATTCTTTTAAGATCATTCCATGTCTTCCCCATCATCTTCATCTCTGCTTCAATCTGTCTTCTCCAAGAATTCCTTGGTCTTCCTCTTTGTCTTTTCCCCTGGGGATCCCAAAAAAGGGCCTGTTGTGTAATACTCTCAGTTGGTTTCCGTAGTGTGTGTCCTATCCATCGCCATCGTCTTCGCTGTATTTCTTTATCCACTGGTATTTGACCGGTACATTTCCATAATTCCACGTTAGTGACTTTGTCCTGCCATTTCCATCCCTTTATTCTGCGCAAGCATCCATTAATGAAAGTCTGTACCTTCGTGATTGTCAATTTTGTTATTCTCCATGTTTCACAGCCATATAATAGAACCGACTTAACATTGGAGTTGAAAATTTGTATTTTTGTGTTTAGCCTAATTTCTTTGGATTTCCATATGTTTCCCAGTGCAATGAAAGCTCCTCTTGCTTTTGATATCCTTATTTTGGTATCGAAAAAACTTCACAAACATGAATCTCTTCCGTTGCGTCGATAAAAAGCTTTCGTACGGAAAGAGTTAAAATATTCTCCTCCACTTTCGATGACTCCGACAGCTTCTTCTGCAATCTCCTTCTATGTTATACAATCAGATATCACTTCCAACTGTTGAGCACTGCAACAGTATTTTAATATTTAAAAACCCCACTCATCTATCAACCACGATATAATTTGATATTCCCAAAAGGCAAGCTACATTGTTCAAATAAAACAAAAACACAGCCAAACACGGCACAAACATCACCACCTGTTACACTTGCAATAAAGGCTTCAGTTGGATGCAGGTCCTATAATGGTGGACTCTACAACAAAAGAATAATTAGAAATGAAAACCAGCCAGATGTTGCCATGAGAGTAGCTTTTCTCTTTACTTTGACTAACTGTGGTATACTTCTAGTGCATTCTATTAATAATTAAAATTAAGGTTTTTAATCCACCCATAGCCTCACTCTCTCTCTCTATCTCTGTCTCTCTCTATCTCTGTCTCTCTCTGTCTCTCTATATCTCTGTCTCTCTATATCTCTATCACTCTCTATCAATCTCTGTCTCTCTATCTCTCTCTCTCCCTCTCTGTGTATGTGTGTGTGTGTGTCCAGGACAGGTTTTGTCAAAGGGCGAACCTAGACGATCACCTTAGAGCGGTAAGATACTGGGATTCCATCTAAACTTGTAAAGAAAGAAAAGCAATAAATAATTAACCTTGAATCTTTTTGATTTATTTAATTCTAGAAAACAATGCTGTTTAAATTAACATTGAAAAATATGATTTTATTATTGTAAATGTATATGTTTAGTATGTTGTTGTTTGTGTTCGCCAGCTTTTAATATCTCAAGCAGGGAACTGGTTGGTCTCGATGCTAGACGCCGGTCTCGAGACAGCGAGGTTTGGAGACAAATCCTGGCTGCACCAGTGGTGATTTCTCTCTGCGACAACCACCGCTGGTATCAGCAGCGAGGACCTCTGCTTAAAACGGCAATTACTCATCGACCGAAAAAAAAAATACGAGTACCTCCGACAACGGAGTTATCTGCCTGTGCGGCGAGTGACCACTGTGCACACGGCTGCCAGGGTAAAACAGATTAACACGCAAAATTCAGTTCCTAGTCTTTAGGGATTTCGTCAGAGGTGAAAGCTGGCGAACGCAACCAAAAAAAAAATCTCTGTAGCGAAGTCCCGAAAGACTGAACTTTGCTTGAATATCAAGTTTTCCTATTTTATTCCCACCGGCAGCCATGTTCTCATGTGTCTCCCGCCATACAGGCAGATAATCTCAAACTTCAGACCAAAGCGAATATAAAACCTGCTACCAATATAAGGAAGATATCATCATTATTTGGTTGTTGCTGCCATGTCATGAGAGGAAAACAAACTGAGCACACTGTGACAACAGAAAATAAATGAGCGAATCACCGAAAGAGGGAAACAAAAAACGGACCTAGACAGTTTAAGACAATGGCTTCGTAGAAAGGTAGAAAGTTCAACAACAAAACTGATAAATAACTATGGAGATGGTTGTGAAGGGATATGTCCACCTACGCCAGCAGGCACGTTGCTCGATGATGACGACAATGATTTATACGTGGAACACTCTTAACCAGGTCATTGATGTGTAATAAATCTTGTGTCCTGCTTTCATTTCCCCAGTTCCCATATTCATAGTTTGAAATATAATTAATTACGCGCAATATAACTGTTTGCAATGCAACATTAATGTGCACCATTCTTATCTCAACAGCACTGTAATGAAATAGACGTCATTCTTTATGGCCAGTAACATGTCAACGGGAACAGACGACTGGGGCGGATCAAACCGGTACTCGCTGCTTCAGCACCGCACAGCGCTAGTTATGACCGGTTGACCAAACAACCCTGACACAGAGCCTAAAGCAAACACCCCGAGGAAAATGACTTCAGGGGCGTTGCTATGGTACCCAGTGGTTGGATTGTCAATACGCTGTTATTTATATTAGAACGGAGCCGTGACAACACTCATAATACATTTAACAACTTTCGGCCATTCACAATCTGTGAATTTCGATACATGACATTATAACAAATTGCCTTAGTTACAAAACTAAGGAATTTCCTTTCAACTGAGAATTAAATAATAAATGGTGTGTGTTTTAACAGAACTGGATACGCTTAATTGTGATAACTGCTTTTTTGATAAGTGTTGGTCGGTATGATATTCCTGAAATAGAGAAATGAGGTTACGTTCTTGCTAATGTGGCTGTAACTGGGTACATGATTCGCTGAGTTCTGAAGGGGGGGGGGGAGAAAAATATTCGCCGTGGAAACTATGACGAACGTACTCAGTGAACCCTCTCTGCAATAACTTTGTAGAATAAGGATTGAGATCGTATGTGGGGAAGTGATATCAGTCCTGTTTTTCCTCCTCTCCTCTTCCAAAAAGCGTGCGTGTTCGTGACAAGCTATCAGCATTTATGACGAGTAGTTAATTGTTTATTTGAGTTGCTTGTTTCGCTGGAATGTCGGCAAGATTGGGAGAACGTATCACAGCTCGAGTATGGACATCATTTACCTGTAAATCATTTCCCGACAACAAGGATCTCCAAATTTCATGAGATAACGATCTAAATAATTTCTGCAGACTACCTGAGTTCAACTTGAGTCATAAAAGAATTCACTTGCACAATTAGTCAGAATTAGAAAAAAAACACCAGACTTTATATGACCATGTAGTCAGTAAAGGGAAATAACACACACGAGATATCTATCATTATCTTAAAACTGGATACTAAAAGATTAACTTTCGTTTATATATCAGAGTTCATTATTTTGAAGCACATTCGATAAGTTTGGATTAAAAATATCAGATGGATTCGCCCATCGACTCATACATTACATCCCGTTGATATATGAGCTGCCTTGGATGTTGGTATTTCTGGAAATATAACATACGCAGTTGCCTTTCGACCAGTTTCGAGTAGCTCTGACAGCAGCTTGAGTAGTAAGTGGCATAGGTTTGGCATATCTTTAACATTCATTTGGATTACTTTTGCCAGGCTTGGGATATCCTTGACACAGATCTCGGGTCGTAGCCTTGACACAGATCTCAGGTGGTAGCCTTGACACAGATTTCAGGCGGTAGCCTTGACACAGATCTCAGGCGACTGCCTTGGCACATATTTCAAGTGACTGCCTTGACACAGATCTCAGGCGGCTGCCTTGACACAAATTTCAAGTGACTGCCTTGACACAGATCTCAGGTGGGTGCCTTGACACAGATCTCAGGTGGCTGCCTTGACACAGGCCTCAGGTAGCTGCCTTGACACAGATCTCAGGTGGCTGCCTTGACACAGATCTCCGGTGGCTGCCTTGACACATACACTTTGGTCAGTCCGTTTTAATACAAAACTGGACCAGTTGTGACACGGCAGCATGGAACGAGTCAACAGCAACAGTATCCTGAACATCAGCGCGGGTGGGGGCGACAATCTCTTAAACCAGGATGGAGCCCCAGAAAGCAGCCTAGAAGCTTACACGGTCGTGTTATCAGCAACCGCTCACGTTTTATCCACCATATTCGGTGGCGGGAGCAGTCTGGCCATCATCATCGCCATCATCACTCGCGGCAACATCAACAGATACAGCTACACGCTAGTTATCACATTCCTCCTGACATGCTGCAGCCTCAACTTTATCTGGAGCCCTCTAGAAATGACTGACCTCATCATGTACCACTACATGCACAGACACCCCTGTCCACGATTTGTAGCAGTCAGAACCGCTCTCTATCTCTTCCTCATCCTCCTCACCAGCATAATCATCGTTCTTCTCTCCGTGGAGGGAATTATTCGAATGAGAAACAGCTTCGGCCGGCTGTTGAGACGAGTCTGGCCATTGACGTCGTCTGTCCTAGCTGTCGTGTTTCTAACGGTGTTCTTCGTCATAAAATACATCCACACTAAAGACAGCACGACTGCCCATTACATCATTATAGATAAACATGAACGCTTTCTAATACGTGTTTTAACCGTGTTCGCTTACTGCATTGTCGTCATCACGCTTTTAATACTTGCTTTTCTGTTTATGAAAGAAACTGTGTATTGGGAAGATGGCCGACCACGTCACAGGCGGAAGAAAATAAAGCTGGAGATTCCCGAGTTTTTGATTAGTCAGTCTAACGCATGCGCTAACAACGAGGACGGCGGATATGGGAACAGCCAGAGTGACACGCCGTCTCCAACGACGCCCAAGCTGGTGATTGATATGGACGGGGACACGTCCTCAATCAAAGGAGAAGATTCCAGTCATATCTCAGAGCTGCCTGCTAATATGGTCAAGTCGACGGGTAACAGGCTCGGTATCAACATGGCTCAGGTATGTCTCTACGTCTAGAATTACGTGCGTTTTTTTTTTTTTAGGAAAAGAGGGGGTGAGGGGGGTGTCAGGCAAAAAGACGGGCAATTTAAGAATTTATCTGGGGGAAAAGAGGATAGAGAGAGAAAAGGAGAACTGATTGGCAGACGAACATACAAGTAAGCTGAAAGAGGCATATAGATAGACAAGTAAGCAGAAAGAGAGACATATAGATAGACAAGTAAGCAAAAAGAGAGGCTTATAGATAGACAAGTAAGCAAAAAGAGAGGCATATAGATAGACAAGTAAGCAGAAAGAGAGGCTTATAGATAGACAAGTAAGCAGAAAGAGAGGCATATAGATAGACAAGTAAGAGGAAAGAGAGGCATATAGATAGACAAGTAAGAAGAAAGAGAGGCATATAGATAGACAAGTAAGAGGAAAGAGAGGCATATAGATAGACAAGTAAGAGGAAAGAGAGGCATATAGATAGACAAGTAAGAAGAAAGAGAGGCTTATAGATAGACAAGTAAGCAAAAAGAGAGGCATATAGATAGTCAAGTAAGCAAAAAGAGAGGCTTATAGATAGACAAGTAAGCAGAAAGAGAGGCATATAGATAGACAAGTAAGCAAAAAGAGAGGCATATAGATAGACAAGTAAGAGGAAAGAGAGGCATATAGATAGACAAGTAAGCAGAAAGAGAGGCATATAGATAGACAAGTAAGCAAAAAGAGAGGCATATAGATAGACAAGTAAGCAGAAAGAGAGGCATATAGATAGACAAGTAAGCAGAAAGAGAGGCATATAGATAGACAAGTAAGCAAAAAGAGAGGCATATAGATAGACAAGTAAGCAGAAAGAGAGGCATATAGATAGACAAGTAAGCAGAAAGAGAGGCATATAGATAGACAAGTAAGCAGAAAGAGAGGCATATAGATAGACAAGTAAGCAAAAAGAGAGGCATATAGATAGACAAGTAAGCAGAAAGAGAGGCATATAGATAGACAAGTAAGCAGAAAGAGAGGCATATAAATAGACAAGTGAGTGAGTGAGTGAGTGAGTGAGTGAGTGAGTGAGTGAGTGAGTGAGTGAGTGAGTGAGTGAGTGAGTGAGTGAGTGAGTGAGTGAGTGAGTGAGTGAGTGAGTGAGTGAGTGAGTGAGTGAGTGAGTGAGTGAGTGAGTGAGTGAGTGAGTGAGTGAGTGAGTGAGTGAGTGAGTGAGTGAGTGAGTGAGTGAGTGAGCGATCGAGCGAGCGAGCACCTTGATGACAAACTGAATACGTGTTTGGAATGATCGCTCCCGACGATCGAGTTGGCGCCACATTAATAAAGACTTCAAAACACACACGCTATCAAATATACGAAATCAACATAACAGATTTGTAGAAATGGCGATGATAACGATAATTATATTCTATGTAATCATAACATTCATATTGGATACGACAAGGATAAATAAAAACACAAATATAATTAGCTTCTTTATCTCGAACACAAGCTTGGCAATAATTGTAAACAACAGAGAGACAAAAATTCAGCTTCAAATTACCCATAATTGCATTTTTTTACTGCTCACAAAATTGTGGTATATATTTTCAGTTGAGAAGAAAGGCAAACCGAATATTAGGACTACTAGGCCACATCCATCTGCTGTATTATTAAGGCCCGCGACTGAAGGGAATCACCAACAATTTGTGACGTTTTCGATATTGGGAGCAGGGGTAGTTGTGTGTAAAATTACGTCAGCCATCTATAGCTCTCATAGCTGGAGACGTTACAAACTTTGGGTGATTCCTGGATCTCCCTCTCAGCCCGCAGGCTTTAGTAAAACTATAGATGGCTGAGGCTGGGCCCTATACTCCACCGCAAGACAGTATCTATCATCACAAAGAAATATCTTATACAGAATATATTCATTACCATATTGTAATATTAGGAAGAAATAATCATCATTTTTTGGCCATGTAAAGAGAAGGATATCGATCACTTTACCTATCTTGGAAGTTACATTGATCGAGAAGGGGATACGAGCAAAGAAATTAGAATCAGAATAGCTAAAGCAGCAATGTCTTTCACAAGCCTTGAAAAGTTGTGGAAATCAAAATTCATCAGCACAAACACAAAACTTAGACTATTCAAATCAAATGTACTATCAACCCTTACGTATGCGTGTGAAAGCTGGAAAACAACAAGAGATATAGAAACAAAGTTGAACGCATTCGAAAATAAATGTCTAAGGAAAATACTTGGTATAGCGTGGAAGGAATTCAAAACAAACAAGGAAATTAGAGAAATCGCCAATCAACCACTGATATCTTCAGTAATAAAGAAAAGACGATGGTCATATGTTGGACATGTGATGAGGAGAGATAATCACCGAATAGCAAAGCAAGTCCTCATGTGGGAAAGAACAGGTAATAGGAAAAGAGGAAGACCCAGAGAGACACTGAGAAGAACATTGATGAGAGAGGCAAGAGCAGCAGGAATTGGCTCCCTCAATGAGATAGAGCTGCTTGCACAGAACAGAGACAAATGGCGATATTTGATAAAATATATTTAAAAGAATTGAAAACTGCTAGAACAAAAATTCAGATAAAAGATGGAGTATCTTGGTCTACGCCCTATGGGCCGGCTACGGCTCGAAAGGTCAATAGATAGATGGAATGAGAAGAGAACAACTGGAATATATTGTAACAACTGGGAAAATTGAGGGACGAAGAGATAGAGGGAAGCAAAGAGAAAAGATACCGGACAGCTTAAGAGAATGGCTTGGCAGAAGGTCAACAACAGAAATGATAATTAACTGTCGTGATCGAAAGTTGTGGCGAGACATGATCACCTACGACAGCAGGCTTGATACTTGATGATGATAATGAATTACCATCTTGTGATACCAGTGGTCGCTCACTAGTCAACAGAAAAGGAAGCTAGTCACCACAGCAGTTTGAGAAAAAGCACTTAGTGTGGCCAGAAGAGACAACAAGATGAGTATGGCATAAGGGAGAGGAGTAAAGGCATCAAGATGCACATAGAAATGCGAAGCTACTGTAAAGCTGATGATAATAATGACATTTTTTTTTAAAAAAAGGATAAAGTGGTATGGTAACAGCTTTACGTAGGTGAGAAACAAAACAAAAGTAAAACGACGTTTCTGTCAAGTAGGCCTTCAGCTGGAACAATAAAGAACAATACACAAATATATAAGGATATACACAGACTTCTAATCTTCATTCCAACGTTGTGCTACTGGCAATGTCAGTCCTGGACCCTAGATGCAAGAACAATAAGAAAAATAACCACTACTTAGATGAAATGTGTCAGACGAATGACAGGAAGCAGTGAGAGATACGATCAGAAATGAAGAACTGAGGAAAAACCTAGGAATAGCTCCCTCCATAGAATACATAAAAGAAACAACAGATAAAATGGTTTGGCCACGTGACACGACAGAGAGATCAAAACACAACGAGCCCTCAATAAACATTGCGAGAATACCAGACCCAAGGGTCGACCACGAAAAAGATGGATCGACGGAATACTAGAAGCACTAGGAAACATAACAGCAGCAGAGGCGAATAGAAGAGCAAAAGACCGCAAATTATATCTCCACTCGACGCTGAAAGGCAAATGAGGAAGGAAAAAAGTAGAAGAAGATACACAGACATCTAACTCATCATCAGCATCATCAAGTACCGGGCCTACTGGCGTAGGTGATCATGTCTCTCCACAACTTTCGATCTCGGCAGCTATTTATCATTTCTGTTGTTGACCTTCTGCCAAGACATTCTATAAAGCTGTCTGTTATTTTTTCTCTTTGCTTCCCTCTATCTCTTCGTCCCTCAATTATTCCAGTTGTTACAATATATTCCAGTTGTTCTCTTCTCATTACATGGCCAAAAAATGATGATTGTTTCTTCCTAATATTGGAAATTAGCTCTCTTTTTGCTTTGACCTCTCTCAGAACATCTTCATTACTCTTCTTAGCTGTCCATGGTCCTCTCAACATTCTTCTATAAAACCACATTTCTACAGACTCCAGTGATTTTCTTGTCTGTTGTCCTATTGTCCATGCTTCGCATCCATATGTTAAGACTGGAGACATCTAACTACATGGCGATAATATGCTAGGCTCTTAAAAAAGGAAAATAAGTCACTGTCCTGTGGTTCGGATCTTAGTAGGCGCCTGACCAAGCTCCGGGTCACAAGGGAGGGGGGGGGGGGGGGTGTGTGACTTATTTTGTTATGATTACCAACAGATATCATCCTCGGGAAAACATCAACACTTAGAAGCAAGGGGGAATTGGTGCAGACCTAGAAAATAATGAATGATGACGACGGTGATGTAGATGATGACGATGAAAATAACGATAGTGGTGATGGTAACGATGATGATGACAACGGTGATGACGATAACGGTAATGATGATGAAGATGACGGCGTTGCTACTAATGAAGGTGGTGACAATGACGGATTATGTTAATGTCACGTGGCTGTTGCCTTTTAGACCCAAGATGATGAAGTTACGGCTTGCAGTGGCTTTCTTGATCTCCTGAGTTCTCATGGAGACGTCAAAACTTGTCCTGGCTAGAGGTACTGCAATACCCGGTCCCCTATTTCAACAGACCCAACAACTATGAATGAATTAAACAGCAGACAGCTCGATGAGCATTATACAAGAGAAACACATACACGCTACATTGAACTGGCCTGAAGATTACAAATTCCCTAAACGCTGGAAGACGACAAATATGAAGGAAAATAAAGTGAAGTAAGATTACTATAGTCTGTTTCAAAATTATTAGCCGCTACTTAATAATTAATATCTCTGTAACCACTTGATCGAAATTGTTCAAATTGTGCACATGACATAATAATCTCAATTTCCCCATGAATATATTTTTGCTCCTAATTAAAAACGTATGGTTTTAAATTCTCTTTATTTAATATATACAAATTTAATATCTCCTAGATAAACCATTATTTTATATGGTTTACCCCTTCATATTTCTGACCTATTTCGTTTGCTAATCTTTCACGTAATTCCCGTAATTTGTGCACTATCTCCGCACATTGTTGCTCTATATTTGAACGACAAGTAAATTTTGGATGTTTATAAACAGCTTCCGTTTCTATTCATTGGGGTTGTATATTAATTCCAAACAAGTTTAATTAAATTGACTTCCGTTTCCAAGATGGCGGAATTGAGTCACATTCTCTCTATCGCTGTAGAAATTCCGTTGGATTCTTATCAACTTCGGGTTTCCGTTCCAATTTTCTGCATTCCAGTCGAAATGATGTTCTACTTGTTATATCTGCGCCATTGAATTGGCGTTGCACGCACAGCAATGCTCCGTTTTGACAATTCAAGTGTTGTGAATGCGCCTTCCAACGTCTAATGTTGATCTGCGTTTTACGTCACACTAAGTGCTGTTCAGTGACCGCTTGATGGAGATGGTTGCCGCAAGTTATTTACAAGTTACAACGCATTAATGTGGTGTGCTCCGTCAAGTCAGTCAAGTCAGCGTCTTTGGGAAGTTTGTACCATGTTTCGTTCGTTGTAGACTGCATTCACTAGAGTAATCATGAATACATGGGCGCAGACATTTTGTGCGTGCTACGTCATCATATTGGATCATCGCGTGTCCCAAGACCGACCATGCGCTAATCTTGCGATCTTGCGTTTGGTGTGCATCGGGGATAATCTGACGACGAACTGTGTTTTGTATGTTCGGAGTTGGAGTTAAACACGATGTCATAACATCATCAAGCGCCATACATTTACTATGACGATCATCATTTTCAGGAGGACGTGATCTTCCGGGCAATGTGATGGATAGGCGGCAGGAACCATTGAAGGCTATGTCTGCAAAGTGTTCCTTGTTGCAGTTTCCTCATGTTCCAAGTCCGGCTTGTTGCAGGAGCTACTGAGTTAAGTGCTCTGTGCACACCGTGAGCTGTGTGTCTCATCCATTTTGATCATGTTTCGATACTCCAATTGTGTACGATGAATGATGATATCGTATGACAGAGAACAGTTGGCTGTGTTCACTTTCTGTGCGGTTTCGCCTTATGTCTTTTGGCGTGTGCTGAGACTGCTATGATGGGGACTACAGTTACCTTTCTTTGTTTGGAAGATGAGTTATAATTCGGATGATTCCACTGGCACGGGCGGTTGAGCAATTATGGATTTTAATTCGCTTGCAGTGATACCGAGGCCTTCAATAACCAATAACCAATAATTAATTCCAATAAAATTAGGATTATTGATAACTTCAAAGCAACCGTAATATATTACAACAACAAAATTAAGATTACTGATAACTTCAAAGCAACCTTAAATTATTACAACAACAAAATTAAAATTACTGATAACTTCAAAACAACCTAAATATATTACAACAACAAAATTAAGATTACTGATAACTTCAAAGCAGCCTAAATATATTACAACAACAAAATTAGGATTACTGATAACTTCAAAGAAACCTAAATATATTATAACAACAAAATTAAGATTACTAATAACTTCAAAGCAACCTAAATATATTACTACAACAAAATTAGGATTACTGATAACTTCAAAGCAACCTTAATTATATTCATCATCATCATCTAGTACCATTTCTAGGCACAGAAGGTTGGCTCCATTCTGCTCTGTCCCTTGCTTTGATGGTGCAGACTGTTTTTATGCTGATTAGTCCGTCTTTTGATGTTACGCGTCAGTGTTAGTCTTGGTTTTCCTCTGCCTCTTTTGTCCTGTATTTTCCCCTCCAAGATTACTTTTAGTAGGTTGTTGTGTCTTTTAGCATGGCCCAAAAATCGTATTTGTCTTGTTTGAATTGTGTTTAGTAGTTCTCTTTTCATTTATAGTTGTGTTAAGACTTCATCGTTTCTTTTATTTTCTTTCCATCTAATTCTACCTCTTCTTCTATATGTTCACATTTCAAAGGCTTCAATTCTCTGTTCTGTTTTCTTGTATAATGTCCATGTTTCAGCACCATATAGGAATGTTGAGAAGATATAACATTTTGCTATTCATAGTTTTAGCCCTGGTGTTATTTGTTTTGATGTTAGTACATTTTTCATGACAATAAAATTACTTTTTGCCATTCTTATTCTTGTGTTTATTTAAGTTTTATATTTTCCATCACTGGTTATAGAATGACCAAGGTAGTTGTAGTTCTGAACTGTCTCCATGTCTATTCCTTCAATTTTGATATCCACTTGAGGGTTTTGAGTATTTTCTTTGTTTATCATCATAGTTTTAGTCTTTTTTTATATTCATATCTAGTCCATATTTTTTGCTTGTCATGTTTATTTCATTCAGTAATTGTGTTAATTATATTGTACATGTATTTATAATTTTATTTGCTATATAAATTGTATTAATTTAATTATTTTCTTTTATCACTATTCATTTATACACGCATTACTATCTCGACAGGTTCTAGGCCGGCGGCGGCACACCATCTGCCAAATAACCGACTCAGCCAGCGGGATCATCACCCCTGCCGACCACCTAGCCAAAGCCAAGCAATACAACTACGTTCGCAAGTTCTCCGTGGACATATCCGCTCTGCAAGCCCAACTACAGAACCCAAAAATCTTCAGAGATGCTCCTTATCAATCAGACATTGATTTGTCGAGGAAACCAGCGTCGGAGCTTCCTAGCCCTCAAATTCCAAAACCACTTCTGCCGCTGAAGCCGTTGCCATGTGGTTTGGAAGAGAAAGAGGAACGGTTAGATAATAAGACAACTGGAAGTTTATGCGTAAATATTAACCCTCCTCCGGTTATTATGGTTTCTAATGATGACGCCTTTTTCAACAATGGTGGCGAAACGTCGCCTACCATAGAGAATGAAGCCGCGTTAAACGCCAAAGACGAGTGTGCTCATAAGGACATCCGCAGCTCTAATGAAGAACTATATGATCAACATAAAGCAACCACAGCGGTTCCGAAGCCGAATCTGCTGAACTTCAGTGACTCCACGGAAGAACATACATCAGCCCCGACGCTGGAAAGCGCGACCAGCGGTCCTAGTGACACAGAATCTGAAGGTCTGAAGATGACGCGTCTGACTATACTTATGTCCTTGGCATTCGTGCTGAACATGCTACCTGTTCTTGTTACAGAACTCATGGCCAGCAACATCACTAGGCATGCATTCATTAACATTTCCACGTGTACTCTAGCTGTGTCCACTATTCAGACAATCGTGTATCCTCACTTGATTGCGTCGTGTGATGAAGTGGTACATAAAGCCATCAGAAAACTGAAGAGGCGAGTGAAAGGCGTCTCGTGTTGTACGAGCATGGATTCCCAGACCCACACAGAGGACAGTTCCAGCACTGGTCAGCTCTAAGACTTATCGGCCGGCGTTAACATGGGCAAACATTCATCACATGGCCGTCACATCAAACGATGAAGTAGCGGAGTCACAGAAAAACTCAAGGATCGAGCGAACAACTCCACCTCTTCGCGGTGCCTCTAGTAACAGGCTAACCAGTCTAGTCTGGCCAAGCGTTTAGGGATCGAAGAAGAAAGGCAATAATGTACTCAGAAATATAGTGATAAAGTCGGATGTGTTGGGCTGAAAGGCGCAGCAAAATCGCAACACAGCGCATATACGCCAACTTAACGTTCTTTTAAGAATAGATGAAGAAGGGGACTAAAGTTGTATGGACGCTGCCATCCAAACCACAGTTTCGGCATTGCTCAGCTATAAGAAATCTAAGACTGACTAGTCAGTTTTCAGAGGTATATCGGGAAGGCGTAGGAGGACCTGCACAATTTATGTTCACTGATCTTGACACAATCAAATGAGTCGCTCATCACTTTCAGGGAAGGTACCGTCTAGCTTATTGGCCTCACTTGCCACAATCACCCCGTGGTTAATTTAGGAATATGGAGAGTCATCCTTCAGCAGGAGAAACAAAGGAATACCCCTTCGACGCTAGAAAGATGTTTATAAACATGACATGAGGGCTATAAGCAGGTCCAGGTGACAGCTATAAATAAATCTAGATGATAGCTTAGAAAGATCCAAGTGAAAGTTATAGACAGGTCCAGGTGAAAACTATAGACAGATACGGATGTAATGCTTAGAAAGACTCAGGTGAAAGCTATAGACAAAATCCAGATGAAAAAAAAAAATTAGGAAGATCCATGCAAAAAATATAGATAGATCCAGGTGAAAGCTATAGACAAATCCAGGTGAGAGCTATCGACAAAATCCAGATGAAAAAAAAATTAGAAAGATCCAGGCAAAAATATAGATAGATCCAGGTGAAAGTTACAGACAGATGCAGGTGAGAGCAGACAGTAAATTCTAGTCCGAGTGTAGGCCAACTCAGTGTGAGAAAAAATGCCGATACGAGGCAACCACAAACAAAAAGAAAGTAGTATACACAAGCACTACACCCATAGTCTCCCTAGACTGATGGTATTATACCACCGCTATTAAAGTGCGCAACAAAAACGGCACATGGGCATCGCCAATGCTACAAACTAAACGTAAATTGGCAATCAACATAGGCGTACCACTGCTTTCTGTAAAACCCATTCTAACTAACGAGTTCAAATGTGTTCGGAAAAAGAAACTACTTAAATAAACATTCAATTACTAACTATATCTAATACAGGGTGTTTATAAAGTCTCACTACACTTGGTATCTAGGTCAATTTGAAAAAAAAATGTTTATGACGTCATCACAATATGTGCTCCCACTGTCAATGAAATTTGTTGAATAAGTTTATTGCTACTGGAAATGTGGAAGATGCTCCACGATCTGGTAGGCCTGCTGTGAATGATGAAATATGTTTAGATATCCAAGACAGAATCCTTAAAAGTCCAGACAAGTCATTAAGAAAACTGTCGCAACAAGTGAACTTACCATTGAGCACATATTGTGATGACGTCATAAACATTTTTTTTCAAATTGACCTAGATACCAAGTGTAGTGAGACTTTATAAACACCCTATATAATAGCCACACAATTTGAGAGTCATTTATTCTCTTCACTGGTTAAAACATTTTCATTTAAATTTTAACAAAAACAACAATGGGACTCAGTTTTAAGAATGAACAGCAACAGTGAATACAAGTGGTATGGAAACTAGAGAAAAACCAAAAATCAAATAAATAAATAAACAATATATGTGTGTTGATGATAACTAACCACGTGGTTGTATTATCAATATATGTGTGCGTTGGTATGTAGACCATCTATAAGTATAGATCACTGGGTCCCAAAATTTTGGCACACGCGGCTCTCCTTCCCATGATGATCCATACGTCGCTCTCAAGGCGGTTTTTTTTTTTTTTTTCGTTCGCCAGCTTCGGAGGGACTCATATTTTTTTCAGTCCATGAGCAATTGACGTTTCAAGCCGGGTCTCACTGCTGAGACCAGGGGTGGTTGCCGCAGGAAGAAATCATAAATAAAAATCCCAACCGGCGCGGCCGGGATTTGAACCCACAACCTCTCTGTCTCGAGGCCGGCGTCTTGCCACGAGATCAACCAGGCAACCCTAATGGCAATTGTCGTATGTCTGATGATCTCTGATTTCCTAAATCGGATACTTTTCATTTCAATCATTTCTCTTTCTGACTGAAGACGGGCGGAAATTACAGTTCTCCTCGCGATTAACGATTTGTAGCTATAATTTATAGCTCTTGCAGTTTTTAGTTGTTTCTTAATTCCATGATAGAGCCTTACTTAGTATTGTTCTGAGTAGCAGTTGTCTAGGTCTGCCTTGTTTTCTTTTACCAGAAGGTTTCCACGTGAATAGTAAAGTAAAAAGTAAAGTGCCCCCGTCACGCCAAGTGGCGTATAGGAAATATGGTGTTAGTGACCATATATTTTACAGACCTTCAGCACATGATTTGTGGGGTAATGTGGTCGGTATTACACCCGTGCTGCGTTACTTTCCCAGAAAAATCCGGTACCCATTTAAGGCTGGGTGAATCCGGAAGCCGTCGGTTGGGATCGAACCCTACCCCTTGTCCGTTGTAGTCCAGTTCACTAACCACTGAGCTATCGCGGCTCCCCTTTCCACGTGAATGCCTGATGTAAATATCTTGTTTTCATTCATTTTCAGCATATTGCAATGGCGCCGCATGGAGCCACTGCCGACACTCTGGAAACCACTGATACTGAGTAATAATGGCAAGATGACAGCAAATTCCATAACCTGTTGTTTTCTTGTGTACAGGATTATCGTCACTGTATTTGGATAAAACAAACTTAACAGTGAACGTGCACGCTGCCTTGGTAAGAAAAAACAACATTAAATAGGAAGTGACAAACATGGATGTCCAGCATGCAGCGCTTTAGCCTTGTATCCATTATGGCAACACTGAGGCGTCGAAGATAAGGGTGGCTGGGACTGTTACAAGAACGAACAACAACCGCGTCACCTGATAAATATTGTATGGGGAGCTTATAGAAGGGAAAGGTCATTAGACAGACAAAGCAGTGATACAATAATGTATGTCAGGAATTCCTGAACGAATGATATAAACTCAAAAAAGCTTGCAGTTGATCGTATCACACGGAGAGGATATATATATATATATATATAATAAAACGGCATGATAATACTGGACAAAGAAATGAACTCAAAGTTCATCATCATGTGTCCCACTGGTTGACGTGGGCGATCATGTTCCGCATTTCTTTGTCCTCGGTGCATCCAATTCTGACTGCTTGCCGTGCCATGAACCAATCTATCTAGTATCTTCTCTCTTTTTGTGGTCCGCAATCTCCCTTTCCCTTTCTCATGACATACCATAAAATATGTCAACATTTCTTTCTGATATTTCGTAGAGCTCTCCTTCTTCTTTTTTTTTTCCTCTTTGAGAATTTCTTCATTTGACTTTTTGAAGCCAGAATTATTCATAAGGGTAAAAGGCAAAATAAAAGATGTGTGATCCCTGGACATCAAATTGCCTTGGTCACTCCACAGCCGGACCAACCATTTCAATATTGGCCACGAGAGGAGCTGCTCGACAAATCATTCCGCAGTTACAATTGAAACTCAACAACTTCCTGTTTCCACCCGTCTGTGAAGACACAACAGTCATATATATGGATAATCTTTATTGCAACTCACATATTTATCCAGAAGATCATGCATGAAGACATAAAGATGTTCGCAGAATACACGAGCTCCGTGACATCAGTCCAGAGTAAAGTCAGAATGATAGTTACAACTATTTCAATCCTGGAAGTCAATTTAAATAATGAGATATGCAACAACAGTGTAGTGCGTTTCTCTCCCCTTTGTTGGTGTCTACTTGATTTCATGTCATCAATTTAGTATTGTTTTCTTTACTCAACATGAAATCAGCAATAATATGGCAAATGAGTCATCACTGCTACACGTCCGTTCTTGTTTCAAAGAGTAGCTTCGTGGATTACCGTTTATCAGCAGTTCATTCCTTTCTATGTTAAGTAACATTTGTATGTCACGTAATGTTTCTATGTTAGATAACATTCCTATGTTAAGTAACCGTTGTATGTCACGTAACGTGTCTATGTTAAGTAATATTCCTATGTTAAGTAACCGTTGTATGTCACGTAACGTGTCTATGTTAAGTAACATTTCTATGTTAAGTAACCGTTGCATGTCACGTAACCTGACTATGTTAAGTAACCGTTGTATGCCACGTAACATGTCTATGTTAAATAACATTTCTATGTTAAATAACACTTCTATGTTAGATAACCCTTCTAATTTACGTCAGTAAGGGCCCATTACATATATGAAGGTGTATGGGGAATAACTAAATCCTTTGGCACAGCTGGGTGATGTGTTTTCTATGTTAAATAAGTAAAGTATACCTGTTATACCAAAGTTTTTATGTTAAAATGGTCAGTGTTTTATGAGTCTCGAACCAGAACTGACCGAATGTGGTCGCCGGGATAACAACTACCAAACCTGGCCACGGGATTATAGGAACAAGACAAGAAGGCAAGCCGGGGTCTTTACAATATACTTTCTGGTGAAGTTAAATGTAACGTTATTGAAGACGGGGTATGTACGCAACAGGGTACGCACAGGTGACAAAAATCAGGACATGCAAAAACGAGCTCTGACCTTTCAATTGACTCCTCTAACAATATGGTGTAGTTTCTATCCCCATAACGACAACAGGACAGTACATCAAAGACAACGTAAAATAATAAAATATATAGTTAATGTATGACAGATATAGCAGCATAGCCATAGTGTGAGAACGGAGCAACGAAGGCGGAGACGAAGAGAATATTTCAGATCTATCTTTCGTTCGCCTGAAGTATTGTCTATATCTGCAATGTCGTTTCCTGTATAAATGTTACTGTCTTTTGTAATTCTTGCAGTGGCCCATATAGTTTTGTCTGTAGTGTTGTATCTATGTAAAGTAAAAAGTAAAGTACCCCCGTCACGCCAAGTGGCGTATAGGTAATATGGTGTTAGTGACCATAAATTTAACAGACCGTCGACACATGATTTTTGGGGTAATGAGGTCAGTATTACGCCCTTGCCGCTTTACTTTCCCAGAAAAAAATCCGGTACCCATTAAAGGATGGGTGAACCCGGAAGCCGTCGGTTGGGATCGAACCCTACCTCTTGTCCTTTGTAGTCCAGTTCACTAACCACTGAGCTATCGCGGCTCCGTTGTATCTATGGGCCAATGGATTTTCCCCAGTCTACTATATTCAGTACGAATATTTCAGACAAAATACATCCACTACCAACGACTAAACTTCAGCAAAGAAATTAATTCATCATCATTATTGAGTGCCGTCTCCGCATAGAGCGTTGGCTACCTTGGAGCGCCATTCCGCACTATCTCTTGCTTTGATAGTGCAGGTTGTCATAGGCTGACTTGTCCATCTTTTGATGTTGCTCGTCCATGTTAGTCTTAGTCTGCCTTTGCCTCTTTTACCTTGTATTTCCCCGTACAAGATTACTTCTAGAAAGCTGCTGTGCCTTTCAACATGCCCCCAAAATTGTATTTGTCTTTCTTCAATTGTGTTTTGTAGTTCTCTTTTCATTTACAGTTGTTTTAAGAATATAAGATTTATTTTCTTTCCTTTATATCCAATTCTTCTCATACTTCTATAAATCCACACTCCAAAGTCTTAAATTTTATGTTCTCTTTTCTTGTCTAATGTCCATGTTTCTGCACCATACAGGAATGACGGAGAAGATATAACAATATATAAATTTAGAATAATTAGAAAACGTCGATCGAAACCGCTGATAAATAGCGCGAGCGGAACCAGTGAGTTAATGTCACAATCTGCAGAATGGGAGGGACGGTGTCACCGTTTTGGTCTGCTCCAAGAGCACTGATTTTGGTTGTTATGTATATCTTCTTTGTTTCTCCCGTAGAACCTTAATCAGCTCTCATTCACCAGCCTGGACTCAAGCCACGGATCCTGTCAACAAAGTTGCCGGTGCTGTTGTGTTAATGTATCCAAATATACCAAAAAGTGAAAATTGAAAAAAAAATTAGCAAAAATAGTGTTTTTAACTATAAACCACTGCCTTAAACAATCTACCTGCCGACATTCACATTGGTTTTCTCTAGGCAATGAATCTACCCACGGCTCAGCTATTTAGCATTGATACTTTAGTTTGACATGG
This sequence comes from Megaustenia siamemsis, assembly GCA_032433765.1. Taxonomy (NCBI): domain Eukaryota; kingdom Metazoa; phylum Mollusca; class Gastropoda; order Stylommatophora; family Ariophantidae; genus Megaustenia; species Megaustenia siamemsis. Next base: position 11,849,281 of record JAVIAB010000102.1, read on the forward strand.
TTATCTACTTTCGTCACACACATAACCTGTATATGATTATCCTACGGATCAGTGAAGTTAAATAAAAGGAGTAAAAAAAAGTAAAGTACCCCCGTCACGCCAAGTGGTGTATATGGAATATGGTGTTAGTGACCATAAATTTTACAGACTTTCGGCACATGATTTTTGGGGCAATGTGGTCGGTATTACGCCCGTGCCGCTTCACTTTTCTCAGAAAAAAAAAATCAGGTACCCATTAAAGGCTGAGTGAACCCGGAAGCCGTCGGTTGGGACCGAACCCTACCCCTTGTCCTTTGTAGTTCAGTTCACTAACCACTGAGCTATCGCGGCTCCCAAATAACAGGAGTAATATGATAATAACGTAAAATAAATATTTGTGGTTTTAAACAATACAGAATATTTTACACTAGAAGGTGTAAACATAATGACAACAAATTAAATGGTTGGTTCATCAAGAAAGAATGACAAGAGATTCTATACCACATAAAACATTATAAAAGAGGAACAAGAAAATCGCGATAGAATAAGAGTAAGGTAAAGAATCGGCAAATTAGCACGCGAATTGTCATCCATTTGTGATCAGCCGCCTACCCAGAAGTGTTCGGAGACTTGTGGATAGTGTCGCTTCAAGCATCGAAACTCACGACACGAGGCGGCATTCCTCACCTTTCCAGATTACTATGCCCTGGTATCCATTTCTGCCAGCGGCTGGGTCGACCGCGGGTTTTTTTTTCCCCAACCACGAGTACAACTAACTCAGACTGCTTCCAGAAGGAATCAGAACACAGGTTGTCCGAAGGTTGGTAGCAAGTGGGGTGGTTTTTCCAACTAGGCTACCGAGGCCCCAGAATAAGAGTAAGATGGAATAATGACATCCAAGAAACGCTACAATAACATCATATAAAATAAACATGACACTCTATCTAACAGCTACATTAGTAGAGAGGCGAGAGCCAAAAGATTGCGTTTCGGCAAAAGCTTTCGTCAGGTGTACAATAAAACAAAATATGCAGCAACAATATATTGTTTTGTACCTGATGAAAGTTTTTGTCGAAACGTTTTTTTTTTGTTTCACCTCTACTAATTTAGCTGCTAGATATATTTTTTTTAATTGTACATGTTTTATGCTGCTCTAGTCGCGGTCCGGTATAGAATTTTTATGTATTTTTATATTTGTGGTTATGTTGTTACAACGATATCAAGCGGTAATGGTTGAGTCTACTAGAAAGAACTAGAATATAGTATCTACTCCTACATCCGGAGGGCTAAAAGAGGATGTGGAGAAAGAGAGAGATAAACATATTAGATCGTGGTGGTGGGGTGGGGGGGGGAAGATGCACGTCAGCAACGGGGCTAAAAGCAGTGAACGACTCATAGCTGACGGCTTCAGACATGATCGGTGAAACAAAACTATCCAGATCCTACTCCAGCTCCTCGTGGTGCCCCTTGAAACAGACTAACCTGTCCAATCGGCCCAAGTGAGTAGGGATCGAGCCCGAAAGGCAACCTGGAGTTTAAAAATGTCGTGCTGGTGTCGGATGATTTGGGACGAAAGTCATCACGCTTCTACTGAAAACCAAAACACAACAAATATATGCGCACTTAACGTCCTTTTAAGGGTGGACGACGAAGAGTGCTATTTATTTCTTTAGCAACCATCGAGAAAATGCCAGAAATAAAAAGAGAGATTACATGGCTTCATATTAGTCAATATGTAATAATAAATGTATGAATTCTTCTCACAAGTATTCATCTTACTAACATACCATTAACACATATTAATTAAGCTGTAATAATGCTCAACACACCGATCTCTCAAAAACGTTGCGAGAAAACCAGACCCAAGAGTAGACCACGAAAAAGATGGCTCCACGGAATATTTGAAGCACTAAGAAACATCAGAGAAGCAGAGGCGAACAGAAAGAGCAAAAGACTGTAACTTATATATCTCCCATCGACGTTGAAAGACAAATGAAAAAAGAAAAGAAGAATTAAGCTGGAAAATCCAAACAGTTATGTCCAGTCACAAACTGGAACCGAGTGCCGCGATAGCTGAGTGGTTAGTGAACTGGACTACAAAGGACCCTGATCGACGGCTTCTGGGTTCACCCAGCCTTAAATGGGCACCGGAATTTCTTTTGTTCTGCGAAAGTAAAGCAGCACGGGCATAATTTCGATCACATTACCACAAAAATCATGAGCCGGAGGTCTATAAAAATGATGGTCACTAACACCATATTCCCTATACGCCACTTGGCGTGAGGGGACTCTCTACTTTATTTACTTACAAACCTAACCACTATTATTAAAGAATGAGAAACATGTATGAGGGACATGTATGAGGAAACATGTATGAGACTCACAACTCCACACAAAAGAGCGTGACAATTTCTGAGGATAGCCGCGAAAAAGCCACTTTCAGGAAAAAGCAAACAGCCGTGACACAGGTGAAAAAGCCATTCAGTATAAAGTTCTCTGAGTTTAGTCAATCATAAAGAGATACGTTCACTCAATGAACAACTCATCAGCGAGGGGGTCCTCATAATTGGCCCTCAATTTGACAGCGAGTAGTCGAGCTACGAGCCAAGTTTCGTTTCCTAGGCTTTTGTTATATGCCAAATACAAACGAAAAATGGGTAGTGAGTTTATATGGAAAATAAGGGTGACATGTTATGGCATCGCAAACACCATAATGGCCTTGAGAAAAAAAGTAGGTGGGCTACGGGTTCTTGGAAAGTGGAGAAGAGTGCGACTTAGAGTGTAACAGTAACAGGTGTAAAAGACAAGAATATAGCGACAGCAAGGAGCAGTAATAAGTAGGGTTGAAAGTTCTCTGGACAGCTAAAAAGACCAATGAGGAAATTATCATTGGCCAACACAAAAAGGGAGCTCCTAAGAAGCATTAGAAAGAAACAATCAACAATTTTTCGGGCACATCACGAGAAGTGGAAAGTTGGAATACTTGGTTACAACTGGCAACAACAAAAAAGAAACAGAGAAAGAGAGATCTCGGACTACAAAGAGAGAAAATACTATATAGCTTGGTTTCTTGGCATGGAAAACAGTCAACAACAGAACTGATACGACGCACGGTGGATAGAAGATTGTGTAAGGACATGATCTCCTACGCCAACCAGTATGGCACATGATGATGATGAATAAGAAGAGGGCTGGGTAGTCTATAGTGGTACGATGCCGGCCTCGCGACAGGATAAAACCTGGGTTCAAAGCCTACACACACACACACACACACGCATGCACACACACACGCACGCACACACACACACACACACACACACACACGCGCGCGCGCACGTCTTTCAAAAATATGAAAAATTAATCGGTGATATCTTTATGACGTTACCTCCCACTGATCTCTTTTGGTAATGAGACCTCATGTCTATCACTCCCGGATATCATATACTCTGTAATAAACAACACATCCAGCGTGCACTTGCGCACGTTAAAGAACTGGAAATTTACCATCGAAACGTGTAGACCATTTCGACTCCCCAGCAGATGGCTCATATTCTGGTACTTTCTAGAAACCAAGCTGTCGGTACACTAGACAAGTTGAACACATTGAAATTCGTCCTCTATTTTTTGTAGATATTCCACCTGCGCTGTCTGAGAGCTAAGGAGAGTAGAAGATAGTCATCAGTATAGTTAAAGTGATTCTACAGATGATGTGATGAAAAGGCGCATCACAACAGCTGAGCTGGAAGTTGTCAGCGACCCAGAGCTGATGGCTTTCGCCAGGATCGGTGAACCTGAACCATCCAGGCCCAGAACTACATCTTTGCGGTGACTCCAGAAACAGACTGGCTAGGCAAGGAACGAAGAGGAAAGACAACCCGGTACTCAAAAATAACATACTGAAGTCGGATTGTTGGGTCTAAAGGCGCAAATACCACAGTTTTATTGCAAACTACAACACAACGTGTTTACGCCCATTTAACGTCCTTCTAAGGACGGATGACGAAGAGGACATCCGATTCCTTTAGTAGTGATCGTATGGACGACAGAAAGTCACACGAAGAACAAGATTCTACAAGTGATAGAAGTAGACGTTAGCTGTGTTACAGGTGATAGAAATAGACGTTAGCTGTTGTTACAGGCGATAGAAGTAGACGTTAGCTGTGTTACATGCGATAGAAGTAGACGTTAGCTGAGTTACAGGTGATAGAAGTAGACGTTAGCTGTGTTACATGCGATAGAAGTAGACGTTAGCTGTGTTACAGGTGATAGAAGTAGACGTTAGCTGTGTTACATGTGATAGAAGTAGACGTTAGCTGTGTTACAGGTGATAGAAGTAGACGTTAGCTGTGTTACAGGTGATAGAAGTAGACGTTAGCTGTGTTACAGGTGATAGAAGTAGACGTTAGCTGTGTTGCAGGTGATAGAAGTAGACGTTAGCTGTGTTACAGGTGATAGAAGTAGACGTTAGCTGTGTTACAGGTGATAGAAGTAGACGTTAGCTGTGTTACATGTGATAGAAGTAGACGTTAGCTGTGTTACAGGTGATAGAAGTAGACGTTAGCTGTGTTACAGGTGATAGAAGTAGACGTTAGCTGTGTTACAGGTGATAAAAGTAGACGTTCGCTGTTGTTACAGGTGATAGAAGTAGACGTAAGCTGTGTTACGTGTGATAGAAGTAGACGTTAGCTGTGTTACAGGTGATAGAAGTAGACGTTAGCTGTGTTACAGGTGATAGAAGTAGACGTTAGCTGTGTTACATGTGATAGAAGTAGACGTTAGCTGTGTTACAGGTGATAGAAGTAGACGTTAGCTGTGTTACAGGTGATAGAAGTAGACGTTAGCTGTGTTACAGGTGATAGAAGTAGACGTTAGCTGTGTTACATGTGATAGAAGACGACGTTTGCTGTGTTACATGTGATAGAAATAGACGTTAGCTGTTGTTACAGGTGATAGAAGTAGACGTTAGCTGTGTTACATGCGATAGAAGTAGACGTTAGCTGTGTTACAGGTGATAGAAGTAGATGTTAGCTGTGTTACATGTGATAGAAGTAGACGTTAGCTGTGTTACAGGTGATAGAAGTAGACGTTAGCTGTGTTACATGTGATAGAAGTAGACGTTAGCTGTGTTACAGGTGATAGAAGTAGACGTTAGCTGTGTTACATGTGATAGAAGTAGACGTTAGCTGTGTTACATGTGATAGAAGTAGACGTTAGCTGTTGTTACAGGTGATAGATTTAGACGTTAGCTGTGTTACATGTGATAGAAGTAGACGTTAGCTGTGTTACAGGTGATAGAAATAGACGTTAGCTGTTGTTACAGGTGATAGAAATAGACGTTAGCTGTTGTTACAGGTGATAGAAATAGACGTTAGCTGTTGTTACAGGTGATAGAAACAGACGTTAGCTGTGTTACAGGTGACAGAAGTAGACGTTAGCTGTGTTACGGGTGATAAAAGTAGACGTTAGCTGTGTTACAGCAGAGAGAGTAGCATATTCTGTGAAGTACTGTTACACAAGGGAGCCACGATAGCTCAGTGGTTAGTGAACTGGACTACCACGGACAAGGGGCAGGGTTCGATCCCAACCGACGGCTTCCGGGTTCACCCAGCCTTAAATGGGTACCGCATTTTTTTCTGGGAAAGTAAAGCAGCACGGTCGTAATACTGACCACATTACCCCAAAAATTCATGTTCTGAAGGTCTGTAAAATATAGGGTCACTAACACCATATTTCCCTATACGCCACTTGGCGTGACGGGGGTACTTTACTTACTGTTACACAATAGAACAATGCAGGTAATAAATACCTTTAGAAAACAACGCCAATAGTCATCTACAGTCCAACGAAAACCAGACCACAACATGTGACAGGTAAAAGAGTGCCAATGTGTGGAGAACGATTGATGAAATTAGTGTTGTCGATGAACCAACTTAGGAGAAACATAAACCAGAACTCACACAGCTCACCTTAGACAGAAACAGCCTCATTAATACAGTCGCCACTGATATGTCTGAGCCTGCCCGCTGAGGGGGTTTTCCCGGAAACACCCCGATGCTTGTGACGTCTTGAGCTATGCCAGGTATATACGGCTGACGTCATTTTACCCACAACCGCCCCTGCTCGCAATGCTAAAAACGTCACAGCTTCTGGGCGGTGCATCCTCAGCGGGCAGGCTCAGAAATATTGATGGCTACGATTGATACACATGACATAAGGCTAGCGATGCAGTGGATCCTGGGATACTCCAACACACCAAGAAATGATAAGGCCGATACATTAGCTAAGAGAGGATCCAGAGAGACTCAGTTTAACACCGACATCTCTTTAAACACAGCCAAACAAATAATAAGACTCCAATAGTAGTGAAAATGGCTGAATGCGTGAGCCATGGGAAAACGGAACAACAGAAAACGGTTTAAATACATGACTGGGCCCAAACCCTCATGACAACATTAACAACCTAAAAGGAAGAGACCAAACCGCCATCTTCAGACTGAGAACTGGTCATGTATCATTGAACAACCACATCAATAGAAAACAACGAAACGAAACTCCAGCAAGTCCACTCTGTGAACACCCACATGAAACAGATGAACATCACCTTTTTGGCCGTCTGAAGCTCACCAATATAAGAGCGACTCTACTTTCTCAAAGACCTGATAAATGGAAAACTTTGTACGGAACTACAAAGTAAAGTAAAAAAAAGTAAGGAGCCTCGTCACGCCAAGTGGCGTATAGGGAATATGGTATTAGTGACCATAAATTTTACAGACCTTCAGCACATGATTTTTGGGGTAATGTGGTCGGTATTACGCCCGTGCTGGATTACTTTCCCAGAAAAATCCAGTACCCATTTAAGGCTGGGTGAACCCGGAAGCCATCGATTGGGATCGAACCCTACCTCTTGACGGAACTACAAGGGAACTCAAAAATACCTGCAGATATCACTACATGAGATTGGGCCGAAGTGTGTCCCTAAAAAGGCTGCTGGTACAATAACAACATGAAACTATTTTGATGTTAAGAAAACTTTGATGTTCAAATCAAGAGTTGATTTAATCTACACGTCGATTGTTACATGATGTTTTTATTGTGAAGATCGTACAACTGACGCGCTGAAAACATTAATCAAGAGCTCTAGTACAAACAATCATGGAATCAAGATTTGTAGAAATCTCCACATTCATTGTGATACTACTGCTACTGTTGTTCTTGTGTTTGATCTGTCAATTATGGTCCAGTTTTGCCGCCCATACAGTTTACTACCAAATAGGAGACGTTGTTTGTCATGCTCCAGGCACAAACATTTGATTGTTGCACCTATAACCAGTTGTTACGATCCCGTAACTCCTCCAATGTTGACATTTTATTATTGACATTCAAGTTTCCACAGTAAATAATGAAAACCCCAATGTTAAGTATATTGATGTTTCCATTCCAATAACTTCACATATATCTACATTCTTGCTTCCTCCTCAATAATAACCTCACATTATCTACATTCTCGCTTCCCTCATCCTCAATAATAACATTACATTATCTACATTCTTGCTTCCTCCTCAATAATAACCTCACATTATCTACATTCTCGTTTCCATCCTCTCAATAATAACCTCACAGTATCTACATTCTCGCTTCCCTCATCCTCAATAATAACATTACATTATCTACATTCTTGCTTCCTCCTCAATAATAACCTCACATTATCTACATTCTCGCTTCCCTCATCCTCAATAATAATATTACATTATCTACATTCTTGCTACCTCCTCAATAATAACCTCACATTATCTACATTCTCGCTTCCCTCATCCTCAATAATAACATTACATTATCTACATTCTTGCTTCCTCCTCAATAATAACCTCACATTATCTACATTCTCGTTTCCCGTGTTACCAGACTTGTGTGAGGGCGTGCATTGTCATGTTGAAGCAACAAATCTGCAGATGGCTTATTAGGCGGAACTCTGTGGAACCGATTTTTGAGTTTTGTCAGTGTATTGATGTAAGCTGTCGAGTTGATTGTCTCACCTCTTGTCATTACATCAACAAGAATCACACCATCAATGTCCCAGAAGACAGTGATCATCACCTTTCCGGCTGATGGAGATGTTTTAAATTTTTTTCTTTTGGTGACTGCGGATGATGCCATTCCATTGACTGCATTTTTGTTCCAGGCTCATAATGATGTGCCCACGTTTCGTCACCGGTAACAATTTTTGACAAAAACATTTCTCCTTCAACACCGAAACGCTCCAACAATTCAGAACAGAATGTTTTCCTTTGAACTCTGTGATCATTTGTTAGGCACCGAGGAACCCATCGAGCGCAAATCTTTAAATATCCGAGAGTTTTAAAAATTGCGATTGCACTTCCCTTGCTGACTGTAAGCTGCAATGCCAATTGCTGACTAGTGATACGCCTATCCTTACGAATAATGACATCAGCCCGGTTTAACATGTCTGTGCTGGTAGCCGAGGCAACACGTCCAGAACGCGGTAAATCATGCAGCTCCACTCGTACACTTTCTGCAGCTTTAATTCTCTGAACCCAGCGACTAACTGTGCTCCTATCGACTGCAGAACATTTGTACACTGCACACAGTCGTTTATGAATCTTTGCCACAGTTTCTTTTTCCGCAACCAGAAATTCTATGACAATTCGCTGTTTGTAACGGACATTGTTGACAAGCTCCATTTTAACGGTTCATAGATTGCGTAATATTTATCAGAATGCTGTGCAATTTGGTACACATAATTGGAACATGTCATATTCCAAGTGTGCAAAATTTCATATTCCTATCTTTATTATTAGCCGAGAAAAAAATTGGTGTGCATTACTTTTTGACCTCCCCTCATATTTATCGTTACCTATAATAACCAATAATTAAAGCAGGTAAATGAATTTAAATATTTGGGAACTTTGTTAATCTCAGACGGAAGATGTACAAAAGAGGTGAGATGCAGAATGGCTCAGGCAAAAGCAGCTTTCCAAAAAATGAGGAAGATACTATGCAATCTTTAGACAATCGAAACAAGAAAAAGAGTTCTTAAATGTTACGTAGAGTCAGTCGAAATGTGGTTTTACTGAAGAATGTTGAGAATACAATGGACAGCTAAGAAGAGTAATGAAAACGTTCTGAAAGAGGCCAAAGCAAAAAGGGAGCTAATTTCCATTATTAGGAAGAAACAATCATCATTTTTTTGCCATGTAATGAGAAGAGAACAGCTGGAATATATTGCAACAACTGGGAAAATTGAGGGACGAAGAGATAGAGGAAGGTAAAGAGAACAAATACCAGACAGCTTAAGAGAATGGCTTGGGAGAAGGTCAACAACAGAAATGATAAATAGCTGTCGAGATCAAAAATTGTGGAGAGACATGATCACCTACGCCAGCAGGCCCGGCACTTGATGATGATGATGATGATAATAACCAAGTACCGTGCTTGTTGGCGCAGGCGATCGTGTTTCCTAACAACTTTCCATCTCGAATATTGATATCATTTCTGTTCTTGCCTTTCTACCAAATAATTCACTTAAATTAGCTGTAATTTATTATTATTATTTTGTTCTCTGTCTTTTTTTCCCTCACTTTACATGATATCACACTACTATTTCGACTGTTTTTCTCCTCGAAAGTCACAAAAAATTATGACTATTTCCTGCATTTAATAATAACCTGTATTTTTATATTTGAATTGACTCTTTCAGAACGATTTTGTCAATATTTGTTTCTTTAATTGCTCGTTGAATTTTCAAAATGTGTCGGTAAAACCACATTTATGTGGCCTACGAGGATTTTTTTTTTTTTTTTTTTTTTTTTTTGGTCTGCTGTACATGTTTCACTTCCATGTGTCAAGTCTGGCTTCACATAACAGTGCAGAGCTTTTTTCTTCTTTCTGTATGACAACTTCTGTAATTATTATGTATTGCTACACACAAAAGTTATATGATAGTCCTACGATATCGGATATCACTATCCAGAGAGAGAGCTAGACATCGGATCTTACTACCCAGAAAGAGCTAGACATTGGATCTTATTACCCAGAAAGAGCTAGACATCGGATCTCACTATCCAGAGAGAGCTAGACATCGGATCTTACTACCCAGAAAGAGCTAGACATCAGATCTCACTATCCAGAGAGAGCTAGACGTCGGATCTTACTACCCAGAAAGAGCTAGACATCGGATATCACTATCCAGAGAGAGCTAGACATCGGATCTTACTACCCAGAAAGAGCTAGACATCGGATATCACTATCCAGAGAGAGCTAGACATCGGATCTTACTACCCAGAAAGAGCTAGACATCGGATCTTACTACCCAGAAAGAGCTAGACATCGGATCTTACTACCCAGAGAGAGCTAGACACCGAATCGCACTGCCCAGAGAGAGAGCTAGACATCGGATCTCACTATCCAGAAAGATCCAGACATCGGATCTCACTATCCAGAGAGAGCTGGACATCGGATCTCACTATCCAGTGAGGGCTAGATATCGGATCGCACTGCCCAGAGAGAGCTAGATATCAGATTTCACTGCCCAGAGAGGGATAGATATCGGATCTCACTACTTAGTGAGGGATAGACATCGAATTTCACTACCCAGAGAGAGCTAGACATCGGATCTCACTACCCGAAGAGGGATTAATATCGGATCTCACTACCCATAGAGGGATAGATATCGGATTTCACTATCCAGAGAGGGATAAATGTCGGATCTCACTACCCAGAGAGGGATAGATATCGGATCTCACTACCCACAGCCCAGGGATGGGTAAAGCCACGAAGAAACCACGGATTCGATGTTTTTTTTATTCCACCACCTGTAGTGGAAATCGAACCTGGGACGTTCTTGTACAGAGGCCGACGTCTTCCCTGTAGACCACCCAAACCAAACGCTTGCTCTAAAGGCCAGCCAGACAAATGAGCGCAACTTTAATGTTCCTCCAATAAGGGACTGCTACTCGGAAACACAGTGAGTTGTTTGTCATGTGAAACAGATGGGCCGGACCGTTAAATCTCCCGATCGTGTTTACGACCGCGACTGCTTGGTTTCATGTCGCCATCAAGAGTTCTGGTTCACAAATGCGCAGTCTGTAAAGGTGATATCGTCTACGGCTGCTTGACTCACATATAAATGTGGAAATTTTAGGTTTGGCTTTTGAAAGGGTTAGAATATTTCTTCGTTAATATAAAGGTGTACCGTTATCTCTTAGGGACGGAAAGAAATCAAAAGGCACACCAGTGTTTACATATAAGGCAAACGTGTTTCTGGAAGCCGCGATAGCTCGGTGGTTAGTGAACTGGACCACAAAGGACAAGAGGTAGGGTTCGATCCCAACCGACGGCTTTTGGGTTCACCCAGCCTTAAATGGGTACCGGATGGTTTTATGGGAAAGTAATGCGGCACGGGCGTAATACCGACCACATTACCCCAAAAATCATGTGCTGAAGGTCTGTAAAATGTATGGTCACTACCACCATATTCCCTATACGCCACTTGGCGTGACGGGGCCTCTTTACTTTTACAAACGTGTTTCTCATTGATACTTTGGTGATTTGCTCATGTGTGTCTTTCCTGAAAGATAAAATACACACATTTCTTCTATTTTACTTTCGATGTGATTAGAAGAAGCTGAATTTTAACATTTGTGGTTAAAAACTGAGCATCGCATACCCCGAAACTCTCAGATTTGTACCATTGCTGCAGGCATTAATTATTCAAATATTATTCACACAATACAATTTATTTTAGCCAGAAATTGTTCGTTTTGTGGCGTAAATAAAAATATGTGTGTCTTAGCATATCTATTTTTAAGGGGCTTTGATAGCCTAGGCACGGGCGTAATACCGACCACATTACCCCAAAAATCGCGCGCTGAAGGTCTGTAAAATTTATGGTCACTAACACCATATTCGCTATACGCCACTTGGCGTGACGGGGGTACTTTACTTTTTTTTTTTACTTTGGTGGCCTAGTTGGGAAAACCGCACTACTGGGCTACCGACATTCGGACAGCCTGTGTTCGATTCCCGCTGGAAGCAGTGTGAGTTGTAAAAATAAAAATCCCCCAACTATTTACCCAGACGCTAGCAGAAATGGGTACCGGGGTAGTACTCTGGGAAGGTGAGGAATGTCGCCTCGCAACGTGAGTTTCAATACTTGAAACGACATTATCCAGAAGTCTCCGAATAATTCTGGATAGGCGGCGGAGCACATATGGGTGAAAGCTTTCCGGGTTTTCTCACAAAAAAAGAACGATTTTCATGACATATCGTAAACCATTTATGTTACTTTGTTATGGTACTGGCACTTCACGTGATGGAGCCGCGATAGCTCAGTGGTTAGTGAACTGGACTACAAATGACAAGAGGTAGGGTTCGATCCCAACCAACGGCTTCCGGGTTCACCCAGCCTTTAATAGGTACCGAATTTTTTTTCTGGGAAAGTAGAGCGGCACGGGCGTAATACCGACCACATTGCCCCAAAAATCGTGTGCTGAAGGTCTGTAAAATGTATGGTCACTAACACCATATTCCCTGTACGCTACTTGGCGTGACAGGGGGTACTTTACTTACTTACTTCACGTGATATGTACTCAGAGTAACTAGTACTGCTGCTGCTATTGCTACTGTACTACTACTACTACTACTACTACTACTACTACTACTACAGTACTACTACTACTATTTATAACGAATTAAAGATACCCACTACCAGATCCTAGTAATACCTATGAAGAAAGAGATTGTGATATCATAACATAAAAATACACATTCTAATTTGGTAAAAATGAACAGAGCACTGAAAACTGCGTTTTAATTACATGCAATTCCTGATTATTAAAACTGAATAAAGCGTTAACCATGATTAAAAATTCGTGCAACATATTCAATTTATTGCAGATTAAAAAATATTTTCAACTAATATTGTGGATGCGAGAAAAACGTAACAAATTGATTTACGGAAATAGGAATTAAAACGTCAAGCCTTGCTTGCTTGCGTTCGCCCAGTGACTAAAAGGAGTACACCACTTCATCATCGGCATTTAAAAGAACGTTAAGTGGGCATGTCTGCGTTGTGTTGTGGTTTGCAGTATAACTGTGATATTTGCGCCTTTCGGCCCGACACATCCGACTTCAGCATGACTTTAAGCCCTAAAATTGTAAAGAAAAAATATAAAATCTTACGGGAAAAACGTAAGACTTGGTAACCATACGGAGATGTGTTCTCAAAAACTGTTGAGCCCATTCCTATTTTCAAACATCGACAATTCCATTATTTACAAAATAGATAAACAATACCCCCGCGTGCACATGTATACATATGTTAATTACAAAGTGATATGGAGATGTAATGCCCGCTGCGGGCATCAATCTGCTGATATAACATAAACAATATGCTAATAATGTGTACAATATTTGCACCAAGCAGTAAACGATATTGAACACATGCAAGCTATAAATGTGCGTACGTTAACGATAGCATTACAGTCACATCTGGGCTGTCAACAAAACGGTAGGAAACACCAGTGCCCTTCACAGCTCCTATATTTAGCTCTCACGTGTTAAAAATTGGTGGTGGTAAAGTTACTTTACAGCACGCGGTACATGTATAGTATATTATATATAGGGAGCCGCGATAGCTCAGTGGTTAGTGAACTGGACTACAAATGACAAGAGGTAGGGTTCGATCCCAATCGATGGCTTCCGGTTCACCAGTAATGGGTACCGGTTTTTTTTCTGGGAAAATAAAGCGGCACGGGTGTAATACCGACCACATTACTCCAAAAATCATGTGCCGAAGGTCTGTAAAATTGATGATCACTAACACCATATTCCCGATACGGCACTTGACGTGGCGGGGTACTTTACTTATGAATTTAGTCTTTACTTCAGATAGGCGTCACTGCAGTCATGACATTCCCATATCCGATCAGTCACCTGCTCAATAATTATCAAAATGTTCGTCTGTTGTTTGTTCATGTTTCACATGTTCAATTCGCCAAGAACATGAACCTCTGATGAATGTGACAGGCAAAATGGCCGCTGAACATCTGCTACAATCATGCCCAACATATGATGAACAGAGAGAAGGCTTTTGTGGTCATCCTTGGTACCATACCGGGACAAGCTGTATGGAGATGTCACCAGCATTGGGCTGATTAACGCTTTCTTAGAACTTAAAAATATTGCCGTCTAGATGTGTACATAAACGAAGAAGCAGAAGAAGAAGGAGAAGAAGAAGGAGAAGAAGGAGAAGAAGAAGGAGAAGAAGAAGAAGAAGGGGGAGGAGAAGAAGAAGAAGAAGGAGGAGAAGGAGGAGAAGGAGGAGAAGAAGAAGAGGAAGAAGTAGAAAAGGAGGAAGTACAAAAAAATAGAAGGAAGAAGAGGAGGGAAGGAAGAAGAAGGAGAGGTGGAAAAAGGAGGAAGAAGAGGGGGGAGGAGAAAAATAAGAAAAGGAGGAAGAAGAAGGATAAGGAGGAGGATGATAAGAAGAGGAAGAAGGATCAAGAGGATGATCAAAATAAGGATGAGGAGGAAGAAGAAAGCGGAGGACGAGGAGGTAGAGAAGAAGAGAAGAAGGAGGAGGGGGAGGAAGAGAAGAAGAAAGAATAAGTTATTATCCCATATTGATTGAACGTTTATAACTTTTTTTTTAAATAAAAACAAATGTCTTGTTTTTCTTATCATGAAAACAGAGCATTTACTTTATTTCTACGCCCTCTATATAACTGTTTCCTCCCCGTCCGCTGCATGTTTTATGTTGGTGGCGATATCTGCACATTCTAGTCCGGCACAAATCGATTTCGGAAAGCAGTTTAATTCAAATAATGGAAATGTCAGCTACGTCACTTCACCCTTTAGTCACTGCCATCCAAGGCATGCTGGGTAACAATGGCAAATGCAGAAATAGGGTGGGGGGTGGGCGGGGTCACAAATCCAGGGCCGGCAGAGATGATCTATCCCTCACAGAATATAACCCACAACTGTTTGTTTACATCTCAAAGTGATAATTTTAGTTCTAATCTTGGAAACGTTTGCAACATTTTAATGGATGTAGGTGTTCTCAACCTAGCACATTCCACCCATCTTTTAAAACGACACTCCATGGGGGTGGTTTCAATTTGTGACACCAGACGCAAAATATAAAGCCCAAAATATGAAAGTGTGAATGATATTATAGTAGTTAATCCTTTTCAGTAAAATGAGTAAAAAGCCCCCATCACGCCAAGTGGCGTATAGGGAATATGGTGTTAGTGACCATAAATTTTACAGACCTTCAGCACATGATTTTTGGGGTAATGTGGTCGGTATTACACCCGTGCCGCTCTACTTTCCCAGAAAAAAAATCCGGTACCCATTTAAGGCTAGGTCAACCCGAAAGCCGTCGGTTTGGATCGAACCCTGCCACTTGTCCTGTGCAGTCCAGTTCACTAACCACTGAGCTATCGCGGGTCCCAGTTAATCCTTGTAACAAACAATAAAGATTGGCGAATCTGACAGTTTCAGCGGATATAATTTTCTATATTTAAAAGACCACGCTATTACATCAAAAGAACTGACATCTCTTGATCTGGACACAGCGCAGATACGCCCAACATAACGAGTGCGCGCTAAGAAAGGAAGATTTGTAACTCATCTTTAGAACACATTCTTCCAGTTTAATTCTTATATTCCTTGTTGTCTTGCCGCGTATGCCTACTTCTTGACGATGCACGGTCCTTACAACCTCCGGCCCTATCTTCCAGATTATATTAGCTTCTTATTTTTCTTCCTTTAAACTCCATATAAGGCATGGGTCTGCAACAAACATTTTCCAAGCAGTTATTTCTCTTAGACTTGTCCATATTTGTGAAGTTTTTGCAGCTTTTTTTTTTTTAATTATCAATACATGATAGCCAGTTCAATGCCCAACCCTCCTGAGTCACCTCTTACGAACATGCCTTAAGGTACATCGCTACAATTCTCCCCTTTTGAACCTATATTCGACTGTGTTGCGTAAAGTGTAGTTATTTTGAGCCGAACATATAGTGGTAGCCTTAGAGGCAATGCAGCAGGAGGTCGACGCCTGGGAGTCATGACCCAGGCGGGCTCACCTCCCCTAGAGTGTTAAAAAGCTAAAGGGCCGAACACTTGCTCTATGGGGGGTCTGCTTCTGCTGATCAGATTGCTTCCTGCTGCGAAGCTCTATACAAATAGTTTCCTACTACATAATTGTAAATTTAATCTTCTTCTTCTTTTCTTTTGCATTTGCCTTTAAGCGTCGAAAGGAGATAATATTTGCAGTATTTTGCTCTTCTGTTCACCTCTGCTGCTGTTATGTTTCCTAGTGCTTCTAATATTCCATCCATCCTTACTTTTAGTGGTCGACTAATGGGTCTGGTATTCTCGCATCGTTTAATGATGGCTAGTGTTTTGATTACTCTGCCTTGTCACGTGGCCAGACCATTGTATCTGTTGTTTCTTTATATATTTTATGGCGGGGGCTATGCCTAGGTTTTTATCTCGGTTCTTCATTTCTGATCTTATCTCTCAGGCGTTTTACTGTCATTCATTCATCTAACACATGTCATCTATGTAGAGGTTATTTTTCTTATTGTTCTTGTATTTAGGGTTCAGAATTGGCATTGATAGCACAATGTTGGGATGAAGGTTAATTTCACGAATTCAGGATTGTATTCCCTTATTTATTTTTGCTTCAAAAACATGAGACTCTTTGTCGCCCACCTGCTGTTAGAACCGCCCATCAGGAGCCGGTAGCGCCTAGGACGAAGTACAGTGGACTAACCCCAGTCCGCACCAGACCGATTTAGATAACCATTAATCTCAACGGCATGCACACGCTCACACTCGCACAAATGCCAGTAATTACAAATAATCATTTCATTTCGGATGCCATTTCAAAGAACAAGCGACGGCTTTTATCTCCAGTCAAACTGCCCACGTGTCAGGCAGCATCGATTCCCCGCCCCACTTCCCCCACAACTAATGTTTAGTTTAGTTTCGTTTCTATTCTTTTGTGGCAAATCTGACACAAGTATTTGTTTTTAGAGAAAGCTGTCTCCTTTTAGGCAATTATATTACTGTCTGTATAAAAGTCACACTGACAAAACGTAGAAGTGGAGCGAAATTCCTTTCTTTTTTAAAGTGAATTCTTGGAGCTCAGAAATGGATCGTATCATCTGTCGTTTCCTTTTCTTCTACGCTCACACTAAAACTATTTTTTTAAGCTGCAATTTCTTACGAACGCTCTTTTAAGCCTTTTTTTAAAAAGCATATTTCCCCATGTCATCTTTGCGTCTTCCGACATTCCGACGTGACAGACTTACTTGAATAACTCTTAAAGGACAAAGCACTTTAGCAGCTGCTTCCAAACACTCTTTCACAAAGTCTCCATCGGAAAATGGACCCAAACTCTTCGTAATGTTTTCACTAATAATACTGCTGACAAAGACATTCACTGGACATTTATTGACATTGTAAAACACAATCTGCTGACCCTCCGAGGACCTCTTTAAAAGTGCTATTTTGTCCTGGCTAGCTTGTCCTACCAGTGAACTGTCATATCCATGTTTAAAACGGAAGTGACGTCTCAGGTTGTATTCTTTAAGAACAGACATTTGTTCGTTACATATTAAACGCACATCTATCATGAAAAGTACGAAAAATTGTGTATCGACTTTCTTCTTTTTACATGATAGTGCCATTGTGTCACTAATTAGTGACAACCGGTTATTAACAATACATTTAACATTGTTCTTTAACACAAAAATATAACACAACAATCGCCCACCACTGCAAATCGTAAACCCTACCAAAGCCCATGCTAAAGACAAAGACACAACATCCCTTAGACCTGACACTGGATTGTCATCGAATAAATGTCCCCTTATCTAACTTTCTACGCTGGCGTATTTCAATACTACGCCACCCACTCCCAAAAGCACGATCTTTTATCCATCGCAACATTAACAACAAAGGCTACACCATTCTTGTGATGTCGACTAATCAGTGCTTGCTTGCTTGCGTTCGCCCGATGACTCAAGTATTCTAGAGTATTATAGTACACTACAGAATTACTCTTCATTATCCGCCCTTAAAAGGACGTTAAGTGGGTGTGTCTTCGTTGTGTTGTGGTTTACAGTATAACTGTGATATTTGCGCCTTTCGGCCTAACACCGACTAATCAGTGACATTAAAAGAACTGCCAGGCGGTGTTCATCATCAAAGACAATGAACTATGCAACCTTGACTTGTAACAGCTCGCAACTAATAGATCAAAGAAATGAAAACATATTTCGTCTTGATGAATTCGCTAACGTCAAACTACTATTTTTTTTTATTAACGGATTCTGAAATGTTGTGCTATTATATGTCGCTTTTTATTAATTTATTTCTGAGCTCAGAGAATGGAATACATAGTAATTTTCAAATCAAGCACAACAGCCAGTCAAAGTAGCTTAGCGGGTCGGTTCTGGCCCGCGGGCCGCAGGCTGCGTGGGCTTTTTTTTTTTTACTCAGAACACGTGGAATGAAATTATGACAATCTCCAACATTCTTATCCACACACAAACACTAAAAGTACACATGGCGTTTACGCCCTTAATTGCCTTCAACGTCTCAACTAGTATTATAGGGGTTAATGCAATGCATCCATGTGCCGTCACAAGTCCTTTTAGATTAATCCCGAAAGATAGAACAAAGCATGCACTGTCTTCACTGTACACGGAAGTATATTAAGGGAGACTTTAACAGTACAGACAAATTGATTACTGCACTATATTTATTACCACAGGCACTTTCGGCAGTAGCAAATTACATACACAATTGCAGCAACAACATAATAGCCGTCTGGTGGTGGCAACGATGAACGGCTGGAAGTGGATGCAACATTAATTCGCCTTTCGTTCAGCCGTCATAAACTAACCGTGTAATTGAGAGCCAATCACATTAGCGGGACTTAATTACTGCGGCATTTCCGAGAGGTGTAGTTCAGGCTTAATTCTGTTCTAATTTGAGGGTTGTACGTCATCTGTGTCTTTTACCGAGATTGTGTGGAGCTCTGATGTAAAAGTAAAGAGCCCCGTCACGTCAAGTGGCGTATGGGAATATGGTGTTCATCATCGTCATCAAGTACCAAAGCTTGCTGGCGTATGTGATCATGTCTCTCCACAACTTTCGATCTCGCCAAAACGAGCCTCAGTTAACATCAATATAGTGTTAGTGGTCATAATTTTTACAGACCTTCGGCACATGTTTTTTGTGACAATGTGATCGTTATTACGTCTGTGCCGCTTTACTTTCCCAGAAGAAAAAAATCCGTTACCCATTTCAGGCTGGGTGAACCCGGAAGTCGTCGGTCTGGATTGAACCCGACCTCTTGTCCTTTGCAGTCCAGTTGAACCACTGAGATATCGCGGCTCCCGGAGCTCTGACGTGGCCTCACAATATGAAGGCCTATGCAGCTGAAGACAATGCTACAGTAATCATCACACCAAATAAAGGTTAAGAAGAGCCAATATCAAAGCCTACTTTACCGTGCAGGCATGTTGGAAACAATTCAAATAGAAAATATTTTTAGTGTTCACCCGTTATAAGTGAGCGTGGATGCGTTGTGTCGCTGGTTTACGCATCATCATCACCAAGTACCGGGCCTGCTGGCCTAGGTGATCATGTCTCTCCACAACTTTCTCGACAGTTATTTATCATTTCTGTTGTTGACCATTTGCCAAGCTGTCTGGTATTTCTATTGTTGTGGCGATTCATGATTGTACAAAGAAGTTCCGACGGTGGTTTTCTGTTGCCTTCCGTTGGTTTGTTTACGGTTGGCTCCGCTAGCCTTTGACTAAAAAGTCTCACCCACAAGGCAGTGGGGTTGTTTTACTTCGATGTACCCTCCCATAGCATTTTACTCTCCTGAGCTTACCTGCAAGGCAACCACAGTTTGTACTGTTTACTGCACACAGTACCAGGTAAAATTACCCGACCTTACCATAGTTTACACTTAGCCGAGATACATACCGCGCCTTTCGGCTTGACATATCCGTTATCGGCATGGATGGGTACATTTGCTTAACGATTGTTTGTCCAGACAGCGGCCATATTTTGCCCCTCTTTTCGACTTTAACAAGCAAGGGTTCTTTAACGTGCGCAAGTGCACACGGGACCTCCTGTTTTTTTCGTCGTTTTCCTAGAGGGCTAGACATCAGATCTCACTACCAGAGACCGGGGGAGGATAATGGCCACGAAGGAATCGAGTATTTGATGTTTGTTTGTTTGTTTGTTTTTTTATTTCCACTGCCTGTGGTGGGAATCGAACCCGAGACCTTCCTGTCCAGAGGCCGACGTCTTACCTCTAGACCACCCAGTCCTCCTAAGTAGACAATAAAAGTAGGCAATCCTGGAAGAATTCCTCATAAATGGGAGACAATGGGTCAGAGGATTAACAAAACAAAGAAATGTTAAGTCAAGGACACACACTGGACTCTATATGTTGTAGATGTTCCTGGCGCTCTTATTGTACAACCACATCGGCAGATCTTCGTCCATGAATGCTGCACAGTTACTGGAACTAAAATGTTCACTTTCAAACTAAAGTAAGCAGCCGTGCACACATTATCCAATGATCATTGGCAGCACATTTATGTGTAACGTGGTCAGTATAACGACCGTCCGCCACCTGATCTCCACAGTGAAGATCTTTGGTACCTTCTTTCTTCTTCTGCTTTCAAACCTTTTGATCTGCTGTGATGTACGGACCGCCGTCATGTTGTAAGACGAACCAGTCATATATGCTCGTGTTTACATTCCTGTCTTAATGTACTCCCTTCTAAGCCTGCATATCGGCTAACTCATTCTGTCTTCGGAAGGTTTAACGTAAGGGTTTTCTTTGTAGGTGGACACGATTTGCATAAATGGATACTTGCACAGAATAAAGGGATGGAAATGTCAAGAATAAATCACTAACTTGAAACTATGGAAAAGTACCAGTGGACAAATATATACGACACAGACGACGGCGCTTGATAGGGCACACACTACGGAAGGCAACCGATAGTATTGCACAAGAAGCCCTTTTGTGGAATCGCCAGAAAAGAAGACAAAGGGGAACGCCATGGTTTACTAGGAGAAGACATTTGGAAGCAAAGATAAAGAGAGTGGGGAAGACACGCAGCGATCTTAAGATAATTGCAACAAAGAGGATGGGGAAGATACGCAACGATCTTAAGATAATTGCAACAAAGAGGATGGGGAAGATACGCAACGATCTTAAGATAATTGCAACAAAGAGGATGGGGAAGATACGCAACGATCTTAAGATAATTGCAACAAAGAGGATGGGGAAGATACGCAACGATCTTAAGATAATTGCAACAAAGAGGATGGGGAAGACAAGCAGCGATCTTAAGATAATTGCAACAAAGAGGATGGGGAAGACACGCAGCGATCTTAAGATAATTGCAACAAAGAGTATGGGGAAGACACGCAGCGATCTTAAGATAATTGCAACAAAGAGGATGCCTTCGATAGTGTTGAAGACCAACCTCCATAAGGAAGAGAAAAAAAGAGGGTGGACATGGATCCGAATAGTTGAGTTATAATTGATCGCCATCTGTGTATGTGTGTTCTCCCTTACTCTGCCAAATGTAACTTTAGTGCTTTGTTATCTTAAATGCCCTTACCCGGGGAGAGAACTCTTAATGCGGTTCTTACACGCACGGCATATATCGTCACTGGCACCTTTGGCGTTTCCCTAATGGTGCAACAACTGTACCCAATACGTTCCCCCGTTCTGGCAAGAGATACATTCCTCCAGTTTCATGCGGATCAGATATACAGTTCAATCTCCATGATGAAGCATACACTCATTTCCAGGTAATGCCGGCTGCCCCACAGGCTCTGCATTTGTTATGCACCCTAAGCCCTGATCTGCCCCCCCCCCCCCAGTCTGTCACCAACTTCAGAGGTTGTGTGGACAACCCAAAGCCATGCTGATGCACTATATACGAGCAATGGACTCGAACCCACTTGGCACTACCCATTTCGCCACCACATTTTCAAATAACATGAATAATACTATATAATCCATTTTGGGAAGACGGCATTATAGGGGGGGGGGGGAGACGTAGTGGACGTACGATGGCCTAGCGATTGATAGATAGTCGGTTTGTATCCTATAGGACACACACTCAGTAAGAACAAGTTATACCATTTTAAAGTGAGATCATTCTCTATAATGAGTCAAACAATTCCGTGACGTTTCTTCTTCTTAATGTTCAACCGTTAATTTGGAGTTAAGCATATAATTTACGGCAAAAGTTGCGACATCTGAACATTTCGGCCCGACTCATCCGTTTTCGGAATGGTTAGATTTGCTTAACACTTTTACCCTGGCAGAGACCATTTTGGCCTCCTCTTTTTAGACTTTCAACTGCCAAGTGTTCTTAAACGTTTCCTTGTAGAAACTGGGCCTCCTGTTTTCTCGTCATTGTCCGAGACCGCTAGACATCAGATCTCACTACCTAGAGGCCAGGGGAGGCTAGAGCCACGAAGAGGCCACGGATTCGAAATGAAAAAAAATTCCCAAAGCCAGTAGTTTTTGATTGGAACCTGGAGCCATCCTGTCCAGAGGCATACGTCTTACTTCTAGACCACCCACCCACCTACTAATTCCGGATTTAACGAAGTAATCACGACAAAGTGACTAAGCCTAAGGAAATCAGTTAATAGTATCTAAAATAATAACTGTTTCATTGTCACGACATGGGACAAAACACGAGCCATGTGTTGAGGGTGCTCGTTGGGGAGAGAGGAATGAATGATGTAATCGTTTTCTATTAATTACAATTATTTACCGTAAGAACTCGATTTTCTTGACTATTTGTATAATCCCGATAATAAACTAATACAGATAATCAATGACTTTATCATCATGTGCCATACAGATTGGAATAGGCGACCATGTCCTTCCACAATTCTCTGTCTATATAGCAAGGTATCTATTCTGTTGTTGACTATCCAACGTGCCATGACATGAAGCTGTCTAGTATTTTCTCTCTTTGTCGTCCGAGATCTCTTTTTCCCTGTATTTTGCCGGTTGTAACCAAGTGTTCCAACTTTCCTCTTCTCATGGTGTGGCCAAAAAATGATTGTTTCTTTCTGCTGTTTTATTAGCTCTTCTTTACATAGGCTTTTTTATCTGTCCAGGGAACTCTCAACATTATTCTGAGAAATCTAATATATGTGGCCTCTAACCGCTTTAATTTTCTGAAATTCTGCTTTGGCCTGTGCTATACTGTTTTTTATTTATGTGGTGCATCTTCCGTCTGATTTGTTGTAGATTTATCCCACTTATTTTTACGTTGCATTCATGAAATTAAAACTAATAATAATAATAACTAGCTTTACGGCGTTTATTCTATATATGGAGTCAACAAGGGATTTAGAGACAATAAAATATCTAAAACAATGAGAGGATATAGAGGGTATGTCACACGTTACAAAACCCAGCATTTACTATCATGATTTTATCCACTAAAGACTCGCTCCTCCAGAGTATATCAATACATTTTTCATTACCGGCGTTAAAGGCCTGCCCTCTTTTGTACATATAATAGGGACAAAATCTGTATCACTGAATATAATAATTAATATACAGGATTTCAAATATAAATGAATATATAGGCATAATTTCAACAAATATATAATCTACATGAGAAAGAATACCTGTCGATATTCGTCAAAATCCAGACCTTCATCTAAAGAATTAAAAGGATAAAATAAACACTTGTTAGCTATTCTAAATCAGAATCTGAGCTCTCTTACAACAAACTGTCCTCTGTACTATCCATCCGGCGCACTACTAATGCCACACTTCTTAAAAACCAATAGTGGAGGTAATTGTGTCCCATCTGCACAGAAGGTTAAAACATGTTCTTCAGCATATTTAATCACACGTAACTTGTGCAACTGTCTTATAACAATATCAACGTTTTCAAGCCATGACTTGCCAACAAATTTTAAAAAATCTAGCAGCAGAAATATAAAACTTCAAAACTGTTCACAATAGTTGGAAAGTTGAAACAAACACAGCTGTGATAGTCGATGACAACATATATAGGCTATTGGATGCGCATACGCATGCATGCGTTGATAATTGCAGTAATGAAGGAAAGTAATTAGAACCAATGAGAAAGCAAGGACAAACTTGTGACTGCAGACTACAGAGAAACCATAACAGCCAACAGGCAGGTGGTTTCATTAAGGAGACTTTGAACGTGGAAACAGAAGAAGGAGGGGATAGGCCTACAGACAGAGATTCTTTGAAACTAGCTGTGGTGAATGCAACGTTCTGCAAAGGACATGCGCCTTGGTGATGATGTAGGTAATCGAAAAGACCAAACTTAGTTTTCAAAGAAATAATAGTGTGTAATTAAAAAGTAGAGTAAAGTGGAAAAAGTAGAAGTAAAAATTAAAAAGTAGAAGTAAAAATTAAAAAGTAGAAGTAAAAGTAAAAGTGTGTCAATAAATTTGTTGACTTATGCGCCTGTAAATAAGGATAATGCTATATCGCCCCTCCACCCCATTAAATAAAATCATGTCTACGCCCTTAAACCAAACGATGGAGACAGTAAAAGCCCCTCGCCATACGAGAAATTGAAAGGGATTAAGTCAAAGTCTTGCAATCAGCAATGTCATTGGCCTAGAGAATGTGCGAGCTTGACATCACGAATCCTGTGATTTGCCAATCGATACGTCCTTCTTTTAACAAGAAAATAAAAACTACAAAAAAATAACACATTTTTGTTTGACATTATACGAGGAACTACTACCATAGACACATGACAGATGCTAGAAATGTCAGACAAAAAGCAAAAGAAAATACAAAAAGAAATAATGTAACGTCAAAATGCTGCCAGCTTGGCAACTTTCATGTTAGATTAAGTCATCATTTTCATGTGCCATACCGGTTGGCATAGGCGATCATGTCCTTTCACAATTTTCTATCCGCAGTACATCGTATCAATTCCGTTGTTGACTGTTTTCCATGCCATGACACCAAGCTATCCAGTATTTTCTCTCTTTGTCGTCCGCAATCTCTCTTTCCCTGTATTTTGCCAGTTGTAACCAAGTACTCCAGCTTTTCTTTTCTCATGATGTGCCCGAAAAATGTTGATTGTTTCTTTCTGATGCTCTTTATGAGCTCACTTTCTGTGTTGGCCTCTTTGAGAATTTCCTCATTAATCTTATTTAGCTGTGCCGGGAACTCTCAATATTATTCTGAGAAATCCCACCTGGCTCTGATTTAGTCTTTCTAGAAACTCGAATATGTCAAAACTGCATAAAGATACTTGCCCTGGAGAAGGTAAGCAACTTCGAGTTAACTTTTTGCGTTCGTATCTTCTTCATCATCCAATAACCCTAGGGGGTCGTGACTCCGTCAACCTTTTCCATTTCTCTCTATCTTCAGTCATCCTTTGGGATCCAGCAAAGTCGATGCCTCTCTATTCTTTGATGCTGTCTTCCCATCTCTAGTTTCAACCTACATCAACGGTCTAGACCCATCTACAAGTGGTGGAGAGCAGTTATTTGGTTATGGAAGGCCCCGGTATCACTGCAAACGAATTAAAATCCATAATTACTCAACCGCCCGTGCCAGCGTAATCACCCGAATCTCATCTCCCAAACAAAGAAAGGTGACTGTAGTCCCCATCATAGCAGTCTCAGCACACGCCAAAAGACAAAAGGCGAAACCGCGCAGAAAGTGAACACAGCCAACTGTTCCCTGTCATACGATATCATCATTTATCGAAAGCAATTGAAATATCGAAACATGATCAAAACGGATGAGACACACAGCTCACGGTGTGCACAGAGCACTTAACTCAGTAGCTCCTGCAACAAGCCGGACTTGGAATATGAGGAAACTGCATGTGGAGAGCAGTTGTTAACAGACAAGCAAGCTTAGCCAAGAGAGCGGTCATTAAAGAGGAGAGGGCACTCGCTACCCAAAAAGTGCAAGTTTCACATCTTACTGTAAGCCACAACACAACGTTTATCCGCCCAATTAACGTCCTTTTAATAGAAGTTGTCGTCGGATAAACATAGTGGAAGAACAGCAGGAGGAGAAGATGGAGAGACAGAAGGTATAGGAGGAGAACTGGAGGGACAGAAAGAATAGGAGAAGGTGGAGGAAGAGGAAGAATAGGAGGAGGAGAAGATGGATGGAGGGAGAGAATAGAAAGGAGGTGGAGAAAGAAGAAAAGAAGGTGGAGAAGGTGCAGGAAAAGGAATAATAGGACGAGGATAAGGCGATGTTGGGGGGGGGAGAGAGAAGATGTGAGGGAAGAAGAAGAACGAGAAGATGGAGGAAGAGGAAGAATAAAAGGAGAAGGTGGAGGAAGAATAAGGTGAGGAGGGGAAGGTGCAGGAAGAAGAATAATAAGAGGAGGGTGATATGGAGGAAGAGGAAACATAAGAGGAAAGAAGGTGGAGAATATCTCCGGGTAGGGAGATCCAATGCCCTAACGCATATCAGCGAGATACTAGGTCTCGTGTGCACTCTGCCCACGTTAAAGAACGATTATCAGACTAAAGTCGAAAGGAGCATGCCAGAAGGTTTTTGTCTGGGTAAAACCGAAGACACATTGTCCCAAAACATCAGACGGTGTCCAAGGAAAGGATGAAGGTATCACAGAAAGAAAATGGAGATAAATCGCGTGTTCTTCATTCCATGACTTGGACGGGAAGAAAGAGAGAGAGAGAGAGAGAATGACAAATAGATAATGAGAAATAGGGGATGAGAGAAAGAAAGAGAGAGAGAGAAAATGACAGTGAGAGAGAGAAAGCAAAACAGTAAGGACAAACAAGAGAGAATGAAAGAGGACAAAATAGAAAGTGAGAACGAGAGAAAACGAAATGAGAAAAAAAGAGTGTGAGAGAGAAATGGAGAACGATAGAGAAAGAGCATGAGAGAACGTGAACGAAAATAAGAGAGTACGGTGAAGTGAGAGAGAACAAGAGAGACAGATGAAGCTTGAGAGAGAGGGAAAAATGAGAATGAAAGATAGAGGATTTTTTTTAAGGTGAGAGGGAGAGAACGATAGAGAAACTGCGACAGAACCTGTTATGTGAACTTTCTCAGAGCCACCTCACTCAGACCCTGTATATGTCCACAATGAGAAGACCCAGACTAAAGGACACCACGACAACAGCCATTAGCATCCGTGCCTTTAATGTGGTAGACACTACTTTATTAATCAATATTCCCCTACGGCTAGTACGATGATATATATTATTATATAATCTATACCTCAATTTCCCAGCTATTATTGTATGTGTTTTTCTTCACTTTCCAAAGACTTTTCCGAATCATTTTCTTTTCAAAACAATATGCTCTCGAAAATGTGGCCTACAAAGTCTGAAAACAACGATCACAATTATAAAACATGCTTCATACCAACTCAAAAGCCTGAGATAAGTAGAAATATAAAATATTATTTACTATGAGAGGCCACGAGTACACATATACACTATAATACTACCTGCCCTATCGTATATAAATCATGTAACCAACAGCTACATAAATCGCCACCGTTTCTTTCGGCGATTTTTCAGACACGTGTCTAGTTTTTGTGTTTATAATTCTGTGTTTATTTTAGAATAGTATTCGTCTACCACTATAATCAGTGATGGAAAATGTACAACTGAAAAAAACAAAAGAATAAGAATGGCAAAAAGTAATTTTAATGTCATGAAGAACATACTAACATCAAAACAAATAACGCCAAGGCTAAAACGAAGAATAGCAAAATGTTACATCCTCTCTATATTCCTATAAGGTGCAGAAACATGGACATTGACAAGAAAACAGAACAGAGGTTTGAAGCCTTTGAAATGTGGATATATAGAAGATTATGTAGAATTAGATGGAAGGAAAAGAAAACAAACGATCAAGTCTTAAAACAACTAAAAATGAAAAGAGAACTACTAAACACAAGACAAATGCGATTTTTGGGCCATGTTAAAAGACACAACAGCCTACTAAAAGTAATCCTGGAGGGGAAAATATAAGGTAAAAGAGGCAGAGACAGACCAAGACTAACATGGACGAGTAACATCAAAAGATGGACAAGTCAGCCTATAACAACCTGCACCATCAAAGCAAGAGACAGAGCAGAATGGCGCTCCATGGTAGCCAACCTTCGTTGCGGATACGGCACTCGATGATGATGATGATGATTCGTCTACCGTGTTAATTGTTTTATATGTTTTGTTTCGTACCTGATAAAGGCTTTTGCCGATACGGGTCTCGTGTCTCTAATAGTTTAGCTGCTAAATGTAACTTCAGGTTTATTTTACACCAACAATGCGACCTGATACTGTTAACTTGGCCAATGTTGTTGTTACTTTCTCTAGCAAAAGCCACACATAAATCCACACTAACTGTCCCACAAGTCGTCTCTGACGGTCCTATTCTTTTATAAACATAATTCAACGTCCCCATTGTTCTATAAACATAATTCAACGGCCTCTTTGTTTCATAAATATAATTAAACGCCCCCGTTGTTTCATAAACATTATTCAACTTTCCCATTGTTTGATAAACATAATTTAACGTCCCCATTGTTTTATAAATATAATTTAACGTCCCCATTGTTTTATAAACATAATTTAACGTCCCCATTGTTTTATAAACATAATTTAAGGTAGTATTTGCTTCACTGGCTCACTCTTACCATCTCTTCTGTTACCTAAATTCATTCTTAGTGAATATTTTGTTCCATAAATTAATCTCAATTGTGACCACTTTGGTCCTGTCAACTCACTCTCAACGCCTCATTTGGTCCTAAAAACTCACTCTTAACGCCTCCTCTCAAAATTGTTTCTTCCCCAAACTCACTTTCAAAGTCTTTTTCGTTTGCTAAACTCGCCGTTAAAATATCTTTTATTTATAAACCTCATTCATAATGTACTTTTTGTTTCTTAAACAAATTCACCCTTAAAATAGCCCTTATACTATAAACTCATCCTTAAAATAGCCTTTATTCTATAAACTCACGCTTAAAATAGCCTTTATTCTATAAACTCACTCTTAAAATAGCCTTTAATCCTTAGGGATTAGGGAGTTTAGACTCACACTCACAAAATCGGTTTTGTTAGCTAAACTTATCTTCAATACCATCTGCTCCATAAACTCACACATAATGTCCCTATTGCTCTATAAAACCACACTATCTATGTCACCACAAATCTATGTCAATAGGTGTGAGAAAGATAATTCATCGGTGCTATATAGAACCAATTCTGAACCATGGAAACGAATCATGGACAGTAGACAAACAAATGAAAAGACTGTTAGAGGCCACAGAGAAGGGATTTCTCAGAAGAATGTTGAAAGTTCCCTGGACAGCTAAAAAGACCAATGAGAAAGTTCTCAAAGAGGCCAACACAAAAAGGGAGCTCCTAAAAAACATCAGAAAGAAACAATCAACATTTTTCGGGCACATCATGAGAAAAGTAAAGTTGGAATACTTGGTTACAACTGGCAAAATAAAAGGAAAAAGATATCGCGGACGACAAAATGAGAAAATACTGGACAGCTTGGTGTCATGGCATGGAAAACAGACAACAGAACTGATGCGATGCACTGTAGATTGAAGATTGTGGAAGGACGTGATCGCCTACGCCAACGGGTATGGCACACGATGATGATGTTTCAGAAATGTAACGTATAGCGTCTCTTATGATCATTGTTAAAGTACTCTACCAGAATTATACCCAAGTTATGTTTTAGAACTGAGAAAATATCCTAAGACTACAAAAATATAAACAGCTGTGTTCTTTTTGTATAATTTTCCATAAATGCCCCCACATTTCTACAGTTGTAACGAAAACGATTTTTCTTATAAGATCAGAAAAGAAGAATTGGTGGGAAAGTTAGGAATAATTCCCGGCACAGAGTCCATAAATAAACAACATAAAAAATGGTTTGGCCACGTGGTAAGGCAGAAGGATGAAAACGCAATACAACGAGCCTTCAAGAAATGTTACGAGAATACGATAACCAAGGGCCGACCACGAAAAAAAGATGGATTGACGGATTATTTGAAACACTAGGAAACATGACAGTAGCAGAGGCAAACAAAAGGGCAACAGACTTCAAATTATATCTCCCTTGACGCTGAAAGGCAAATGAGGAAGGAAAAGATAAGAAACAATAACGCAACTTTCATACAAAAACAAGCAGTTGTGAAAGATGTAACTACGGGTGTTTGTACAAGAGAAACGCGATTAGAAGTTGGCAATTTTCAATTTGTACAAGTGACTGCCAGGTCCCTAAGCAACAGACCCAGCTTGATTTGCTTCCTATCTCACAGTCAGTCTTTCACTCGCGAGATGTGTGGACTGCTTCCGGGTCGATTTAGATGAGATCGTGACCTAGGAAATGAGATACATCCACCAATCAAAGCAGCCGGTAGTGAGAGATTGGGGGTCAAATAATAGGTGGCGCTGTATTGTGACACATAATGTCTTGCACAACACCAATAATAGAAAATATTTAGGACAACACTGCACAGCTTCAGCAAGATTTCAACTACATTGAAAGTCTTATTTACATAACATCATCATGTGTCATACCGGTTGGGGTAGACGACTATGTCCTTCTACACTTTTCTATCCACAAAACATCGTATATCATTCTGTTGTTGACCGTTTACAATGCCACGAAACCCAGCTTATCTGGCATCTTCTCCCTTTGTCATCCGCCATCTATCTTTCCCTGTATGGAGGCGACGGCGCGCCTCACAGCACCAGAGCTGGAAGTTGTCAGCGACACACAGCTGATGGCTTGCGCCAGGATCGGTGAACCAGACCCTGCTCCACCTCTCCGTGGTGCCTCTAGTAACAGACTAACTTGTCTAGTCTGGCCAAGCGAGTAGGGAAGACAACCAGGTACTCAAAATTGTACATTAAATCATCCTACATTGATACGTGTAATATCTTCATTTGTACATGTTACTACATGTATGAATGAAGATAGAGGATACTACACTCTAATTATCCATGAGATGGATATTTTCTTGGAGTGGATCTCAATCAAAATCGCATCTAATGCACTTATATGTAAAATATGCTCAGCACATGCAAGTGAATGTAGCAGAAGATAGTGAAAAAAGAAATGAAATAAAGAAGAGGATGAGGAAGGAAGAAGAAGAAGAAGAAGGGAGAAAAAGAAAAAAAAACAATAAAATAGAGGGGAGAAGTTTGAAGCGGCAGAAGAAAGAAACAAACAAACAAACAAACAATAATAAGGGAAAGTAGATAAGTATAACAGTATGTTTGGATTTATTTGTTAATAAGAGGCTGCCACTTGTTTATAAACAAGTAAAACAAATGTGACAATGTACGGAAGAATGTTGTTGTAAACAAAGAGTACAGTTTCACTGGACCTGGCCCAGATAGCGACTTGAAACTGATGATGTTCCTGCCGTCAAAGAAACAATACATAAAATAAATGCAATCATCTCTTGGGCACTCACATTGACAGGAATTGATTTGCAGCAGCATCCGAATAACAGTGATGCCCAATTGTACAACGCTGGATCAGCCGTGGTCAGGGGAGGTAAATATGGCACAGTTTCGAAGCAGGACATAGGAAGAAGGGAGCATTGATCACAGGAAGCAAAGATTGTTCAAGGGTTTTCAAAGAGTTAATGTGGAATTGATCACAGGAAGAAAAGAGTGTTGAAGGGTTGTATATATATATATATATATATATAACTAGCATATGTATAAACTACATGTCACAAAATTATTTGAAATATGAATAACTATACTTTGACATAGGCAAATCAAGACCACATCCAGAACAGGTCACTGTAGCCTCAGTCCCCACAAGACAGGACTCATTGACTTTGCAACATGTGACTGTGGAGCATCCAGACAGACCTCAGAGCATATCCTACAGTACTGCAGTACTCTCAAAATGCTAAGAACACAAATACGACCCACGAAAACAGCCCTATATGACAAACTATGGGAACCCAGTGAAGATCTCAAATTTGTTAGTGACCTTTGCTGGTCTAAACATCTATTCACACCATAAACTGATTGCTTAAAGTCTGCTTAATGTCTGATATTGAAGAGCAGTAGGTGGGGTCCATGAGAGTGTAGTCCTGGTCAACTATGATTCGCTGATTCTGGTCCCAGCATTCCCCCATAAGGCATTCTTTCTTCATTTCCTGTTATCCAAGTTCAGATGTCAAGGGAGATACAAAGTTCTGGTTCCCACCCTTTTGGTGGTTTCATTCATTGTTATTTGATGTTGTTGTAGCATTTCTTTGATGTTGTCTGTCCATCTTACTCTGGACCTACTTCTTGCTTTTCTCACTTCTCCTCTTTTAATATATGCTTTGTGTGGTAAGGAATCACACAGCATTCTTTCTAGATGGGCAAACCAGTTGATTTGTTGTTTCTGTATGCATCTTGGCACACACAAAATATGGACTAGATATGAATATCAAAAAGACTAAAACTATGATCATAAACAAAGAAAATTCTCAAGACCTACAATTAAAAATCAAAGTTGAAGGAATACATCTGGAGACAGTTCAGAGCTACAACTACCTGGAACATATTATAACCAGTAATGGAAAATGTACATCTGAAATAAACAAAAGAATAGGTATGGCAAAAAGTAATTTTAGTGCCATGAAAAATATACTAACATCAAAACAAATAACACCAGGGCTAAAACTAAGAATAGCATGAAAAAGTTAAATCTTCTCAGCATTGCTGTATGCAGCAGAAACATGGACACTGGACAACAAAACAGAGTAGAAAATCTAAACCTTTGAAATGTGAATCTATAGAAGAATAGGTAGAATTGGATGGAAAGAAAAGAAAACAAACAATGAAGTTTTAAAACAACTAAAAATGAAAAGAGAACTACTAAACACAATTAGAACAAGACAAATGAAATTTTTGGGGCATGTTAAAAGACACAACAGCCTAATAAAAGTAATATTAGAAGATAAAATACAAGGTAATAGGCAGAGGCAGACCAAGACTAACATGGACGAGTAACATCAAAAGATGGACAAGTCAACCTATGATAATCTGCACCATCAAAGCAAGAGACAGAGTGGAATGGCACTCCATGGTAGCCAATCTTCAATGCGGAGATGGCACTCAATCATGATGATGATGTATGTAGCTTAGGATTGGCTCAATGCCTATTCTTTCTCTTATGTCACTTTTTATTCTGTTTTTTTCTGGTTTGCTCCAAGTGCTTTTCTCAGACATTGCATCTCTGTGGTGACAAGCTTTCTTTTATGCTTAGACGTAAGTGACAATTGGGCTTTGTCTTAACTTAATGACATGTCACATCCCTCAGAATTTGACTAAGTAAAAAATTAGTTTCCAATATCATTACTGTCCCATGAGAATGAGGTAGGGGCAAGCAACCACAATGTTTATCTTTCTAATACCAAAAGGCTAGACATGCAAAATAAACACAAAATGGTATTAACTCTTTCCGCACTGAAGTTTTTTTATCAATGAGACGGAAGAGATTTCAGAGACAAAATTGTTCATGGTTTTAAAAATCAATCTACATATTTATATTTATCTAACATATAACGTATTATACATGAATTTTTAGATAATTGAATAAGGTATTAGATTTCACCAATACCAAGATGACACAAGACATGTTTTTAAAAATGGTTTGATGACGGTGCGCACTATGGGGCGAAACGCACGGAAAGAGTTAAGCTGTTAAACTAATAGACAGACAAGACAAACTATGACATTTCAGCAAAAGCCCTCATCAGATGCAAAACAAAACAAAAAATCAAATATATATTTATATATTTTATTCTGTGCTTATTTCCGTTACTCAGCTAAGTTGACTGAGGACATGTATTCGAACCCATGTGTTCAACTTGAAAACTGCATGCACACACAAAAACATCTGTAGGCATACTGCATGCATGCACATAAAACCTGGCACAAACTTTGCTCTATCTGGACAGCACAGGGATCATAAACTTTTCCCAGGGATCTTAAAACTATGAGACAAGGGCCACCACATCCAGGGATCTGAAGTTAAAACTGTATGAGACAAGTACCACCTCATCCAGGGATCTTAAGACTGTATGAGACAAGAGCTGCTGCTTCCAGGGATCTTCAAACAGTAGGAGACAAGGGCCGCCTTATCCAAGAATCTTCAAATTGTGAGCAGATTAAGCTGCTGCCTTTATGGATGTTGTTAGCTGTGGTAATTTTAGTTTAAACTAAAAAAAATAAATAAATAAAGGGCAAATGCAGCCAAAGGCAACAGAAATGAATACCAAAGTGGCTGAGGAATCAAAAGCTATGTGATTAACAGAAATGGCTGTAGGTGAGCTTATCATTGACAGTGAACACAATCATCATCATCACATACCGGGCCTGCTGGCGTAGGTGATCATGTCTCTCCACAACTTTCGATCTCAGCAGCTATTTATCATTTCTGTTGTTCACCTTCTGCCAAGCCATTCTCTTAAGCTGTCTGGTATCTTTTCTCTTTGCTTCCCTCTATCTCTTCATCCATCAATATTCACAGTTGTTACAATATATTCTCACACTCTCTTCCTTTTCCCCTATTCTCACTCTCTCTTCCTTTTCCCCTATTCTCACTCTCTCTTCCTTTCTCTCTCTCTCTCTCTCTCTCTCTGTGTTTATCCAAAGGGCAACTACCTACACACCTCATTACATATTTAATTTCTATCAAGCCAAACGCTTTTAAATTGAAGGAGAGAGGGAGATCAGAATAATAGGTGAGAAGGGAGTGTGTGATTAAGCTGGTTAAATGGAGACCAAAGATGAGGACACAAATATAATGTAGTATGAATGAAGTTTTAGAGTGAAGAAGTTAAATAACTTTCAACATTTGTAGTGCTTGTTTGGAATGAGGATGGGTGGCTGTAGAAGTAAGATGTTAACTTCTGAAACAAGATGGTCCCCACTGTGTTATAATTCCACCACATGCGGTGTGAATTTGCATCTTCGATCAGTGGTAATTTCATGGCTGCACCTTACCCCAATACTGGGTAGTGAGATCCCACATTTAGCCCTCTCAGAGAACTCAAAAAAAAAAAAAAAAACAGGCAGCCCCACATGCAGTTTACAGATCTATGTTTTTGTGCTTGCGGCGCCAGTGTTCGAAAGTGATATTAATATCTTACAATCCGCTTAATTCACAATATTTAATCTCTCATATTAACATTTTTAATTTATGTTCATTTATACAACAATACAATTTAATAATTTCAGTGAGTAAAAGTGAAAGTCGTAATTTTTTTTGCCCACTCAATTTGGTTGGAGCCGCGATAGCTCAGTGTTTAGTGAACTGGACTAAAAAGGACAAGAGGTCATGCTCAGCCCTAACCGACGGCTACCGGGTTCACTCAGCCTTAAATGGATACCAGATTTTTTCTGGGAAAGTAAAGTGGCACGGGCGTAATATCGACCACATTACCCCAAAAACCATGTGCCGAAGGTCTGTAAAATTTATGGTCACTAACACCATATTCCCTATACGCCACTTGGCGTGGAGTGGGGTGGGGCTCTTTACTTTTTTTTTTTTTTTTTTTACTCAATTTAGTTAAATTTGCATTTGAAGTTGAAACATATTTTTGTTCTGGTGTCTGTGAAAGTCATAAACATGGGACTGTTGAACCACAACTGTTATTTTAGAAAATTTGCTGAATGAACTGAAACAACAGACATTGCAATATCTGCTGGTCATTTTATAAACAATCATTGTTTTTATATAGGCAAGATGGGGGGAAAAGTTCTGAATGTGGGTTAAAAACACAGGGGGGAGGGGGGGATATTTTTGTCAGAGAAAGGCTTTTTTAGCATCACATTAAGGACCTAATTTGTGTCAACATGACTTAGGTCATTTCAACTCAAAAGCAGGCCCAAAAAAGGGGCAGATAATGTCCTAGCAGGGCAATTAGTGGAGAGTTCTAGCAGAGCTAATTATGATAATATCCTAGCAGAGCTAATATAGTAATGTCCTAGAAGAGCTAATGTGGTAATGTCCTAGTGGAGCTAGGTAAAGTCCTAGACGAGTTAATATGGTAATGACCTAGAGGGGCTAATATGGATTTGTCCTAGAAGAGCTAATATAGTAATTTCTAGAGAAGTTAATATGGTAATGTCCTAGAAGAGCTAATATAGATTTGTCCTAGAAGAGCTAATATGGTATATCCTTGAAGAGCTAATATGGTATGTCCTTGAAGAGCTAATATGTGAATGTCCTACAGGAGCTAATATGGGAATGTCCTAGAGGAGCTAATATGGTAATATCCTGAGGTGCTAATAGAGCAAAGTCTGTAAAGAACTAATATAGTAATGTCAAAGAGGAGCTAATAAGGTAATGTCCTACAGGAGCTAATATGGTGATGTCCTTGAAGAGCTAATAAGGTAATGTCCTAGAGGAGCTTGCTTGCTTGCGTTCGCCTGTTGACTAACGGAGTGTACCTCTTCATCATCCGCCCTTAAAAGGATGTTAAGTGGGCGTGCCTGCGTTGCGTTGTCGTTTGCAGTAAAACTGTGATATTTGCACCTTTCGGCCCAACACATCCGACTTCAGCACAACATTTTTGAGTACCGGGTTGTCTTTGATCCCTACTCACTATAGACTAGACAGGTTAGTCTATTACTAGAGGCACCACGGAGAGGTGGAGCAGGGTCTTGATGGTTCAGGTTTACCAATCCTGGTGCAAGCCATCAGCTGTGGGTCACTGACAACTTCCAGCTCTGGTGCTGCGAGGCGCACCTTCACCTCCCTTGAGGAGCTAATATGGGAATGTCCTCGAGGAGCTAATATGGATTTGTACTAGAACAGCTAATATGGTATGTCCTAGAACAGCTAATATGGTATGTCCTTGAAAAGCTAATATGGGAATGTCCTAGAGGAGCTAATATGGGAATGTGCTAGAGAAGCTAATATGGAAATGTCCTAGAGGAATTAATAGAGCAAAGTCTTTGAAGAGCTAATATGGAAATGTCCTAGAGGAACTAATAGAGCAAAGTCTTTGAAGAGCTAATATGGAAATGTCCTAGAGGAACTAATAGAGCAAAGTCTTTGAAGAGCTAATATGGAAATGTCCTAGAGGAACTAATAGAGCAAAGTCTATGAAGAGCTAATATGGAAATGTCCTAGAGGAACTAATAGAGCAAAGTCTTTGAAGAGCTAATATGGAAATGTCCTAGAGGAACTAATAGAGCAAAGTCTTTGAAGAGCTAATATGGAAATGTCCTGACTGCAGTGATGCTACCTTGAATTATGAAACAAATCAAAGCAATCATTTAAAATATGCTGACTGTGTATGTATGCTGACTGTGTATGTATACTGACTGTGTCCATATAGAATGATAATGTCATATGTTGATGTATTTCTATCACTGTAACACAAGAATGAGATGAGTAGGAAGTTAAAAAAAAACTTCTGCGACAGATACTTCTTAACTGACATACGAAGACTAGGGCGCCTCACCGCATAAGGCTTGCACCAGGATTGGTGAACAGAACCATCCAGACCCCACTCTAGAAACAGACTAACCTGTCTAGCTAAGTAGCGACAAGTGAAGATAACCTGGTACTCAAAAAGGACAGGCTGAAGTCGGCTGTGTTGGGCCGATAGGTGCAGATATCACAGTTCTACTGCAAGCTACAAAACAACATATCTACGCCCACTTAAATTCCTTCTAAGGGTGGACGATGAAAAGGAAATCATTTCCTTTAGTAGTCTTCATGGAAGGAAGGAACTGCCATATACACTATTGCTGGTCGTTTACAGTAGATGTAGGCATAGTAAAGAAGAGAATCCCGTCATATCAAGTGGCACATAGGGAATATGGTGTTAGTGACCATAATTTTTCAAGACCTACGGCACATGATTTTTGAGGTAATGGGATCAGTATTACGCCCATGCTGCTTTACTTTCCCAGAAAAAAATCTGGTACCCATTTAAGGCTGGGTGAACCCAGGAGCTGTCGATCAGGATCGAACCCGTTGTAGTCCAGTTCACTAACCACTGAGCTATCGCGGCTCCACATGAAGGCATGATGATGTAAAAACTGCCAAATGATGATGAAATTAAATAATTATCATTTGTTGATGATTTCCTATAGGTTTTGATACTTCACTACTCCAAAAAAACAACAACAACAAAACACATAAAAGTTGATGTTTCAACTGCAACAGCAAAACTGATACACAAACTTGATATTTCAAATGTGACAACTTAATTAATACAGAAATTGATGATGATCCCATCTTTGACAACAAAACTAATACAGTAGTTGATGATGATTTCTATTGTAAAAACAAAACTAATTCAGATGATGGTGAAGATCCCACATACAACAACAAAAACTGATTCAGATGACGGTGAAGATCCCACATACAATAACAAAACTAATTCAGATGCTGGTAAAGATCCCACATACGACAACAAAAACTGATTCAGATGACGGTTAAGATCCCACATATGACAACAAGACTAACACAGCACTTACTTGTCTTCTCCAAGGACCAACCCAAATCCTACATGATCAATCCGATGCTTGCCCTTATCTGTCCAGCCTAACTTCTCAGCAGCAGCAAATATGGTCTGCAGATGCGTGCTCTGCAATAAAGTGACATTCTGATGAACAACAATGCTATGAATGATCATCTGACAGTTTAAGCAAAGAAAGAAGAAAAGAATGCGATCCTGTTACGCCTTGAGCACAGCATGTGGGTAATATGGTTTTAGTGACCATATTGAGGGACTGTGTGGTCTAGAAGTTAGATGTCAGCTACTGGACAGGAATGTCTTGGGTTCAAATCCCGAGGAAGGAATGAAGAAGAAGGATCCATGATTTCTTTGTAGCTTTACAATTCCCTAGTCTCTGGGTTCATTCAGCATTTTTATATGATGCAGAAACATGGACATTAGACAAGAAAACAGAACAGAGAATTGAAGTCTTTGAAATGTGAATATATAGAAGAAGAGGTAGAAGTGGATGGAAAGAAAAAAAAACAAATGAAGTCTTAAAACAACTAAAAATGAAAAGAGAACTACTAAACACAATTCAAACAAGACAATTGAGATTTTTAGGCCATGTTAAAAGACACAACAGCCTACTAAAAGTAATCTTGGAGGGGAAAATACAGGGTAAAAGAGGCAGAGGCAGACCAAGACTAACATAGACAAGTAACATCAAAAGAAGGACAAATCAACCTATGACAACCTGCACCATCAAAGCAAGAGATAGAGCAGAATTGTGATTCATGGTAGCCAACCTTCATTGCGGAAATGGCACTTGATGATGATGAGTCTCTATGTAGAGAGATCAGATGCCTAAGCTTTCTCATAAAAAGACACAAAAAACAGAAGGTCATGAATGTTGTTATTTCTATTTTTTTTTATTCTAAAAAACAACCACTGCATGTTACACCTCTTTATAGCAAATTTGTTAAGGGGGTGAACACTAAGAAAAATAATTGGCAATATTTATTTATTTTTTTTTTTATCACCAGCTCCATGCCAAGTTATCTTTCTTTCCCAGACAAAAATCTCTAATATCCAATTCTGGCTGGGTGAATCAAGAAGCTGTTCATTTGGAGGATGGGACCCAACCTCTTGACCTCAACAGACTTATTATATTCAACATAAGTGTTGTACCACAACTTCCAAATTTAACCCCAGATTACAACTAACTCATGGGAGCCGCGATAGCTCAGTGGTTAGTGAACTGGACTACAAATGACAAGAGGCAGGGTTCGATCCCAACTGATGGCTTCCAGGTTCACCCAATCCTTAATGGGTACCGGCTTTTTTTCTGGGAAATCAAAAGCGGCACAGGCATAATACCGACCACATTACCCGAAAAAACATGTGCCGAAGGTCTGTAAAATGTATGGTCACTAACACCATATTCCCTATGCGCCACTTAGCGTGACGGGGGTACTGTACTGTACTGTACAACTATCTATCTATCTATCTATCTATTGACCTTTCGAGCCGTAACCGGCCCATAGGGCGTAGACCAAGATACACCTTCTCCTATATGAATTTTTGTTCTAGCAGTTTTCTTTTAAAGATATTTTATCAAATCTCGCCATCTGTCTCTGTTCTGTGCAAGCAGTTCTATCTCATTGAGGGAGCCGATTCCTGCTGCTCTTGCCTCTCTCATCAATGTTCTTCTCAGTGTCTCCCTGGGTCTTCCTCTTTTTCTTTTACCTGTTGTTTCCCATATGAGGGCTTGCTTTGCTATTCGATTATTATCTCTTCTCATCACATGTCCAACGTATGACCATCGTCTTTTCTTTATTACTGAAGATATTAGTGGTTGATTGGCGATTTCTCTAATTTCCTCGTTTGTTTTGAATTCGTTCCATTCTATACCAAGTATTTTCCTTAGACATTTATTTTCGAATGCGTTCAGCTTTGTTTCTATATCTCTTGTTGTTTTCCAGCTTTCACACGCATACGTAAGGGTTGATAGTACATTTGATTTGAATAGCCTAAGTTTTGTGTTTGTGCTAATGAGTTTTGATTTCCACAACTTTTCAAGGCTTCTGAAAGACATTGCTGCTTTAGCCAGTCTGAT
Source organism: Megaustenia siamemsis (assembly GCA_032433765.1). NCBI lineage: Eukaryota > Metazoa > Mollusca > Gastropoda > Stylommatophora > Ariophantidae > Megaustenia > Megaustenia siamemsis. Next base: position 11,889,928 of record JAVIAB010000102.1, read on the forward strand.
TCTAATTTCTTTGCTCGTATCCCCTTCTCGATCAATGTGACTTCCAAGATAGATGAAGTGATCGATCTCTTCTACTGGTTTGTTTTCCATGTATATTTTGTCACTTGTTGGAATTAAACTTTTCATGACTTTAGTCTTTTCATGATTGACCTCAAGCCCAATTTTGCTGGCTATTGATGATAGTTCATTTGTGTTTTCCTGCATCGTTTTTATCTGATTGCTGATGAGAACTATGTCATCAGCAAAGTCCAGGTCCTCCAAATGGTCTCCTTGTATCCATTCGATGCCTTTATTACCAGTGCAGCATTTCTTCATTATGAAGTCCATAACAATTCCAAATAACAAGGGCGATAAAATACATCCTTGTTTAACCCCAGTTTCTATTGGGAAACATTCGCTCAGTCCTTCCTCTGTTCGAACTGCACATGTGTAACCATCATACATGTCTTTGATAATATTTATGATTTTTGATGGTAAGCCATATTGCTTCAGAATTTTCCACAAAGAATCTCTATGAATACTATCAAATGCTTTTTTGAAGTCGATGACTGTACAACTAACTCATACAAATTAATGTTTAAAAACTCAAATTTGTACAAATCTAGATTGCTGGTCATGGTTGTTTTTCCCACAGTGTACCTTTTCAAATGCTCCAGTCACCCATGATGTGTTATTGTCACCAGACAATATTGTGTTTTAGTTTTTTAAATACAGGTGGTGTTTCATAAAAACGTAATAATTATCGATTAACAATTTTTTTTATTTAAATTTTTTGCCTCAGATGGGTCCACCACTTCACGTTTGTTCCAGCTGTACTCCTTAATTGTTTCAATTATTTCTTTAAACTGTAATTCTTCTAAAGTGTTATTTCTTCAAATTCTTTTTGTAAAAAAATAACTTAATAGGGGTTTTATTAGTTGGAAAATGTTAGTTTTGTAAAAATATGATTTAAATTGAAGTCTTGACAAATGAAACATGCATCATCCATAAAATGTTCTGTTGATCAAAGAAAAATATCAGGCACTAACTCTGTATTCCCCACAACCTTATAGCATGAAGGGAACACTTTACTTTATTCTGTAATTACTGGTCAAATTTTTAGACGTAAGACATCTACAGAGTTATACTGTATCATTGAGTTTCAATGAGAGCTGTACAGCAACACTGAGTTTCTATGAGACCTATACTATTTACAAAGCTATACTGTAACATTGAGTTTCAATGAGAGCTGTACAGCAACACTGAGTTTCTATGAGACCTATACTATTTACAAAGCTATACTATAACTTTGAGTTTCAATGAGAGCTGTACAGCAACACTGAGTTTCTATGAGACCTATACTATTTACAAAGCTATACTATAACTTTGAGTTTCAATGAGAGCTGTACAGCAACACTGAGTTTCTATGAGACCTATACTATTTACAAAGCTAAACTGTAACATTGAGTTTCAATGGAAACCATACTATTTACAAAGCTATACTGTAACATTGAGTTTCAATGCAAACTATACTATTTACAAAGCTATACTGTAATATTGAGTTTCAATGCAAACTACACTATTTACAAAGCTATACTGTAACATTGAGTTTCAAACTATGCTACTTACAGTAGCTTGATGACGATCAGGTATCACCTGTAGCACGCTATGTCCCTTACCGAACGAGGGTTTTCCATTGGAATCCCCCTTAGCGTTGTTGTCGTTATTTCTATTGTTGTGGCGATTCATGATCGTACAAAGATGTTACGACGGTGGTTTTCTGTTGATCTAAGGTATGCTGATGATACAGTCTTAATCGCTAAGAGTGAAAATGAGTTACAAGAAATGTTGGACATTATAGTTAGTAAAAGAAAGCAAAAATAAAGGACTCAGCCTTAATAGCAAAAAGACAGAGGTAATGGTAACAACAAAGAAAAAGACATCACCTCAGTGCAAAATAAAGACAAGTGGAACAATATTAAAACAGGTAAATGAATTTAAATATTTGGGAACTTTGTTAACCTCAGACGTAAGATGTACAAAAGAGGTGAGATGCAGAATGGCTCAGGCAAAAGCAGCTTTCCAAAAAATGAGGAAGATACTATGCAATCCATTTTTGACAATAGAAACAAGAAAAAGAGTTCTTAAATATTACGTAGAGCCAGTCTTAACATATGGATGTGAATCATGGACAACAGGACAACAGACAAGAAAATCACAGGAGTCTGTAGAAATGTGGTTTTACAGAAGAATGTTGAGAGTACCATGGACAACTAAGAAGAGTAATGAAGATGTTCTGAGAGAGGTCAAAGCAAAAAGAGAGCTAATTTCCAATATTAGGAAGAAACAATCATAATTTTTTAGCCACGTAATTAGATGAGAACTGGAATATATTGTAACAACTAGAAAAATTGAGGGACGAAGAGATACAGGGAAGCAAAGAGAAAAAATAACAGACAGCTTAAGAGAATGGCTTGGCAGAAGGTCAACAACAGAAATGATAGATAGCTGCCGAGATCGAAAGTTGTAGAGAGACATGATCACCTACGCCAGCAGGCCCGGTACTAGATGATGATGATAATACTATTTACAAAGCTATACTGTAACATTGAGTTTCAATGCAAACTATACTATTTACAAAGCTGTACTGTAACACTGAGTTTCAATGCAAACTATACTATTTACAAAGCTGTACTGTAACACTGAGTATCTATGACAGCTATACTATTTACTTAGCTAAACTGTAACACTGAGTTTCTATGACAGCTATACTATTTCCAAAGCTATACTGTAACACTGAGTTTCTATGACAGCTATACTATTTACTTAGCTAAACTGTAACATCTTTTAATGCAAGCTATACTATTTACAGAGTTAAACTGTAACATTGTGCCTCATTGCAAGCTATACTATTTACAGAGCTATACTGTAACATTGTGCCTCATTGCAAGCTATACTATTCACAGAGTTATACTGTAACATTGTGCCTCATTGCAAGCTATACTATTCACAGAGCTATACTGTAACATTGTGCCTCATTGCAAGCTATACTATTTACAGAGCTATACTGTAACATTGTGCCTCATTGCAAGCTATACTATTCACAGAGCTATACTGTAACATTGTGCCTCATTGCAAGCTATACTATTCACAGAGCTATACTGTAACATTGTGCCTCATTGCAAGCTATACTATTCACAGAGCTATACTGTAACATTGTGCCTCATTGCAAGCTATACTATTCACAGAGCTATACTGTAACATTGTGTTAGATCTAACAGACCACAATGGAGGTTATCAGAACTTGATCCTCCAATAATTGTTAGTATAACTAGAAAATCATCATCATCGAGTGCTGTCTCCGCAACAATGGTTGGCTACCATGGAGCGCCATTCTGCTCTATCTCTTGCTTTGATGGTGCAGGTTGTCATAGTCTGGTTTGTCCAACTTTTGATGTTACTCGTCCATGTTAGTCTTGGTCTGCCTCTGCCTCTTTTACCTTGTATTTTCCCCTCCAGGATTACTTTTAGTAGGCTGTTGTGTCTTTTAACATGGCCCAAAAATCACATTTGTCTTGTTTGAATTGTGCTTTGTAGTTTTCTTTTCATTTTTAGTTGTAAGACTTCATCATTTGTTTTCTTTTCCTTCCATCCAATTCTACCTATTCTTCTATATCCACATTTCAAAGGCTTCAATTCTCTATTCTGTTTTCTTATCTAATGTCCATGTTTCTGCACCATATAGGAATATTGAGAAGGAATTTTGCTATTCTTAGTTTTAGCTCTGGTGTTATTTGTTTTGATGTTAGTATGTTCTTCATGACATTAAAATTACTTTTTGCCATTCCTATTCTTTTGTTTATTTCAGTTGTGCATTTTCCATCACTGGTTTTAGTCTGTCCAAGGTAGTTGTAGTTTTGAACTGTCTCCAGGTCTATTCCTTCAATTTTTATATCCACTTGTGGGTTTTGAGTATTTTCTTTGTTTATGATCATAGTTTTAGTCTTTTTAATATTCATATCTAGACAATATTTAACTAGAAAATAAAAATATTACTTTTCTTGTTACAGAACCCAAAAGTGCATACCTGGCCAGCATCAACAACATAAACCAGCCAATCACCATTTTCTTCCTGGAGACGCTGTCGTATGCATGCAATGTCAGATGTGTCATATGTATATCCTCCATCAGATTTTGTGATCATTAGAGGCACCTCAAAGCCTGGAACGAACATCACAGTGCGACCTTCATTATCCACCTCGGTGACACCTGCAAGAAAATATTTGCACACTTTCTTTATGCATGAAAGAAGAAAAAATAAAGGCTGTTTTTATAAATGGATTCACTGCACTAAAGAATAGGACAACCCACAGAAGAAGAGAAAACCAAGAAGATTCAGGAGTACATGGAGAAGAGAAGTCACGGTTTATGAATAACATCACTTTTTATTCTTTTCTTCCTTATTTTAATTTCAGCACCAAGGAGAAATATAAATTGTGGTTTTTTGCACTTAGTTGGCTTCTGCTGCCATATTTCCTAGTGTTTCTAATATTCCATCAATCCATCTTTGCTGTGGTCAGCCCTTGGGTCTGATGTTCTCGCAACGTTTATTGAAGGCTTCTTGTATTGTGTTTTGATCTAACTGCTTAATCTTGTGGCCAAACTATTTTATCAGTTGTTTCTTTATGTATTCTGTGGCGGAAATTATTTCTAGATTTTTTTCACAGTTCCTCATTTCTGATCTTATCTCTCAGGCCGTTTCCTGCCATGTAACTAATACTTTTCGTTTTTGTAGTAGTTATTTTTCTTATTTATCTTGAGTCTAGAGTCCTGGTCTGGCATTGATAGCATAACGCTAGGATGAAAATTGCACTGTAGAGTGTCTGTTTAGTCTCTAGTGTTATTTCCTTGTTGGACAACAGTTATGACAACAAGAGGACAACCCACAAGAAAAGATCAAGTCTAGAAAGCCTAGGAATACATGGAGAAGTAAAGTCAAAGAAACCTTCAGGAATACTTGCCTAGACTGGAGAGTAGAGAAAATGTCCAAAAAAAAGGGGATGGATGGAGAGACCTTGTCCGTGGCCTATGCACCAAAAAGGGACCTAAAGGACTTTTACTGACTGAAATAAACAATGGCAGTCTTGCTGCTCAGCTAAATATCATCATTATCATCATCAAGTGCCGTCTCCGCAACGAAGGTTGGCTACCATGGAGCACCATTCTGCTCTGTCTCTTGCTTTGATGGTGCAGGTTGTTATAGGCTGATTTGTCCATCTTTTGATGTTACTCATCCATAATATACTAAAATAATAGCTAAATATACTAAAATTTAATTAAATATGCATTTAACTTTTATAAAATAACAAATTTAGCACTGAGCAGAATAATGTTTGTGGTCAAATATGGATCCAATGTAAAGGTGCATGTTGATTCCATGCTTTAGGAACAAGGAAAATTGAATATGTTCCAACACTTCTAAAACTATCTGAGTGGACTGTTTTTTTAGAGTGGTGAGTAAATTAAAAGCAGGGAATGGAGTCGAGCAAAAAAAAGAACATGGAAGGCCAAGAATTTTGGGCGCAAAGGGCCATCAATGCCTTGCCCAAATCATTTGAGCTGAAACAATTAAGAATGGAGAAAAACAAATGGCAGTGCATAGTCATGACGGGGGAGCCCAGTGATATTCAATGCAACTATCAACCAGGTGCTAGTCAGGGTGGATTACACAACTTATGGATGCACATTCTAAAATGATAATGACCCAAGCTATATAGCTCATACTACCAAAGCATGACTGCAAGAGAAGACTGTGACAGTGCTGAAGTGACCCAGCAATAGTCCCGACCTAAACCGAATTGAAAACGTTTTAGCACGACTCATCATCATCATCATTGAGTGCCATCTCCGGATCAAAGGTTGGCTACCATGGAGCGCCATTCCACCCTGTCTCTTGCTTTGATGGTGCAGATTGCCATAGGTTGACTTGTCTATCTTTTGATGTTACTCGTCCACATTAGTCTTGGTCTGCCTCTTTTACCTTGTATTTCCCCTTCCAATATTACTTTTATTAGGCTATTGTCTTTTAACATGCCCCAAAAATGTCATTTGTCTTGTTCTAATTGTGTTTAGTAGTTCTCTTTTCATTTTTAGTTGTTTTGAAACTTCATTGTTTGTTTTCTTTTCTTTCTATCCAATTCTACCTATTCTTCTATAGATCCACAATTCAAAGGCTTCAATTTTCTGTTCTGTTTTCAGCACGACTCAAGAAACACTTAAAATAGAACAGTCTCAGAGAAGTTGAATAATTGAAGAAGGTAGCTGAAAAATACTACACTCGCCTCACCTGAGCTTGCCATGCTGGAGAAAGCAGCATTATATTGTACTGAAGTCACTGTTAGGTAGGGGAAATAACAATCTTCCACTGGACACAGTTTTAAATTTTCATTTGCTTTTATGAGTGTGCTGTGTTTTGTAATTGTTTTACAGAATAATGTATATAGAAAAGAGACACCATTTCTTTCATGTCATTGGCCAAAGCAGGTCATGTAATGACGCTGTGTTGAAAATGTACCTGTGTGTATGGAATCTCTTGCATTGTTAAACACACTAAAATTTGTTATGTACACAAATCTCTGATTCTGAAGTTTGCTAATGGCAAGTTAAAGGTAAAAACAGCGTCTAGTTGTAATAGTATACCGGCTAGAGTGTCTATGGGTGAGGGGATCAAGGAAATTGTGCAGGGCGTGAGGAGAGAATTAGAACATTTTAGAAAATAGATCCATGAATGTGTCCAAGGTCGAAAGTTCAAGGAGAGCGATGGGAAAAAAGGCAGTGATTTATTGTTTTGGCAAATAGGAGACAAAGGAATTTAGAGGGGTGAAATTTGATTGGATGCGCAAAGGAGCTTGGGATTGCAATTAGGGGGAAATATAAAAAGCTAAGATGCAGAGAAATCACTCTCTCTCATTAGTAAAAGCTTAGACAAGCTCAGTCGCTCAGCTAAGTATGAGAGACAGATTTTCTTGAAGTGTGGTGACACGATGTCACGATCACTTTGAAGATATATTATTGATATTGTTCAGATGAAGTGTGCTGATGAATAATTTTATTGCTGTTTTTATGACGACTGTTATTGTTCCATGCAGCTAAGTATGAGAGACAGATTTTCTTGAAGTGTGGTGACACGATGTCACGATCACTTTGAAGATATATTATTGATATTGTTCAGATGAAGTGTGCTGGCGAATAATTTTATTGCTGTTTTTATGACGACTGTTATTGTTCCATGCAGCTAAGTATGAGAGACAGATTTTCGTGAAGTGTGGTGACACGATGTCATGATCATTTTGAAGATATGTTATCGATATTGTTCAGCGCCAGTCTGATGGTAAATAAACTCATTGCTGTTTTTATGATGACTGTTGTTGTTCCACTCAGATAAGTACAAGAGAAAGGTTTTGAAGTGTGGTGACACTATATCATAGTTACCTTAATTGGCACTTCAAACTTTCAATCATAATAGTGAGTTGATCTTCAATCTCTAAAAATGTGTTGTTGTCAGTATATAAAAAGGGAGCTCTCAAAAAAACATCAGAAAGAAGCAATCAACATTTTTCGGGAACATCATGAGAAGAGGAAAGTTGGAATACTTGGTTACAACTGGCAAAATAAAAGGAAAGAGAGATCGCAGACAACAAAGAGAGAAAATACTGGATAGCTTGGTGTCATGGCATGGAAAAAGTCAACAACAGAACTGATACGATGCACTGTGGATAGAAGATTGTGGAAGGACATGATCGTCTACGCCAACCGGTATGGCACATGATGATGATGATGTTGTCAGTATATCTTAATACATGTGGAACTTGAAGAAAATATTTCTTGGGAACGATCATCAAACCTGGCACATTTCAACATCGCTCACGGCTCTTCGCGGCATGCTCTTTAGCTGAACCGATCTATGCCACAATCACACAAATGAGGCCCTTATATGATGCAGATGATAACCTTCTGCTGCCAAAAAATGTCTGGTGTTTCTAACCTACACTCATGGCTGCTGTCCACATGAGCCACCCCACCTTCCCACTATAAAAACAGTTCATGTTTACATAATATATACAGAATATCTTCTCTACTTCAAGGTCAGGACTGTCTAAAACACTCTTTATTATCCTGTGAGGAAGTCCAATGCACTTTCTCAAAATCACGATCTTTAACACTGATGTCAAGGCAGTCCTATTCTATGGTTCTGAAATATTGGGGGGGCCACAAAAACTAATGGCAATGGACTCAAATCTTTCATAAACAGATGCCCCTGACAGCTTCTTAATATTCATGGACATGGGCATATAAAAATACCAATTCTATCCTCCGAGAAAGGACTGCCCAGGCACCAGTAGAAAAGAAGATCAAGAAGGCAGTCAATTAACTGGAACCCACTAGGAAGTTGGAAAGCCCAAGCAAACCAGAAGAAGAACTATAGAGACAGACACAAAGACAGCAGGATAGAAGTGGGCTCAGTTGGAGAAGGCAGCACAAAACTGGGTCTGTTGGCAGAGTGTGGTTGTAGTTCTCTGCTCCATGAGGAGCTGCATGGTGTAGGTTGTTAAGTCAAGTCTATTTCCCTTCCTCTTATACCAATTTGGATGTGTAGGGAGACTGCTGATCAATGTAACCAGGCTTGACACATGATGATGCTGATATCCTAATTCCATGAATAATTATTCCAAGGATGTATTTTATATGTGACAAACCTGTGGCTGCCAGCTCCTTCACAACTTTGACCATTCTCTCTTGGTAAAAGGATTCACCACGCTCTAGCAATTTAGGCGACACATCAAGTCTACGATAAAGATTATTGTTGACTGGGGAAATAGATTGGTATTTTATAACATTTATTTACCAAATCAATTTAATTCTATAACATTTATTTACCAAATCAATTTAATTCTATAACATTTATTTACCAAATCAATTTAATTCTATAACATTTATTTACCAAATCAATTTAATTCTATAACATTTATTTACCAAATCAATTTAATTCTATAACATTAATTTACCAAATAGACTGTATTTATAACATTAATTTACCAAATAGGAATATTTCCAGCAATGGAGTACATAAAGAAACAACAGATAAAATGGTATGGCCACATGATAAGGTAGAAAGATTAAAATATTACACAATGAGCCTTCAAAAAAAAATTTGCAAGAACACCAGACCCAAGGGCCAACCACGAAAAAGATCAATTTATGGAATATTAAAAACACTTGGAAACATAACAACAGGAGAGACCAATAGAAGAGCAAAAAGACCGCAAATTATATCTCCCCCTCGACGCTGAAAGGCAAATGAGGAAGGAAAGAAAAATAAGACCAAACAGATTGTTTGTTTTGTGTATGCCTACTTTTTACCTCTAGTGAGATCAGTGGTCTCTGCAATATGTGCCATTTTGGCACGCAAGGTTTCTGTTTTTGAGATTGTGGTTCTGCCCTATGTGCCGTCTTCGGCTCGAAAGGACAATAGATAGATAGATAGAGATCAGTGGGACAAAATTTTGCTGGAATTTCATTTTTTTCTCTCATAATTTTTTTTTTTTGGCACCGACTGCTATTTTGACCTATTCTTTTCAATTTTCAACTTCCAGGGGTTCTTGCGCAGAGTGCACATAGCACCTCTTGTTTTTAGCATCAGAGAGGGCAGGTATCTGATCTCACTACCCAAAAACTGGGGGAGATTAAAGCCACAAAGAAGCAAAGGATTCAAGGAGAAAAATTGCCAACTGTCATGGCAGAATTTGAATCTAGAACCTTTATGTCCAGAGGTTAGTGTGTAACCTCAAGACCACCCAACTTCCTACCAAATAGAAGTACAGTGATGCCTTGTACTTCAAGTTTAATTTATTCCATTCGTTCGAAACCTAAATCAGTTTTCCCCATTAGAAATAAAATAAAGAGAATTCATTTTTTCCATGACAATAAACAAAGCACATTTAGAAAAACTGAAACAGCAAATATACATAATTTAAGGTGAAAATAACACAACTGAATGCCCTGAAAATTAAATTAAAACATGAAAACAAATATTTAAAAAACCCTAAAGGAGTACACCTCCTCGTCATCTGCCCTTAAAAGGATGTTACGTGGGCGTGTCTGCGTTGTGTTGTGGTATCCAGTATAACTATGATATTTGTGCCTTTCCGCCCAACACATCCGTCTTAAGCACAACAGTTTTTAGTACCGGGTTGTCTTCCCTCTTCAATCCCTACTTACTTGGCCAAACCAGACAGGTTAGTCTGTTACTAGAGGCACCATGGAGAGGTGGAGCAGGGTCTGTATGGTTCTGGTTCACCGATCCTGGCACAAGCCATTAGCTGTGGGTCGCTGACAACTTCCAGTTCTGCTACTGTGAGGTGTGTCTTCGCCTCCTTTTCTTCCTTTAATATATACCTATCACTCGCTCATCCATGACAGAAGTTGTGATGACATCAGGACTTTATTTTTTGTTTACTGGAACTCTATTATTCCTTCATAGACAATGAGAAAATCATACCATACCCAACAACTAAAGAGTGTGCTTCTGTGTACTTCCTTTAATCTTTCAAACCAACTCGGAATGTGATAGTCATTTGACAATTGTCTTTGATAATGAGAAAATCATACCATACCCAACAACTAAAGAGAGTGCTTCTGTGTATCTCCTTGAATCTTTCAAACCAACTCGGAATGTGATAGTCATTTGACAATTGTCTTTGATAATGAGAAACTGACGTGACGGGAAAATAGAGATCAAAGGGAAAGTTAAATTTGTCTTAATTTCTGGGATGAGTTGAAGGAAAGGATGGTAGCTACTTTTGAAATTGATGGCCCCCTCCTTAAGGATTCTTGATTCCCAGGTATTACAAATGTGGTGTCAGCACCAAATGCTAATTATAAATACAGTAGTTGCTTGGTCACGATTCCTGCAACCATAGTTCTCAATTACTTATTTTAAAAATGGATCCCATGACAGTTTAAGCCTTTAAAGTTTAACTGTATGCAAAGTTCTGACTGATGAAAGCATTGGGTGACAATTCTTGAATGAGACTGTGCATGTGTAAGTTGAACATAGAGGCATTATTCAAACTCCAGATAAAAATTCTTTTGAATTTAATGCTCTGGAGAATTTGAGGTTAGAGTTGTTCCAAGCATGAGATACCACTATAATGGTACGTTTCATTGCACACAAGGGACCAAGATACTGAGCAGAACATGGGTTGGTTTTGGTCAGCTACTAGTATTTGACTGCCTGTATGAGGATCGGTGTACCATAACTGATTGAGATCCTGCTTCCTTTATCCATGGTGGCACTAGAAAAACTAACCAATCCGGACAAGAGAGTAGGGATCAAAGAGAGATTAACCCAGTGCTTGATAAATGGTTGAATGCTTTCAATTTCATCAAATCATCATCAGCTTTCCATAGTTTTCCTCGGTTGCGGCTCACCAAGAAATCATTTGTGGTGACAGAGCTAGAGCAGAGGCCACGATGCAGAACCCAAATGCCTATGAGACCATCTCAAGGCAGTGTCGGAGCACAGTGTTTAGGTGGTGTTGCAGGAAGTTTATGTTACATACCGAGTGATATTCCAATAGCCTCTACAATAACTCCAACAGTTAAACATCTTTCCCTTAAAGTGGGAGGTGGATGGTCTACCTTCAACATCATCAAGTATCATGCATGCTGTCATTGGTGATCATGTATCTCCATAACTTTCAATCTCAACAATCATTTATTATTTCTGTTTTTGACCTTCTGCCAAGTCATTCTCTTAAGCTGTCTGGTATCATTTATCTATGTTTCCCATTTATCTTTTCACCCCTCAATTTTTCCAGTTGTTATAATATATTCCAACTGTTCCCTTCTCATAACATGGCCAAAAAAATGTTTATTGTTTCTCCTAATATTGGAAATGAGCTCTTTTTGCTTTGGCCTCTTTCAGAACGTTTTCATTACTATTCTTAGCTGTCCATGGTATTCTCAACATTCTTCTGTAAAACTACATTTCTACAAACTCCAGTGATTTTCTTGTCTTTTGTCCTATTGTCCATGATTCACATCCACATATTAAGACTGGCACTACATAACATTTAAGAACTCTTTTTCTTGTTTTTATTATCAAAATACTTGTCATTCTGGTATTAAAATCTATGTTATGAAATGAAGACTTCAAAATGACTCAAATGACATACCTGCCATAGAGATGTCATAAATAATCTTCCAGGCCTGGTAGTGAAATGGGTCTTTCGACTGAAGCTTAACCACACAGTCGTATGCCCTGCGCTTGAATACTTCATCAGTGTCAAACCGAACTTTTGACTCCTGGGGATAAAGTTCAAGGCAAAAGTGAAATGTGCTCATTTAAGTCTAGTTTTAAAATATAAAAATGTGGACACTACTATTTGAAAAGCAAACTTTCATTCGTTGTAAGTAAAAGTCATCTTTCATTCATTCTATATAAAAGTCAACTTTTATTCATTCTATTTAAAAGTAAACTTTCATTCATAAAAGTCAGAATTTTATATTGCTGTTCGCTCATGCCAGCTTTATACTTCTAGTGAAGTCCTAAGAGACTAAATTTTGTCTATTTTTCATACTGGCAGCAATGTGCGTCAGTGTCCCTTGCCATACAGGCAGATATTCTCTGACTTTAGAGATACTCTTCTTTACTTTATCATCAAGAGTTATGATGCTTTTTGGATAGATTTTTCTAATCAATTTTGCACAGGAAGTAACCATCCTTGGCTACTCTTTTCAATTTTCAAGAGTTCTTTAACATGCACAGAATGCACACAGGACTTTCCTGTATTTTTTTTTTGGCCATTATCCAAGATGGCTGGACATAAGATTTCACTACTCAAAGAAGGGAAAAGACAAGAGAAAAAAAAAACCATGGATTCAAAGTTAAAAATTCCCGTCACCTGTGATAAGATCCAAACCACTGACTTTCTTGGACAAAGGTCGTAGTCTCACCTCTAGACCACCAGCCACCATCCCCACCCACCCAACCCTTTTCCTGTACAGAATTTCATAAAATATGTGAAGCTTAAAGTCAGTCTCACCTGATAGAATGCTTGCAGGTCTTCAATTCGAGGTCGCTCGTTTAGCAAGTTGGGAAACTTGTCGACCAGATGCGCAATCAGCATGCCAAATTGTGTACCCCAGTCTCCTAAGTGGTTGATTCGCAGAACATCATGCCCAACCCATTCAAACAACCGACACAGGCTTTCACCAATAATCGTAGATCTGAAATAAGACATCACAAGGTAGTCATGATAACAGAGATCTTCTCCATTCATTCTGAAAACAGGTGCTTGTTTTTGTATTGTGGTTTGGCATAGCTTACTGCAAAGTTGAAATATCTGCAATAGCCAGAAATATCTGACTTTGTGGAGGCATGTGAAATGAAAACAATGGTATGGTTAAAGCTTCACAAAACAAGTGAACAACACAAATCTGAACAACGTTTCGGCACTCGATTTTTTCTATTTTTATATATATATATTTTCATTTCTCCACACTATTAGCTTCATGGCAGCTTCACATTTTGATGGATTTATGTACATTTCTTTGCCTTGACCCTGCTTTTATGAATCTTCTGTGCTTGTTATTTCATCAATCAGTTTTAAACTGGATTAATATTTTCACAAAATTTCTCACCTTAGATGACCCACATGCATCTCCTTAGCAATGTTTGGTGATGAATAATCAACCACAACTCTCTTCTTCTGCACTTTTGGTGGCTTTACTCCATGAGTCAGCAGGAAACTCAACTCCTTAGACACAAATTCTTTCTTCAGGAAGATATTAATGAACCCAGATCCAGCCAGCTCAATCTGTGAAGGTCAATTACATAATTACACTCAGTTTAAGTCTAGCCATTTTACTTATTATTTTTATCTTATTGTATAATTAATTGCAACAAGAAAAAAAAGACTTTCCTGAAATGAACAATTAAAGTGAATAGAATAGTATTAAAAGAAGTCAATTCTTTCCTTTCTTTCTGGTGATTACTAAAGAAATGGATAGTCCTCTTTATCATCAGTATTAAAAGAAGTCAATTCTTTCTTTCTTTCTGGTGATTACTACCCAATTATTACTAAAGGAATAGATAGTCCTCTTCATCATCTGTCCTTAAAAGAAGTCAATTCTTTTCTTTCTTTCTGGTGATTACTACCCAATCATTACTGAAGGAATGGATAGTCCTCTTTATCATCCCTATTAAAAGAAGTCAATTCTTTTCCTTCTTTCTGGTGATTACTACCCAATCATTACTGAAGGAATGGATAGTCCTCTTTATCATCACTATCAAAAGAAGTCAATTCCTTTCCTTCTTTCTGGTGATTACTACCCAATGATTACTAAAGGAATGGATATTCCTCTTCATCATTTGTCCTTAAAAGGATGTTTAAGTGGGTGTAGATGTGTTGTGGTTTATTTGCGCTACTCACACAAACAAATCTATGTAACGTCTATCTCTATCATTTATTGTCCTTTGGAGCTGAAGATAGCACTTAAGGCAGAAATTCTAGACTCTCTATGTTCAATGGAGCCGCGATAGCTCAGTGGTTAGTGAACTGGACTACAAAGGACAAGAAGTAGGGTTCAATCCCAACCGACGGCTTCCGGGTTCACCCAGCCTTAAATTGGTACCGGATTTTTTCTGGGAAAGTAAAATGGCACGGGCTAATACCGACCACATTACCTCAAAAATCATGTGCTAAAGATCTGTAAAATTTATGGTCACTAACACCATATTCCCTATACGCCACTTGGCGTGATGGGGGTACTTTACTTTACTACTTACTATGTTCAATGATATTTGTTATTAAATATTAGACCTTGACCTTATACACGACCCAATTGTATCTCGCCACATGTCTGTTTTGGACGAGCTGATCAATCTCAGTGAAGAAACTGATGCATGCTGTTGCTGTCTCTCACTTGTGTTCTCTTTAGTGTTTCTCGCTACCTCTTTTTCTTTTACCCTCTGGATCCCCTTTGAGGGTTTGCTTTGAGATTCTTGTTGTCTCTTCTCATCACATGGCCAACATATTACCACATTCGTCTCTTGATTATAAATAACAATTTTAGATGCTTTGTCCTCTTATTTCTGCACTGGTCTTAAATTCATTCCATGATATACAAAGTATTTTCCTGGGACATTTGTTTTCAAATGTATCCGATTTATTTTATACTTCTTTAGTTGTTCTCCAGCTCTTGTATAAATGCATAAACAAGGCAGGATAATACATGTGATTTTAAAATCCTTAGCATTGTTTTTTTTTTGGTTCTCAGTAATGTTTATGCCACACAACTCTGAGTTGCCCAGCTTCAGCACATATTAGCTTGTCCATGAGGGCTTTAGCAGAACATACAGGTGCACAATGAAAAGGAGATAATCTATATTTTTATCAACTAAATTTTTTAATTTAATATTTCATAAGTTTCATAACACATAAGGTATTTGTACAACTAGAGATAGTACAAGGAAAGGATGACATTCCCTTATCTGTGGTGTCTATTTCATTGTGATCAACATCTTCATCTTAATCCTACCAACACCGCTAGACATCACATGGGGCTCATTGAGCTTTTCATCATCCACCTCTATTCTTGGCGAAATGGTCAATCTTAGCTAATGAATCTATGCCTGCTAACTTTGCCTCTCTTATAAATGTTATTTTAGAAACCAATATCTCTCAATGAAAAATGTAAATATTTCCCCAGTGTTTGATAAACTACTATATTTCCATTGGTAATCCATTAATAAATTAATTAAGAAGTTTTCGGCCAAAAACCATTGCTTATGATATTTTTTTTATGAGATGAGGAAACTACCTGTCTCTATGAGAAAATAAACTGAGAAATACTGATCAGTAGTTGATAACAAATTCACCTGACCTTCAACATATTACAAACTTACATATTTGTAAAACTGAACATCTGGAAATGACATTCATAATAATGGATTAGATTAAGTATATAACCATCTTATTTAAACTTGGAAATTAGAGATTCAATCAAAAACTATCATTTAATAAATCTGCCAGATTCTTTTCTACTTGTGGGTCAACCACGAAAAAGGTAGATTGATGAAATATTAGAAAGACTGGGAAATGTACCAGCAGCAGAGGCCAACAGAAGAGCAAAATCCAGCAAACAGTTATATTTCCCCTTGACACTAAAAGGCAAAAGAGGAAGGAAAGAAGAATATATGTTATTTGGATTCTAAAAGTATTTAGCCACACAATACAAGAGAAGAAATGAGGTAAGGGATAGCAAGGTAAGTTTAGGTAAGGTATTATAAAATTGTAAAGGAAGTAAATTTGGTAGTGATGTTTAGTTCTCACACTAGCTGTAACAGTGGAGGTGGGAATGTGTAACAAAGAGGTGAGTGAGTGATGAGGAGCACGTGGGCACTCCCAGGAAGAAAGTGGGGAAGTGAGCTCAGACAGAATAACGGAGTTCCCGTGTTTGTTAAGAGGGTTCAGTTAGAAATGGGCAGAGGATGTAAGGGGATTTGTGATTGGTTGGAGGTGAAAGATATAGTCGAAGTACAAAGTTAGGAAGGGGATTTCACTAAGGTGGACAGCCGGGGAGGTGACTGCAGGAGAAACCTCAATTTCAGATTAGGTGTTAGGCCAATGGCTCATGAAGGCCAAGAGTTAGTCCAAAGAGTGTCTAAAGATTAGACTAGAATAGACGTAACTCTCGTGGTTAAGTCAAGACAACATTGTGTTCAATTAGGGATTAGATTAATCTGGGACAGAAAGCCAAGAGCCAGCTTCTAAGGATAATAAATGCTAGCTGGAAGAGAGGTCATGTGCCGGCAATCTGGAAAGAAGCTATTATGGTGCCCATCCTCAAGCGTGGAAAAGACCCACTAGACCCAAAGCTATATACCAATTAGCCTACTGAGCTGCCTGAGTAAACTCATGGAAAGGCTGGTTAACAGAAGACTTATGTGGCATTTGGAGACAAAACAACAAATCATACCACAACAAAGTGGCTTCCATCAGCACAGATCAACTGAAGACCTGGTCATCTACATTGTAAAGGAAATAGAGGATGCTCTATAAGAAAAGAAAAACACACTGGCAGTGTGGGTCGACATGGAGAAGGCTTTTGATAGGGTTTGGCGAGACAGTTTAAAGAACAAGCTTTTTAGACTTGGCTTCCATAGTCATTTATTCAATTGGGTCTCTCAATACCTTCAGCATAGAACGGCCAGAGTACAAGTTCAAGGTCAACTAAGTAAGAAGGTCTCTATTGAACAAGGTGTCCCACAAGGTAGTTGTCCCCAACACTCTTTTTAATTTTCATAAATGACATCATAATGGACATCCCACCCAGAAAACACTCAGCAATATACGCAGATGATCTGGCGTTATGGGCTCGCGAGGAAAGTATGTCGGTGGCTGGACCAGGATGCAAGATGCCCTAGGTGAACTTGAAAAATGGACGAACACCTGGTTCTTACCAATCAACGAAAAAAAAACTACATATACAATTTTCAGCCTATCAAGAAACACACTCTGCAAACTTGAAGATAAAAGACTATACACTCCCTATTGACCAAAACCCAACATATCTTGGTGTCACCACAAATCGCAGAATGACTTGGAAAAATCAGATAGACAGAGCAAGGAAAAAAGCCAGAAAACGAACAAATATTATGAAGAAATTGGCAGGAACAGACTGGGTGTGTGTGTGTGTGTGTGGGGGGGGGGGGGGGGGGGCGGCACAGCAATATTTTGAAAAGACTATACATACGTATGAAGAGTCAGACCAGTTCTAGTGTATGGAGTCACAGCCTGGTCTATGGCTTCCAAATCACACCTTAGCAAAATTAACAGAACACAGAATCAAGCTGCCTGTATCATCACTGGTGCTATGAAATCTACACCTATCAAGACTCTAGAAACAGTAACAGGTTTATAACCCTTAGATGATAGATGGGTCACTAAAGTATTGCAACAAGTGGAGAAATATAGAAGGCTCCTTAGCAACCCCATGCACCAAAGAATAACTGGTTCCGGAATTGTACGACTAAAGAGGAGCAGCTTCACTGCAATTGCCAATGAACTAACTACAGGAGACCCAGTACTTTCCCAAACAATATCGAAACCCTTGGGCCCATCTGATATGTCTCCTCATGGAATGCATAAAATACCAGAACTTAAGGAAAATATAACAGGAATCATGAAAAAAGGCACCCAATCAGACACAGAAAGAAAACATGTAGCAGAAAAACACATACATGATACCTACACACAGGACTCTTGGTCCCACATATACATAGATGGCTCTGCTACAAATGCCACCAGAAATGGAGGGGGAGGTGTGTTCTTGATGCTGAATAAATAGGATGAGATCACCAAGTCAATAGCTACAGGACAATTCTCAAACAACTTTAAAGCAGAAACTGAGGCCATCAGAGATGCTGCAACACTGGCTACTCAACACAAAAATAAAATGCACAATAAATTGGTGGTTCTTACTGATGCACAGTCAGTATTATCAGCTCTAAAAAGCCTCAAGAACAATGAACTAGATGACTTGAGAACAACCCTGGACCAACTATGCAATAACTTCCAGAGAGTAGTGTTTCAGTGGATACCATGACACTGTAATATACACGGGAATGAACGCGCAGACAAATTAGCTAAAGAGGGAGGGAGATTACCATAAGAGAACCATCCGTTCAGTTATGATGAAGCCAAATCCATCCTCAAGGGTCAGTTCCATGAAAAATAGAAACGAGAACACCCAAAGCATAACGAGAGTGACAGATACCACCAACTATCAAGGAGGTATCAAGTCATCATACTTCGCCTACGCACTGGCTACAATAGAATGAGAAATCACATGTTCACCAAATTCAAAATAGGTACAATCAGCCTATGCCACTGTTTACTTGAACAATATCACTACAAAACATGTTCTACAGGATTGCCCCCAGTACACAGACCTGAGAAGAGCAATGTGGTCCACACCCACCTCCCTGGAAGAAAAACTATATGGGGCAATCGATTTGCTTAAACAGACAGCTGACTTTATGAGAGAGTCTGGAATCCTACTCTGATTGAGTCTTGATCACAGAGAGAGAGAGAGAGAGAGAGAGAGAGAGATGTTTTTTTTTTAAGTTCCAGATTAAGCAGAATTTTAGTGTGGACAAATAGAGTGTGCTTGTTGGTGGAAGCATGGTTGTAGCGAACAGTGCCTACAGGACATTTCGTGTGTGTGAGCAGCCTAGCACAATGTAAGTCACCGGTTGGCTTTCTTTTTACCATTGTGTTGTTTGACAAGTTACCTGTTAATAAACTCAAGTCATATTATGAGTGGACATTGTGAACAGTAAATTATCGTCAGAGTGTGGTTGTTGACGGTGTGGTGACGATCGAACGATAATGTCACAGAGAAGACTTTGTTTTCAGATTTCTGTGGGACTGTTATATCAGAAAATCAACGCGAAGTACACCACATAAAAAGATCACGAACGGAAGCTGTGTCAATTTTCCTGGCCATTCAAAAGCTGCCGTCTCAGTCAGGTAGGAGGCAGTAGTCAATAAGCAAATCATGAGTCCAGACCAGCAAGATTTGTTGGGTGCCGACAGTTAGTACAGGGGGCGGTCAGATTCAACGAGGCAGCGAACTGGGCCAAGCAGAACACAGCCACAGTCGCAGAACATTGTATCTATAAAGGCATTGGTGTTACAGCCCTTCGCTGAGGTGACATCAACAACAACATCGAGTACTATACAATAACCAAACAGAAGAATGTTTATTTACATTCAATGGAACATATAATCATTTATTTATGTGTACATAGCGACCAAACCAACCTTTTCAAAGAATGAAGACTGTGGAAGTTCGTTGATTATAGCCTGAGCAACATCCCTTGGGTTTACTTTCTTCCCAGTCAATACTCCAAGTTGCTAGAAAATGACAAATAAAGAGATCTTGAATAGCTCATACTTAATTTGGGATAACTAACTCATCATCATGTTTTCAATCTTTTTCATTTCACATTCTTTTCAATATGTATAGCTTTTATCTTTTCTCATTGTTTAAGATAATTGACTACAATCTTTAATTTGTTTTTGTGTGCTTTTAGAAGACATTAGTAGTTTGGTGGTAGTAATTGTTTTCTAATATCCCTAGCATTGGGAGAACTCAATTGTGCTTAAATGTTTGCATAACTGTACTGCATAGAATTGGAGACTAGGGGACGAATTGCAGGACAGGGGACAAATTAAACCATAATTGGTAGCTTGAGCATTATGGCTAACAGTTATGACAGGATCATAACTGCTAGTTTGATCATAACTGATAGCTTTACCTTAACTGCTCGCTTGAGCATTACTGCTAGCTTGATCATAACAGCTAGCTTGATCATAACAGCTAGTTTGACCATAATTGCTAGCTTGACCATAACTGCTAGCTTGACCATAACTGCTAATTTACAGATATAAGCACAGATTTAACAGTCCTTTCCCTGGTTCTAAACCTGGGTAGGTAACAAATGCCATACTTGATGGCAATTAGTAGAAGGGTAGATGCCTACAACATGTTGAATCATCTTCATCTGCTACATCAACCCAACGCCCTCTTTGATTTGTCATCCACTTTTAAAAGGATATTAAGTGGGTCCAGGTGCATTAAGTTGTGGTCTATTGCAAGCTACATTGTCTTTCAGTCAATAGCAGACATCTACAGCAAGGCATTTTTAGTGCCAGGTTGTCTTCCCCCTCTACCCCCACAGGTTCCCCCTCTATCTCCACTGGTTCTTTCTCTATCCCCACAGTATCACCCTCAACCAGTTCCCCCTCTGTCCCACCGGATCCCCCTCTATCCCTACTGGTTAGACAAGACCTATTGGTCTGGAATTAGTGGACACTATACAGAGAGATAGTGCACAATAGGTTCTGCTTCACCAATCCTGATGCAAGTAGTCAGCTATAAGTCACAAACTACTTTCAGTCATGTCCACACAAGTACCTTGCTGTCACTGATGAATCAATAACCAAGAACTGAATGTGTTCATGCATGATTAATCTGACAGAAACTACTTTTAATAGCAGTCAGAGCTGACAGTGTTTATAAGCTTGCTTGCTTGCGTTCACCCGATGACTAAAGGAGTATACCTCTTCAACACCCGCCATTAAAAGACGTTATGTTGGTGTGTCTGCATTGTGTTGAAGATTGCAGTATAACTGTGATATTTGCGCCTTTCAGCCCAACACATCCGACTTCAGCATGAAATTTTTTAGTACCTGGCTTTCTGTCTTCTTCGATCCCTACTCGCTTGGCCAGACTAGACAGAATAGTCTATTACTAGAGGCAACGTGGAGATGTGGAGCAGGGTCTGGATGGTTCTGGTTCACCGATCCTAACGCAAGTCATCAGATCTGGGTCACTGACAACTTCTAGCTCTAGTGCTGTGAGGCGCGCCTTCACCTCCTGTTTATAAGCATATTTGATTAGTGGCAGTGTGTTTTTCAAAGGTTACAAGTTCTTCATTTTCTGCTGCTTTCAAGCCCCTTTGATCACATGAATTTGACTAGCTGTTGTGTTGTACTGATGACAATAAGAAGCACACCATAAGATAAGACAGGGACTGGGTAGTCTAGAGATAAGACAATGACCTTTGGACAGGGAGGACCCAGGTTCAAAGCCCACCGAAGGTGTAAATAAACCACAACACAACATATCTATGTCAACTTAATGTCGTTTTAAGGACAGAGGATAAAGAAGAGGACTATTAACTCTTTTAGTAGTCATTGGGCAAACACATGAAAGAAAGAAAGAAAGAAATAAAGAAAGAGAGAGAGAGAGAGAGAGAGAAAGAAAGAAAGAAAGAAAGAAAGAAGAAAGAAAGAAAGAAAGAAAGAAAGAAAGAAAGAAAGAAAGAAAGAAAGAAAGAAAAAGAAAGAAAGAAAGAAAGAAAGAAACCCTTGTTGAGCAAGTTATTTGATCATTCATTAGCCATTCAACCATCCTTGCAAACCAAGACTAAAAGTAACAACAGCTTACTTGAGCAATTGACATGGCACTGTTACACTGGTAGTCTGCAAATTTGGCAGAGGGAACCACCAGGATAACAGGGTTAGGGACATCTGGATAGGCTACATGAATGGCCAGGGTAAAGATGTCCTCAATAACACCTCGGACATCCAAGGCAAAATCCCGGACATACTTTCGTTCCTCAGACAAATACTAAGAACAGACACAACAAATGTACATCAGATTTACTGATCATCATTATTATTAACAAAGACAATGCATGCTTGTATAGGATCATGTCTCTCCTCAGTTTTCTACAATCAAAGTAATTTATTAATTTTGTTACGGACTAAATACCAAACCTTCTTCTTCCCTCCCTCATTTGCCTTTCAGTGTCGATGGTCTTTTGCTCTTCTGTTAGTCTCTGCTGCTATTTTTTTTTTTTCGTTCACCAGCTTTGCCTGCTGACAAAGTCCTTAGAGACTAGGAACTGAATTTTGCGTATGAATTCGTTTTTCTCTGGCAGGCATGTGCACAGGGGTCCCTCACCATAGAGGCAGATAACTCCGTCTTCTGAGGTACTCATATTTTTTTCCCATCCATGAGTAATTGACATTTCAAGCCGGGCCTCACTGCTGAGACCACCAGGGGTGGTTGCCGCAAAGAGAAATCAAAGAGAAATCATAAATAAAAATCCTAACTAGTGCAGCCAGGATTTGAACCCACAACATCTCTGTTTCGAGGCCGGCGTCTTTCCTCGAGACCAACAAATCCCCCTGCTGCTGTTATATTTACTAGTGTTTCTAATTTTCTGTTAATCCATCTTTTCGTGGTTGACCCTTGAGTCTGGTGTTCACACATTTATTACAGGTTCGTTGTGATGTGCTGTAGTATTTCTGTCTCATCATATAGCCAACCCATTTTGACTGTTCTTCTTTATGTATTCTATGGCAGAAATTAGCCCCAGATTTTTTCTCCGTTCTTCAATTCTGATCTTATCTCTCACAATGTTTGCTGTCATGTATCTAACACATTTCATTTAAGTAGTGGTTATTTTTATTATTGTTCTTGAAACTAAGGTCTAGGTCTGGCATTGGTAGTTTAACGTTGGGTTGAAGACTGTGTTGTAGAGTGTACATTTTGCCTCTTCAGTTATTTCCTTGTTGGACAGCTGTGGTGACAGTTGTCCCCAATGATTTTACAAGCTTTGTACTTAACAACTGCCTACTGTCTAATATTTCAAATGTTCTATGAAACCAGTATCAATAAATGCAAACCTTCCATATTTTTATGAGGCAAACATGTACATTAGACCAAAAAATATTTTCCAAATGGGAAAAAAAAAACTTACATGTTCACACCCAACCGATCTGCGTAATATGACTGATTAATCTATTGTCCACCACCCCCCCCCACCCCCCCAACCAATCAGAGTAGTATCAATAGTTAGTCTTTTGGGGTCGGTTCTCCCTAACAAATTGCCCTGTAAGATTTACGTGTCCATTTTTTTTTAATATAAAATAAACAATAAATAGTAAGGATCAGCTAAACTTATAGAAAGACATGACAAACTACAATGTTTCAGTTTTATGTGTTCTCTGCAGCTATTCTCATGACCCTGCATAGTAATTAATATTTTGTATATTTGATATCTGTTTTATTTCCATTTTGTTATATAAAAAAACTTTACAAATTAAGGGAAACCCTTACAATATGGAAAGTATGTATACACCTGGTATCTTTTCTCTGTTGCCCTCCATTTCTTAAAATATTATCACTGGTTCCACCGACCAGACTAGATAGTCTATTTATAGGACTATCATTGGAAGAAGATCTAGTCAGCTATGGCTCCCTGACCCAGCATAATCGGTTGCTGGTTGTAAGAGTGTTTGTTGCCGTCATTTCTAAATCAACCAAATCTATGTATGATCAAAAGAACACTAAAAAAAACAACAAAACACTGAATTGACATGACTGTAATAAATGCATACACTAGAGGACTAATGAATAAATAATCTTTTCAAAATGCATACATTAAACTTTGGTTCTCAATTTGGGAGGGACCATAACCGTTAAGGAGGTCACCAAGTGTTCTCATGGAGGAATGAAGGTGATTTTTTTTATTACAATTAATCTTACATGAATTTTCACGTGCATGGTAAAGACGGCATGTTCATTGATGCTAGTTTTTTTTTTTTTTTTTTTTTTTTTTTTTTTTTTTGGGGGGGGGGGGGGGGGGGGTGGTTAGTTATTTAACTGTCATTGAAGAAGGTCAAATGTTACCTTTTTCAAAGACAGAAAGTCATAAATATACACCTGACACAAATGGAACAACCCAACTTATAGAAGCCAATCAAATTTCATATAAGCACAGAGCAAGACAAGAGTAATCAATAGCAGACCTGTCTCCTCTAGACACAGACCATAAAATAGTTATAATCACTCCACCAGTACAGAAGATCGGCTGAATGGAAGGGCTAAGAGAAAAACAGAGGAAACTATTTTTTAAATACATGAGGCCAAACCCCCATGACAACATTACCTAATAGGAAGAGACCAAACCATCATCTTCAGACTGAGAACCAGTCATGTACCACTGAACAACTAATCAATAGAATACAACAAAACAAACTCAAGCATGTCCAATATGTGAACACCCACATGAAATAGTAGAGCATCACCTTTTTGAATGTCCAAAGCTCACTGAAGTCAGAGTGACTCTACTTCCTCAAAGGCCAGATAATTAGAACACCTTGTAAAGAACTACAAGGGAACTCAGAAATACCTGTAGATATCACTACAAGGCATCACAGGCTTCTGGATCTATAACAATAACAACAATATCACCCTCAGATAGCCAGTAGCAAAGAGAAGAAGTTATGCACACAAACAAAGTGAACAGACAATAAAATAAAACAATTAGCAGTCGATAAAATCAAGGGAAACTCTCAAAGAAAAACTAAAAGGGGAATTCAAGAAACTCCCTAAAGAAATAAACACAACAGAAGTGGTGGAAACAGTTTATGAAAATAATAATCAACATCGCAAGAACAATATGTGGAACAAAACTAAGTAAGAAATAAGGGAAGAAGAGCACCCCGTGGTGGAATGACACAATCAGAGAAGCCGTTAAAACAAAGAAAAAATTAAACAAAGTTTGGAAGGAGAAGGGTTACCAAGAAGAATATGAAAAATATGCCTCACATCAGAAAAAAAGTTAATTTTGATCAAAGAAGCAAAGCAAAACACTTGGACAGAAATCAGCCAAAAGATGAGCAGGATAAGACAGCCACAAGAAACTTCTACAAAGTAGCTAAAAGCAAGAAGAGCCAGAAAAGAATACTACTATCCCACTGAACTTATATAATACAACAACAAAAAAAGACAACCAATATTACACAAATAAAAAAATACAAAGGAGATGGAATAAATATTTCAGAGACCTATACTGAACATGGCACCAACTACCAACAAAAACCACACAAGAATGCAGAGACACTAAACCTAACATCATAAAAGAAGACATCATAAAGCATGCACCAGAAAATAAAACACCGGGGATAGACAACATACCAGTAGAAACAATAGCAGCAACAGGAGAAACATGAATTACATGGCCACACAGAATATTCAACGCAGCATGTCATCAACAGAAAGCTTCAGAATATAGGAAACAGACCATAATTGTACCAATGTGGAAAAGTAACTGTAAGAGAGGCTGCAACCAATACAGAGATATTTTCTTACTCAGCCATATAGGAAAGTTATACACCAAAATTACATAGAAAGACTAAGACCAATTATAGAACTACAGAAAAGTGCTGCAACCAATACAGAGGTATTTTCTTACTCAGCCATATAGGAAAGTTATACACCAAAATTACATAGAAAGACTAAGACCAATTATAGAACTATAGAAAAGTGCTGCAACCAATACAGAGATATTTTCTTACTCAGCCATAGTTATACACCAAAATTACATACAAAGACTAAGACCAATTATAGAACTATAGAAAAGTGACTCCAAAATGGGCTTCTGGACAAATAATTTAAGGATGTAATGATGCACTACTCATCCTAAAATAGTCTAAAACAACTAACAAAAAAGACAACAAAACACCAAATACAATATGTAGCTTTCATAAACCAAGGAACAGCATTTGATTGAGTAAACAGTGAACAACAATGAGATATACTAACATACGGAGTAAGCCAACATTTAACCAACCTATGTAAACAACAACAGCAGCTGCACAGTCAGAACAGCATCAGGCTACACAGTTCATTTTGAAGTTAAAACAGAAGTAAGACATGGGTGTGTACTATCATCCCTAATGTTTATTACTTACTTGACCAAATACATAAATTAGCCAAGGCATCAGATACAGAGGAGATTAATAAGCATTTTTTGCAGATGATCAGGCACTAATACATGGAAAAATAGAAGACCAACAAGAATATATATTTAGACTTAACATCACAAGCACTCAATACAATATGAAAATTAACATCAATAAGACAAAAGTCATGAAAATCACAAAAGAAAAACAGAACATAAACATAACGACTGACAGTAGACAATTAAAACAAGTGAAGGAATTTAAATACCCAGGAAGTCTAGGGTCAAACAATAATTCACAAGCAGCAGAGATAGACTGAAGATGCAACAAAGCTTGTCAAATTATCTGACAATTGTCACCACCACAGTCCATCAAGGAAAGAACACTAGAGGCAAAGTAGGCACTCAGCACAATTTTCATAGCAATGATGTGCAACCAATGTCACAGACCTGGATGCTAGACTCAAGAACAATAAGAAAAATAACCACCCTTGAGATGAAGTGTGTTAGACACATGATAGTAAGCAGTCTGAAAAATAAGATAAAAAATAAAGAAGTGAGAAAAAAGCTAAAGACAATTTCCACCATTGAATTCATAAAGAAACAACAGATATAACAGTCTGGCCATGTGATAAGGAGAAATACCAAAACACAACACAACAAATCTTTAATAAACATTGCGAGAACATGATACACAAGTGTGGACCACAAAAAATATGGATTGATGGAATATTAGAAACATAACAATGGGAGAGACCAAAAGAAGAGCAAACCCCCAAAGTTATGTCTCCACTTAACACAGAAAGAAGGCAAATGAAGAAGGAAAAAAGAAACAGGTTACTTGGCTGTTATAAAAGGGGGTTGCAAGTTAATAGTTTGTTACAACTGGAGGGGACCATAGGTTAACTGTCTATTATAGAAGGGGGTCACAGGTTATGATTAGTCAAAGGCCCCGATATCACTGCTAACAAATTAAAATCCATAATTGCTCAACCGCCCATGCCAGTGGAATCATCCAAATTAAAACTCATCTTATTGAAGGATCCAAACAAAGAAATCAGCTGCAGTCCCCATCATAGCAGCTACAGCACACACTAAAAGACATAAGGCCCAGTGGCAACGGAAGTGAACACAGCTGAACTGTCCTTCGTCATATGATATCATTCATCATAGACAATCAGAATATCAAAACACGATCCGGATGAAAAACACAGCTCACAGTGTGCACAGAGCACTAAACTCAGTAGCTCCAGCAGCAAGCCAGGTCACAGATTACTACTAGCTATGAGATCCACCAAAAGATATCTGGTTATTATAATAGAAGGTCCAATGTTATTTGACTATTATGAAAAAGATTAATACATTATTAGGCTGTTGCAAATTAGGATCCCAAGAGGATACTCGCTTTATTATAAAGGGGGTCTGGGTGTACTTTATCTATTTAAAAAAAAAAAAGGTTACAGGTGACATGGTTGTTATTAAAAAAAGGGTGTGAGTGGGGGGAGGGGGTCATTTGGTTCTTATAAGGAGAAGGTGAGGTTACTTTGGTATTATGAAAAGATGTTGCAGGTTACGTGGCTGTTGTAAATGAAAGTAGCAGGTTACTTCATTTTGTTATGTGTCTTTTGCTGTGTTACACTCAGCTCAGCCCATTGAAAAGAATCTTAAATTTCCCACTTCTTCTGCTGTCACGTTCAAGATCCCTTTGATGTCTTGGAATCACCGCATTTAAAGTATCTTAAGGACTTTTCTGTAGCATTTTGCTTCAGATGAACCAATATTCTTTACCTGTTGTTTGCAAGACTGTCCATGATTCACAACCATATGTTGATATTAGGAAGTTACAGGCCTTCAGTATTTATAATTTTACTGCCTTCTTAGCATTGTATCATATGTTCTTGATGGCATTTCAATTTTGCAGATTACTTGACTTTTATAAAAGGGAGTTACTTGAAGGTTACTTGAAGGTTACTTGACTACAATAAAAGGAGGATCACAACTCAAAAAGGGTTGGGAAGAAGCAGTAGAAATGTATCAAATCAACATGGCTTTAATAAATTGGTAAATTATAAGATAGGGAACAGGCAAATAATTGCAATGCTGCGGTAAAGCTGGTAGCAAGGAGCCAATGGTGGGGTGTACTAAACACTCCAAGGTATGGTGACAGCTTTACAAATAAAGAACACAACACAATACTGACGTTTCGGCCTGTGGCCTTCTTCAGAATACAGGGACAACGACAACAAGCGGTGAAGCACAATTACTACATGTTAGATGATCAAGTGGAGGGCGAGGAAAGTAGGATGCAGAAATAAGAAAAGAGAGAAATGAGTATTACATGATGAGAGGTGTGATGGGCGTCAAAATATATAAAATAGAAAAAGAGAAAAATGTATAATAAATTATA
This sequence comes from Megaustenia siamemsis, assembly GCA_032433765.1. Classification (NCBI taxonomy): domain Eukaryota; kingdom Metazoa; phylum Mollusca; class Gastropoda; order Stylommatophora; family Ariophantidae; genus Megaustenia; species Megaustenia siamemsis. The sequence continues at coordinate 11,918,706 of JAVIAB010000102.1, forward strand.
ATATAGCTTGTTAAGAGATATGTTGATAAAAGTTCTCTTAACTTCTATCTATCTATTGACCTTTCGAGCCGTAGCCGGCTCATAGGGCATAGACCAAGATACTCCTTCTCTTATCTTAATTTTTTTTGTTCCAGCAGTTTTCAATTCTTTTAAAGATATTTTATCAAATCTCACCATTTGTCTCTGTTCTGTGCAAGCAGCTATATCTCATTGAGGGAGCTGAATCCTGCTGCTCTTGCCTCTCTCATCAATGTTCTTCTCAGTGTCTCTCTGGGTCTTCCTCTTTTCCTCTTACCTGTTGTTTCCCATATACGGACTTGCTTTGCTATTCGGTTATTATCTCTTCTCATCACATGTCCAAAATATGACCATCGTCTTTTCTTTACTGAAGATATTAGTGGTTGATTGGCGATTTCTCTAATTTCCTGGTTTGTTTTGAATTCGTTCCATGCTATACCAAGTATTTTCCTTAGACATTTATTTTAGAATGTGTTCAACTTTGTTTCTATATCTCTTGTTGTTTTCCAGCTTTCACACGCATACATAAGGGTTGGTAGTACATTTGATTTGAATAGTCTAAGTTTTGTGTTTGTGCTGATGAGTTTTGATTTCCATAACTTTTCAAGGCTTCTGAAAGACATTGCTGCTTTAGCTATTCTGATTCTAATTTCTTTGCTTGTATCCCCTTCTCGATCAATGTGACTTCCAAGATAGATAAAGTGATCGATCTCTTCCACTGGTTTGTTTGCCATGTATATTTTGTGTCGTCTGTTGGAATTAAACTTTTCATGACTTTAGTATTTTCATGATTGATCTCAAGCCCAATTTTGCTGGCTATTGATGATAGTTCATTTGTGTTTTCCTGCATCGTTTTTATCTGGCTGCTGATGAGAACTATGTCATCAGCAAAGTCGAGGTCCTCCAAATGGTCTCCTTTTATCCATTCGATGCCTTTATTACTAGTGCAGCATTAATTCATTATAAAGTCCATAACAATTCCAAATAACAAGGGCGATAAAATATATAAAATCATCTCTTAACTTACCCTCTTTAAATGATTTAACTGGAACTTGAGTTTTTGGTTTTCGGTTCGAAGTTTCTCAAGGTCTTCAGATACAAAGCCCTCTTTGATCAGAGTGGCAGGATCTGATAAGACTGCTAGCTCTCTTTGGAGTCGATCAATTTCTTTCTCCTGATGAAACCATAATGGTATTAATGTTTAAGCATGTCACTAAATCTTAAAATAAGATATTACATTATATTCTAGTGTCATTAGACGTCACACATGGCACAGTTTCTTCATCATCATCTTATAACACTATGGATCGTTAGGGCACCACAACCATGATTCATCAACCTTCTCTATTTCTCTCTATCTTCAGTCATTCTTCTTCTGCAGTCATGGCTCATTCAGTCTAGGATTACAGATTCTCTTATGAAAGCTGCTGTCTATTTCAGTGATTCAGGTGCCTCACAGGCTTTCTCTTTCAGCGAGGTGGGTGTGGGCCAGATTGACCTCCTTGGGCCTGTGAGGACAGGTTTCAGTCATTCTTGAGGACTGTACAAAGTCAAGGACTGTCCATTCTTTGATGTTATTTCCCATCTTTCTCGCTAATGGCTGTGATCTCTGACTTATATAGTCACTGATGGTCTGGAGAGGACTAGAGCTAGATTATTTTAGCCCATTAGATACAAATGACAGACAGTCTATCTGATTCAATACTGAATCGATCCAAGTCCATGTTATAACAAAAAACTACACCCTTAGTGTGTGTTGCTTACCTCAACATAAATCCCTATTCGTATCAAAACTTTCTTATCTCTGAGAGGGAATTCAATGTTATCTTCTCAGTGTCTATCAAGGTAGCCCTGTTAATCCTTCTCCAGTTCTTATCTTTTGAGAAATTGCTTTGTTGATTCTCTAGTTATTTCATCTCATCATATAGTGATGAGATGAAAAATGTGAAGCTGTTGCAAAGCTGATAAGAAATAAAATTAAAAAAAGGAAAAAATTATTCCAGATGAAGGCTGAGATGCAACATCACTGTACTTTTGTTTTGTTACTCACCTACATAAAGCTGTAACTAAATCCCTTTAACTCCATATAGATGAGATGGCAGATTAGATTGTAAGGCTATTTCTCTTACTTCTGAACTAGTCTTGGATTAATTTCACTGTATAGGTGAGCTAGTTGGTCTAGAAGTAAGAAGTCTAGTCAGAAAGATCACAAGTTGAAACCACAAGCAGTGCTAAATTTTCAAAACTGTATCTTCCATTGGCATTTATTTTTTAATGCATCTAGCTTTTTGCTATATTTCTTTTGTTGATTGATATGGGTAGCCTTCCAAATAATCCTCACTACAAGATTTTTCTGTATCATGAGTGAGTGTTACTCCTTCTTGAGTTGACATTTTGTTGTTCACACCATCAGGCAGGCCCAAGATACCCAAGAGAACCTGGGCTGGTAGCAGTCAGTGACTCATAGTTTAATGAGTCTGGATCAGTAATCCAAGATTGAGATCAAGATTTTGCTACATTCTCATGGTGAGTCTGAAAATAGACTAGCTAGTCTGGGCAGAAAATTGCGACTAAAGAGGGAAGGCAACCTGATACCTAAAACTGCTTAGTGAAGTTGGATATGTTGGGCAGAAATGTGTTGATATCACATTTTGTAAATCATAACACAATACACATATGTTCATTAATATTCTATTACAGGAGAATGATGATGATGAAGAGGTGCAGTCACTGTAAAAATGTAACAGAAGAGGAAGACGATGCCAGAAACTTTCCCTACTTCCTTATCTTGTCTCTCATGAGAACTGGGTGGTTTAGAGGTAAGACATTGGCCCCTCAATAGGAAGGTCTTGGGTTTAAATCTAGCTACTGGTAGTGGAAATCTTTTATTCTGAATCTGTGGGTTCTTTATGGTTTTACACTCCCCAGGTCTCTGGGTAGTGAGGTCTGATGTTTAACCCTCTCAGACAACAATGAAAAACAGGGGGCCCCGTGGGCACTTGTACATATTAAAGAATTTCTGGCAGTTTAAAAGAGTAGGCCAAAATGGCTGCTACCCAAGCAAAATTGTTAAGCAAATTTATCCACACCAAAGACAGATGTGTTGGACCAAAAGGCGCAGATATTGCCACTTTTCCTAAAACTAGCAACACAAAACATTCACGTTCACTTAATAGGTAAACACTTGAAAAAAAAAAAAAAGACTTAAAAAAAATTATAATACGAATTCTGTGCCTCACAATTTTACGATACCATAGTAAAAATTACTACCACTTAATTGTAAAATTAGGAGTTCTAAAAAAGAGTATTTTCTCTGAACTAATGACACACAGCTGTGTGTGTGTTTATGCTAGAAAGAGACACAGGGACTTGGATTTCGTCATTCAGGTTGATTTAAGACATTAATTTGACCGCTTGGACCAGATGTGTCTATCAATATGGTCACCGGTAAGTCCGGCAGTATGTTTGGGTACCTCATTGCATTATTCACTGCGTTTCCCGAGTTACAATAGGTTGTGTGATGTCAGCTGACAACCAAGGAAATTTCCCTGGTCACAGCAAAAAAAAAAAAAAAACAGGAAAAAGTTACGGAAGTTACACTAGTTACAGCAGTGGTTTTCTGTTGCCTTCCATCAGTTTGTTTACGGTTGACTCCGCTAGTCTTTGGCTAAAAGGCCTCACCACAAGGCAGTGGGGTTGTTTTACTTAAGTAGGGGTTGTTTTACTAGGTACCCTCACTTAGCCTTTTACTCTATCAAGAAAATCACTGCCGGCTGTATCAATGTGGTTTTACATTTACAGAAGAATGTTGAGAATACCATAGACAGATAAGAAAAGTAATAAACATTCTAAAAGAGGCCAATGCAAAAAGAGATCTAATATAAATATCCAATATTGGGACAGGAAGTTAAGGTAGATGATAAGAAGAAACAATCATCATGATCATTTTTGGCCATGCAATGAGAAGGGAACAGCTGAAATATATATATTATATTGTGACAACTGGGAAAATTGAGGAACGAAGAGATAGTGGGAAGTAAAGAGAAAAGATACCAGACAGTTCAGACAACTTAAGAGAATGTCTTGGCAGAAGGTGAATAACACTTAACAGAAATGATAAATAACTGTCGAGATCAACAAAAAGTAAAGTAGTAAAGTAAAGTGTAAAGTTGTGGAGTGACATGATCACCTACGCCAGCAGGGCGGCAGCAGGCACATTACTTAATGATGATAATATTGGACTGCACGTTTTTAGTAAACAGTTATTGATTATAATAATTATATTAATAAATAAAATAAATTAAACTAAGTTAGTAAGTTTTAACATAGGAATAAAAGTGATGAAACCAACCAGAAATAAGTTTTGAGCAAGTTTTTATTTATTCATTTTAATATAAGTATTATAAGCAGCAATTCATTGCAATAAGTTCTATAACTATCTCATTGGGCTTGTTGTCGGCAAACACTTACAAATGATTATTTCTCAATATTTTCTGGTTATATAATTTGTTTAAACAACCTTACCGACTTCTCGACATGATGAATGTAACGAGATAAAAGTTCCTCTTCTGTAAGTTTAGTTGCCATGCTTTCTCATCCAACTCGTCGCCGATCTTCTGCTCGTGTGTCTTCTGTTAGTCCAGTAATCGTGAGAGTAATCTCCCCTGTCAATATGGTTCTCTGTCCTCTTCCTGGAACAGTTACTGAAGGTCTGTTAGAGCAAGAAGTTATAGAATAAATACATAAATATACCACAGCCCCTAATCTTTGTTATTTATTTGTACGTTTGGTTTTTTTTGTTTGTTCGTGTGCATGTGTTTGTTTCTGTCTGTGTGTTTGTTTGTTTTGTTTGTTTGTTTGTTCATAGTAGGGGATAAGCGCACATATCTTCATCCTCAGTGAGTGCTGTCTCCGCATCGAAGGTTGACTACCAGTACCATGGAGCGCCATTCTGCTCTGTCTCTTGGTTTGATGGTGCAGGTTGTCATAGGCTGACCTGTCCATCTTTTCCATATTACTCGTCCAGGTTAGTTTTGGTCTGCCTCTGCCTCATTTACTTTGTATTTTCCCATCAAAGATTATTTTAGTACGCTGATGTGTCTTTTAACATGCCCCCAAAACGACATTTGTCTTGTTTGAATTGTGTTTAATGGTTATCTGTTATCTTTTCATTTTAAGTTGTTTAAAGACTTCATATTTTGTTTTCTCTTCTTTTCATCCAGTTCTTCCTATTCTTCTATAAATAAACATTTCAAAGCTTCAATTTTCTGTTCGGTTTTCTTGTCTAACTCTTTCCGTACGTTACAACGCACTGTGCGTCATACCGATTTCGGTTGCGTACGTTTATCCGCAGAGCGCATCACTCTCAATTTGATTAGTGTACACTGTCATCAAACCGTATTCTTTTTACATATCTTATATCATCTTGGTATTGGCGAATTATAATTCCTTGTTCAATTATCTAAAAATGCGTACATAATATGTTATGTTTTAGATAAATGTAAATATATAGATTGATTTTTAAAAACATTAAAAATTTTGTTTCTGAAATCAATTCCATTGCATTAATAAAAGGTTTCCGTACTGAAAGAGTTAATGTCCATGTTTCTGCACCATACAGGAATGTTGAGAAGATATCACATTAACATTTGGGTATTCTGAGTTTTAGCCCTGGTGTTATTTGTTTTGATGTTAGTATATTTGTTCAGGGCATTAAAATTACTTTTTGCCATTCCTATTCTTTTGTTTATTTCAGTGTTTACATTTTCCATCACTGGTTATAGTATGAACAAGATAGTTGCAGCTCTGAACTGTTCCCAGGTCTATTCCTTCAACTTTGATATCCACTTGTAGGTTTTGAATATTATCTTTGTTTATGATCCTAGTTTTATTCTTTTTTTATATTCAGATCTAATACATATGTTTTTGCTTGTCATATTTTTTTTTCATTAAGTAATTGTTGTAGATCTTTAGGATTTTCTGCTAGTAGTACAGTATCATCAGCATATCTTAGGTTATTGATTATCTTTCCATTAATATTTAGGCCTGACATCTCTGTGATATTTTTAAAGATTTGCTCAGTGTATAGATTGAACAAGCTTAGGGATAGGATACATCCCTGTCTTACACCTCTTTTTATATCAATAGGTGTAGAGTTCTCTTTGTTATATTTTATTATTGCTGTTTGATCCCAGTATAAATTACATATTAGTCGTGTGTCTCTGTCTTTTAGATGTATATCTTTTAAGCAGTCTATGCGTCGTTTATGGTGTATTCTATCAAATGCTTTCATGAAGTCTATAAGCAGACATATATTGGCAGACATATATTGGTTTGTTTATTTCTGTGAACTTTTCCGTTACTGTCCTCATGCAGAATATGGCTTATTTTTGTCCCACTGTTTTTCCTAAATCCAAATTGTTGTTCTTCTAATTCCATTTTGATTTTATTCTCAATCATTCCTTGTATAACTTGTTGCAAGATGTATGTTACATGGCTCATTAGGCTTATTGTTCTAAAATTCCTGCATTAAGCTGCATCATTCTTTTTAGCCAATGCAATGAAAGTAGATGTTTTTAGTTCATTTGATATGTACCTTGTAAGGTATCGTTCGTTCGTTCGCTTTCTTCAGCTTTGACCTCTGACCAAGTCCCACCCACTCAATTTTGTGGGACTGAATTTTGCGTGTAAAGTCTGTTTTATCCCATTACAGGATGCCCCTCGCCATGCAGGCAGATTTACTCCGACTTCAGAGGTACTAATTTTTAGGGAATTAGTAAAACCCAGGTGTCCTCGCCAGGGTACGAACCCCGGCTGTTGCCGTGGTAAGCCTATCGATTGCGCTAACCGGACACCCCTTAAGGTATATGTTGTATATGTCTGTGATCACTTTAGTGCCAATAGTGCCTTTATCATCTTTATCCGCATGTTTTCAGGTCCTGCAGCTTTTAACTTTTTCATTGTCGTCATAAAATAATTATGTTATATATTCCTGTCATATATTGATTATATCTTTACTGCCTGTTATTTTCCCTTTTTTGTTTGCAATACATCTACTTTCTGTAGCTTTTTTCTTCTTCTTGTTATTAGTCATTCTCTTTATTTATGCGTGCATCGCTCTTAAATCTTGTTTATTTTCCAGTTTCGATTTCTAGACATCTTTGGCTGAGCTGGTCTTCTTCTGTCTTTTTGCACATTGTGCGTACTTTGTGTATCTATTTTCTTGTAATGGGTAGAGTTCTTCGCTTGTCTTCTTTCTTCCATTTTTTTTAAGAAGGCGTCAGTTATCTATTTTTTCCGTTCTTTTAATTTTTGGATAAGATGTCGCAAGTTTCTTGTATGCTTTTCTTTATACATTGCCTTTTGGTTGTGACTTTCTCCTTATGATTTTCTCTTCTGCACTGCTCAGTCCCTTCTTCAATTGTAATAAATATGAAATACTCATCATCATCATCATGTACCGTACCGGTTGGCGTTGGCGATCATGTCCTTCCACAATGTTCTATCCACAGTGCATCGTATGAGTTCTGTTGTTGACTGTTTCCATGCCATGACACCAAGCTATCCAGCATTTTCTCTCTTTGTCATCCGTGATCTCTCTTTCCTTTTATTTTGCCAGTTGTAACCAAGTATTCCAACTTTCCACTTCTCGTGATGTGCCCGAAAAATTGTTGATTGTTTCTTTCTAATGCTTCTTAGGAGCTCCCTTTTTGTGTTGGCCTCTTTGAGAACTTTCTCATTGATCTTTTTAGCTGTCCAGGGAACTTTCAACATTCTTCTGAGAAATCCCTTCTCTGTGGCCTCTAATCGTCTTTTCATTTGTTTGTCTATTGTCCATGATTTGCTTCCATAGGTCAGAATTGGTTCTATATAGCATCGATGAACTCTCTTTCTCATTTTTATTGACATAGATTTGTTGCATAAGATATTTGTCATTTTCTTAAATGCTATTTTAGTCTGAGCTATTCTGCTTTTTATTTCTGTGGTGCATCTCCCGTCTGATGTTATTATTGTGCCCAAGTATTTGAAACGTTGCACGTGTTTCAGACTTGTCTCGTTTATTTTTATGCTGCATGATGGTGATGATTGTTTCTTCGATATAACCATTACTTCTGTTTTCTTACCATTCAGACTGAGACCGTTCTTGTTGCTTTCTTTTACTATTATGTCTATCATTTCTTGTAGCTCATTCTCTGTCTCTGCAATCAAGACTGTGTCATCCGCATATCGTAAATTATTTATGAAATGCTATGTTTACTATTTAAAAAAAAAGTAAAAGTAAAGTACCCCCGTCACGCCAAGTGGCGTATAGAGAATATGGTGTTGTTGACCATAAATTTTACAGACCTTCAGCACATGATTTTTGGGGTAATGTGGTCGATACTACGCCCGTGCCGCTTTACTTTCCCAGAAAAATCCGGTACCCATTTAAGGTTGGGTGAACCCGGAAGCCGTCGGTTGAGATCGAAACCCTACCTCTTTTCATTTGTAGTCAGGTTCACTAACCACTGAGCTATCGCGGCTCCCCATGTTTACGGAAAAACTGCGTCTTTCGACCCGACACATCCATCTACGGCATGGATGGGTAGATTTGTTTAACAATTTTTGCTGAACAACGGCCATCTTTGGCCTATTCTTTTTTACTGTAAATTGTCATGAGTTCTTTAATGTGCATGAGGGCACACGTGACCCTCCTCTATTTTTTTCACCGCTTTCCGAGAGAGCTAGATATCGGATCTCACTACTCAAAGACCAGGGAAGGGTAAAGCCACGAGGACACCACGGGCCCTATTTTTTTAAATATTCCACCGCCTTTGATGTAAATCGAACCCGGTATCTTCTTGTCCAGAGGTCGACTTTCTACCTCTATACCATCCAGTCCCTCTACTACACAGCATCATCAAGTACCATGCCTGCTGGCGTAGGTGATCATGTCTCTCCACAACTTTCGTTCTCGACAGTTATTTATAATTTCTGTTGTTGACCTTCTGCCAAGTCATTCTCTTCAGCTGTCTGGTATCTTTATTTTTGCTTCCCTCTATCGCTTCGTCCCTCGATGTTCTCAGTTGTTACAATATATTCCAGCGCTTCCCTTCTTATTGAATGGCCCAAAAATGGATGATTGTTTCTTCTTAATATTGGAAATTAGCTCCCTTTTTGCTTTGACCTCTTTCATAACGTTTTCATTACTCTTTTTATCTGTCCATGGTATTCTCAATATTGTTTTGTAAAACTACATTTCTACAGCCTCCAGTGATTTTCTTATATGTTGTCCTATTGTCAATGACTCGCATCAATATGTTAAGACTGGCACTGGCTCTACATAACGCTTTTTCTTGTTGGTGGCCAGGTATTTACCCCATAATATTAAGTATGGAAGGGAACCGCGACAGCTCAGTGGTTAGTGAACTGGACTACAAAGCACAAGGGGTAGGGTTCGATCCCAACCGACGGCTACCGGGTTCACCCAGCCTTAAATGGGTACCGGATTTTTTTTTCTGGGAAAGTAAAGCAGCGTAATACCGACCACACTACCCCAAAAATCATGTGCTGAAGGTATGTAAAATAGAGGGTCACTAACACCATATTTCCCTATACGCCACTTGGCGTGACGGGGGTACTTTACTTTTTTTTTTTACTCACCTGCACCAACTTTCCAAAACACTCTCACCTGCACCAAATTTCCACAACACAACACTCTCACCTGCACCAACTTTCCACAACACTCTTACCTGCACCAACCTTCCACAACACTCTCACCTGCCCCAATTTTCCACAACACTCTCACCTGCACTAACTTTCCACAACGCTCTCACCTGCACCAACTTTCCATAACACTCTCACCTGCACCAACTTTCCACAACACTCTTACCTGCACCAACCTTCCACAACACTCTCACCTGCCCCAATTTTCCACAACACTCTCACCTGCACTAACTTTCCACAACGCTCTCACCTGCACCAACTTTCCACAACACTCTCACCTGCACCAACTTTCCACAACGCTCTCACCTGCACTAACTTTCCATAACACTCTCACCTGCACCAAGGAGATCGATAGCTCAGTGGTTAGTGAACTGGACTACAAAGGACAAGGGGTAGGGTTCGATGCCAACCGACAGTTTCCGGGTTCACCCAGACTTCAATGGGTACCGGATTTTTTTTCTGGGAAAGTAAAGCAGCACGGGCGTAATACCGACCACACTACCCCAAAAATCATGTGCCGGAGGTCTGTAAAATAGAAGGTCACACCATATTTCCCTATACGCCACTTAGCGTGACGGGGGTACTTTACTTTTTTTTTTTACTCACCTGCACCAACTTTCCACAACACTCTCACCTGCACCAACTTTCCATAACTCTCTCACCAGCACCAACTTTCCACAACACTCTCACCTGCACCAACTTTCCATAACACTCTCACCTGCACCAACTTTCCACAACACTCTCACCTGCACCAACTTTCCATAACACTCTCACCAGCACCAACTTTCCACAACACTCTCACCAGCACCAACTTTCCACAACACTCTCACCTGCACCAACTTTCCATAACACTCTCACCTGCACCAACTTTCCACAACACTCTCACCTGCACCAACTTTCCACAACACTTTCACCTGCACCAACATTCCATAACACTCTCACCTGCACCAACTTTCCAATCCTCAACAAACCAACATTCTCACCTGCACCAACTTTTCAATCCTCAACAAACCTTCCAACCCTCTAGCAATTTTCCAATCATTTGGCAACTTTCCAACCCTCACTCAACCCTCTAGCAACTTTGCGACCCTCACTCAACCCTCTAGCAACTTTGCGACCCTCACTCAACCCTCTAGCAACTTTCCGACCCTCACTCAACCCTCTAGCAACTTTCCGACCCTCACTCAACCCTCTAGCAACTTTCCGACCCTCACTCAACCCTCTAGCAACTTTCCGACCCTCACTCAACCTTCTAGCAACTTTCCGACCCTCACTCAACCTTCTAGCAACTTTCCAACCCTCACTCAACCCTCTAGCAACTTTCCAACCATCACTCAACCCTCTAGCAACTTTCCGACCCTCACTCAACCTTCTAGCAACTTTCCAACCCTCACTCAACCTTCTAGCAACTTTCCAACCCTCACTCAACCATCTAGCAACTTTCCAACCCTCACTCAACTTTCTAGCAACTTTCCAACCCTCACTCAACCTTCTAGCAATTTTCCAACTCTCACTCAACCTTCTAGCAACCTTACAACCCTCACGCAACTTTCTAATCATTTGACAACTTTTCAACACTTTCACTATTACCAATTTTTCAACCCTCTAGCAACTTTCCAATGCTCACTCAACCTTCTAGCAACTTTCCAACCCTCACTCAACCTTCTAGCAACTTTCCAACCCTCACTCAACCTTCTAGCAACTTTCTAATCATTTGACAACTTTTCAACACTTTCACTAGTACCAATTTTTCAACCCTCTAGCAACTTTCCAATGCTCACTCAACCCTCTAGCAACTCTCCAAACTTCTCACTAAAACAACACACACAAATAAAATACTAACAATGATTCCATTCCCAAAGATGTTTATTTGTCAGAAGGAGACACAAAAGAAAAAAAAAGACAGGAAAAAAAAACCCCCTAGCACTGCAGTAATCTTTTGATTTGATGAGGCCAGATATCGTTCATCAACTTTAAGAACAATTTATTTGTTGCTAAACATGAACTGCGTAGATGTGCTGAGTTTAATGCAATAAAAGTCTAGTATCACTGGATGATTGGTACCAATATATATAATTATTAAAACAGATTGGTGCTTGGAGACCTGGTCAAGCTTACCCATGGAGATAATGTTTATAAGGAATCAGTGGCAGATGTGGTTGGTTGGTGGTGGTAAAGTATGGTGGTGGTGGTGGCGGGAGGTTGGAGCATAAGTGTTTGAACCAAGATGGCTTCTTTATCCTGGCCTATAATGAAAATAATTCATTGATTTGTGGCCAGTTTGGATATTAAGTGCCAACTTGACTAACTTGTTTCACAGTGAACAGGATCCATTGATTTGAGGCCAGTTTGGATATTAAGTGCCAACTTGACTATCTTGTTTCACAATCAACAGGATCCATTGATTTGTGGCCAGTTTGGATATTAAGTGCCAACTTGACTAACTTGTTTCACAGTGAACAGGATCCATTGATTTTGTGGCCAGTTAGGATATTAAGTGCCAACTTGATCCTCCAATAAAACAAATAACAAAACTCATTCATTTGAGTGGCCTATGTGCCAAAAGACACACACAGGACATTGATTCATTCATTTGGGGCCAGCCCTGAGCATGAATACCTTGTCTCTCTCTCCCCAAATTGATAAAATAATAGGGTTCATATTAATCTGTGGCTAAGTCAAGACAAGTTTTAACTGCCAAATTGATCTTCTCTGACTCATAATGATCAAAGACCACTACCTGGTGTTACTAAATTCTACCTTGTAATACCAGCAGGCATTAAAAATCACAGCCTGGAAAAATTAATCTGCAGAAACAAGTTGTTTTTTTTTGTGGAGCCAAATTTTAAATTAATCTGTAACCCACTCTAGCAGGCAAAAAAACAAACTCAGATTTTAAAAGGGATTGTGATGAAATGAATATAAGAAAAATTAAGCAAAATAAAACAGAAAAAAAAAAAAATTGATTAACATTTTTTTTTTAAATCTCTGGAATTTTTTTTTTTTTTAATCTGTGCAAACTAGCACAAAATGGATGGATCAAGTCAGTAGTCTGAAAATATTCATGACAGAGCATAAACCCCTTGGAGATTACATCGGCTGGTCTGCCTTTGTCTTTTTGCCTGTTTACAAACGTGGGATGCACGGTGAGAGCCATCACAGAAAACCAAAAATATAAAAATGGTAGTAGGAAAACTTGTTTCTGCAGATTGAGACCATCTCTGGCTGATGTATGCCTAACCACCACTTGTGTGCAACTCTGCGAAGGGGACAAAGTTATCAGCAATGCTACTGCAGTCAATTTTTGCCCCTCCTTCACTGCAGCCACCCAGGATTTCTTCCACTCCACCATACAGGAAAACGACAAAGACCAGATGTCAATGTCATCACAAGACGATGAATACATTAGACCACTGCCCCTGAGCCATGCCAAGCTTCTGCCCTTGGCGAGGCCTCTTTCAGTCCTCTAGGAAGAAGAAGTTGCCACTTTTTTTCTGTTCGGTATCCTGCAAATGCAAAAAAAGGAATAACTTTCATTACTGTGGGAAAAAGTGGAAAGCAAATTAAATCTAACACTAAGCTAAGAATTCTTTTTCCTTCCTTGTCTGCCTTTCAACATTGAGGGGAGATGGTTGGTTGCGTTCGCCCGATGACTAAAGTATTCTAGAGTATCATAGTAGACTAGAATATTTCTCTTCATCATCCGCCCTTACAAGGATGTAGTGGACGTGTCTGCATTGTGTTGTGGTTTGCAGTATAACTGTTATATTTACGTCTTTCGGCCCAACACATCCGACTTCAGCACGACATTTTTGAGTACTGGGTTGTCTTCCCTCTTCGATCCCTGCAAGCTTGGCCAGACTAGACAGGTTAGCCTGTTACTGGAGGCACCACGGAGAGGTGGAGCAGGGTCTGGATGGTTTTGGTTCACCGATCCTGGCGCAAGCCATCAGCCGTGGGTCGATGACAACTTCCAGCTCTGGTGCTGGTAGGCGCGCCTTCGCCTCCATTGAGGGGAGATATAATTTGCAGTCTTTTGCTCTTCTGTTGGCATCTGCTGGTGTTGTTTCCTATAGTTTCTAACATTCCATCACTCCATTTTTTTTAGTGGTCGGTCCTCAAGTCTCTTGTTCTCTCAACATTTATTAAAGGCTCAGTGTGTTGTGTTTTTATCTTTCTGCCTATTCATGTGGCCAAAACCATTTTATCTATTGTTTCTTTATGAATTCTAAGGCAGGAACTATATCTAGCTGTTTTCTGTTCTTCATTTAACTCTTTCCGTACGTTTCGCAGCATAGTGCGCCACTCTCAGTTTGATTAGTGTGAAACGGCATCAAACCATATTCTTTTTACGTGTCTTGTATCATCTTGGCATTGGTGAAATCTAATACCTTTTTAGATTAATCTAAAACTCCATATATAATATGTTATATGTTAGATAAATATATACACATGTACATTACTTCTTAAAACCATGAAAATTATCGTCTCTGAAATCCCTTTCGTTGAATTGATAAAAAGCTTCAGTACAGAAAGAGTTAAGATCTTATCTCTCATTTGTCTAACACATTTAATAGTGGTAGTGATTATTTTTCTTATTGCTCTAGAGTCTAGTGCCCAGGCCTGACATTGGTAGCACAACATTGGGATGAAAATCATATTGTAGAGTGCCAAGCCAAGAAAGTCCATTTTAATTGTTAAACCACTTTTGTGTGTGCATGCATTTTTTTTTGTTCGCCAGCTTTCACCTCTGGCGAAGTCCGTAGAGCCTAATAACTGAATTTTGCATGTTAGTCCATTTTTCCCTGGCAGCCGTGTGCACAGGGGTCTCTCGCCGCACTGGCAGATAACTTCATCTTCTGTGGTGGTGGCATGTGTGCTGAGAATGGTATCAATATGAGCCAGCTGGCGGTAAACTGGCAAAAAGGAGTATAGTAAAAATAAATTTAAGATAAAATGCAGTTAAAGGAAGTCAAATCAGTAAAAAGGAGAATAGGAAAAAAATCATGTAACAAAAGGTGTGGTTACAACATCTTTCATTTCAGAGTTGTAGCCAAACCATTTTTTTATGAGAACTGCACAATGACAATTTGGACTAAACTAGGAAAATGCAAACGGTTATGATTGGTTTGGTATAGAATAAGTAAAGGGTTTCCTCCAATGTCTTGCTAGACATACGGTGTTAGTGACTTATTTTTCCCTGATGAACATAGCATATTTTAGACAAGTTACTGAATAATGTCACTTGCTTTAAAAATATTCTATTTATTTTATGTTTTGCACATACACAAGGTAGTGAATAGATCAAGTACCGAACATATATAGAATAGACCAAAGTTATCTTCTTTTTCTTAGCGTTAATCGTGCTTGGATGCGTTGTGTTCCTAGTTTACAGTAAAGCTGCGATACTGTGCCTTTCAGACTGACACACCTGTCTTCACCATATATTTGCTTACAATTTTTTGACCGGACGGCAACCATTTTTGGCCTACTCTTTTTGACTGCCAAGGGTTCTTTAACGCGAGCGAGTGCAAATGGGACCCTCCTATTTTTTTGCCATTTTCTGAGAGGGTTAGACATCTAATCTCACTACCCCGAGACCAGAAGAGGGTTAGACATCAAATCTCACTACCCAGAGACCAGGAGAGGGTTAGATATCGAATCTCACTACCCAGAGACCAGGAGAGGGTTAGACATCGAATCTCACTACCCAGAGACCAGGAGAGGGTTAGACATCGAATCTCACTACCCAGAGACCAGGAGAGGGTTAGACATCGAATCTCACTACCCAGAGACCAGGAGAGGGTTAGACATCGAATCTCACTACCCAGAGACAAGAAGAGGGTTAGACATCGATCTCACTACCCAGAGACCTCGAGAGGGTTAGACATCAAATCTCACTACCCAGAAACCAGGAGAGGGTTAGATATCAAATCTCACTACCCAGAGACCTCGAGAGGGTTAGACATCAAATCTCACTACCCAGAAACCAGGAGAGGGTTAGACATCGAATCTCACTACCCAGAGACCAGGAGAGGGTTAGACATAAAATCTCACTACCCAGAGACCAGGAGAGGGTTAGACATCGAATCTCACTACCCAGAGACCAGGAGAGGGTTAGACATCAAATCTCACTACCCAGAAACCAGGAGAGGGTTAGATATCAAATCTCACTACCCAGAGACCTCGAGAGGGTTAGACATCAAATCTCACTACCCAGAAACCAGGAGAGGGTTAGACATCGAATCTCACTACCCAGAGACCAGGAGAGGGTTAGACATAAAATCTCACTACCCAGAGACCAGTAGAGGGTAAAGCCGCGAAGACACCATGGGTTTTTTTTTTTTAAATTGCCACCGCATGTGGTGGGAATTGAACCTGAGACCTTCCTGTCCAGAGGCCGACGTCTTACCTCTAGACCACCCAACACCCCTGAGGGAATCAAATTACTCTTGTTTATATAGTCATTAACTTTTATTTATTGTGTTTATATCTACAAACCAGTTCTGTCTATACAAACAAAGCCTCATATTCGGGAAAAATATCTCAGCACTAAATGCTATGATATTGGTTTTAATCACAGGCTTTGTTTTAAAAAACAGTACCGTGCTGAAGTCGGATGTGTTGGGCCGAAAGGCGCAAATATAACAGTTATACTGCAAACCACAACACAACGCAGACACGCCCACTTAACATCCTTTTAACGACGGATGACGAACAGGAATTCTACAGTCTACGAATACTTTAGTCATTGGGCGAACGCAAGCAAAAAACAGTACCTGTCTACTTCTGACATCTTAAACTATCTGATGATATAGTGGTTGATGCTTGCCAGCTGGCCTGGAGGTTAGGGGTTCAAATACCAGCTGAGGCATAATTTGTTTTCAATCTTAAAGGCTCTAATGGTCAACCCAGCCTCTTAAAATATTTATATGTAGTTATATTATATACTGTATAGAGAATACAAAAGATATTATTTGGGAACACCTCATGAAGCTGAAGCATAGTAAAATTAAGTCACTAAAGCTTCTTTCATCATTATCATCATCATCATCATCATCAGGTCGCATCTCTTTTGTAGAATGTTGCATTCACCAGTCAGTCTGAAAGAATCTGCCTCTAGCTGTCCACTTATTCTGTTGTCTAGTTCATTGTTTCCTTGATGTCTTGAAACCACCTACTTCTTTATCTGCCCCTGATGCGTTGCCAAGGAACCATGCCTTTTTTTATTGTTTTTTCCAGCCCGTTATATTTTTTTACATGACCATGGTATTTTAACTTCCTCTGTAGAGTGGGGTTTATAAGCCAGTTCTTTTTAGTATTTAAATTATCTAATTTTCCATGGTTTGATGAGGATTGTGTCATCAGCATATCATGTTCTGGAAAAACTTAATTACCCAACAACTATTACAATTGGACTACCTTTATATTTCAATCTATCTCTAGAAAAAGGGAGGAAAAGAAATAATACAGCACTAATATATGCAGAGTGCACACAGAATCTCTTGTTTTTGTTGTTCTTTGAAAGAAGCTAGATATTGGATCTCAGAATCTCACTATCAAGAAACATGGGAGTGGGCAAAGCTGTAAAGAAATCATGGAATAAATGGGGGGAAACAACTCCCACCTCTTGTTTCAAGATTAGAATCTGGGACCTTCTTGACCAGAGGCTATCTCCTCCTCAGATCCCCAAACTCAAATAATGAAATGGAGGCGAAGGTGTGCCTCCCAGCACCGGAGCTGGAAGTTGTCAGCGACCCATAGATGATGGCTTGCACCAGGATCGGTGAACCAAAACCATCTAGACCCTGCTCCACGGTGCCTCCAGTAACAGACTAACCTGTCTAGTCTGGCCAAGCGAGCAGGGATTGAAGAGGGAAGACAACCCAGTACTCAAAAATATTGTGCTGAAGTCGGATGTGTTGGGCTGAAAGGTGCAAATATCACAGTTATACTGCAAACCACAACACAACGCAGACACGTCCACTTAACGTCCTTTTAAGGGTGGATGACAAAGAGGAATTCTACAGTCTACGAATACTCTAGAATACTTTAGTCATCGGGCGAACGCAAACAAGCAAATAATGAAATGCCAAAATAGTAAAGTCATTCACCTCAGAAGCATGGAGAACAAAGACAATTTAAACATACATTAATATGGTAGAATAAAACCAACATAAAGATCTAGATCTAGCCAGCAATAATGTGAGAATGCCAGAGAACATGATGATGGTAGTTGGGGACAAACATTAAGAAAACTAGTTCAAAACAATGCCTTGTGTTCAAAAAACAAAAATTGTAATAGAAGAACCTGATAAATATAGTGAGAAGAATTAATAAAAGACATAGAGATGGCAGATGTGGTTAAATAAAGTTTATGTTCATTGACCTACTTGTTTTAATATTACCAAAGCCTCATATTCGGGAAAATTATCTCAACAATAAATGTTTTGATTATGATTTTAATCACTGGCTTTGTCTGCAATATCATTTATCTCTATTATAATGAGGGAAGAACAAATGCCAACACATTAATAAACTTGGTTATAAAGTCAGTGTGAAACTTTATAGAACACTAAACATATATAAATATAATAGAAGAACGTAATGTAAGAAGTAGAGAATATCCTAAAACAGGCTGGGGACTTCATGCTAATAAAACTAGCTGAAAGTATTACACAAATTGCCTTCTGTTGGTATTCACGCAATAAAAAAAAATAATTACTCAGTCCAGGATTGGGTGGTGGGAGAGAGAGAGAGAGAGAGAGAAAGGAGAGACAAAGAAGTCATGTATAATGTATGAAGTTAGAGAGCTCAATGGCTCAAACACTAAAAGCCTCATATTCGGGAAAATAATCTCAGCAATAAATGTTACGATTTTGATTTTAATCATTGGCTTTGTCTGTAATAACAGGGGACTGGGTGGTCCACAGGTGAGACATCAGCCTCTGGACAAGAAGTTTCCGGGTTTGAATACCCCCACAGGCCATGGAAATTTGTTAAGAATCAAATTTGTGGTTTCTTCAATAGCATTATTCTCCCCTGGTCTATGTGTAGTCAGAGCCGATGTCTGGTTCTCTTTGTGTAGTGAGATCCGATGTCTGGTCCTCTCTGTGTAGTGAGATTCAATGTCTGGTTCTCTCGGATAAAAGCAAAAAACAAGAGGTCCAGTGTGCATTCAAAACACTTAGCAGTTGGAAATAAAAAGGAGCAGGCTCAAAATTGCTGCCGCCCATGCAAAATTGATAGATAAAATCTAGCCAGTAGGTCACAACTCTGAACACAAGAAATGAGAGTACTCTGAAGTTAGAGAATATCTTCCTGTATGTCAAGACACCTGAGCGCACAACTGCCAGTGTAAAAAATAGCAAAAAGTGATGGATTGGGGGGGGGGGGGAGGAGACACAACAACAAAAGGAGGTCAATGCTTCATTTCTTTCCAAAGACATTCGGGAAAAATATCTCAGAACAAAAATGCTATGGTATTGGTTATAATCACAGGCTTTCTCTTCCTTCACAGCATTATTTTCATATCAAAGTAATCTATTTAAAAGAGCTGGAAAACACTGTGGTTAGCGAAGGTTTCTCAGGGATAACAGATAGAACTAATATGGTTTGGATGAAACCAAAATGATGAACTTCTGGAACTAGCCAGTAGTGTGAAAATATCAGAGGACGGTGGTTAGGTACAAATATCAAGAAAACTAGCCCAAAACATTGTCTTGTGTTGGAATCCACAAGAATTAAAGTAGAGGAATCTGATAAATACACAGATAAGAATTAATAGAAGAAAGATATAGAGTGGAAAATAGGCAGGCCACAGACATAGCTAAATAAAGTTGGTGATTAATGACCTACTTGTTTTTATCTTTAAGCCTCATATTCGGGAAAATTTTCTCAGCATTAAATGCTAAGATTACAATTTTTAATCATTGGCTTTGTCTAAAATAACAGAACTAATTTATCTGTTATGGTGATACAAGTACTTCCATAAACTTGGTTACAACATCAGATACATTAACTACAACTCTGAATGTATATAATTGTAACAGAAGAACACTATAAACAGCATATTAATATTATTATTCATCTATTTCATTAAATTTATCAAGCATATTTTGTGTACTCTACCACAGCACAGTGGTGATGTTTGTAACTTTGGGCAGGTGGAAACAACAACTTCATTACTTCTCTAACTGAAACAGGAAGACACCACCATGATCTACCAGTCTAATCCTACAACTTCCATGATTTATTTTATTTGTTGGGAAAGGCACCTGACAGCAACAGAACTAAAAGTTGCTAGCAAATCATAGCTGATTGCTGGGGCCAGGATCGGTGAACAAGAACTATCCAGACCCTACTCCACCTCTTCATGGTACGCCTAGTAACAAACTAGTCTAGCCTGGCCAAAAGAGTGGGGATCAAGAGGGAAGACAACCCAGTGCTCAAATATGAAACGCTGAAATTGGATTGGTTGGCAAGAAAAGTGCAAACATCAAAGTTCAACTGTAAACCACAACACAACACACCCACTTAACGTCCCATTAATGTTGGATGACATATTCCTTTAGTTGCTGGGAGTACACAAGCAAGCATATATGTTATTTCATGCCATCACCTGGCAGAATGATTAATATGGTTTGATAGAACAAATAAACAACGATCTTTGGAGAAATAAGAAGTTAAAACAGTGTGAGGATTGAAGAGAATACCCTAATCCTGGTTTGGGGACATGCCTTTAAGTTAGTTTAAACAATTCACCATGTAGTGGGGATCCATTACACACACAAAAATAATAACAATTTTTAAAAAATAAGTAACTTTAGAAATAGAAACATGAAAAGTGAATAAATAGTGCATTTTTCTCTCTCCCTCTCTGGGTGTGTGGAGCAGAGAAGGGGACTGGAGCAGAGGTCAATGTCTCATTTCTTTCAATACTCTTAAAACGTCATATTCAAGAAAAATATCTCAGCTCGAAGTGCTATGATATTGGACTGTGAGCTCATCTTCCATAATATCACCTATTAATTTCTGTCCAGGTTTCTTTCTTCATTTCCTCTTGTTCATGTTCGTGTGTCAAGTTCTGGTTCACACCCTTTTGACAGCTTTAGTCATTGTCAATTGATGCTGTTGTAACATTTCTTTGATGTCTGTCTGTCCATCTTACTCTGGGTCTGCCTCTTGCCCTTCTTCTTTCTCATTTTTAAATATATGTTATTTATGGTAAAGAGGCACACGGTATTCCATCTAGTTGGGCAAATACAGTTTATTTGTTGTACCTGTATGTAGCTTAGAACTGGTTCAATGCCTAGGTTTTTCTCTTATAATATCCCTTTCTGTTAAAGTAATCTATCTAAAAGAGCTTGGTAGTGCTGTGGTTAGTGAAGGTTCCTTCAGGGATAACAGATAGAAAGAAAGAATATGGTACGGATGAAACCAAAGTGAAGAACTTCTGGAACTAGCCAGATAACAATAGTGTGAGAATTTCAGAGAATATGATGATGGTGGTTAGGGATAAATAATATATATTACACTAAGATAAGGATAAATACACTGAGGAGAATTAATAGAAGAAAGATCTAGAGTAGAAAACAGGCAGGTCACAGACATAGATAAAGTTGACGATCAATGACCTACTTGTTTTATCTCTAAGCCTCATATTCGGGAAAATTCTCTCAGCATTAAATGCTAAGATTACAATTTTAATCATTGGCTTTGTCTGCAATAACAGAACTCATGTATCTGTTATGGTGATTGACAAGAACAAATGCAAGAACTTTCATAAACTTGGTTACAACATCAGCCTGATACTTTATACAACTCTGGGGTAAAGTCCTAGCTTAGGGACATGTCCGATGTTCTCTAACCCTAATCTAAAAATAAAATAAATTATGTTAGGGATGAACATAGAGATAATTTTGTTGCGATGCCAACTAAGGGAAGATCACTTTAGTTTATGTCGCTAAACTAGGATTTTACCCAACCCTGAATGTATGTAAATGTAAAGTAACACAGAGCAAGGATTGAAGAGAATATTCTAATACACGCTGAGGACATAACCTTAAGAAACCCAGATCAAAGTATAACACAATATACCTTGTGGTGTGGGTGGGATTCACACAAAAATAACAGAGATAAAGAGGATCTTTAGAACATGGAAAAAATAATAAAAGAGGGGTTGTATGGGGATCATCAATGGTTCATTTCTTTCAATACACTCAAAGCCTCATATTCGGGAAAATTATTTCAGCAATAAATGTTAAGATTTTGATTTTAATCATTGGCTTTGTCTGAAATAACAGAACTCATTTATCTGTTATGGTGATGCAAGCACTTCCATAAACTTGGTTACAACATCAGATACATTAACTACAACTCTGAATGTATATAATTGTAACAGAAGAACACTGTAAACAGCATATTAATATTATTATTCATCTATTTCATTAACTTTATCAAGCATATTTTGTGTACTCTACCACAGCACAGTGGTGATGTTTGTAACTTTGGGCAGGTGGAAACAACAACTTCATTACTTCTCTAACTGAGACAGGAAGACACCACCATGATCTACCAGTCTAATCCTACAACTTCCATGATTTATGTTATTTGTTGGTCAAGGCACCTGACAGCAACAGAACTAAAAGTTGCTAGCAAATCATAGCTGATGGCTGGGGCCAGGATCGGTGAACAAGAACTATCCAGACCCTACTCCACCTCTTCATGGTACCCCTAGTAACAAACTAGCCTAGCCTGGCCAAAAGAGTGGGGATCAAGAGGGAAGACAACCCAGTGCTCAAATATGAAACGCTGAAATTGGATTGGTTGGCAAGAAAAGTGCAAACATCACAGTTCAACTGTAAACCACAACACAACACACCCACTTAACGTCCCATTAATGTTGGATGACATATTCCTTTAGTTGCTGGGAGTACACAAGCAAGCATATATGCTATTTCATGCCATCACCTGGCAGAATGATTAATATGGTTTGATAGAACAAATAAACAACGATCTTTGGAAAAAATAAGAAGTTAAAACAGTGTGAGGATTGAAGAGAATATCCTAATCCTGGTTTGGGGACATGCCTTTAAGTTAGTTTAAACAATTCACCATGTAGTGGGGATCCATTACACACACAAAAATAATAACAATTTTTAAAAAATAAGTAACTTTAGAAATAAAAACACGAAAAGTGAATAAATAGTGCATTTTTCTCTCTCCCTCTCTGGGTGTGTGGAGCAGAGAAGGGGACTGGAGCATAGGTCAATGTCTCATTTCTTTCAATACTCTTAAAACGTCATATTCAAGAAAAATATCTCAGCTCGAAGTGCTATGATATTGGACTGTGAGCTCATCTTCCATAACATCACCTATTAATTTCTGTTCAGCTTTCTTTCTTCATTTCCTCTTGTACATGTTCGTGTGTCAAGTTCTGGTTCACACCCTTTTGACAGCTTTAGTCATTGTCAATTGATGCTGTTCTAATATTTCTTTGATGTCTGTCTGTCCATCTTACTCTGGGTCTGCCTCTTGCCCTTCTTCTTTCTCATTTTTAAATATATGTTATTTATGGTAAAGAGGCACACTGTATTCCATCTAGATGGGCAAATACAGTTTATTTGTTGTACCTGTATGTAGCTTAGAACTGGTTCAATGCCTAGGTGTTCTCTTATAATATCCTTTTCTGTTAAAGTAATCTATCTAAAAGAGCTTGGTAGTGCTGTGGTTAGTGAAGGTTCCTTCAGGGATAACAGATAGAAAGAAAGAATATGGTACGGATGAAACCAAAGTGAAGAACTTCTGGAACTAGCCAGATAACAATAGTGTGAGAATTTCAGAGAATATGATGGTGGTGGTTAGGGATAAATAATATATATTACACTAAGATAAGGATAAATACACTGAGGAGAATTAATAGAAGAAAAATCTAGAGTAGAAAACAGGCAGGTCACAGACATAGATAAAGTTGACGATCAATGACCTACTTGTTTTATCTCTAAGCCTCATATTCGGGAAAATTCTCTCAGCATTAAATGCTAAGATTACAATTTTAATCATTGGCTTTGTCTGCAATAACAGAACTCATGTATCTGTTATGGTGATTGACAAGAACAAATGCAAGAACTTTCATAAACTTGGTTACAACATCAGCCTGATACTTTATACAACTCTGGGGTAAAGTCCTAGCTTAGGGACATGTCCGATGTTCTCTAACCCTAATCTAAAAATAAAATAAATTATGTCAGGGATGAACATAGAGATAATTTTGTTGCGATGCCAACTAAGGGAAGATCACTTTAGTTTATGTCGCTAAACTAGGATTTTACCCAACCCTGAATGTATGTAAATGTAAAGTAACACAGAGCAAGGATTGAAGAGAATATTCTAATACACGCTGAGGACATAACCTTAAGAAACCCAGATCAAAGTATAACACAATATACCTTGTGGTGTGGGTGGGATTCACACAAAAATAACAGAGATAAAGAGGATCTTTAGAACATGGAAAAAATAATAACAGAGGGGTTGTATGGGGATCATCAATGGTTCATTTCTTTCAATACACTCAAAGCCTCATATTCGGGAAAATTATTTCAGCAATAAATGTTAAGATTTTGATTTTAATCATTGGCTTTGTCTGAAATAACAGAACTCATTTATCTGTTATGGTGATGCAAGCACTTCCATAAACTTGGTTACAACATCAGATACATTAACTACAACTCTGAATGTATATAATTGTAACAGAAGAACACTGTAAACAGCATATTAATATTATTATTCATCTATTTCATTAACTTTATCAAGCATATTTTGTGTACTCTACCACAGCACAGTGGTGATGTTTGTAACTTTGGGCAGGTGGAAACAACAACTTCATTACTTCTCTAACTGAGACAGGAAGACACCACCATGATCTACCAGTCTAATCCTACAACTTCCATGATTTATGTTATTTGTTGGTCAAGGCACCTGACAGCAACAGAACTAAAAGTTGCTAGCAAATCATAGCTGATGGCTGGGGCCAGGATCGGTGAACAAGAACTATCCAGACCCTACTCCACCTCTTCATGGTACCCCTAGTAACAAACTAGCCTAGCCTGGCCAAAAGAGTGGGGATCAAGAGGGAAGACAACCCAGTGCTCAAATATGAAACGCTGAAATTGGATTGGTTGGCAAGAAAAGTGCAAACATCACAGTTCAACTGTAAACCACAACACAACACACCCACTTAACGTCCCATTAATGTTGGATGACATATTCCTTTAGTTGCTGGGAGTACACAAGCAAGCATATATGCTATTTCATGCCATCACCTGGCAGAATGATTAATATGGTTTGATAGAACAAATAAACAACGATCTTTGGAAAAAATAAGAAGTTAAAACAGTGTGAGGATTGAAGAGAATATCCTAATCCTGGTTTGGGGACATGCCTTTAAGTTAGTTTAAACAATTCACCATGTAGTGGGGATCCATTACACACACAAAAATAATAACAATTTTTAAAAAATAAGTAACTTTAGAAATAAAAACACGAAAAGTGAATAAATAGTGCATTTTTCTCTCTCCCTCTCTGGGTGTGTGGAGCAGAGAAGGGGACTGGAGCATAGGTCAATGTCTCATTTCTTTCAATACTCTTAAAACGTCATATTCAAGAAAAATATCTCAGCTCGAAGTGCTATGATATTGGACTGTGAGCTCATCTTCCATAACATCACCTATTAATTTCTGTTCAGCTTTCTTTCTTCATTTCCTCTTGTACATGTTCGTGTGTCAAGTTCTGGTTCACACCCTTTTGACAGCTTTAGTCATTGTCAATTGATGCTGTTCTAATATTTCTTTGATGTCTGTCTGTCCATCTTACTCTGGGTCTGCCTCTTGCCCTTCTTCTTTCTCATTTTTAAATATATGTTATTTATGGTAAAGAGGCACACTGTATTCCATCTAGATGGGCAAATACAGTTTATTTGTTGTACCTGTATGTAGCTTAGAACTGGTTCAATGCCTAGGTGTTCTCTTATAATATCCTTTTCTGTTAAAGTAATCTATCTAAAAGAGCTTGGTAGTGCTGTGGTTAGTGAAGGTTCCTTCAGGGATAACAGATAGAAAGAAAGAATATGGTACGGATGAAACCAAAGTGAAGAACTTCTGGAACTAGCCAGATAACAATAGTGTGAGAATTTCAGAGAATATGATGGTGGTGGTTAGGGATAAATAATATATATTACACTAAGATAAGGATAAATACACTGAGGAGAATTAATAGAAGAAAAATCTAGAGTAGAAAACAGGCAGGTCACAGACATAGATAAAGTTGACGATCAATGACCTACTTGTTTTATCTCTAAGCCTCATATTCGGGAAAATTCTCTCAGCATTAAATGCTAAGATTACAATTTTAATCATTGGCTTTGTCTGCAATAACAGAACTCATGTATCTGTTATGGTGATTGACAAGAACAAATGCAAGAACTTTCATAAACTTGGTTACAACATCAGCCTGATACTTTATACAACTCTGGGGTAAAGTCCTAGTTTAGGGACATGTCCGATGTTCTCTAACCCTAATCTAAAAATAAAATAAATTATGTTAGGGATGAACATAGAGAGAGATAATTTTTTATATTTGGGAACCACTGTTATTTTTTTGGGATGCCAACTAAGGGAAGACCACTTTAGTTTATGTCTCTAAACTAGGATTTTACCCAACCCTGAATGCATGTAAATGTAAAGTAACGTAGCATGGGGATTGAAGAGAATATTCTAATACAGGCTGAGGACATAACTAAGAAAACTAGCTCAAAGTATAACACAATATACCTTGTGGTGTGGGTGGGATACACACAAAAATAACACAGAGATAAAGAGGAACTTAAGAACAAGGACAAGAGAAACAATAAAAGAGGTGTTTTTTTTAATTTTGGGGGGAATAAGAGAAGAGAAAAAAGAAAAGACAAAGAATGGGTCACGGATGAAGCCCAATGACTCATTTCCTTCAACACTCTCAAAGCCTCATATTTTCTCGGGAAAATTATCTCAGCAATAAATGTTAAGATTTGATTTTAATCATTGGCTTTGTCTGTAATAACAGTACTCAATCACCTCTGTCACGGTGATTGAACATATTATACAGGACGAACAAGGCAAACACTTAAAGAAGGAAGAACACACAAATCTCGGTTGCAACTTAAGTGTGCAATCAATCTTGATATTTGACCCTTCCCGTGTCGCTAGACATCACATAAAGCTCGGGCAAAATGTTCAATCTTATCTAATGAGTCCATCCTAACAACTTTACTTCTCTTACAAGTGTACTATTTTTAGTGTCTCTAGGTCTTCCTATTTTTTCTGTATCCTGATGTTTCCCCATAGAAGAGCCTGTTTCAGAACTCTCTTGTCTCCTCTCAGCATATTGTCTGAATATGTCCATCCTCTCTTCCTAATGGTACATAAAATCGTTGGTTGCATGGCCATTTCTCTTATCTCTATATTAGTCTTGAATTCATTCCATTGTACACAGAGTTACGTAGAGCATATATTGTAACAACTGGAAAAATTGAAGGACAAAGAGATAGAGGGAAGCAAAGAGAAAAAATAACAGACAGCTTAAGAGAATGGCTTGCCAGAAGGTCAACAACAGAAATGATAAATAGCTGCTGAGATCGAATGTTGTGGAGAGACATGATCACCTACGCAACTAGGCCCGGTACTTGATGATGATGATGATGATGTACACAGAGTATTCTTCTTAGACATTTGACATGAAACATTTTCTCTCAACCTCTTTTGTTGTTTTCCAGCCGTAACGCACATAGATAAGAGTTAATAGTACATTTGAATTGAATATTCTAAGTTTGGTTTTCTTGCTTAGTATTTTTATTTCCATATTTTGTCCAGGTTTCTAAAATTTGCTGCTGCTTTTGCTATCCTGCTTGTGATTTCATTCTTTGTCTCACCTTCTTGATCTATATTACTATCGAGATATATATAGTGTACAAATACATACTAAACACATGCAAATATGAGTACTGACCAGCTCATCATGTGCACTGATGATGTTCTAGCACACCCCCCCCCCCCAATTATGAAACAAAACAAAGAGTTATGTTCCCACGATCTTAATGCTGAAGAAGATTATCTCTCTGTGTTTATGTTACTGAACATAAGAAACCAAAGGCAGAAGAAATGACAACAATAAACTGTACTTTTCTCTGCTACGAAGTTGAGAGTTCTGTGGATGGCGATACTGGTCAAGGCAATGCACAAAAGAAAACTTATGACAAATATCAGAAAGAGCATTTATTTATATGTGTGTGTGAGAGATATTTCTTTCTGTCATTGCTTTTCCCCAATTCAGCATGTCAGGTACCCATTCCTTTATCAGCCAGAGAGCACCCAGCAGTGTCTGAGCACTCGTTCACTCAAATCACCGAGTCATTGTATTAGCACTACACTACCGATGCTCTAAGAAAAACAATACACGTTAATATTTATGAGGCAGTTATCAGTGCGACAACACTTATGGGGTATCTTACATCCACACTAACTGGCATGTGGTAGTTATCAATATAACAGCACTTACAGAGTATCTTGTATTCACACTAACATGTATGGGGTAGTTATCGGCATGACAGTATTTACAGAGTATCTTGTATCCACACTAACATGTATGGGGTAGTTATCGGCATGACAGCACTTACAGGGTATCTTGTATCCACACTAACATGTATGGGGTAGTTATCGGCATGACAGCACTTACAGGGTATCTTGTATCCACACCAACATGTATGGGGTATTTATCAACATGACAGCACTTACAGAGTATCTTGTATCCACACTAACATGTATGGGGTATTTATCAACATGACAGCACTTAGAGTATCTTGTATTCACACTAACATGTATGGGGTAGTTATCAACATGACAGCACTTACAGGGTATCTTGTATCCACACTAACATGTATGGGGTAGTTATCAACATGACAGCACTTACAGGGTATCTTGTATCCACACTAACATGTATGGGGTAGTTATCAACATGACAGCACTTACAGGGTATCTTGTATCCACACTAACATGTTCGGGGTGGTTATCAGTATGACAGCACTTATGGGGTATTTTGTATCCACACTAACAAGTATGAGGTAAATTATTAGTGTAACATTCACACTAACAGATATGGGGTTGTAGTTATCAACATGATAGCACTTTTACAGAGCATCTTTTATCCACACTAATAAAATAGTATTCATGTTTGCTCATTTACCTTTAAACCTTCTAAAGAAGCAAAGACATACCATATAGTTACTAATTTTTAAAATATAAAACTTAGGAACAAAAATCTGAAATCTTAGGTCTCGACAAATAAAATTGAAAAGAAAACCCCATGAATGAAAAAGAAGTAGATTCACAATATACAATATTGTTGTAATCTGTTGAAAAGAATTAAAGTTAAGCTTACCTTAACAGAGTTGAGTTTGTTAATACGTGGCCTGAAATTGTTAGGATCCCTACGGAAAGTGATGTCCAAGGTCTCTAAGAAGCTGTTCATGCCATTCAAGAGTGACTGGGGGCTGTAAATAATAATGTTTATGTACATCAACATGGATATATGTCACCATTTGTCAGTCACATCCTTCATGGAAAAAGTTATTAAATTTTATTTTCCTGTTTCAAAACATTTCAGTCTACAGTCAAGACATTACTGTAAACCTTTAAAGTTTCAGTACATCTTTTCATCTATTTCTAAACTCCTTGTGCAGCACTAGACTTAAACATTTTCCTATCTTTGAATCTCTTCTTCTACGACGATCAGCTACTGCCATGCATTTGGATATTTAGAACAGCTTGGGTCAGTGCATTTGAGGTCATCACCGGTTCCCCATGGCTTCTCATGTAGGGATGTTTATGTGGGCCATATTTGTGTTCTTAGAGTAATTAGAGTGCTGCAGTCCTGTAGTGTATGAGTTTGGATGCACTATAGTCACATGTTACAAAGTCATTGAGTCCTATCTTTTGTAGACCTGTAAGGAATCTGAATATCTTAGTCCACTAAGTTTGTTTAGGGGGTTATATTCTGGCTCATATTTTCCATGTAAATCCTTACACCCTGTTTTCTTGGCTTGTTATCTTCGTATTATGTTTTAAGGATCACTCCACATGCAAGGTCTCCCTCTTTGTTTACTCCCCTGAGGATTCCAAGAATGGGATTCTGCAGTGTGTCTTATCCAACGCTATTATCTTTGTTGCATCTTTATCCATTTGAATCTGCCAATTGTTTTCCTAAAATTGTAACATTAGTTAAGTTGTAATCATGAATGCATAAGAAAAAAATGAAATAAATATTTAATAGGCAGATTGGAGAACACATTAGCCACAAAGATAGGGTAGGAGCTCAAACCATATATTGTCTTCAAGTCGCACAGTAACTGCCAGTGGCTAAAAATACAACGATAATAAATATGCTTGGACAAAGTGTGCTGTGCTGAAAGGTTCAGCTACCACTGCCCACAGGGGCTGGTAAGACATCAACCTCTGGGGAGAAAGGTCCTGGGTACAAATCCCGTCACAGGCAGTGGACAATTTTCACTTTGAACCAGTGGTTTCCTTTTAGTTTAATCCTCCAAGGTATCTGAGTAGCGAGAGATGTACAGCATTCTCTGAAAATGGCAGAAAATAGTTGGTCCCCTGTGCACTTGCACACATTCAAGGAGGGTAAAACCATGGTGATGTATCAGAAGGGACGTTTTGACGGTCAGACAATGCTATCTAATGTGACAGGCGAGATGCTCTTTACGCATCTCTATCAGCTGGTAGTATTTTCAATCTCACCTCGCCACCTTGGCCAGTCATCCCTCGCACTGTCAGCCCACCCCATATAATCACGCTCTCTGGGGTGGCGTTGCTTCGGGAGTGCCTTCGACCAGCTGACCACTTCCGTGATCAGTCGTCTAACTCGTGCCTTGGTTTCTCATAGCTTCCTGCTGACCGGTCATGAATGACTGAACTTTTAACTTGGGGAGCTGACACGGGTTACCATGTTCCTGTGATCTTAGTACTCTTGTTGCGATTATTCTCTGTTGTGCAGCGACAATGAAAGATTAATGTTCTCCCCGAAATTTGGTTACACTAGGCGTGATCTGAAACTGGAACACACAACAAGACTTCACTTGTAATATAAACCGGCTTTATTACAGCCCATAGTCCTGAGTGCCGAACTTCAACATTTTACACAATATAATGACCACACTGACTGGACATATGGTCACACACACACACGCAGCAATGTTACTCGCCGCTGGGCTCTAGTTTAAAACATGTGACTACCTAACCTAATGTGAACTGTTCCCCATTGAACAGCTCACTGCTTATAATTTATCGTCAATCACTTCTACTGTCTCCACGACTCGTTACTTCTAACACAGCTACTTCCATTGGTTCAAGACAAAACTATCTAATCTAATGTGAACTGTTCCCCATTGAACAGCTCACTGCCTATAATTTATCGTCTATCACTTCTACTGCCTCAATGTTAACTTTGGCTAATTGAAACTCGTTAAATCTTAAACTTCAGAGTCTAAGCTATACTCGCTCTTGCTGTACCTAGACGTGTGTCTTCTCAAAAAAAGCTCTTACTACTTAAACATTATATATAATTCTACTGGGCTCTGGGTTAGCCCCTATGGGCTGACCACACGGGGTCGCCCGCTCTACACCTAGACGTGTGTTTTCTTGCCAAAAGCTTCCAATCCTTTGTGTCTTGTCTTTAAATATGGATCTTCTCCTCCAATAAAAATCACTTCCTCTAATTTCCATCCAATCTAATTAATCTATGTGTCTCCCAACTCATGCATCCTCGGAGGATGACCGTCATAATTTCCTCGTGGACCTCGTATTATTATTATCTCTGTTATTTCCCGTGATTTCTGCTTTCTCGCGGCTACAGTGAAACCATAGATTCAAACTTGGGATTTTCTTGTTTGAACCAAAAATGTGCTGTGGTCATGGAAAAATATAGTCACTACCCCATACGTCTTGCAAGGCTGGGGAGGGAGCCTTTTCTCTTTTTCCAAAAATATTCTATGGCTGAAAACAAATATTTATTTTCATACACAAACTTTAGGATTTATGACAGAAACATAAAAACAACACAAATGTTATGTTTATAAAGGCACTTACGAATTTGCTCTTGTGCTTATGGATGGGTTGCCATCAAAAACAATGACACGATCAGCAAGGTAGGTGGCCATGATGAAATCATGCTCAACAACAAAAGCTGTCTTCTTGGCATGAAGGATAAACCTAGAAGGAAATATTTTTTACACAATAAAATCAGACTCATTTTTGCTAACCCTGTAAAGAAGGTTTACTCGATGTCACTCTACACAACATATCCATTTGTTCTTATCTAAAAGTGGTATTTTAGTAAATTTTAATGCCATGAAAAATATACTAACATCAAAGCAAATAACAACAGGGTTAAAACTAAGAATAGCAAAATGTTATATCTTCTCAACATTCCTGTATGATGCAGAAACATGGACATTAAACAAGAAAACAGAACAGAAAATTGAAGCCTTTGAAATGTGGATATATATAGAAGAATAAGTAGAACTGGATGGAAAGAAAAGAAAACCAAGACTTAAAACAACTAAAAATAAAAAGAGAACTACAAGAAGTACAATTCAAACAAGACAAATGAGATTTCTGGGGCATGTTAAAAGACACAACAGGATACTAAAAGTCATCTTGGAAAGGAAAATACAAGGTAAAAGAGGCAGACCAAAACTAACATGGACTAGTAATAAAAAAAATTGGACAGGTCAGCCTATGACAACCTGCACCATCAAAGCAAGAGACAGAGCAGAATGGCACTCTATGGTAGTCAACAGTCAATGCGAAGACTGCACTCAATGAGAGTATTTTAGGATATTCAAGAAATGTTGCAGCAATTATGGATGAAGAACATCTAGAACCAGTCTAGAACATTCTGCTCTTTCTGAAAACTGATATATTAAGGAAGTGGTTTAAATGTGTGACATTACACACAAAGCATCATGTTGACTAAAGCAATGTTTGTTTAAATGTAAATGTTATCTAGACCTAGTCTTAACATATGGATGTGAATCATGGACAATAGGACAACATGCAAGAAAATGACTGGAGGCTGTAGAAATGTGGTTTTACAGTAGAATGTTGAGAATACAACGGGTGGCTAAGAAGAGTAATGAAAATGTTCTGAAAAAGGTCAAAGCAAAATGAGAGCTAACATCCAATATTAGGAAGAAGGTCATCATTTTTTGGCCATGTAATGAGATGGGAACAGCTGGAATATAATGTGACAACTGGGAAAATTTAGGGATGAAGAGATAGAGGGAAGAAAAGAGAAAAAATACCAGACAGCTTAAGAGAATGGCTTGGCAGAAGGTCAACAACAACAGAAAGGATAATTAACTGTCGAGATCAAAAGTTGCGGAGATACATAATCACCTATGCCAGCAGGCATGGTACTTGACGATGATGATGTTTGAATATTTTAGTTGTTAATGCTTTTGTAACAAATGTATCAAAGATTGGCAAATCTGAAAATTTCGGGGGAAATTGCATTATTCAATTTTTAACCAGTTTTTTTTATTTCTAATCATTTTGAGTGTGAAGAAACATGTATAATTTATCTTCATGAAAAGACACCAATGATCAAATCTATTACTAATTTATCAATGAAAAACATGTATGAGCAGAACAAGTTTGCAAGATCAAAAGACTTGAACACAGAAGAATTCAACATAAAACATACTAGACAATGGCAAAGAAAACAACCGACCTTTTGATGACTTTGGCTGCATGCAGACGCTGTTCAGAGTCTAAGTAGGCAGAAGGCTCATCAACTAAATATATATCAGCTGGCTTGCCCAAGCACAGAGTCAGAGCTACACGCTGCAGCTCACCTCCTGACAAGTTTTGAACCTGAACAGAGCAATAAACATTACACATATTAGATCAACATTATATGTTATGAGATCAACATATTTTTTTTTGTTTTGCCAGCTTTGACCTCTGACGAAGTCCCTAGAGACTAGGAACTGAATTTTGCGTGTTAATCCATTTTTCCCTGGTAGCCGTGTGGACAGAGGTCCCTCACCGCACAGGCAGATAACTCCGACTTCGGAGGTACTCATATTTTTTCAGTCGATGAGTGATTGACGTTTCAAGCCGGGCCTCGCTGTTGAAACCAGGGGGTGGTTGCCACAGAGAGAAATCATAAGTAAAAATCCCAATCAGTGTAGCCGCGATTTACACCCACAACCTCTCTGTCTCGAGGCCGGCGTCTTGCCTCGAGACCAACCATTCCCCCCAGATCAACATATAAGTAGGTTTACCATACATTCTTAAATCTCATCAAAACACGCATCATATCAAACATTTTACTTCATTTTAAATGTTTGAAGTTGGATGATTCTGTCACATTGTATGTTCTTGTTTGTTAATTCTAGATTATGATACCCCTCTGTAAGTTAAATTTTTAACTAAACGTTCATAAAATGTA
Source organism: Megaustenia siamemsis (assembly GCA_032433765.1). NCBI lineage: Eukaryota > Metazoa > Mollusca > Gastropoda > Stylommatophora > Ariophantidae > Megaustenia > Megaustenia siamemsis. Next base: position 11,952,984 of record JAVIAB010000102.1, read on the forward strand.
CTGCTCAGAGAACATCCTCTCTAAATGAGAGAAATATTTTTATTGATCCTTTGGTATAAATCTTTGAAAAAAATTACACTTTGGAGCAACTACCGTTAAAAAAATAATTGAAACAATCAAGGAGCACAGCCACAACAAATGTTAACATTATGTGCATAATATATAGTTTTATAAAAAATAAAATAAAAAGAATTTTAATGTCATAATTTTTACGACATGATCATAATCTGGGGTTAAATGTTACTTTAGAGTTGCAAGGGTAAGACTGATATGGTGTCCTCAATTTTACTTTTCAAGATATGGTAACGGATTGTCTATGATCAATTTTCATCTGACATACCTACCCCAGGCTCAGTGGTTAGTGAACTGGACTATAAAGGACAGGAGGTAGGGTTAGATCTCAACCGATGGCTTCCGGGTTCACCCAGCCTTAAATTGGTACCGGATTTTTTTCTGGGAAAGTGAAGCGGCATGGGCATAATACCGACCACATTACCCCAAAAATCATGTGCTGAGGGTCCATAAAATTTATGGTCACTAACACCATATTCCCTATAAACCACTTGGCCGGACGGGGCTCTTTGCTTTACTTTATACCTACCCCAGGTGATATAAATGAAATACTTTGACTGGCTATTAAGTCATAAAATAGTCTGAATGTTAAATCTGACAAATGCACTGAAATACAAAACGGTGAAATGAAGCCCACTAATAAGTGCAGAAAAGAAAATAGCTGCAATCAAAACTATCAGACTTTAAAAATAAAACAATAAAAGCACACCCATCATGATTAATGGGTATAGGGAATGTAGTGAGTCAGTGTCAATATTCTACTATGACCATGTACACAACTGACGGTGATATGACCTGTATTATTATATTATCATACTTTACCACAGATACTTATTTTGGTACCAATTTTCAGATGTGGTGAACTAAGTAGCCATGTGTTGGAAAATAGCATTACAGTTGGGAAATGAATATAATCTAAACCACTTGATCAGCAGGAAAGTGTACTAATTACAACACCAGAAGTGAACTGGATGGTTTAGAGGCATGATGTTGGCCTCTAGACAAGAAGGTCCCAGGTTCGATTCTCACCACTGGTGTTTCATCGTGGTTTTACCCTCCCCTGGTCTCTAGGTAGAGAGATTCAATGTCTAACCCTTTTGGAAAATCTCAAGCAAAGAAAAGAGTAGGTCAAAAATGGCCACTGTCTGTGTAAAAATTGACCACATAGGCTTCACGAGCACATAATTTGTAGGCAATTTTTCATCACTTTTAACGAAAAGAATGAATAGAAGTTCAATGACCTACTTCTTTCTATACTTTCAAAGCCTCATATTCGGGAAAAATATCTCAGCACTAAATGCTATGATATTGGTTTTAATCACAGGCTTTGTCTGAAATAATAGTCCCAGCTTGTTTTTGATAGGGTGATCAACAAAAGCATAGCAGCTGAAAGAGATGTTCTTTTTTTTTTTAAACAGGATTTTGAATGTTGAGTGCATGTCAGAAAGTATCTGACATACCTACCCCAGGCTCAGTGGTTAGTGAACTGGACTACAAAGGACAGGAGGTAGGGTTAGATCTCAACCGATGGCTTCCGGGTTCACCCAGCCTTAAATGGGTACCGGATTTTTTTCTGGGAAAGTGAAGCGGCATGGGCGTAATACCGACCACATTACCCCAAAAATCATGTGCTGAAGGTCCATAAAATTTATGGTCACTAACACCATATTCCCTATAAACCACTTGGCCGGACGGGGCTCTTTACTTTACTTTATACCTACCCCAGGTGATATAAATGAAATACTTTGATTGGCTATTAAGTCATAAAATAGTTTGAATGTTAAATCTGACAAATGCACTGTAATACAAAACTGTGAAATGAAGCCCACTAATAAGTGCAGAAAAGAAAATAGCTGCAATCAAAACTATCAAACTTTAAAAATAAAACAATAAAAGCACACCCATCATGATTAATGGGTATAGGGAATGTAGTGAGTCAGTGTCAATATTCTACTATGACCATGTACACAACTGACGGTGATATGACCTGTATTATTATATTATCATACTTTACCACAGATACTTATTTTAGTACCAATTTTCAGATGTGGTGAACTAAGTAGCCATGTGTTGGAAAATAGCATTACAGTTGGGAAATGAATATAATCTAAACCACTTGATCAGCAGGAAAGTGTACTAATTACAACACCAGAAGTGAACTGGATGGTTTAGAGGCATGATGTTGGCCTCTAGACAAGAAGGTCCCAGGTTCGATTCTCACCACTGGTGTTTCATCGTGGTTTTACCCTCCCCTGGTCTCTAGGTAGAGAGATTCAATGTCTAACCCTTTTGGAAAATCTCAAGCAAAGAAAAGAGTAGGTCAAAAATGGCCACTGTCTGTGTAAAAATTGACCACATAGGCTTCACAAGCACATAATTTGTAGGCAATTTTTCATCACTTTTAACGAAAAGAATGAATAGAAGTTCAATGACCTACTTCTTTCTATACTTTCAAAGCCTCATATTCGGGAAAAATATCTCAGCACTAAATGCTATGATATTGGTTTTAATCACAGGCTTTGTCTGAAATAATAGTCCCAGCTTGTTTTTGATAGGGTGATCAACAAAAGCATAGCAGCTGAAAGAGATGTTCTTTTTTTTTTTTAAACAGGATTTTGAATGTTGAGTGCATGTCAGAAAGTAGTCAATGTACCAAACAAAAGCCTATCAAGAAATATTCAAAAGGACATCCAGTTTAGTTTAGTTGACAGGTCATCCTCACTGCACATTGGACAAAGCCAAATGCTCAGATCTCTGAAGTATATGCAGCAATTAACGAGACTGTTTCTGTTCTGCGTTAGTTGAATATTCTTTGGCTTCCAGCCTAGCACTTCTGTCTGGTATCTCCACCTTAACATGAAATTCACGTGGTCCGTTCATGGTTGAGGATTGAGATATTAATTCTTTTTTTTTACTGAGTATGTGATGTAAAGGTAAGAAATTAAACTGTGACAACAAACAAAATTTATTAAGAGAAGATGAAGAGAACAGCAGGGAAGATCTGGAGATGTTAAAACATGCAAGAAATTAAACAAAAATAGAAATAATGGACAAAATAAAACTGATAATGGAAATAAATTATGAGAAAAGATACAGAGAATGGCAGAGAGAAAATATTGGGTGACAAAACATGGAAATAATTCAACAACAGAAATGGACAGATCAAGGAAGCAATCTATAATCACCCCATACCAGCAAGCATGAACTAATACAAGGGAAAAACAATATGTCATATCCCTTTATGTACTGAGCAGGTTATTGTCTATCTATCTATCTTTCATTCACCTGTCTATATCTGCAATGCCGTTTCCTGTATAAATTTTACTGTCTTTTGTCATTCTTGCAGCGGTCTATATAGTTTTGTCTGTAGTGTTGTATCTAGTGGCCAATGGAATTTCCTCTGCCTACTATATTCAGCGCATTCTTGAAGTAAGTGTTCAGCAGTCTGGGGTGCCTGTCCACATGTACATGTAGTTGAGGTGCCGATCTTGAATTTTGTAGACACGTGACTGTGGAGTCAATTGTGTCCTGTTCTAATGCGTAAAATGACAACTTGTTCCCATCTATTCATATTATGAAAGTCATCCTGATTTGGGGATGGTGGTCTTCTGATTGATTTGAATATTATCCTGCTGTAACTTTAAAATAAATATAGTTAACAGCAAACAAGTGCTACACAAATACTGTCCGTAACTAATATCCTCCTACACCAAGACTCCAAAGTAATAAAAGATGTGCATTCCATCATCACAAATTTATGTTTGCTCAATTCTTTCTTTCTTTCAGGCATTCACATGACTACTAAAGGAATGGATAGTTATATCAGTCATCTTAAAAGGGTGCTAAGTAGGTGTAGATGCCTTGTATTGTGGTTATTTGTACCTTACGGACCAACACATTCGACATTAGAACAGTATTTTTGAGTGATGTGTTGCCATCCTTCTTCAATCCCTACTTGCTTGGCCAGACTAGACTGGTTAGTCTGTTACTACAGGCACCACAAAGAGGTGTAGTTGGGTTTGTTTGTTCTAGTTCAGCATTCCTGGCACAAGCCATCAGCTATGGTCGCTGGCAAGCACTTTGTCTGTACGGTACACTGCCAACTAAACAACCTGAGCAATTGTCACTTCGGAAGCTTCCACTCATAACAATATTAATTTATTATTAGATGTCTCTATGAGCCATTGTGCTGTCTACCATTTTGGCTACCAAACATAAACAAGTTGTTTAGCTATAGAACCAGTAGCTCCAAGTGCCCTTTGACTTAATGTCATGTACTAGAATTTGCAGATGTTTGTGAGTATTGTTCCATGCATAAGACCACAGAAGAAGCACCTATCAAGGGCCAGATATTTCTAAAGATAAAACTCAATAGTTTCACAAGGATGTGCACACATCTGACACTGATAGAGTTTCTTGTGCTCATATTCTGCCATGAACAAGATGAAATGTGTGAAAACCAGTCACAGGGGAACTGGACCTTCTTCTCTCAGAGTTCATTGACGTGATATCTGCACCTTTAGGCAAAACACTTTTGTCATAGGTGAATGACAAATCTAACATAAAAAATGTGTGACAACATCAAATCTAACATCTCAGAAACCAGGCAAGGGCAAGCAAGATACCATGGATTTGAAGTAATAGCAATTCTTAAAAAAAAAAAAAAAGTGGTATGGTGACGACAGCTTTACGTGGTAATGGACAAAACAAAAGTCAACATTTCGGCCAAGTAGGCCTTCAGCTGGAACAACAAACAACACAAAAAATATATAAGGATATGTAAACAAATATAACTACATGGCAATTCGAAGTGAAAAGGCTCCAGAATTTGAACCCGAGAATATCCTGTTTCAAGGAATGGAATGAATAGATAATATCCTATAATGACCTGCGCACTCAAATACTCACATGGATATCACTACATTATTTCTGACAGCATACATGTGTGAGAAATACCAATGCAGGTTTCTATTTACCTCTTGGTCAAATATAGGTTCAATCTGTAGGGGCTTCAATACGTCTGTAACAAACTGTGGATGGACATAAGCATCCCGGATACGTTCATGAAGCAGCTGCCGAACTGTGCCCTGGTGCTTTGGACTAATCTTCTGTGGCTTGTAGCTTACATTCAGGAGTGGGATTTCACCTACAGAAATAAAACATGCATTTTTATGTCACACTGCATGTACTTAAATAATCTTCATTTCAACTCCCTGTGAAACATAAGTCATCAACAAACACTTGTAAAGTCCTAGTTTAGTCATATATATTAAAATTCAGAAGAGTAATGTCCCCTTGATTAACATTGCCCTTTTATATTCTGACCCATCATTGTAGAGAAAAGAGAAACACAAGAGGGTAAAGTCATGAACCTAAAAACCATAATCCCAAACCCTAAAATTATTTTTAGCAATTGAGAACTACTGTAGTTTTGTTCTTATGCCAACTATGGGGAGATCTTTTGTTTCGCATAAATAAAACATATGACTAAACTAGGACTTTACCCAAACACTATCCAAGCCATCTTGTTTCTTGTCCTTCGCTTGAACTACTCCCATCCATGAAGTATCAATTTTAAAAATAAAGGAAGTGTACTAGGCCCAAGACATCATCAATAAATGCTGCAAAATTTCTAAGATTACAACTAAAATGCCTCTTTGAAATGAAAACAAAACAGCTGCAATCTGTTCATCTGCCAATTTTTATGTAACAAAGCAATGTCACTATTTAATTATCAACATTAAACTTATACAAACTTTCGGGGGGGATTGGGTGTCTCGAGGCAAGATGCCAGTCTTGAGACAGAGAGGCTGTGAGTTCAAATCTCAGCTGCCCCAACCACTAAACTCTAGGGACTTCATCAGAGGTGAGAGCTGGAAAACAGGGTAAACAAAAATTTACTTTCTAAGACAATGACTTACCTCCACCATCAGGTTCCAGGCGGCCGGCCAACATTTTGATGAATGTTGTCTTGCCTGTTCCATTCTCACCCAACAAGACAATGATTTCTGAATCAGTGAACTGACCTGGGTCTATGCTGAGATCAAAACCACCTGCAATGAATGACAGTCAAGATCACTCATTTTTACCATTTTCTTATATCCCTGCATCAGAATGTAGAACGCATGTTATATGTTAGTGTCTTCATGCATTGTGCTGGTAGCCAAAGCGGTTTGATGAGAATAATAAATCTGCAATAATGATGACACTTTTCATCACTAATAGAATACCCCAAAGCTCTGGATTTTCACATCAAGTTTATTATCCACCCATACTTATGTGTTTGAGAGCTGGCAAACAACCAAGGATATAGAAAATAACCAAATAAATTCAGGGGATGATGTATGTCAAAACTTGGGAGGATTGGAGACACAAATAATCAACAACAGAAAAAAGAAAGACAAATAGACAGAGAAGGATCAAACTCGTACTCCTCTGCATACATGTAACCTCTTCCCATGAATTTACCTGCTGATCTATCACCTCACCTATATAATAATATTCATTTATTATTATGTCTCCATAACGAAAATAAATTTGATGAACTTGAAAAAAAATGATCCATCTGTATACCACAGAATGAATTTTAAAAAAAATGAAATAAAGCATAGAAAAATATCTATAATCAAGAGAAGAAGGTAATCATATGCCGGCCATGTCATGAGAAGATAAAACAAGAGAATCTCAAAGCAAGTCCTCAAATGGGAAGCAGAGAGTAAAAGAAAAAGACTACGACATTGAGAAACACTAAAAAGAACACTGAGGCGAAAGGCAACAAGAATGGGCATCAGCACCCTTGCCAAGGTGGAGAGAGAGACAAGCAGTGAGCTTCAATGCAAGTCTTGCTAAAAGTCATACACTTAATAACAAAGATTGCTGTACACGTAGAGTCTGAAATTTTCTGCCTTATGTGCTATCTTCAGGAAGATAGAGTCAGTCTCCCAAGAAAGCCAGAGTCAAAAGAAGCTAGCTAACAGCAGCCAGATTACTGTGTTGCAGGAAGACAAGACTCTACTGATAGATGGAACACCTTGTATTGTAGTATCTATAGGCAGGACAAGCCCCCCCCCCCCCCAAAACCCGGGTATTGAAGAAAGTGACAGCAGCCCACCACTTCATCGGGTTTCTATGTCTAAGAGAGAACACCATTGACCTTGTGGCATTAGTAGAAGACGGACAGACTTTTGTTTTTTAATTACCATAAAACAGTAACCACCATTAAGTTTTTAAAAGTTCTTAATACCATTCTTCCAATTGTCAACTTTACTGCAGCTCTGCCAATTCCTTCACGCTGACCATGCTGTCTTTATTCACAGATTATTAGTTAACTTCCTTGGCAAACCCAGAAATCAGATAAAGCCACAAAACAAATTTTTTTAAAAGAACTTATCATCATCACGTGCTTTACCGGTTGGCGTGGGCAATCATGTCCTCCCACAATCTTCTATTTACAGTGCATTGTATCAGTTCTGTTGTTGACTGTTTTCCATGCCATGACACCCAAGCTATAAAGTATTTTCTCTCTTTGTCGTCCGCGATCTCTCTTTCCTTTTATTTTGCCAGTTGTAACCAAGTATTCCAACTTTCCTCTTCTCATGATGTGCCCAAAAAATGTTGATTGCTTTTTTCTGATATTTTTTAAGAGTTCCCTTTTTGTGTTGGCAGTTGACAGCTAAAAAGACCAATGAGGAAATTCTCAGAGGAATTTCCTCATTGGTCTTTTTAGCTGTCCAGGGAACTTTCAACATTCTTCTGAGAAATCCCATCTCTGTGACCTCCAATCGTCTTTTCATTTGCTTGTCTACTGTCCATGACTCACTTCCATAGGTCAGAATTGGTTCTATATAGCACCGATGAACTCTCTTTCTCATTTCTATTGACATAGTTTTGTTGCATAAGATATTTTTCATTTTCTGAAATGCTATTTTGGCCTGAGCTATTCTGCTTTTTATTTCCGTGGTGCATCTTCCATCCGATGTTATTATTGTGCCCAAGTATTTGATGCGTTGCACTTGTTTCAAATTTGGCCTGTTTATTTTTATGCTGCATGCTGGTGATGATTGTTTCTTCGATATGACCACTTCTGTTTTCTTACTATTCAGACTGAGACCTTTCTTGCTGCTTTCTTTTACTATTATGTCTATCATTTCTTGTAGTTCATACTCTGTCTCTGCTATTAAGACTGTGTCATCCGCATATCGCAAATTATTTATGTTGTGACCATTGACTTCAATTCCTTTTTTGTCTACTATTTATCTCATATGTTCGCTGTAAAGTGAAAACAAATCCGGCGACAGAACACAACCTTGTCTGACTCCTTGTTTTATAAGTTGAAATTGTCCTGTTTGGTTGTTAATTCGTATGGCTCTGTTTGTTGCCAGTACAATCAGTTTTTTATGATTCGCAGATCCTTGCCATCAATGTTTAATTTCTCCAGCATATTGATTATTTCCACATGCTTTACTTTTTCAAATGCTTTTGTGTAGTCTATAAAGCACATATATAGATCTTTCTTTACCTCTATAGATCTTTCTGTCAATGTTCTTAAGATGTATATTGCATTATTGGTGCCCTTTCCTTCCACAAATCCACATTGTTCCTCACTTATTTCTGGTTTTATTTTGTTTATTACACGTCTCATGATGATTCTTAATAATATTTTCATCATATGGCTCATGAGACTAATAGTGCTGTGGTCTTCACAATCAGTGGCGCCTGACTTCTTTGGTATGGCTACAAAGATAGATTTTAGAATTTAAAGAACTGAAGCCAAAAAAAAAAAGACCAAAAAAAAAGTAAAATACACAAACTGGCAAAATCTTCAAACCATTGAAGATTTAAAAAAAAACATCAAGATATGCAAGTGCAATCTCAAATGGTAGTAATAATTGGCCAATATATGAAGAAAACTAACCCAGTTTCTTGAACATCCGAGGATACTCGTATCTGCACATACGTTTAATCTCTTCTTCTAGAGCAGTCTCAGCAACCTTGAAGGTCAGGGACACGTCTCTGAATCGTAAGTTTTCAGTTGGCACAAAACCATCCAGGAAGATGTTGATGCCTAAAAGTAATGTTAATATAATTGTTGATATTTTAAAAGTAATATAAATATTATTGTGATAGTAAGTATATTATACTTACTAATAGTAATAATGCAATATATATGTAAGTATATATAGTAAGTATACTTAGGCTATTCAAATCAAATGTACTATCAACCCTTACGTATGCGTGTGAAAGCTGGAAAACAACAAGAGATATAGAAACAAAGTTGAACGCATTCGAAAATAAATGTCTAAGGAAAATACTTGGTATAGCATGGAACGAATTCAAAACAAATGAGGAAATTAGAGAAATCGCCAATCAACCACTAATATCTTCAGTAATAAAGAAAAGACGATGGTCATACGTTGGACATGTGATGAGAAGAGATAATAACCGAATAGCAAAGCAAGCCCTCATATGGGAAACAACAGGTAAAAGAAAAAGAGGAAGACCCAGGGAGACACTGAGAAGAACATTGATGAGAGAGGCAAGAGCAGCAGGAGTCGGCTCCCTCAATGAGATAGAACTGCTTGCACAGAACAGAGACAGATGGCGAGATTTGATAAAATATCTTTAAAAGAAAACTGCTAGAACAAAAAAATCCATATAGGAGAAGGTGTATCTTGGTCTACGCCCTATGGGCCGGTTACGGCTCGAAAGGTCAATAGATAGATAGATAGAAGTATATTATTAGTAACTTTAGAACAAATTTAGGAGCCGCGATAGCTCAGTGGTTGGTGGACTGGACTACAAAGGACAAGAGATAGGGTTCGATCCCAACCGACGGCTTCCGAGTTCACCCAGCCTTTAATGGGTACCAGATTTTTTTTCTGGGAATGTAAAGCGGCATGGGCATAATACCGACCACATTACACCAAAAATCATGTGCTGAAGGTCTGTAAAATTTATGGTCACTAACACCATATTCTCTATACGCCACTTGGCGTGACGGGGGTACTTTATTTTACTCCTTTTTTTTAGAAAAAATTTCAAAATCAAGAAGTATCGTTGCAAGATGTGTGAACTATTTTTTATTCCACTCACGTCTACAAAACGGATCTAAGCCATCTAATACTATATGGGAATATATTGTGAAAAAAGAGGTAAAGGGTTTAGCACCTCTATCAGAAGTTTGTCACTATTTAGTTCTCTAATTATCTTTTCATTTGTTTGTCTACTGTCCTTACAATTTATCCTCTACTTCTAAAACCAAACAGTTTATCCCCTACTTCTAAAACCAAACAAATGATCCTCTACTTCTAAAACCAAATAGTTTATCCCCTACTTCTAAAACCAAACAATTTATCCTCTACTTCTAAAACCAAACAGTTTATCCCCTACTTCTAAAACCAAACAATTTATCCTCTACTTCTAAAACCAAATAGTTTATCCCCTACTTCTAAAACCAAACAATTTATCCACTACTTCTAAAACCAAACAATTTATCCACTACTTCTAAAACCAAATAGTTTATCCCCTACTTCTAAAACCAAACAATTTATCCACTACTTCTAAAACCAAACAGTTTATCCAAAAACAAGACAAAAAAGGAAGAGACAGAAAAGATGTACAAACCTTCTCTCACGCTGAAGGGCATTGTGACAACACCATAGGCTCCGGGAACACCATACAGACAACAGATGAAGTCAGAGAGGTAGTCAAGCACAGATAAATCGTGCTCAACAACAATGATGTACTTGTCTGGGTGGATGAGACTACGTATAGCCTGGGCAGCTTTCAGACGCTGTTTCACATCCAGGTAGCTGGACGGTTCATCAAACATGAATCTGCCAAAAATATTAACACGGTTATCATTATTTATTTTGAGTTCTAGAGAGAAAATAAAAAGTTAAATATAATTTTAAATCATAATTTTCACTGAAAGCAATCTATAAAGTATGAACTTTAATTTCAGTATTTATAATTCACAACGTTTACTCAAAATAATTTAAACATAAACCAATTTTACCTAAAGGAAAAGACAATGTAATCAGAGAGAGGATTGTAATTTAAAATGTTCATAAACCACTAACAAATTGGAACCAGAGGGTAAAAGAAAAAGAGGCAGACCTTGAGAATCACTAAAAAGAACAATGTGAAGAGAGGCAACAACAACATGCATCAGCTCGATCGCCAAGATTAAACATCTCACCCAGAAAAGTCATGTGGTGAGATACAACACAGGTCCTGCGTGAGTCTGATACTGGAAAACAAAGATTATCGGACACAAAGAAAGTCTAGAAATTCTGCCCTATGTGCGGAGGCGAAGGCGCACCTCACAGCACCATCGCTGGAAGTTGTCAGTGACCCACAGCTGATGGCTTGTGCCAGGATCAGTGAACCAGAACCATCCAGACCCTGCTCCACCTCTCCAAGGTACCTCTAGTAAAAGACTAACCTGTCTAGTCTGGCCAAGCGAGTAGGGATCGAAGAGGAAAGACAACCCCGTACTAAAAAATGTTGTGCTGAAGTCGGATGTGTTGGGCTGAAAGGCGCAAATACCACAGTTATACTGCAAACCACAGCACCACGCAGAAACGCCCACTTAACGTCTTTTTAAGGGCAGATGATGAAGAGGTGTACTCCTTTAGTCATCTGGCGAACGCAAGCAAGCAAGCAATGCCCTATGTCCCGACTTTGGCTCGAGAGGACAACAGAAAGGCTAACAACAAAATTTGTTTAACAAAATGAACTTACATATCTGCATTCTGAATGCACACAATTGCAATGGCGAATCTCTGAAGCTCCCCTCCTGACAGATCTTCAACATTTCTGTCACGCACATTCAGAAGATCTGGCAAATATTTATATAATAATCATAATTAATTAACAAGAATTTACATTACAAAATACAAAGTCCATAAAACACTATGTCTTGTGTTTACAATACAATAACGTTAACATACTCTTCTCAATTTTAACTGCCAAGGGTTCTGTAACGTGCACATGGGACCTTCCTATTAGAGAGGGCTAGACATAGGATCTCACTACCCAGAGACCAGGGGAGGGTAACACCACATATACAAATTTACATTATTTCTTTTTTTTTAATATCCCCACTGGTAGAATTAAACCCTGGACCTTCCATTTTCTATATAAATAGATACGGCCGTGGAAGGATCATATGAAGACTGAAAATTTTTTAAAACAATTTATAAAACTAATTGATTAAGCCCCCTGTGATGGTGGGTTCTGTAGGGTTGATACAGGAGACTTAGTATTCCAGTACCAACAAGAATGGGGAGCAGCAATAGGTCAGTGGTTAGTGAACTGGACTACAAAGGACAAGAGGTTGGGTTCGATCCCAACCAACGGCTTCCGGTTCACCCAGCCTCTAATGGGTACCGGATTTTTTTCAGGGAAAGTAAAGCGGCATGGGCGTAATACCGACCACATTATCCCAAAAATCATGTGCCGAAGGTCTGTAAAATTTATGGCCACTAACACCATATTCTTTATACGCCACTTGGCGTGATGGGGGTACTTTACCTATTTACTTACCAACAAGAATAAACAGGTTTCAATTTCCCCAGCAGAAATCAAGGGAGCCATTCCCGCACACAATATCAGCAGGAGGGTCATAAAGTTAACACCCCATGTCAAGCCCACAATTAACAACACAACACGACCAGAAGGGAAAATATTCAAACAAAAGCAGAGAACCTGCGCACCAAAAGGTTGAATTAGGATAGAATGTGAATAATTATTTCCTTCTTAGTGACCACCGGAATATGGATGCATTGTGTCATCGATTTACAACAAGCCACTATATATGTGCCATTTGGCCCTGCATGAATCATCATCATAATCAAGTACCGGGCCTAGTGGTGTAGGTCATCATGTCTCTCCACAACTTTCGATCTTGGCAGCTATTTATCATTTCTGTTGTTGACCTTCTGCCAAGCCATTCTCTTAAGCTGTCTGTTATTTTTTTCTCTTTACTTCCCTCTATCTCTTCGTCCCTCAATTTTTCCAGTTGTTGCAATATATTCAAGTTGTTCTCTTCTCATTACATGGCCAAAAAATTATGATTGTCTCTTCCCAATATTGGAAATTACCTCTCTTTTTGCTTTGACCTCTCTCAGAACCTCTTCATTACTCTTCCTAGCTGTCCATGGTATTCTCAACATTCTTCTATAAAACCACATTTCTACAGACTCCAGTGATTTTCTTGTCTGTTGTCCTATTGTCCATGATTCGCATCCATATGTTAAGACTGGCTCTACGTAACATTTAAGAACTCTTTTTCTTGTTTCTATTGTCAAAAATGGATTGCATAGTATTTTCCTCATTTTTTGGAAAGCTCCTTTTGCCTGAGCCATTCTGCATCTCACCTCTTTTGTATATCTTCCGTCTGAGGTTAACAAAGTTACAAAATATTTTTATTCATTTACCTGTTTTAATATTGTTCCACTTGTCTTTATTTTGCACTGAGGTGATGTCTTTTTCTTTGTTGTTACCATTACCTCTGTCTTTTTGCTATTAAGGCTGAGTCCTTTATTTTTGCTTTCTTTCACTATAATGTCCAACATTTCTTGTAACTCATTTTCACTCTTAGCGATTAATACTGTATCATCAGCATACCTTAGATTATTTATATTATGACCTGCAATTGTTATTCCAGGCATGCCCCTTATCGATCTTAAAACAATCGCTCCCCCACTACAGGCCTACTAGCCCTTTTATTGTAACAAACATCATAAACAATATAACCTGCATGAATAGATTTCTAATTTAAAATTTGTTTGCCAGTTATAAATCCTTGATTGACTATAGTATCTTTGAACAAAATCCTAGAAGACTCACTACAGCAATTGTGATGAACCTAGATTAGCTCAGTACATTTTGTTACAAAAAATCATGACTAACAACAATATTATATACTCCGGATTTGACTTCAGTACACTATAATAAACAAGAGATTGGCTACATTATCCAGGCAGTAAATAGGTAGAATTGTCTGACAATTATCAATATTAAATGTCCATGACAAACTCATTGAATTGATGTGGTTATTAAGTAGTAATGGTTTCATACTGAAATTTGTCCACATCATTCATTAAGAATGTGAACAGCAAAGAATTTTAATCACAAACCATTTCTCTCTGGCCTAGAACAAACAAATACCACCATTAAAAGGAGAATAACAAATGCTATGTAATAAAGCAGTAAACACTAGATAAGAAAATAACATAAACACAATATAAGAAAATAACATAAACACTATATGTGAACATAAACACAATACAAGAAAACAAACACTATATAGAAAATAACAAATACAATACAGGAAAATAAACACCACATGAAGAAAATAAAAAAACTCAGAACAAAAAAAAACATAAACACTATATACGAAAATAACAAACGCTATGTAAGAAAAACATAACACTATACTATACATAAAATAATAAACAGAAAATAATAAAAATATAAAAAATTCAAGGGTTTGTTACAATGAAAGGGCTAGTAGGCCTGTAGTGGGGAAAGATAAAGAGATGCCTTGAAGACTTTCAACGACACTGAGCATATGGTTTTAAGACTGCAACGATTTGGAATACATTGAGCAGACAGAAGATACAAATAACTATGAGCTAGGTGAGCGAGTTAATTATGTGCACAATCTAGTGAGTTGTTTGAACCATTGCTGTGCACACACTTTGCTACTTGATCAAAGCACCTATGGATTTGACTGAAGTGTCAATTCTAATAACTATGAGCATAGGAGACATTGTCATAACCAACAAACACCTCAAAATTACGGCAAACCTGCAATCCACTCACATCAATAAATAAGGCAACAGATACTAGAAAAGGGCAAGCCAAATTAATGACAGAGAAAAAAGATGTATAAAACCAACTCTAAACTACATGGCTCCACAGTCACTGTATTTGTGTAGCAAGCACCAACATGCTACAAATAATTTTAATTTACAAAATATTTTAGCCACCTTTGTTTTGAATGAAAAATCATTAAAGTTAAAAAGAACATTGTATAGAACACATTACCTAGTTGACCACAGACATCCATCTGGTTCTTCATTTCATCCTTTTTATCTAAAAACTGCTGCACAGATCCCTGAGATAGGAAAAAAAAAATGACAAAAATTATAATTTTTACTTCCAATCAAACTATACTCAGCCTAAATAAGATATTTTGTCTTGTTATTGAAAGACAATTTTATTCATTTTTAAAAAAAATTGATTTCTTTCCTTCTTGGAGGCCTCTGCAGCTTAGATGGGAAAATCACCCGACTGAGCTACCGACGTTCGGACAACCCGTGTTCAATTCCCGCTGAAATCAGTGTGAACTGTACTCGTGGTTGGAAAAAAAAATACACCACGGTCGACCCAGCCACTGGCTGAAATGGGTACCAGGGCAGTACTCTGGGAGGGTGAGGAATGCCACTTCGCATCGTTGAGTTTTGATGCCTGAAGTAACACTATACAGAAGTCTCAGAACACTTCTAGATAGGCGACCAAGCACATATGGGTGAAAACTCGCATGCTAGGATGCCAATTCAAATATCGTACTTTCTATGGCATTCATCCAATGACTACTAAAGGATTGAATAGTCCACTTTACCACATAAAAGGACATTAAGTCGGTGCAGATATATAGCTTTGGGTTTGCAGCTAGGCTGTGATATTTCCATCTTTTGGCCCAACACATCCGACTGCTGCACTGCATTTTTACATAGTGTTGCCTTCCCTCTTCATTCTCAT
This sequence comes from Megaustenia siamemsis, assembly GCA_032433765.1. Lineage (NCBI taxonomy): Eukaryota > Metazoa > Mollusca > Gastropoda > Stylommatophora > Ariophantidae > Megaustenia > Megaustenia siamemsis. The sequence goes on from JAVIAB010000102.1 coordinate 11,968,830, forward strand.
TCTCTTGGCCAGACTAGATAGTCTGTGTCCAGGAACACCATTGGGAGGTGGAGCAGCCTTGATCATCTCTGTTGTTCGCTGATCTTGGCGCACGTAGTCAGCTTGAGTGGCTGACAGCACTGAGTTCTCAGTTCAGTTGCTGGATGGGCGTCTTTAGCCCCCTACAACTGGTTGATTGATAGACTAAAATTCCTAAGACTGAGACAAAAAGCTGGCCTCTAGATCCTGGTTGTTGATGTGGTGGTTTCCAATAATACTAATTATTTTAAAGAAGAAAAAAAACTGTTAATCTTATCAACTCAAATTTGACAGCCCAAAAGAAAAATGGACAGTATCAAAATGAAAATAATGTTAATGTAAACAGAGAAATCAAGCGCTTTAAATGTTACTATCAAACTTAGAACTAACAAAAACTGCAAAAACTTTAAATTTCTTAACATTTTCTTTTATAAATCAAGCTTATTAACTTCCATTTCTCGTAAAACTTAATATAAATATATATTTTTAAAATGTCTATTTCAGAAACTGTTATGAGAAATTCCACAAATTATACAATTTGTAGAAAAGCAATAACTCTTTGATATACACAAAGTAAAAATGAAAAGAAAATGTATTTATTGACATCATAATTTTAAAAATCCACAGAAAATATATTAAAAATTATTACCTTTACTGCCTTGGGGATTTGGTCAACATACTGGGGTTTGATTAAAGCTTTGAGGTCATCTTCTAAAATTTTGGTGAAGAAGTTCTGAAGCTCAGATCCCCGAAAGTATGCCAGAATTTCAGTCCAGTCTGGGGGTTCCTTCATGTCAAAAATGGAAGTATATTAAATTAAATTTAACAAGACATAAAACATATACATGCATACAAACATAGAACATATGTATAAATGAGACATTGATAGACTGGTGAGATTACATTTATCATGCTGAATAATGGTGTTTCTATCAGATATAGAGGAAAATATAAACAAGTAACTTGGAGTCCAGGTCTCGAATTTATCATTAGTCTACCAGGAAATTCTCCAGAATTGGCACCTGGAATGTATGTATTCTAAGTGAGCAGAGAAAAGCTGGAAGAGGAAGACCAAAATATACTTGGAGAAGATATGAGGAGCAGGAAGAGTTAAAGATGATGGCAAAATTTTTTAATGTGCATTTCAGGTCCCAACCATTCAAAATCAAGTACAATATTCTGAAATGTTGGTCATAAATGATGTTAGATATTATCTGAATGAAATAAAAAACACAAACATTACAATGAATATGCAAAACCAAGCAAAATCTTATAAGCAAAATGCCATTTATGAATATATGATCTGTTCATTGTTGTCCATGTTTCACAGCAATACAATAGAGCTCACTCTTTGATGTAGCAATAGATCACAGTAAAGTATATTGCAATGACTGACACCAATGAATGAAATCCAAAACAGAATAAAAACTGAAGAAAATGAAAAATACCAAACTCATTAAACAGAACACCAAATGTGTTTAGCAGAATATATACTCTTCAAAACTATATATCTTACATTAAAGCGTCCGAGGTTGGGTTTCTGTTTCCCAGCAAGGATTTTCAGAGCTGTTGACTTGCCAATACCATTGGTGCCCACAAGTCCTAATACTTCACCTGGACGGGGAGTAGGCAATCTAAGAGATGACAATAAAATAACACTTATGTAAAATAACAACATATATTTATAAACATTTATTTGGTTTTATATTTCGGCAAAATAGTGGAAGAAATGCTGGGAACTGGTTGGTCTTGAGGCAAGATGCCGGTGAGGCTGTGAGCTTAAATCAGCTGCACCAGTCGGGATTTTTATTTCTGCAGCAGCCACCCCTGGTCTCAGCAGTGTGGCCGGCATGAGACATCACTTAGTGATGGAAGAAAATTTGCGTACATCTGAAGACTTATCTTCCAGTGCGGCAAGGGACCCCTGTGCAAACAGCTGCCGGGGAAAAAAACGGATTAACACAGTAATAGGCTCTATGGTCTGCTACAATTAACTCTAAATTGATCTGAGGCAAATGAAATGAACAACTTATGTAAGTACCTATGTAATTTGAAGGAGTTGGCACTGTAACGATGTGTAGTATCACGCTCCAAGTTGCTGGGAAGGTTGATGATAGTGATAGCTTCAAAAGGACATTTCTGAAGAAGAATAAAAGTTAGTGTCAGTTGGTTCTGTGCAATATCTAAGTAAGAAAAATACCACAAAGTCTTATCTCTCTGTACTAGCCCATGACATTAAAAAGATGTTAACCCTAGTTGATGATACCGTTGTAAAAATTACAGCATCAAAACACAACTTCAAAATTTGACATTTTGCAGTGTTCAAACATTACCATCTGTCCATATACCTTCCTAATTGTAACTTCCGGTGATGCCCGAGTGTGGATTTATTTCCATTGTTGGATTATTTTTCCTCATTTTGTGAGATACGATTTCAAATATTAAGAAAAAAAATAGCCAATTTCAATTTACAAGAAATTGGTTGTTTTTCTTTTAACCGTCCGTGACCAGAGAACTTTCATCGGTCGTCTGCCAGCATCAAACAGCCCCTTGTAACTCGGGAAACACAGCGAAAAATGCAATGAGGTAGCCGAACATACTGGTGGACTTATGGCATCCGTAACGATAGACATTGTAACAAGTCTGACCCCTGAGGTCAAATTCAGGTCATAAATCAATCCAAGACAGGAAATCTTGAGTTCCCCGTGTTGTCTGTCCTGGTGTAAACACACATCTGTGTGTCAAAAAGTTCAAGGAAAACACTATTTTAGAGCTCCTAATGTTACATTAAGTGGTAGTAATGTTTACTATGGTATCGTAAACACATCAGTTACAGACTGACATAGTAATCTACGGTTAAGCAAGGATAGTTGCATTATGTGTTATGGCAAGCTGTGAAATATCTTTCCTTCCATCTAATGCATTTCAGCTTGAACTTGGCATTATTTGATAAGGGGTTATCTTCTCTTTGGTTATTATTTGCATGGCCAGATTGGTTAGTCAGTTTCCAGAGCAACCATGGGAAGGAAAAAGTCTTGATTAGTTCTGGTTCAATGAGCCTGGCGTAAAGAGCTAGTTATAAACTCATGTGTTGTGTTATAAGCTAGTTATCAGCCCATCTGCTGTGCTATATGCTTAATTATCAGTCATGTGCTCTGCAAACATCTATTATTAACTCTATGGATCTTAAGAAAAGGGAAATAACTCCACCAAAAAATGTGACATGTCGACTTTAAAACGCGTTTGTAAAATAACGGCTACACTTAAAAAATTAATAATTATAACTTAAAAGGAGAATTGAACGCAATTTAATAAAAACCAAGACTTATCACAATGCGATCATTCGTTTGTTTACAGTTAAGAAATAAAATCAGTCGAACAAAAAAAAAAAAAAAATTGTTGGAGAAATCACAAAAGTTGTGTGAAAAAAAAGCATATACATGCTAAATAAAAAAATATTTACTCACCGGACATCACAGGTTCAATTCCGCATGATACTTGGCAAAGCAGTCCCCCTTTCCCAGATGAATTTGACACAGACTGCAGCCAAAAACAGTCGCATGTGGTCGTTTGCCAGAATGACCCGACTTCGCACAAAAATAACACACTTTTTTTAGGCCATGCATCCGAATCATCCTATGCTCATTGAGACTACTTGTACCCACACCTGAAGTCAAGGGCTGCTGGGATGACTTCCTTTTCCTACAAATATTGCCCTTCAGGAGATCTGAACTCAAACTGAGTCTAAAGGATAACTGGGAACTATCCTTTGACTTAGGGTGTGGGCGATGAGAGCAAGAATACACTATCCATGAATTGACAATCGCTGTTTGCACAAGGAAACGAAACAGATACCTCCACCATTTTACAGACTTCCTTCCAACAGGGTAGTAGGAAGTAAGCTGGTCAAACCTATCCACTCCACCCATGAACTGGTTATAGACAGACACTGGAGTTGGTATCTGAACGTCCTCTCGGCCACCTGCGGTACGTCTTGAGACCTGTGTCATTCCTGACGTAGTGTTAGAGCTGATCAAACTGACAACTTTCTTATCCTTCCATACCATAGCCACAACATTTCCCTGCTGCTTGAACTGCACATCCCCCCTTTTCAACTTTTTAGTGGCTTTGGGCTTGAAGGCAGCTGGCCAGCCTTTGCGGTTTGCTCTCATCGTTCCACATGAATATGTTCTCTCAACGAGCAAATCTTTGGTAAGTTGGAGCGATGAGAAATAATTGTCAAAGTAAAAGTGATGGTATTTACCAAAAAATTGTCTGCCTAACTTTGTCACGACATAATGCCCTGAACCATGGGGCATTGGTTCAGCTACTTTGCCAACATAAACATCAAAATCAAGTAAGTATCCCGTTGATGAATCTGCTATACACCAAACTTTGATGCCCCAGGGATTCGGCTTACCTTTGATGTATTGTTTGAAAGATAGGCGACCATTGTAAGCAATCATTGCTTCATCAATACTGATGTTTTTGCCAGGGGAATAAATAGATGCTATATTCTTTCTGACCATATCCAATAATGGTCTAACTTTATATAGGGGGTCATAGCCTACATGACCCTTTGGCTGCTGTTTACTGGCATCATTTAGGTGAAAATATTGAGAAATCTTCTCAAATCTTGATTTTCCCATACAACTAGACACCCCTGGCACACCAAGACGATCATCAGTACTCCAATACATAGTGTATTCAGGCAAGGTGTGAATGCCCATAACAATGTAAATATGCAAAAAAAGTTTTATCTCAGCAGCAGAAACTGGGCTCCAGTATTGATCTTCTTTCCCAGTCCGCTCAGCACGCTGAGTTGCATACAAATTAGTCTGATCAGCAGCAAACTGATAGAAAGATTCTTCAATAATGAAACTAAAATAATCATATGGGCTCGCACCTGCATCAAGATTGTGCATAGGCCCTGGTACACCAAGGAAATCCTCGACTTTGACAGAAGAAATTACATCGCTCCAACCATCAACATCCACGCCCACTAGACCTATATTTTCTACATTATCGCCATGATGTCCATCACTAGAATCACTTTCACTATCACTACTAAACTGACACGGCAAAACATTTTCTAAGTCACTCTCAGCATTATCTTCGTGGAAATCATTATCTAATTCCACAATATCATCTTGGAGACTGGAAGATGAACCCGGAAATGAAGTTGAAAAAGCCATCGATCACAATTTTTTTCACCGATTTTCAAACAAAGATTTCTAAATATAATAACAAGCTCCAAGCGTGGTTCTTTGACGGAAATGATAGTAAATTTACTATTCTTTCACACAGAAGAGTTCTTATAACCGGCTTAATTCAAAAACTATGCGTTCCGAGCCAGTTTTAACGGAACACACTAAAACGGCGCAAAACGGTGCATTAGGGCTGAAGGAGTTAAGTAAAATTTAATCATGGGTGGAGGAGTCTTAAGAAGATACCAAACGTTATTCTATTTGAGTTTTCCAGCTTTAATTATTGTGTATCCTCAGTGTCTCAACGGTTAAGACAAAAATTATCCTCCATCTGTAAAATAAACCCATCAAATGCAGCTCTGAACACCCAATGTTTCCAGTATACTTTTCAAATAATTATACAACCTGTAGCACTTTGAACTATGATGTAGTAGTGTCATGCATGGATCCAACTGTAGTTTAAAGTGAAAGATTATACCATATACCAGAGGATGGGTGGTCTAGTAGTAACATGTTGACCTCCAGACAGGAGCATCCTGGGTTCGATCTCTGAGTTCAATCTGGTTTCGGGGGACTGGTTGGTCTCACGGCAAGATGCCGGCCCCAAGACAGATAGGTTGATGGTTCAAATCCCGGTTGTACCAGTTTGGATTTTTATTTACGATTTTTCTCTGCGGCAACCGCCCCTGGTCTCAGCAGCGAGGCCCGGTTTGAAACATCAATTACTCATGGACGGAAAAATATGAGTACCTCCGAAGACGGCATTATCTGCCTGAGCAGTGAGGGACCCCAGTGCACACGTCTGTCAGGGAAAAATGGATTAACATGCAACATTCAGTTCTGTCTCAGGGTTGTGAAAACCGATGTCAAGCCCTCTCGAAAAACAGGAGGTCCCATGTGCATTCATGCACATTAAAACACCTTTGGAAGTTTAAAGTCAAGAAGAACAGGCCAAAATTGCTAAGCAAATCTACCCATGTATGTCGAGGATGGATGTCCTTTTTTTTTTTTTTTGTGTTCGCCAGCCTCTGACCCTAGAGACTAGGAACTGAATTTTGCATGTTAATCCATTTTTCCCTGGCAGCCATGTGCACAGGGGTCCCTCGCCACACAGGCAGATAACTCCGTCTTGGGAGGGGCTCATATTTTTTCCATCGATGAGTAATTGGCGTTTCATGCCAGGTCTCGCTGCTGAGACCGGGGTTGGTTGCCACAAAGAGAAATCATAAATAAAAATCCCAACTGGTCTAGCCGGGATTTGAACCCACAACTTCTCTGACTCGAGGCCGGCGTCTTGCCTTGAGACCAACCAGTCCTCGTGAAGATCGATGTGTCAGGCAGAAAGGCGTAGATATCACGACTATGTTGTAAACTAGTGACACAACGCATCCACACCCACCTAACGGGTGAATACTAAAGAAGAGAAAAATGCACAACCTTCTCACCTTAGAGCATATGCCACATCCAATACAGAGCTCTTCAGAAATAAAAGCAATCTTGTCTGTTGGGGCGACCTCAATACACAATTTCCCTGAAACGTACATTATTAAAATTAACTATTTATACTCAAAGAACACAGTTGTTTGTCACTGATGCTTTTTTGTACCTTTCTAGGACGATAAAACACTTCTTTTAGTTATGGTTATTCTTCTTCTGTTTGAAGGCCCCAGCATCACAAATGAATGGAAATCCATAATGCTCAACCGCCCGTGCCAGTGGAATCATTCAAATTAATATCTCATCTCATTGAAGGATCCAAACAAAGAAAGGTTTTTACTTTTTCTTTTATACATTCAAAGTGATCAGAAGTAATGGTATCTTAAATTTTAAAAACTTTTGTGGTTAAAATTTGAATATTGCATCCTCCAAAACTCTCAGATTTACCTATCTTTGATCTTCGTTACTAGCTACCTATATAGAATGTTATCTATCTTTCATTCACCTGAAGTATTTGTCTATATCTGCAATTTATTATTGCATGAAGTATTGTCTACACCTTTGTTACTAGCATTAACTATTAAACTATCATTCATACTTAAATATTTACTTTGGCTAGAAATCTTTCTGTGCAGAAAGTCACATAAATGGTATGTTTTCACTTACAAAATTACCTGGTGAGCCTTACAAGTCGAGTTTTTAGAAAAATCCTTACAAATTAAGGGTAATATTTACAAATATGGAAGGCATGAATTAGCTCATCTTAGAAATATAACCATATGATTAACCTATAACACACTAAAACTGATTCAGAAGTTATATCTAAAATTGTGGAGAGCAAGTGGCCGAATCGATAACTTGTCATGCTCCAAACCAGGAGAACGCATGTTTGAATCCCAGTAGGGCCTAACATTTTTCTCAGTGTGGTGGTGAAATAAAAACTGAAGACTCAGGAACACCTTGTGGACAACTGCACTAGACAAGCAGCCTTTATTTCTTACTGTCCTAAAAGGAAGGCCCCCCCCCCCCCACAGTAATGGGAAAATGCCATAAAGATAATTTTAAAAATCTAAAATGGCAATAAGAATCATGGTTATAAATAAAATGTATAACACAAGAAAGTGTCAAATTAGCCAATCTTTGAAATGTTTCTTCTTATTAAATCAGCAATAACATACACAAATATCACTAATTAAATGAAACTATTGAGCTAAAAAGAAATTTAGTTGTGTAAGACATCCAAAATTGAAATCACTCTCATCTTAAAGTGTAACTTTCAACTCTTTCTGTACGTTTTAGTGTATTGTACGTCATATTCATTTTGGGCGCATATGTTCAGCCAGAGTGCATCACTGTCAATTTGATTTACGTAAAACGTCAAACCATATTCTTTTTATATGTCTTGTATCATCTTGGTGGTGGTGAAATCAAATTCCTTGTTCAATTATCTAAAAATTCACATATAATATGTTATGTGTTAGATAAATATAAAGCATTTAGGTTGATATTTAAAACCATGAAATATGTCTCTGAAATTTCTTCCGTTGAATTGATAAAATCCTTCTGCGCTGAAAGATTTTTTTTTCTTCATTCGCTAGCTTTTACCTCTGACGGAGTCCCTAGAGACTATGATCTGAATTTTGCGTGTTAATCTATTTTTCACTGGCAGCCGTGTGTACAAGGGTCCTTTGCCGCACAGGCAGATAACTCCGACTTCGGAGGCACTCATATTTTTTCCATCGATGAGTAATTGGTGTTTCAAGCCGGGCCTCGCTGCTGAAACCAGGGGTGGTTGCCGAAGAGAGAAATCATAAATAAAAATCCCAACCAGTGCAGTCGGTATTTGAAACCACAACCTCTCTGTCTCGAGGCCGGCGTCTTGCCTCGAGATCAACCAGTCCCCCTGAAAGATTTAAGAATGAAACTAACATAGAGTCCCAGGATATTGTCACTCAAAAAATAAACCAGTTTAAAGAATTACTAGAATGTTACTTTGAGACTAAAATATGCAGCAGTTCAATGTTATCACATGAAATTGGAGACAAAGAGGCAGGAGTACGGGTTTGATCCTACTTCGAACCAAAGTCCAAAAAACGGTGATGTGAGTATTATTAGAGCACCTAATGTTACATTTAAATGGTAGTAATTTTTAATACTGTATCGTAAATGGGAGACTTACAGATAAGCATCATAATTAATAGTTAATAACAAGACCAACAACAACAACAATACTATCTTACCCATCCTGACCACTGGACAAAATTTCTTGCACTCTTGCCGACATCGTTTCGGTTTACATTTGTCGGAACTAACAATGGCTATTCTTGTTAGCTGATCATTGGCATCATCTGTTTTACTTTTCTTTTTAGACATTTCCTACTAATTTCCTGTTGAAGAAAAAGAATTTGTGTATTTGTTAAAACATGATTTAATCCAACTCACAGTGGAAGAAATTATAAGAAAAAGGTTGTGGAGATGGATAATGCACAGGTTTTGAAAACAGACTATATGATCTGCACCACACTAGCTATTATCTGGAGCTGATAGGGAAAAGAGGAAACAGGGAAGGTAAATAAATACAGGTAGTTAAAACTTAGAAATAGTGATGACAAAGATAAATAACATCTAGAACAGGTTAAAAAAGAACAGCAATGATTTGAGAATGCTTGATGATGGTTTACATCCCAATAGTGTTCCAAAGGAAAATAAATATAACATCGCATGCTTTACAAAAAAAAGGCAGTACAAAATGATAAACATTTTGGTCACAGACATTCGTCAGTATTTTTCCCTACATTTTGATCCAACTTTACAGCGGCCTCGCATGATATTACCTATTTGTACCTATCTCACCCCTCATATTACATATTTGTACCTATCTCATCCCTCATGATATTACATATTTGTGCCTATCTCATCCCTCATATTTCATATTTGTGCCTATCTCATCCTTCTTACTACATATTTGTGCCTATCTCATCCAGCTTACTACATATTTGTGCGTATCTCATCCCTCATATTACATATTTGTGCCTATCTCATCCCTCAAATTACATTTTGGTACCTATCTCATCCCTCATGATATAACATATTTGTGCCTATCTCATCCCTCATATTACATATTTGTGCCTATCTCATCCCTCATATTACATATTTGTGCCTATCTCATCCCTCTTATTACATATTTGTGCCTATCTCATCCCTCATGTTACATATTTGTACCTATCTCATCCCTCATATTACATATTTGTACCTATCTCATCCTTCAAATTACATATTTGTACCTATCTCATCCCTCATATTACATAATTGTACCTATCTCATCCCTCATGATATTACATATTTGTGCCTATCTCATCCCTCTTATTACATATTTGTGCCTATCTCATCCCTCATATTACATATTTGTACCTATCTCATCCCTCATGATATTACATAATTGTGCCTATCTCATATTACATATCTGTACCTATCTCATCCCTCTTACTACATATTTGTACCTATCTCATCCCTCTTACTACATATTTGTACCTATCTCATCCCTCATGATATTACATATTTGTGCCTATCTCATCCCTTATATTACATATTTGTGCCTATCTCATCCCTCATATTACGTATTTGTGCCTATCTCATCCCTCATATTACATATTTGTACCTATCTCATCCCTCATATTACATATTTGTGCCTATCTCATCCCTCATATTACATATTTGTACCTATCTCATCCCTCATATTACATATTTGTGCCTATCTCATCTCTCCTATTACATATCTGTGCCTATCTCATCCCTCTTACTACATATTTGTACCTATTTCATTCCTCATGATATTACATATTTGTGCCTATCTCATCCCTCATATTGCATAGTTGTGCCTATCTCATCTCTCATATTACATATTTGTACCTATCTCATCCCTCATGATATTACATATTTGTGCCTATCTCATCCCTCATATTACATATTTGTGCCTATCTCATCCCTCATATTACGTATTTGTGCCTATCTCATCCCTCATATTACATAGCTGTGCCTATCTCATCCCTCTTACTACATATTTGTGCCTATCTCATCCCTCTTATTACATATTTGTACCTATCTCATCCCTCATATTACATATTTGTGCCTATCTCATCCCTCATATTACATATTTGTGCCTATCTCATCCCTCATATTACATAGCTGTGCCTATCTCATCCCTCTTACTACATATTTGTGCCTATCTCATCCCTCATATTACATATTTGTGCCTATCTCATCCCTCATATTACATTTTTGTGCCTATCTCGTCCCTCTTATTACATATTTGTGCCTATCTCATCCCTCATATTACATATTTGTGCCTATCTCATCCCTCTTATTACATATTTGCGCCTATCTCATCCCTCTTATTACATATTTGTACCTATCTCATCCCTCATATTACATATTTGTACCTATCTCATCCCTCTTACTACATATTTGTACCTATCTCATCCCTCATGATATTACATATTTGTGCCTATCTCATATTACATATCTGTGCCTATCTCATCCCTCTTACTACATATTTGTACCTATCTCATCCCTCATGATATTACATATTTGTGCCTATCTCATCCCTCATATTACATATTTGTGCCTATCTCATCCCTCATATTACATATTTGTACCTATCTCATCCCTCATATTACATATTTGTGCCTGTCTCATTCCTCATATTACATATTTGTGCCTATCTCATCCCTCATATTACATATTTGTGCCTATCTCGTCCCTCTTATTACATATTTGTGCCTATCTCATCCCTCTTATTACATATTTGTACCTATCTCATCCCTCATATTACATATTTGTGCCTATCTCATCCCTCATATTACGTATTTGTGCCTATCTCATCCCTCATATTACATAGCTGTGCCTATCTCATCCCTCTTACTACATATTTGTGCCTATCTCATCCCTCATATTACATATTTGTGCCTATCTCATCCCTCATATTACATATTTGTGCCTATCTCATCCCTCATGATATTACATATTTGTGCCTATCTCATCCCTCATGATATTACATATTTGTGCCTATCTCATCCCTCATATTACATATCTGTGCCTATCTCATCCCTCTTACTACATATTTGTACCTATCTCATCCCTCATGATATTACATATTTGTGCCTATCCCATCCCTCATATTACATATTTGTGCCTATCTCATCCCTCTTATTACATATTTGTGCCTGTCTCATTCCTCTTACTACATATTTGTGCCTATCTCATCCCTCATATTACATAGCTGTGCCTATCTCATCCCTCTTACTACATATTTGTGCCTATCTCATCCCTCATATTACATATTTGTGCCTATCTCATCCCTCTTACTACATATTTGTACCTATCTCATCCCTCATGATATTACATATTTGTGCCTATCTCTTCCCTCATATTACATATTTGTGCCTATCTCTTCCCTCATATTACATATTTGTGCCTATCTCATCCCTCTTACTACATATTTGTGCCTATCTCATCTCTCATGATATTACATATTTGTACCTATCTCATTCCACCTGATATTACATATTTGTGCCGGACAGACAGGCAGATAGAAGCCATATGAATATTTTGTCATATTGTGCATCTCTTCATAAATATTTTTTATATGTGAAATTTCAAAGTAACCTGACCACTGTCATATTTTCTGCAGTAATTTAAATGAAATGACTCCCTCATGTAGAAAACCACAATCTCGTAATGACTGCCACAATCTCGTAATGACGGCTTAATGGTGTTTTGACTGGCTTTGCAAATATGTGTCAATGAAGCAAAAGAGTCAATAAAATAATTAAGATTGATATTTTGATTAGTGTAAAGCAATATATATATAGGTTACATTTCTGTCATTGTTCATTTTTTCAAAGTTGTTTGAGATTTGAAAGAGATCTGATGACAAACAAACAGTTGTGTTTTTCAAAATTAATGATAAGGCACCATGTACTATGAAAATAACATTCATTTTCCTTTTGGCGGGCCGAAGATGGCACACGTCATTCTCCATGAATGATTTGTTGCTATTTCTTGTAGTTCTTGGTTTGTTTCTCATTGTGAGCCTCCCCACTAAACTAATCATTACATTAATTTACTACATATACTACTAGTTTTATTTTACTTCATAATAAGAAACCTTAGAGCAGGGGGCATGGCCTAAATATTTTATTGTTTATGATAGCAGAAAGCCATGCCATCGGCATCTCAATCTGCTGTCAGTGGACTGCCAGTGCCTCTTTAATTTAATTAATTACTTTATATTTTGTTGTTATGATTAACTTTTTAAAGACTGATATGATACTATCACCGCTAACAACAGTTAGTTGAGTGGTCAGTCACATGTATAATAATTGCAGCCTGAGACTGTCTTTAATTAATCTTTATATTTGATTTATAATTAATCTTTATTTATCGGGTGAACCCAATGAGTAACTGATGTTTCAAACACTCGGCCTCTGTTCCTCCTACCTGTTGTTTCCCACTTGAGTGTTTGCTTTGCTATTCGGTTATTATCTCTTCTCATCACATGTCCAACATATGTCCATTGTCTTTTATTAATTATAGATGATTGTTGATTGGCGATTCTCTAACCTAACATGGCGATTCTCTAAATGTCAACATGGTCACATGTATAATAATTGCAGCCTGAGACTACTGGATAATAACCAAATAGCAAAGCAAGCCCCCATGTGGGAAACAACAGGTAAGAGAAAAAGAGGAAGACCCAGAGAGACACTGAGAAGAACATTGCGATGAGAGAGGCAAAAGCAGCAGGAATCGGTTCCCTCAATGAGATAGTAGAGCTGCTTGCACAGAACAGAGACAAATGGCAAGATTTGATAAAATTTTATATCTTTAAAACTTAAAAGAATTGAAAACTGCTAGAACAAAAATTCAGATAAAAGAAGGAGTATTTTGGTCTACGCCCTATGGGCCGGCTATGGCTCGAACGGTCAATAGATAGATAGAGACTACTGTCCACAGCAGTGTGACACTAGTAGTAGTAGTAGTCGTAGTCACATAGTTTAAAAATGTAATGAATGATGTGATCTGATTTCTGACTAATCACACTAATGAAAAACTTTTAAAACTGAAGTTACTCACGGAACACAGAACAGTGAACTCAGATTAAGATGATTAGATAGTCTAGTACCTCTGATGTCTTAGTCTGGTATTACTTTATTTTATTTGGTATGATGATGACTAATTGACTTATTCAATAAGTTTATAAATATATGAATATATGACTTATTCAATAAATTATTGAATAATAATAATTTATTGACTATGACCTGTACTACGCCTGTCGCCTATAGTCTAGTCGACCATCGACATCCGTAGCCGTAGGCAGTCCACGTTGAAATTTTAACTTGTGACAACACTCACGACTAAACTTATTATTAATTTATACTTAACTTAATTAACTACAAACATACTACACTAACCACACTTGACTTTGACAGTACATTTAATAAATGATTTTTATACTAACTTAGTACTATAATTATCATTATCAGTTACTAAAAAACTATACTTAACTAATAATAATACTCTCACTCTCAATGTGCAGTGTTACAGTCCTGTTACACTTTCACTTACAACCATTCAACCAACTACTTATACTCTTAACAATCATAATGTAAATTGTTAATAACATCACACACACTCACAACTGACAGTGACACAGTCAAGTGGATCGGTTGTTAGTAATGTAATACTAATACTGACATATAATTAGTATTATATAATAACTGTTGAGTATATATAGTAGTAACTGAGTGTAACAAATTAGACACAATTAAAATAAAAATTATTACTATTCAAAATTCAACCAACTTACTAATCACTTACTTAAATCACTTTTAAAAGTTTTTAACTTTACTATTTACTGAACTCTAAAGTCTAAAGTGTATAAAATTAGTTATAATAAAAAATTTATATATAGTAATAGTATTACACATTCATTTAATTTAAATAGTAATATAATAATATAATATAATAAAATAATATATATAATTATATAATTTTATAATATATTAATATTATAACTATAACTATAATAATAATAACCCCAACTATTACTTACTTACCTTACTACTCTATTATTATTATTATTATTATTGTGTGACGTGACGACTCTGATTGCTTATTTTCCCTTAAATATAAAGAAAACATCAGTCCGACAAAACTACAATTAATAAAATTGCTATGGAAGTGGGCACGACTCATACCGACACCCCTTTTGATTTGATTTCATAGACGACTCAGACGAGACCGCCATGTCTGATTGTCTCCCAAGCTAAAAGATCATCATGATCAGATGAGCCATGTCAGCCATGTGGTTTATTGCCGATTCACATATAACTCGAAATTTCAGTTGTTATAATATTTGTTTTTGGTCTATATTTTATTATTTTAAAAATTGAGTAATTTTATACTTGAATTAAATATTTAAAACATATATAATTTATAGAGGAGACAATACAAAGACGGCGGCACTCACCCGACGGGAAAGACCCTGGTCTCAAGTCTCAAGCACAATATGGCGTTGTTTGTAATAAAAAAAACGAAAAGGGAAAAGGATTGAACAACGAAGTCAAGTCGACTGGCTGGATATTTTTAACCAAATCTATGGCCATGTGGCAAGCACAAGGAATTTCTTGAAGTTATGCAATTGTCCAACATAAATTTGTTGACTGAGATATGTGGACATGGAAATAAAGACGATATTATATAATTTATGAGAATTTTGTATTTTCAAAAGAATATCTGGCTATTGACCTTTCGAGCCGTAGTCGGTACATATAGGGCATAGATTCAATCTAAATTTTTATTCTAGCAGGTTTCAATCCTTCTAAAGATATTTTATCAAATCTCGCCATTTGTTTCTGTTCTGTGCAAGCAACTCTGCCTCCCTCATTGAGTGGGTCGATTCCTGCTGCTTTTGCCTCTCTGATCAATGTTCTTCTCAGTGACCAGTGTCTATCTGGGTCGGTCTCTTCGCCTTACCTGTTGTTTCCCACATGACTGTGACATGAGGGCTTGCTTTGTTATTCAGTTATTATCTCTTCTCATCACATGTCCAACATATGACCATCGTCTTTTCTTTATTACTGAAGATATTAGTGGTTGATTGGCGATTTCTCTAATTTCTTCGTTTGTTTTGAATACGTTCCGCGCTTCAGAATTTGCATTCTTTTTGCTTTGGCTTCTTTCATAACATTTCCATTACTCTTCTTAGCTGTCCATGGTATTCGCAACATTCTTCTGTAAAACTAAATTTATTTTTTTTTTAAACTAAGATTAGCAAAATGTTATATGTCTTCTCAACATTCCTGTATGGTGCAGAGATGTGGACATTAGACAAGAAAACAGAACCGAAAATTGAAATCTTTGAAATATGGATTTATAGAAGAATATGAAGAAATGGATGGAAAGAAAAGAAAACAAACAATGATGTTTTAAAACAGCTAACAAGAAAAAGAAAACTATTAAACACCATTCAAATCAGACATATTAGATTTTTGAGGCATGTCAAAAATGCCTACTAAAAGTAATATTGCAAGGGAAAACACAAGGTAAAAAAGGCAGACCAAAGCTAATATGGACGAGTAACTTGAAAAGATGGACAAGTCAGCCAATGACAACCTGCACTATCAAAGCAAGAGACAGTGCGAAATAACGCACCATGGTAGCCAACCTTCAATGCGGAGACGACACTCAATGAAGATTTGTATTTTCGTGGCTTGTCTTATGAGTGGTGATTATAAGCAACTTATTATTACTATAATCATTACCATAATATCTAAGGACTGGAAAGAAGGTTATATGATCAAACTACCAAAGAAAGGAAGTTTACAGGAGTGCACAAATTATAGGGGAGTTATGCTACTATCAGTGCCAGGAAAAAATATTATGCAGAATCATTCTGGAGAGACTAAAAGAGGCCATAGAGAAACATTTGAGAGATAAACAAGCAGGTTTTAGGAAGAACAGATCATGTGCTGATCAAATAACTACTCTACGTATAATAGTTGAACAAAGTTTAGAACTACAGTCCCCACTTTATATTGGATTCATGGATTACGAAAAGGCATTTGATAGTTTAAACAGAGGAAATTGCTGAAGAAACAATTTTCTTCATTGTTGTTTACGAGATTGTCCATGAGTCACAATCAATGACGCTATTTGGAATTTACATGCCTTTATCTAGTTTTAATTTGACTGTCTTGTTGGTATTGTCCCATGCTCTTTATGGCATTTAATTTCCTATCTAAAGTCTTGGGGGGATTTCCAGTTTTAACATCCGTACGTTATCAATCACTGGAGTCTGTATAAATGTGGTTTTACAGAAGAATGTTGAGAATACCATGGACAGCTAAGAATAGTAATGAAAACGTTCTGAAAGAGGCCAAAGCAAAAAGAGAGCTCATTTCCAATATTAGGAAGAAACAATCATAATTTTTTGGCCATGTAATGATAAGAGAACAGCTGGAATATATTGTAACAAATGGGAAAATTGAGGAACGAAGAGATAGAGGGAAGCAAAGAAAACAGATACTAGACAGCTTAAGAGAAACAGAAATGATAAATAACTGTAGTGATCGAAAATTGTGGAGAGACATGATCATCTACGCCAGCAGACCCGGTACTTGATGATGATGACGTTATCATTGATATCACACAGGAGTTGAACAATATAAGTTTAGTTTGTTTATTGAGAGCTTTGGATCTCCAGATGTTCATTAGTTTGTTGAAAGCATTTGATGCTAGCGCGATGCGTGTCATGATTTATGATGTTATTTTTCCGTCTCTAGCAGTCTCAATCCTTGCAAAGTTCTTTTATCAAATCTCGCCACATATCTCTGTACTGTGCAAGCATCTCGATCTCATTGAGAGAGCCAATTCCTGCTGCCCTTTCCTCCCTGATCACTGTTCTTCTCAGTATTTCTCTGGGTCGGCCTCTGTTCCTCCTACCTGTTGTTTCCCACTTGAGTGTTTGCTTTGCTGTTCGATTATTATCTCTTCTCATCACATGTCAATTGTCTTTTATTGATTATTGATGATAGTTGTTGATTGGCGATTCTCTAATTTCCTCATTTATTTTGGATTCGTTCCACCCTATACCAAGTATTTTTTTAGACATTTATTTTCAAATATACACTGTAGATAGAAGATTGTGGTAGGACATGATCGCCTACGCCAACCGCATGACCATGTGGAAGGACATGATCACAGCTGTTTGTTTTCATCTCAAATTGGCATTTTAAATCTAATCTTTAAAATTTAACGATTTTCTGAGCCTAGTGCATTCCACTCATTCTTAACTGACATTTTACGGAAGTTGCTTTCATTTATAACAGGCACAAAACGTAATTTTTTTTTTTTAGCTAAAAAATATTCATTATGAACGATAATTTAGTAGATAATGCGAGTAATATTTTTTTTTCGTTTGCCAGCTCTGACTTCTGACGAAATCCCTAGAGACTAGGAACTGAATGTTGCGTTTTAATCCATTTTTCCCTGGCAACCGTGTGCACAGAGGTCCCTCGCTGCACAGGCAGATAACCCCGTCTTCGGAGGTACTCATATTTTTTCCCGTCGATGAGTAACTGACGTTACAAGCCGGGCCTCGCTATTGAGACCAGGGGTGGTTGCCGCAGAGATAAATCATAAATAAAAATCCCAACTGGTGCAGCTGAAATTTGAACCCACAACCTCTCTGTCTCGAGGCCGGCGTCTTGCCTTAAGACCAAGCAGTCCCCCATGCGAGTAATATAAAGATTGAAAAAATAAAGGACTCAGCCTTATAAGAAAAAAGACAGAAGTAATGGTAACACCAATGAAAAAGACATCACCTCAGTGCTAAATTTTTAAAAAGTGGAACAATATTAAAGCAGGTAAATGAATTTAAATATTTCGGAACTTTGTTAACCTCAGACGGAAGATGTATAAAAGAGGTGAGATGCAGAATGGCTCAGGCAAAAGCAGCTTTCCAAAAAATGAGGAAGATACTATGCAATCCATTTTTGACAATAGAAACTAGAAAAAGAGTTCTTAAATGCCATATAGCGTTAGTCTCTCTCTCTCTCTCTCTCTCTCTCTCTGCGTTCAGGACTCAATCAGAGTAAGGATTCCAGACTCTCATATGAAGTCAGCTGTCAGGCTAAGTGTGTTGATCGCCCCCACAGACAGAACATCATTATTAGAGTCTGTCAGATCCACTCTGACTGAACACCCGTTAATACGTTGCACTGTGTTCTGCGCCAGTGGCCCAGTGCATCCGATTTCAGCCAGCATTTTATTCGGGTTTGCTTTCCCTAGCCTTTGATTGTCCCCAATCTTCCTGCAAGGCAGCAGATGATCTTTTCTGTAGGGGGATTCTGCCCTTAGATGGTAGGCCCTCCCAGGTTTACGAGCACCATCTGCCCGAGTCACTAGAGGTGACTAACACAGACACGGACACACAAAGATGTGAGATGTGACTAACACAGACATACACACACAAAGATGTGAGATGTGACTAACACATACATGCACACACAAAGATATGAGATGTGACTAATGCAGACATGCACACAACGATACGAGGCATGACTAACACGGACACACATCAAGATATATGACACATGACTAACAAACATGCACATAAAGATATGAGATATAACTGACATTGACATGCACACACAAAGATATGACACATGCCTAACATAGACATTCACACAAAGATAAGAGAAATGACTAACATAGATATGCACACACAAAGATATGAGATGGGACTAACATAGCCATGCACACACAAGGATATGAGATGTGACAAACACAGACATGCACACACAAAGATATGACTAACATAAACATGCACACAAAGATTTGAGATATCACTAACCCAGACATGCACACACAAAGATATGACATATGACTAACACTGGTACACACTAAGATATGAGATATGACTAAACACAGACACACATAAAGATATGAGACATGATTAACACGGACACACCGAGATATGAGATATGACTAACATGACACACACCAAGATATGAGCCATGGCCAGCACACACAAGCTAAGATATAAGCCATGGCTAGGACAGAAACACGGCAAGATATGAGCCATGGCTTCACTAAAAAACACCAAAAAATGAACCATGTCTAGCACAGAAACACATTAAAGTGTCCATATGCTTGGGCTTGTTGTAGTCGGCAGACTCTTCTGAACGTGGGAATCACAGGTTTCGTTAAACAGTTGTCCGGAGATTTGAGAGTGCAGTCTGACCCATAGAACGTTCTCTTGCATGTACAGATTCCCGATCGACTGTTGACAGGTGTCGTTGAAACAGTTGTCCAGACATTTGAGAGTACATATGATGTCACAGCCATCAGAACACATCTGTTCGCACTGTAGCCCAAAATTACCATCTGGACAAGTGTCATTACAGGTATAGCCAAGATGTTTACATTGTAGGCATTTTCCAGATTTTTCCTCAAATAAAGGACAGACAATAAGACAAGACCCGGAACAGTCGTGTCCATAGATCCCATGTGAACAGTAGCCGTGACAAGTACCGATGATGACATTGCAGCCTTTACTACACCCACTACACACTGCACAAAACGACAAGAACGCTCGTCCAGACAATATGTGTCTGTAAATGTTTGCACCTCACATACCGTCAGTGCACTGTCGGTCTGCGAAATGGTCGGTGAGAACTCAATCTTAATGTGTGCCATTGACGTTTGTGTTTTGACTACAATAGTGTTCATAGATAAATTAGGGTAGGATATATCATTATACTGGAACACTACTCCGCCACTGTCAGAGAAAGCCTTTAGAGTGGCATTCTTTATCCGAATCATAGTGCTAGGTTGATGATAGATTCGAATGATGTTAGTCTTAACATATGGATGTGAATCATGGGCAATAGGACAACAAACTAGGAAATCACTGGAGTCTGTAGACATGTGGTTTTACAGAAGAATGTTGAGAATACCATGTACAGCCTAGAAGAGTAATGAAAACGTCCTGAAAGAGGCCAAAGCAAAAAGAGAGCTAGTTCCCAATATTAGGAAGAAACAATCACCATTTTTTGGCCATGTAATGAGAAGAGAACAACTTGAATATATTGTAACAACTAGGAAAATTGAGGGACGAAGAGATAGAGGGAAACAAAGAGAAAAAA
Organism: Megaustenia siamemsis; assembly: GCA_032433765.1. Taxonomy (NCBI): domain Eukaryota; kingdom Metazoa; phylum Mollusca; class Gastropoda; order Stylommatophora; family Ariophantidae; genus Megaustenia; species Megaustenia siamemsis. The sequence continues at coordinate 11,989,705 of JAVIAB010000102.1, forward strand.
TACCAGACATCTTAAGAGAATGGCTTGGCTGAAGGTCAACAACAGAAATGATAAATAACTGTCGTGATCGAAAGTTGTGGAGAGACATAAACACTTACGCCAGCAGGCCGGGTACTTGATGTTGATGAATGATTGGAAAACTGGAGAGTTTCAGGGGAAACAATGCTCATTGGTTAACCACAAAAGTTGTTAGCTTTCTTCTGATCAATTTGAATGTAGAATAGAAGAAAATTAACAAATAAGCAAATCAACATAAGTATCATTGACTGTATGGTACATAAACATGTATGGCCTTTAGAGTCTTGACAGACGGTTGGTAGCAAGCAATGATGATAAGTCAGTAGTTTGGTAAAGCATTAGTGTCTCATACTGGGTGTTGCTTTACTGAACACCTTCTCTCGTGGCTGAATTTGTCAATCCTGGACAGGCATATCCATCCACAGAATGAGCAAGGTGTATTTGCGGTACCTGGCCATGTCTCCTTTCTCTTGCGCCTTTTGTCTACTGAATTAGACATCAGCACTGTCTGGAAAGTTGATGTGCCATTTTTTTATGTTTGCTCTCCATGTGCTACGATCCACAGCCACATTTCCTCAGTTTCTTTCACTTATAGAAAATTCCCTCAAGAAAGACCTGCAAACATCCTTATATCACAGCAATGGTCTGTCCTTTGGTCTCTTTCCGTCCTTAAGTTCCTCATACAATATTTGTTTGAGACTGTCGATCATTGACTGCAGGACGGATTCGTCGTGAGAAACCAGTGCTGCATCATCAGCGAATAGAAGCTCCTTGATTAGGGTCTCAGTTGTCTTTAATTTTGACCCCAGACGTGCAAGATTGAATAAAGAGCCGTCAGATCTTGTACGGATGTAGATGTTTCCAGAGACGGTTTCAAACACATTGAAGGGCAGCGAAAAATATGCCCAATAGAGTAGGGGCAAGGACACATCCTTAAACATGTACATTAGACAATAAAACAGAACAGAAAATTTAAGCCTTTGAAATGTGGATTTATAGAAGAATATGAAGTATTTGATGGACATAGAAGAAAACAAACGATTTAGCTTTAAAACAACTAAAAATGAAAAGAGAACTATTAAACACAATTCAAACAAGACAAATTAGATTTTTGAGGTATGTCAAAGGACACAGCAGCCTACTAAAAGTAATCTTGGAAGGGAAAATACAGGTAAAAGAGGCAGACAAAAACCTTGACAATAGATGAAGACAATAGCTATTCTGTCTAGCGTTCTCCCGTGAAGCGTTCTCCCGTGAAGTGGCGCTGCTTGTGTCGCTAGATTACGGCAAAGCCGAGATACATGCCCCTTTTCGGCCGACACATCCGTCTTCTTCTTCTGTTTCTTCGTTTTTCCTTCCTCATTCGCCTTTCAGCGTCCAAAAAAAAAAAAAAAAAAAAAAGGAAAGAGCCCCCGTCACGCCAAGTGGCGTATAGGGAATATGGTGTTAGTGACCATGATTTTTGGGGTCATGTGGTCGATATTACGCCCGTGCCGCTTTACTTTCTCAGAAAAAAATCTGGTACCCATTTAAGGCTGGCTGAACCCGGAGTCCGTCGGTCAGGATCGAACCCGACATCTTGTCCTTTGTAGTCCAGTTCACTAACCACTGAGCTATCGCGGCTCCTCGTTCAGCGTCGATGGGAGATTTGCGGTATTTTGCCCTTCTGTTCGTCTCTGCTGATGTTATGTTTCCTACTGTTTCTAAAATTCCGCCAATCTATTTTTTCCGTGGTCGGTCCTTGGGTCGGGTGTTCTCGAAACGTTTATTGAGGGCTCGTTGCGTTGTGTTTTGATCACCCTGCCTTGTCACGTGGCCAAAAGATTGTATCTGTTGTTTATTTACATATTCTATGGCGGGGGTTGTTCTTAGTTTTTGTCCCTCATTTCTTCATTTCTGATCTTATCTGTCAGGCTGTTTCATGTGATTCGTTTAACACTTTTGATCTCAGTAGTGGTTATTTTCCTTATTGTTCTTGCATCTAGGGTCCAGGACTGGCATTGGTAGCACAACGTTGGGATGAAGAGTGCCCGTTTTGTCTCTAGACCTATTTCCTTGTTGGACAATAGTGTGATAGCTGTCCGATGATTTGATAAGCTTTGTGGAATCTTGAGTCTATTTCTGCTATTTGTGAATAATCGTTTGTCACTAGACTTCCTAGGTATTTAAATTCCTCTACTTGTTTTAGTTGTCTGACGTCTATAGTTATGTTGTTATATTGTCCTGTTTCTCTTTTGTGATATTCATGACTTTTGTTTTGTTTATGTTGATTTTCATGTTGTATTTTGTGTTTGTGCTGTTGAGTCAATCTATTTAAGTGTTCTTGTAGGTCTTCTATTTTTCCATGTATTAGTGCCTGCTCGTCTGCAAATAAAAAGCTCGTTGATCTCCTCTGTCTCTGATGGGTTGGCTAACTTGCATATATAGTCCATGTATGTAATAAACAGTAAGGGGAATAGTACGCACCCCTGTCTTACACCTGATCTAACTTCGAAGTGGTCTGTGTAACCTGCTGCAGCTGTGTTTTTTTTTGGACATTCACAAATGAGCAAATCAACGAAAGCATCATTGACAAACAGCTGTGTGACACATGCTTGATGACAAAGAAAATTATAAAATGAGTGTTGTGTAACGACGGCCAAGACATCAGATGAAGACAATAATTATTCTGTTTAGCGTTCTTTCGTAAAGTGGGCCTGGTTGTATTGTGTAAGGACGGCCAAGACATCAGATGAAGACAATAATTATTCTGTTTAGCGTTCTTTCGTAAAGTGGGCCTGGTTGTGTTGTCTAACGACGGCCTAGACATCAGATGAAGACAATAATTATTCTGTTTAGCGTTCTTTCGTAAAGTGGGCCTGGTTGTGTTGTATAAGAATGGCCTAGACATCAGATGAAGACAATAATTATTATGTTTAGCGTTCTTTCGTAAAGTGGGCCTGGTTGTGTTGTGTCGCTAATCTACGACAAAGCTGCGACACACTCACCTTCTGACTTTGGCCGACACATCCGTCTTTGACATGGATAAATTTGCTTCATTTTCAACCTCCATCATCATCAAGTACCGGGCCTGCTGGTGTAGGTGATCATGTCTCTCCACAACTTTCTATCTCGACAGTTATTTATAATTTCTGTTGTTGTCCTTCTGTCAAGCCATTCTCTTAAGCTGTCTGGTATTTTTTCTCTTTACTTCCTTCTATCTCTTCATCCCTCAATTTTACCAGTTGTTACAATATATTCCAGCTGTTCTCTTCTCATTACATGGCCAAAAAATGATGATTGTTTCTTCCTAATATTGTAAATTAGTTCTCTTTTTGCTTTGACCTCTTTCAGAACATTTTCATTACTCTTCTTAGCTGTCCATGGTATTCTCAACATTCTTCTGTAAAACCACATTTCTACAGACACCAGTGATTTTCCTGTCTGTTGTCCTATTGTCCATGATTCACATCCATATATTAAGACTGGGTCTACATAGCATTTAAGAACTCTTTTTTCTTGTTTCTATTGTCAAAAATGGATTGCATAGTTATCTTCCTCATTTATTTTTTGGAAAGCTACTTTTGCCGGAGCCATTCTGCATCTCACCTCTTTTGTACATCTTCCGTCTGAGGTTAACAAAGTTCCGAAATATTTAAATTCATTTACCTGTTTTAATATTGTTCCACTCGTCTTTATTTTGCACTGAGGTGATGTCAATTTCTTTGTTGTTACCATTACTTCTGAGCAAAGCAATTTTCCCCCCTTACATAGCGATTTTGCTCTACTTTTTTCAACTTTTAAATGCCAAGAATTCTTTAACGTGTGTAAGTGTCCCTCCATGGGGTCTTCTGTTTTTCGCCGTTATCGGGCTAGAGTTCCGATCTCTCTGCCCGGAGAATTGGGGAGGGTATGCTAAGAAACCAGAAACAGGAAGTTAAACATTACAACCGCCTGTGACAAGACTATAACTCGGGATCTTCCTGTCTAAGGCTTTACATCTAGACCACCGTCACAACAGAAATAAATGTTTATTAAACTATCTTTACGTCACATAGTACCATTGCTGGTGTATGACGGGGGGCAACGATAGAACCAGAGGGATAAAGGCCGCTTGGTCAAGCAGTCGCCACGACGTGTGAGACTCAATATTTTTATTTCACCCCCGATAGAAAAAATCCTTTCTATCTACCGCGGGCTTCGAACACCGAACGTCGGCTTTTCAGCCAACGGAGCAGTGGTTCTAGCCGCACGGCCACGCGCACCTCATAAATGTTTATTAAAAAGTTAAATTTCGAAGATGAAAGACAGCAATAATAAATGCATGAAAATAAATAAGTTACATGTTATACTGTCTGTCTATCCTAATCTCCAGTCTAAAAACCACTGGAAACTACTATTCGTGCAGTTTCGTCCTATAAATGTTTGTCTACAACACAAGTATTTGGCTCTACCGGTAGATACTTGTCTTAATAGGAAAGTACAGAAATACAATTTATTTCTGAGCTGTGATTGTAACTCTATGCTATAGTCATGACGACACCTGCGTGAAAGACATCGTCCACGATAGCTAATTTTTAAATTAGCTGAGTGACAGTGTTCCCTAGAGTTTGGCTTCTCGTGGCAAGGCACAGTGTCAAGGAGTACGGGTTCGATCCTGCTTCGGACCATAGATTGTTCTTTGTTTTTTTCTGTTGTTTATTTGTAATTTTTTCTGAGTGCTGTAAACATACCTCTTCCTCCTATGATTCGCTGAATTATCACCTCAGAAGTTTCCCTCTATAATAATATTCATTTATTATTTGTCTCCTATCCTAATCTAATTCTTCATTGCGGAGATGGCACTCGATGATGATGATGATGTCTAGCAATAGATCAATACTGCATCACAAGTTGGTGGTGACGTTGAGGAGGATAATCTAAGTATTATGGAATTGTCCAGTGGAATCAATTGTTAGAAAATAGGTAAACCACATTTGAAATTGTCACCTGTAAAAAGTAAAAGTAAAGTACCCCTGTCACGCCAAGTGGCGTATAGGGAATATGGTGTTAGTGACCATAAATTTTACAGACCTTCGGCACATGATTTTGGGGGTAATGTGGTCATTATTACACCCGTGCCACTTTACTTTCCCAGAAAAAAATCTGGTACTCATTAAAGACTGGGTGAACCCAGAAGCCGTCGATTGGGATCGAACCCTACCTCTTGTCCTTTGTAGTCCAGTTCACTAACCACTGAGCTATCGAATTGTCGCCTGTGTTGGTGATTAAGGCTGCACAGAGATCGACCATGTCAGCAGAATTTGCCAAAGTGCTTTGGGGGCATACTTGTGAAATGTGGTGGAGCAGCTATGGAGAATTCATGACTGCAGTGATCTGATTCAATAAAAAGAACAGGTAAAAAAATGTAGGTCAGTTACAATAAATATTCAAAAGAGAGACACACAAATATAAAGAAACATTAGGATGCGTTTAATAATTACATAAAAATTACACATGAACAATACAAAGCATATAACAATAATGAATATATATATATAATACTTTTAAGGATAATGTTCCCAATTTTGTACATAACATCAGTCATAATTTTATTTATAACAAACATGTTAACAGTATAAAGCAACCCAACTAACACTATGCATTCATGAAGTTGTCTTACAATTATAACAGAAAGGCAACACTGATTCTCTAGCATACGGGGTGGGTTATACAAGCTTGAAGCAGAACATGATAGTCTTGGCAGACAGTTCCTTTAACAAAAATAAAACTTGATACAAATCAGGTTAGGAAAGACTCGTCATGATGATAACATTGTGTTCCTAGGTGCGATAACTCTGATTCTGATTTCTAACAGAAAGGATATAGGAAAAACAAAGCTCAAGGTAACAGTTTTCAAATGTTGTGTGCCTGTATGATGATGACGAGTGCACTGGATGAGAAGACACAAAACAATGACACAATGAAACTCACAACTAAAAAATGAAAAAGAATTGAAAAAAAAGTAAAGCAGACTCCTGAATAATTTAAGAGAACACATTCTACCAGAGAAGCAAAAGAACTGTAATTCAAATGCATTTCATCTCACTGCAATATTCCTGGAAACAATGTGGCAGACAGGTTGTAAAGGAAGAAACACATTCTACCAGAGAAGCAAAAGAACTGTAATTCAATGCATTTCATCTGACTGCAATATTCCTGGAAACAATGTGGCAGACAGGTTGTAAAGGAAGAAACACATTCTACCAGAGAAGCAAAAGAACTGTAATTCAATGCATTTCATCTGACTGCAATATTCCTGGAAATAATGTGGCAGACAGGTTGTAAAGGAAGAAACACATTCTACCAGAGAAGCAAAAGAACTGTAATTCAATGCATTTCATCTGACTGCAATATTCCTGGAAACAGTGTGGCAGACAAGTTGTAAAGGAAGAAACACATTCTACCAGAGAAGCAAAAGAACTGTAATTCAATGCATTTCATCTGACTGCAATATTCCTGGAAACAATGTGGCACACAGGTTGTAAAGGAAGAAAACACATTCTACCAGAGAAGCAAAAGAACTGTAATTCAATGCATTTCATCTGACTGCAATATTCCTGGAAACAGTGTGGCAGACAGGTTGTAAAGGAAGAAACACATTCTACCAGAGAAGCAAAAGAACTGTAATTCAATGCATTTCATCTGACTGCAATATTCCTGGAAACAATGTAGCAGACAGGTTGTAAAGGAAGAAACACATTCTACCAGAGAAGCAAAAGAACTGTAATTCAATGCATTTCATCTGACTGCAATATTCCTGGAAACAATGTGGCACACAGGTTGTAAAGGAAGAAACACATTCTACCAGAGAAGCAAAAGAACTGTAATTCAATGCATTTCATCTGACTGCAATATTCCTGGAAACAATGTAGCAGACAGGTTGTAAAGGAAGAAACACATTCTACCAGAGAAGCAAAAGAACTGTAATTCAATGCATTTCATCTGACTGCAATATTCCTGGAAACAGTGTGGCAGACAGGTTGTAAAGGAAGAAACACATTCTACCAGAGAAGCAAAAGAACTGTAATTCAATGCATTTCATCTGACTGCAATATTCCTGGAAACAGTGTGGCAGACAGGTTGTAAAGGAAGAAACACATTCTACCAGAGAAGCAAAAGAACTGTAATTCAATGCATTTCATCTGACTGCAATATTCCTGGAAACAATGTGGCAGACAGGTTGTAAAGGAAGAAACACATTCTACCAGAGAAGCAAAAGAACTGTAATTCAATGCAATTCATCTGACTGCAATATTCCTGGAAACAATGTGGCACACAGGTTGTAAAGGAAGAAAACACATTCTACCAGAGAAGCAAAAGAACTGTAATTCAATGCATTTCATCTGACTGCAATATTCCTGGAAACAGTGTGGCAGACAGGTTGTAAAGGAAGAAACACATTCTACCAGAGAAGCAAAAGAACTGTAATTCAATGCATTTCATCTGACTGCAATATTCCTGGAAACACTGTAGCAGACAGGTTGTAAAGGAAGAAACACATTCTACCAGAGAAGCAAAAGAACTGTAATTCAATACATTTCATCTGACTGCAATATTCCTGGAAACAGTGTGGCAGACAGGTTGTAAAGGAAGAAACACATTCTACCAGAGAAGCAAAAGAACTGTAATTCAATGCATTTCATCTGACTGCAATATTCCTGGAAACAATGTGGCACACAGGTTGTAAAGGAAGAAAACACATTCTACCAGAGAAGCAAAAGAACTGTAATTCAATGCATTTCATCTGACTGCAATATTCCTGGAAACAGTGTGGCAGACAGGTTGTAAAGGAAGAAACACATTCTACCAGAGAAGCAAAAGAACTGTAATTCAATGCATTTCATCTGACTGCAATATTCCTGGAAACAATGTGGCAGACAGGTTGTAAAGGAAGAAACACATTCTACCAGAGTAGCAAAAGAACTGTAATTCAATGCATTTCATCTGACTGCAATATTCCTGGAAACAATGTGGCAGACAGGTTGTAAAGGAAGAAACACATTCTACCAGAGAAGCAAAAGAACTGTAATTCAATGCATTTCATCTGACTGCAATATTCCTGGAAACAGTGTGGCAGACAGGTTGTAAAGGAAGAAACACATTCTACCAGAGAAGCAAAAGAACTGTAATTCAATGCATTTCATCTGACTGCAATATTCCTGGAAACAGTGTGGCAGACAGGTTGTAAAGGAAGAAACACATTCTACCAGAGAAGCAAAAGAACTGTAATTCAATGCATTTCATCTGACTGCAATATTCCTGGAAACAGTGTGGCAGACAGGTTGTAAAGGAAGAAACACATTCTACCAGAGAAGCAAAAGAACTGTAATTCAATGCATTTCATCTGACTGCAATATTCTTGGAAACAATGTGGCACACAGGTTGTAAAGGAAGAAACACATTCTACCAGAGAAGCAAAAGAACTGTAATTCAATGCATTTCATCTGACTGCAATATTCCTGGAAACAATGTGGCAGACAGGTTGTAAAGGAAGAAACACATTCTACCAGAGAAGCAAAAGAACTGTAATTCAATGCATTTCATCTGACTGCAATATTCCTGGAAACAGTGTGGCAGACAGGTTGTAAAGGAAGAAACACATTCTACCAGAGAAGCAAAAGAACTGTAATTCAATGCATTTCATCTGACTGCAATATTCCTGGAAACAATGTGGCAGACAGGTTGTAAAGGAAGAAACACATTCTACCAGAGAAGCAAAAGAACTGTAATTCAATGCATTTCATCTGACTGCAATATTCCTGGAAACAATGTGGCAGACAGGTTGTAAAGGAAGAAACACATTCTACCAGAGAAGCAAAAGAACTGTAATTCAATGCATTTCATCTGACTGCAATATTCCTGGAAACAATGTGGCAGACAGGTTGTAAAGGAAGAAACACATTCTACCAGAGAAGCAAAAGAACTGTAATTCAATGCATTTCATCTGACTGCAATATTCCTGGAAACAATGTGGCAGACAAGTTGTAAAGGAAGAAACACATTCTACCAGAGAAGCAAAAGAACTGTAATTCAATGCATTTCATCTGACTGCAATATTCCTGGAAACAATGTGGCACACAGGTTGTAAAGGAAGAAACACATTCTACCAGAGAAGCAAAAGAACTGTAATTCAATGCATTTCATCTGACTGCAATATTCCTGGAAACAGTGTGGCAGACAGGTTGTAAAGGAAGAAACACATTCTACCAGAGAAGCAAAAGAACTGTAATTCAATGCATTTCATCTGACTGCAATATTCTTGGAAACAATGTGGCACACAGGTTGTAAAGGAAGAAACACATTCTACCAGAGAAGCAAAAGAACTGTAATTCAATGCATTTCATCTGACTGCAATATTCCTGGAAACAATGTGGCAGACAGGTTGTAAAGGAAGAAACACATTCTACCAGAGAAGCAAAAGAACTGTAATTCAATGCATTTCATCTGACTGCAATATTCCTGGAAACAATGTGGCAGACAGGTTGTAAAGGAAGAAACACATTCTACCAGAGAAGCAAAAGAACTGTAATTCAATGCATTTCATCTGACTGCAATATTCCTGGAAACAATGTGGCAGACAGGTTGTAAAGGAAGAAACACATTCTACCAGAGAAGCAAAAGAACTGTAATTCAATGCATTTCATCTGACTGCAATATTCCTGGAAACAGTGTGGCAGACAGGTTGTAAAGGAAGAAACACATTCTACCAGAGAAGCAAAAGAACTGTAATTCAATGCATTTCATCTGACTGCAATATTCCTGGAAACAATGTGGCAGACAGGTTGTAAAGGAAGAAACACATTCTACCAGAGAAGCAAAAGAACTGTAATTCAATGCATTTCATCTGACTGCAATATTCCTGGAAACAATGTGGCACACAGGTTGTAAAGGAAGAAACACATTCTACCAGAGAAGCAAAAGAACTGTAATTCAATGCATTTCATCTGACTGCAATATTCCTGGAAACAATGTGGCACACAGGTTGTAAAGGAAGAAAACACATTCTACCAGAGAAGCAAAAGAACTGTAATTCAATGCATTTCATCTGACTGCAATATTCCTGGAAACAGTGTGGCAGACAGGTTGTAAAGGAAGAAACACATTCTACCAGAGAAGCAAAAGAACTGTAATTCAATGCATTTCATCTGACTGCAATATTCCTGGAAACAATGTAGCAGACAGGTTGTAAAGGAAGAAACACATTCTACCAGAGAAGCAAAAGAACTGTAATTCAATGCATTTCATCTGACTGCAATATTCCTGGAAACAATGTGGCAGACAGGTTGTAAAGGAAGAAACACATTCTACCAGAGAAGCAAAAGAACTGTAATTCAATGCATTTCATCTGACTGCAATATTCCTGGAAACAATGTGGCAGACAGGTTGTAAAGGAAGAAACACATTCTACCAGAGAAGCAAAAGAACTGTAATTCAATGCATTTCATCTGACTGCAATATTCCTGGAAACAATGTGGCAGACAGGTTGTAAAGGAAGAAACACATTCTACCAGAGAAGCAAAAGAACTGTAATTCAATGCATTTCATCTGACTGCAATATTCCTGGAAACAATGTGGCAGACAGGTTGTAAAGGAAGAAACACATTCTACCAGAGAAGCAAAAGAACTGTAATTCAATGCATTTCATCTGACTGCAATATTCCTGGAAACAATGTGGCAGACAGGTTGTAAAGGAAGATGGTAAATTACAGCAGCCAGATACAAGTACAACCACAACCTTACAGAGAATCAAAGAGGATTGCCAGGAACAAATTTATAAGCAAATGGAATACAGAACATCATGGCTACCAGAAAAATGATGCCCCTACCACCAGCTCAACAGAGAAGAACAAGTAACAATTTTGTAGACATTGAACAAGCCACAACAGATTGAAGTATCGCCATCTTCAACTTTATGTCAATGAGACTAAATGAACAATATAAAATTGTATTTGATTTTAGTTCACTAATCTCTAGAGATTTAAGTTTTGATATATTTTTTGTGAGTGTATTGATGTGTCAAGGTTTCATTAAAATAAATAAGTGGAAAATTCAAACAAATTCTCAACATATGTTCAACTTATGGTCGATTGATTATGCAAATTGGGAAGTGAATGACAAAAGGAATTAAATTGGTCATTTGCCGAGCAGAAAGATGTCAGATAAAATCCTAGGCAGGTTGAGAGTTTATTATCGGGGAAACAATAAAAACCCAAAACCAACCAATAGGCTACGAGATTAAATTATTTTTATTTCAAACCATCAGGTAAAGCCTCACTGACAGAGACTGCAGTTAAACGGGATAATGCTGTCACAGACAACTATGTAAAAAAAAAAAAAAAACACTCCTAAATTGCATAAAAAAAAAGATATGATTTTACTTTAATATTTGAAAATTTACCTGAGTCTGCATGAATTTTATACAGCATGGTTTCTTAGAATTCTTTGCAACTTTAACGGTAGTCCAACTGTCATAATTCAATAAAAAAATGTATCATCACGTTAAGGAGAGCTCCATTATGTAGTTTTGCTATACTTTCAGGATTTATTTAAAAAAGAGCTATCTGAGACACAGAGGGCTCAAATATACCTCACTGTTTTAACCGAAGGGAGATTTTAAGGAAAGTTTTGAAGATTCAGGGGACGGCAGGGCAAAAGATAGACAGAATTAAAAAAAAAACTCCAATTTAATATTTATATATTTTCTCTTCTGCATTAAGTCTTCTATGCTCAGAAAGCCACATCAAGGTTGGCTGCTGAATGAACCAGCAGTCTATAACTTCTACCCTTCAGGTGTGTCATATTTTATCATGTTGGCTATTGTCTATGCCTGGGTGTCTGTGAATTATCTATCTACCTGTTGTTTCCCACTTGAGGGCTTTCTTTGCTATTTGGTTATTATCTCTTCTCATCCCATGTCCAGAGTCTTTTCTTGATTACTGATGATATTAGTGGTTTATTGGCAATTTCTCTAATTTCCTCATTTGAATTCGTACAACGCTATACCAAATATTTTCCTTAGACATTTATTTTAAAATGCGTTCAACGTTGTTTCTATGTCTTTTGTTGTTTTCCAGCTCTTGCATGCATACATCAGAGTTGATAGTACGTTTGATTTGAATAGTAAAAGTTTAGTTTTTGTGCTGATGAGTTTCAATTTCCACAACTTCTCAAGGTTTCTGAAAGATATTGCTGCTTTAGCTATTCTGATTCTAATTTCTTTACTTGTATCCCCTTCCCGATCAATATGACGTACAAGATAGATATCTAGACATCTATCTATCTTGGAAGTGAATTATCTACTAACCCTGAAATGGAATTTAACCCTAGATTACGATCATGTCGTGAAATTGATAATCTTAAAACACAAATTCTCGGAATTTGGATTCATCCGTTGTGATCGTATTGGATATTCCGATTGCTTACGATGAATGATGATATCATATGACGGGGAACAAATGGTTGTGTTCAATTTCTGCGCGGTTTCGCCTTATGTCTTTTGGCACGTGCTGAGCCTGCTGTGATAGGGACTACATCTATCTTTATCTTTCTTTGTTTGGGAGATGAGATATTAATTCAGATGATTCCACTGGCACGGGCGGTTGAGCAATTATGGGTTTTAATTTGTTTGCAATGATACCGGGGGGCCTTCCATAACCATTCTTGGAATTTGACAATTTTCAGGACACATGAAACTTCTTTCCTGTCATATACCTTTCTAATTATTCCCACCAATGAACCCCTCATAAATCATTGCTAGCAGATGATTTTATTTTTCCCAAACACTACACGTAATAAGGCACATGATGATGTAGTAAAATTGCAGCTTTTTTTAAAAACAAAACAAAATAGGCTTATTACTACAAAAGTTTTTTTTTTTACTTCCGACAGTAAAATTCTCCTCAGCTGTTGGTGAGACACGAATCAAAACTTTTTGAACATGGAATAGGCAATGAACGACCACATAGATACAGCTGGCTTGATCGCCTATGTGTCAACAGACACAGTGCTATATGACGGAACTCTGGGTCAGAAATTGGACTTGAGCAGGCAAACAATTATCATATCTTGTTCCATCAGCCCTACCACAGCTGGTAAATGCAACGACGGGTAGCAAAGGTTCAAAGAAAATATTATTTCTGCAAATTATATAAGGGTTCTTTGAGTCACAAGTGTTGCGAATGTAAGGTAACAACATGTCTCACATATAGGTATTGTAATCTTGGGTTAAAATCATTTAAGTAAAAGTTTAATCACCTGCTTTGTTAAGTGTAAAGAAAATATGGTGTTAGTGACCATATTTTTCCATGACCACTTCACATACTTTGGGGCCATGATAGCTCAGTAGTTAGTGAACTTAATTACAAAGGACAAGAGGCCGGGTTCAATTCTGATCGATAGCTTCTGGGTTCACCCAGCCTTAAATGGGCACCTGATTTTGTTTCTGGGAAAGTAAAGTGGCATGGGCGTATCACTGACTACATTACCCCAAAAATGATGTACCGAAGGTCTATAAAAATTATGGTCCCTAACACCATATTCCCTATACGACATTTGGCGTGACGGGGACTCTTTACTTACTGCACATATTTGGGTAATATGGTGGGTATCACAACAGGCTGTCTTTCCTTCACAGAATAATCTCTGGTACTGGTAACTATTTTAGAAGCTTGGTAATGAGCCATGTCATCCTGAAAGTGATCTACCACTCCTGGGAATTGAACCCACATCCGTCTGATCAGGAAGCGAGGGTACTGACCACTCAGCCACCAAGGCTCCCTTTAAAACTTATTGTGATTTTAAAAAAGATCATGTGAAGGACACTTAAATGAGAGCTAAAGAATAAATGCCTAATGCGAGTTATTTACATTCATCATTAACCCCGGATTATGACATCTATTTTTTAAATTAAATTTTTACAAAACTGTTGTAAAATTTACAACTAAAAAACCTGTGTAAAAATAATAGCAAAGCACCCCCATGACACCAAGTGGCGTATAGGGAATATGGTGTTAGTGACTATGAATTTTACAGACTGTAAGCACATGACCGTGTGTTACCGGGGCCTCATTATGAGGGAAGTAAAGAATAGTGACAATGTGACATTCCAGGCATGTCGTATGAGGCGACTAAGGAGGTTGATCGATGGCTTGACAAGCTGTCATTGTAAAAAGTATTGTTATGGAAACAGCGCCATATATTTTAGAGCAGTGATCTCTGCAATATGTGCCGCTTTGGCACGCAAGGTTTCTGATTTTGAGATTGTGGCTCTGCCCTATGTGCCGTCTTCGGCTCGAAAGGACAATAGATAGAAGCACATGACTTTTGGGGTAATGTGGTCGGTATTATGCCCGTGCTGCTTTACTTTCCCAGAAAAAATCTGGTACCCATTAAAGGCTAGGTGAACCGGACGCCGTCGGTTGGAATTGAACCCTACCTCTTCTCCTTTGTAATCCAGTTCACTAACCACTGAGCTATCGCGTCTCCATAAAAACCTGTGTAACTGGGTAAAAAAAAAATAAAGTTTTTGGCATTTTAGAACAAATCTTTTGAAAGACAACACTTTGGAAGATCTACATACAGTTAAAATAAAATAATTAAAACAAATAAGGGGTACAGTCAGAAAAACATTAACTTTATGTCCATATTCTCTTCCACATGCCGCAAAAGAGAAATACAACTTTTATGATAGCTGCTATTATTATTTGACACACCAGCACTGTATTGAAAAAAAAATAATAATAAAACGCCTGGTTGTAATAAAGCATTATGGGTGAATGGCATGGAAGAAGCTACCGCATATGGAAAACTGCAGATGATTAAAAATGTGGATTTTGAAATGGAAATTTTTACAAGTCAATCATAGTCTAAGATTGATGGATAGTGAAGTTCATAATTATGAATAAGCAATTGGAAGACACAATGTCATATGTATACAAATTTCAAGATCAGCATCTCAGCCACATGTACATGTGCCAGGTGCCCCAGACCGCTGAACACATACATCAAGGCTGTAGGTAGTATATAGTACACTGAAGAAAACCCATTAGCCCATAGATACAACACTACAGGCAAAATTATATGGGCCTCTGCAAGAACTACCAAAAAAAAAAGTAAAATTTATAAAAGAAACGACATTGCAGATATAGACAAAAAACTTCAGGTAAACAGCAGACACAAGCGAGCTGTCCATAAACTTATGGCACATTTTGAGGAAAGAAAAGAAAAAAGGCCCTATTATACCTCTAGTGGGACATTTAGGGAATAGTTCCCATACTTCTCTTGACCATTGACACATTTATCAACAATGGGTTTAACCACGATGCCCTTCTTTTCCAAAAATATTCTCAGGTACCCAAATTAAGACTGGGTAAACAGAGAAGCCAGATGGTCAGTAGAATGAACAAAACTTCATTAGACAAGTTCATTAATGACCGGTCTACCACAGTTTCCTGTCAAGAAACCATTATTTTTTTAGCCAACAGTTTCATCATCATCATTGAGTCATTAGCTACCATGGAGTTCCATTCCGCTCTATCTCTTGATTTGATGGTGCAGGTTGTCATAGGCTGACATGTCCATCTTTTGATGTTACTCGTCCATGTTAGTCTTAGTTTGCCTCTTTTACCTTGTATTTTCTCTTCTAATATTACTTTTAGTAGGCTGTTGTGTCTTTTAACATGCCCCAAAAATTTCATTTGTCTTGTTCTAATTGAATTTAGTAGCTCTCTTTTCATTTTTAGTTGTTTTAAAACTTTATCGTTTGTTTTCTTTCCATCCAATTCTACCTATTCTTCTATAAATCCACATTTCAAAGTCTTCAATATAATATTTAATAAACATATAATAAGTATAATACAAAATAAGTCCAGATTAAGATGAATTCAAACACCTAGGACTAATAGTAAGTAAGTTCATGCGGCACAGATGAACAACAGAGGTGAGGTGCAGAATTACCCAGGTAAAGTCGCACTTGCTTAAAAAAAAAAAATTTATGAAGTCTATTTTTGTCAATGGGAATAAAAAAAACAAAAAATTCTTCAGAGTTATGTACAGCAGTAATCGCCAATCAACCACTAATATCTTCAGTAATAAAGAAAAGACGATGGTCATATGTTGGACATGTGATGAGAAGAGATAATAACCGATTAGCAAATCAAGCCCTCATACGGGAAACAACAGGTAAGAGAAAAAGAGGAAGACCCAAAGAGACACTGAGAAGAACATTGATGAGAGAGGCAAGAGCAGCAGGATTCGGCTCCCTCAATGAGATAGAGCTGCTTGCACAGAACAGAGACAAATGGCGAGATTTTATAAAATATCTTTAAAAGAATTTAAAACTGCTAGAACAAAAATTCAGATAAGAGAAGGAGTATCTTTGTCCCTATGGACTGGCTACGACTCGAAAGGTCAATAGATAGATAGATGTACAGCAGTTGGAGACCAAAATGAGGAGGCAAGGCTACTGCGCAGGCAAACTTGACAGGAAAAAAAGTGTACCCAAAAATATAAAAAAAACTCCTAACTATAAAAAAATTAGAGTGCCTCTGAAGTAGGAGAATATCTGCCTGTATGGTGAGGGACACCTGTGCACATGGCTGCCAGTATGAAAAAATATGAAAAAGTGACATTCGCACAAAAATCGGTCCCTTTGGATTCTAAGAGATTGTTGGGCATAAACATAACGTCTATCGCCAGTTCTGCAAAAAATGAACAAATACATTACCAGATTATAGTGTTCATATTTCACACAAGCTACATTATACTAAAATACCACTTGCTAAATACATTCAAGATTTACACTTTTGTTACATGTAATTGTGGTTATATTTCATATCAGTCATAAAAGTTGCAAAAACCAACCACGAATATGGGAGAAGCTATACAAAGAGAAAATGTTGAAATTTCACTTGTAATATGCTCAGAATTGACAAAAGAAGGCACCCATGCCATGCCTTTTGTGTGGACACCAGGTGGCAAATAAAAACAACAACCAAAAGAAAAGAGAAGGATCAATTATGAGCTTAAGAACAAAACAGGACCTACAAGACCTTGTATTTTATCTTAAATAATGGAGAGTAATTTTTTTTTTTCGTTCGCCAGCTTTTACCTCTGACGAAGTCCCTAGAGACTAGGAACTGAATTTTGCCTGTTAATCCATTTTTCCCTGGCAGCCATGTGCACAGTGGTCCCTCGCCACACAGGCAGATAACTCCGACTTCGGAGGTACTCATATGTTTTCCGTCGTTGAGTAATTGACGTTTAAAGCCGGGCCTCGCAGCTGAGACAAGGGGTGGTTGCCGCAGAGAGAAATCATAAATAAAAATCCCAACCAACCAGGATTTTAACCCGCAACCTCTCTGTCTCGAGGCCGGCGTCTTACCTCGAGACCAACCAGTCCCCTATGGAGAGTTATGATTTCTGCCATCTTTGATCCAAGAACTAATTAGGTAACAAAACTTTCAGTATTTGATGGAGAGTTGTGATTTCTACTACCTTTGACACAATAACTAATTAGTTAACAAAAAAACTTGACAGTTGGGATTTATGCTCCATGTACCATCTTATGCCCAAGAGGAATTAACTAACAAAAATGTCCAGCATTTGGAAAACAGATAAAGAAAGAAGGACATTATCAGCACCATGGTTTAACAAATAATAAGAAGAAATTAGATGACGTATGAAAAAGTAAATAAAACAAAATAATATCCGTGTCTGAATAGAACATGATTTGGTAGAGATTGAATGAACAATTTTACAAATATAAAAAAATAAAAACAAAAAAACCCACTTCATACTTGCACTAAGTTTGGCTGTTCTCAGATTACTTCAATAAACAAATGGCAACATAAACACGGCGAATCCTTAGGAATAAAAATGGCTGGAAGTAGCAGAGTAAAACATAAGGCAAGATGGCAGCAGAATATTATTTCATGACATCAATCAAAACCCACGCAATGTAATTAACAAACTGAAATGGAATGAGTTCAGAGCAAAATTCTGAAAATGCACCTGTTTTGTTTATAAGTTATGAAAACGGCTTAGATGAGCTTTGCCATTCACATGACTATATCTTGCATCAACTTGAAAGTTCAGTTATTCCCCTTGCTTTTATGGACGTAAATTTTCTTAGGAAAAGTCAACTTGTTGGGGTTGCTTGATAGAAACCATCTTTCCTTCCCAGAATGAAAACAAGGGAGAAAACTGCATAAAGTTCAACATCATCTGAGTCTCTTATTTCCTTGTACAAGGCCAATCTAACCCACCACAAGCAGCAGAAATAATAAAGTAAAGAACAATCTGTAGAACAAAGAAAGAAATAAAATCAATTAGTGACACATCATTTTTTTCTTCTATACTTGTCTGGCTATTGAGTTATTTGCTGGTCATCATCATTGCACCCCGAACATGTCCATAGGTGCTCAGATCCCCTCCTCAGCAAGTCCAGTGACTGATGACTACAGTTCTGTGTTGGTTGATAAATCTTCTTAAACGCCCACTAAGTTTCTCATTTCCGGCTGTGCCCATCTTAACTCCCATCTCAATCATCTGAAGAAGTGACGTGGATCTGTGTTTGTAGAAGTCCTGTGCTCTTCCCACATCTCGGAGGGCATTGATGATGTCCGCTCAATCCATTGGTTGCTCGTCCTCAATAACAGCGCAGCTAGCCAACTTGTCTGCTCTTTCATTTCCCCGTACTCCCGCATGTCCAGGGACATAGACAAAGGTGACCTTATGTATTTTGGACTTCAGCAATGACTCTACCCATTGCATGCGTACAGAGCCCGCCTCCACTTTATTTTTCATGCTCATCTAATCACCCAGTAAACATGCGTGGGTGTAGTCTTGCGACTCTACCCATTGCATGCATACAGAGCCCGCCTCCACTTTATTTTTCATGCTCATCTAATCACCCAGTAAACATGCGTGGGTGTAGTCTTGCGACTCTACCCATTGCATGCATACAGAGCCCGCCTCCACTTTATTTTTCATGCTCATCTAATCACCCAGTAAACATGCGTGGGTGTAGACTTGCGACTCTACCCATTGCATGCATACAGAGCCCGCCTCCACTTTATTTTTCATGCTCATCTAATCACCCAGTAAACATGCGTGAACTTGTCTGGCTACTCATCTTCATTGCCCACCCTTTAAAGAATGTTAAGTTGGTCACAGCTGTTTATTGATGATACTTTAGCAGGCTTAGTAAATTTTCTCAGCTCTGAAACATGACTTGAGTATAACTCTCTTGACTGGACTGGGAGCCCTACTCACTTGGTCGGACTGGGTCTCTACTCTCTTGACTGGACTGGGAGCCCTACTCACTTGGTCGGACTGTGTCTCTACTCTCTTGACTGGACTGTGAGCCCTACTCACTTGGTTGGACTGTGTCTTTACTTTCTTGGCTGGACTGGGAGTCCTACTAACTTGGTCGGACTGGGTCTCTACTCTCTTGACTGGACTGGGAGCCCTACTCACTTGATCAGACAGGGTTCCCTACTCTCTTGACTGGACTGGAAACCCTACTCACTTGGTCAGACTGGGTCCCTACTCTCTTGACTGGACTGGAAGCCCTACTCACTTGTTGGACTTGGACCCTTACTCACTTCGTGGGACAAGTTAGTCTACTTTCAGAGGTACAGTAGAGAGGTTGGGGTAGGATTTTGATCTGCTATTGCCACTGATTGTAATGCAAGCAGTCAGCTATGAGTCAATGATCACTTCAGTCCATGTACTATTGAGTGCTTCCCACCCTCCCCCATATTATATCAATTTATTATATCTTATGTTCTATTCATTTATTGTAAAATCATCATCATCATGTGCCATACCAGTTGGCGTAGGTGATTATACCCTCCACAATCTTCTATCTACAGTGCATCATATCAGTTCTGTTGTTGACTGTTTTCCATGCCATGACACCAAGCTATCCAGTATTTTCTCTCTTTGTCGTCCGCGATCTATCTTTCCTTTTATTTTGCCAGTTGTAACCAAGTATTCCAACTTTCCTCTTCTATTGATGTGCCTGAAAAATGTTGATTGTTTCTTTCTGATGTTTTTATGAGCTCCCTTTCTATTTTGGCCTCTTTGAGAACTTCCTCATTGGTCTTTTTAGCTGTCCAGGGAACTTTCAACATTCTTCTGAGAAATCCCATCTCTGTGGCATCTAATCGTCTTGTCTTATTGTAAAATACATTAGCCAATAATTACAATACATGTTCTTAATATAATATAATATAATACAATATAACACAGAGATTTTTTAGGCATTAACAACATCAATCAAGAAGTGAAAAGAATATGTTGGAGGCGTGTTCTACGAATGGAATGAACTAGGCATCTGGCACCTAGCATTAACATGGATACCACCTGGCAAACAAAGAATAGACAGACCATTGGGGATGAACCACAAGATGAAATGAAAGAGGCTGGCAGGTCGGGGTGAGAGTTGTTCATGCTTGCTCCAGACCAGATTGGGTGGAGATCTCTTGTGAGTGCCCTATGATCCGACCGGAGTTCAGAGGATTAAGAAGAGAAGAAATATAGCTTGGTATGATACCAACCACATCAGTCAATAAT
This sequence comes from Megaustenia siamemsis, assembly GCA_032433765.1. NCBI lineage: Eukaryota > Metazoa > Mollusca > Gastropoda > Stylommatophora > Ariophantidae > Megaustenia > Megaustenia siamemsis. The sequence goes on from JAVIAB010000102.1 coordinate 12,010,321, forward strand.
TGTGCCTTGCTCACGGAGTGGAAGAAACCTTTTTATTATAATGTACTTTATCCATTTGATAAATTGTAAAGAAACGGGAGGCACAAACAACTTACTATGATAACAATAGCAAGAATAATCATCAGTTTGATATTCTTCCACCACAAAGACCTTGCCAGATTTCTGCTTGTCTTCTTGAATGTGACTGACTGGAGAAACAAAGATAAAATACTTACTCCTATGTTGAGATATCATAATTTGCTGCTATGATGAGATATAATAACATTTATTGCTTCTTAAGATATAACATTTATTTCTATGCTGAGATATAAAAATATTTATGGTCTTGTCGAGATATAACAACATTAAATATTGATACATTGATGGTGCTCTTTGTGGGAACAACAATTTATGAACTCAAAGCAATAAATAAAAGTAAAAGTACCCATGCCTTGCACAGCGTTTGGGGAATATGGTGTTAATTAATCATATTTTTTTCATGACAGGCCACCTTTACTTCCAAGAAAAATATCTGATGCTAATTTTTTTAGGTTGGGTGAACCCCAGATATAACAATAATTATGGCTTTGTTGAGATATAACATTTATTGCTTTATTGAGATATAACAACATTTATGGCTTTGTTGAGATATAACAATTATGGTTTTGTTGAGATATAACAACATTTATGGCTTTGTTGAGATATAATAATTATGGTTTTGTTGAGATATAACAACATTTATGGCTTTGTTGAGATATAACAATTACTGCTATTCAATGCTTCATGATAGAGCAGCGATTAGTGACCTGATCTCCTAAGGTACAAGGAGGCAGTTAGAAAAGCTTTGCCTCAGAGGTGACATTAACATACAAAATGAACACATGAATTGCACATTTTATGACAATTTGGAGGGTCCTTTATGTGATGGTGTCATTATTTTTCAATAAAGAACAAACAGAAAAATAAGCGGTCAAAATAACTGAAGTGCGGTCTAAGTATCACTATCCTATTTAATCAATCGGTGTGGTCTAAGTATAACTATCCTATTTAATCAATCGATGCTGTCTAAGTATAACTATCCTATTTAATCAATCGGTGCTGTCTAAGTATAACTATCCTATTTAATCAATCAGTGCTGTCTAAGTATCACTATCCTATTTAATCAATCGGTGTGGTCTAAGTATCATTATGCTATTTAATCAATCGGTTTGACAAAATAGCTCTTCACATCATAAGGAAAATAGTTCTTGCACATCCGTAAGGCGTTATAAATTAATTCAGCAGAGTTGGACCCTCATTTTTTGATAAACACAAACTTCAAGACCTATCACTTTTTGCAACTTACATTTGCACTCAGATCCTCTGTTTTATCAACAAGTAACTCAAGCTTCTCACCACGTTCTGCTAAATGATCTGAAAGTAACAATTCAATGTTTTATGTTTATGATATGAGAGTAATAATTCAATGTTTTATGTTTATGATATGAGAGTAATAATTCAATGTTTTATGTTTATGATATGAGAGTAATAATTCAATGTTTTATGTTTATGATATGAGAGTAATAATTCAATGTTTTATGTTTATGATATGAGAGTAATAATTCAATGTTTTATGTTTATGATATGAGAGTAACAATTCAATGTTTTATGTTTATGACCTGAAAGTAATCATTCAATGTCATTATCTACTTCAGATAAGTTGTTCTGGAAGCCAAATTTCAAAGGATAATCTAGATCAAGGGTGTGCAACCAGTGGCATCTAATTTTTCATTTGCACATATAAGAACATTTTGTGTAGCCGGACTCAGTGACTTTATATATATATATATTTTGCGTTCACCAGCTCTTACTTCAGACTAAGTCCCTAGAGACTAGGAACTGAATTTTGTGTGTTAATCCACTTTTCCCTGGCAGCCGTGTGCACAGGGGTCCCTCACCGCACAGGCAAATAACTCCGACTTCAGAGGTACTCATATTTTTTCCCGTCAATGAGTAATTGACGTTTCAAGCTGGGCCTCGCTGCTGAGACCAGGGGCTGTTGCCGCAGAGAAATCATAAATAAAAATCCCAACTGGTGCAACAAGGATTTGAACCCACAACATCTCTGTCTCAAGGCTGGCGTCTTGCCTCGAGACCAACCAGTACCCAGTGACCTTATATGACATGCCATATAATGAAATGGATCAATTCTAATGTGGAATCCACATGAAGCAAATTGAAGGTAACCTCTCAATCTCATGAAAATACTATTAGTACAGTCTCAGACAGCATAAGCCACCTTCAAATGGAATCTATTTCTTGCTAACATTATCATCATCATTGAGTGCCGTCTCCGTATCGAAGGTTGGCTACCAGGGAGTGCCATTCCACTCTGTCTCTTGATTTGATGGTGCAGGTTGTCCTAGGCTGACTTGTCCATCTTTTGATGTTATGCGTCCACGTTAGTCTTGGTCTGCCCAATTTACCTTGTACTTTCCCTTCCAATATTACTTTTATTAGGCTGTTGTGTCTTTTAACATGCCCCAAAAATTTCATTTGTCTTGTTCTAATTGTGTTTAGTAGTTTTCTTTTCATTTTTAGTTGTTTTAAAACTTCATCGTTTGTTTTCTTTTCTTTCCATCCAATTCTACCTATCCTTTTATAAATCCACATTTCAAAGGCTTCAATTTTCTGTTCTGTTTTCTTGTCTATTGTCCATGTTTCTGTACCACACAGGGATATTTAATTGTAGGTCTTGAGAATTTTCTTTATGATCATAGTTTTAGTCTTTTTGATATTCATATCTAATCCATATATTTTTTATTATCTAGTTATCTAATTATCTTATCTTATATTTTCTTATATATTTATTCTTGCTAACAGATAAAGATATATGGAACAACCCTTTCGGTGTTTTCTAGCTAGAACATTCTGAATAGATAGAAGATCAAAATCCCAGGATGACGGATTCAATTCATCTTTATCATCATCAAGAGTTATGAGTCTTGGGATAGATGATCATGAATCTTCACAGCTTCCTGTGGCAAAAGATATTTATCAATTCTATTGATTACCATACGTCAGGTATTCAGAATGAAATTAAAATAGAATCCTCCAGATACTCAATTGAACACTTTACAGCAAAGAAAACAAAAAAAAAGAAGCACTTTTCAGAATGTACACACTGTCCAAGGTGCATGTGCTGCTTCTTTATTGATAGCTATGGAGACGCAGCTACCATTGTGATAATAGTAATAGTAAAAAAAAAAGTAAAGAGCCCCCGTCACGGCAAGTGGCGTATAGGGAATATGGTGTTAGTGACCATAAATTTTACAGACCTTTGGCACATGATTTTTGGGGTAATGTGGTCGGTATTATGCCTGTGCTGCCTTACTTTCCCAGAAAAAAATCCGGTACCCATTAAAGGCTTGGTGAACCGGAAGCCATCGATTGGGATCGAACCCTACCTCTTGTCCTTTGTAGTCCAGTTCACTAACCACTGAGCTATCATGGCTCCCCAAGGTGCATGTAAAAAAAAAAAGAGTAAAGTACCCCCATCATGCCAAGTGGCATATAGGAAATATGGTGTTAGTGACCATAAACTTTACAGACCATCAGCACATGATTTTATGGGGTAATGTGGTTATTATTATACCCGTGCCGCTTTACTTTCCCAGAAAAAAAATCCAGTGCCCATTTAAGGCTGGGTGAAACCGGAAGCCATCGGTTCACTAACCACTGAGCTATCGCGGCTCCCCAAAGTGCATGTGCTTCATCTTTATTGATAGCTATAGAGACGTAGCTACTACTGCGATGATAATAATAATAATAATATACGCACCGATATTCCGAACCATGATAGTTTTCAGTTCTTCGACTTGATCTTGAACTTTAGTGATCTGGTCAGGTCTATCTTCTGATGATGCTCTCTGTTGGAACAAAAATGTATGAACTCAAAGAAATAAAGAAAAGTAAATGTACCCATGCCTTGCACAACGTTTAGGGAATATGGTGTTAGTGTTAGTTAATCATATTTTTTTCATGACAGGCCACATTCTTTACTTCCAAGAAAAATATCTGATGCCAACTTTCGTAGGCTGGGTGAACCCCGGAACCCTCTTGGTTGGGAAAAAAAACCTTCTGGGAATCAAACACATGACCCTTCTGACAGGAAGCGAGCACAGTAACCACTTAGCAAAAAGCAACATTCTACTTCAATCACCATGCTAGCCAATGTAGGTTTTACAGTTATTTATATTAATTCAGTGGGAGCAGTGATAGCTCAGTGATTAGTGAACTGAACTACAAAGGACAAGAGGTAGGGTTCGATTCCAACCGATGGCTTCCGGTTCACCCAGCCTTTAATGGGTACCGGATTTTTTTTTCCTGGGAAAATAAAGCGGCACGGGCGTAATACCAACCATATTACCCCAAAAATCATGTGCCGAAGGTCTGTAAAATTTATGGTCACTAACACCATATTCCCTATACGCCACTTGGCATGACAGGGGCTATTTACTTCTTTTTTTACACCATATTCCCTATACGCCACTTGGCGTGACAGGGGTACTTTACTTTTTTATATTAATTCAGTGTTTATTTTCTACAGTTTTTGTTTGTTTGCATTCGCCAGGTGTATATCTCTATTGAAATCCCAAGGGACTGAATTTTGTTTGAATATCACTTTTCCTTATTTTTCACATTCCGACAGTTATGTTCTCATGTGACTCAAGTCATATATTTTCCTACGTCAGAAGTACTCTCATATTTTAGGGTCGAGATTTAATGTTTTGGGTAGACACCCCCCCCCCCAAAAAAAATTTTTTTTAACCATTTTAATTTTGTCCGAACAGAGGCAAATCTTGGCCCTACCCTTTTGAACTGTAAAGGGTTCATTAACATGTACAGACTGCACCTCTTGTTTTTCAACATTATCTGAGAAGACTAGACATCGGATCTCACTAACCAGATACTATCTATCTATTGACCTTTCGAGCCGTAACCGGCCCATAGGGCGTAGACCAAGATACACCTTCTCCTATATGAATTTTTGTTCTAGCAGTTTTCTTTTAAAGATATTTTATCAAATCTCGCCATCTGTCTCTGTTCTGTGCAAGCAGTTCTATCTCATTGAGGGAGCCGATTCCTGCTGCTCTTGCCTCTCTCATCAATGTTCTTCTCAGTGTCTCCCTGGGTCTTCCTCTTTTTCTTTTACCTGTTGTTTCCCATATGAGGGCTTGCTTTGCTATTCGATTATTATCTCTTCTCATCACATGTCCAACGTATGACCATCGTCTTTTCTTTATTACTGAAGATATTAGTGGTTGATTGGCGATTTCTCTAATTTCCTCGTTTGTTTTGAATTCGTTCCATTCTATACCAAGTATTTTCCTTAGACATTTATTTTCGAATGCGTTCAACTTTGTTTCTATATCTCTTGTTGTTTTCCAGCTTTCACACGCATACGTAAGGGTTGATAGTACATTTGATTTGAATAGCCTAAGTTTTGTGTTTGTGCTAATGAGTTTTGATTTCCACAACTTTTCAAGGCTTCTGAAAGACATTGCTGCTTTAGCCAGTCTGATTCTAATTTCTTTGCTCGTATCCCCTTCTCGATCAATGTGACTTCCAAGATAGATGAAGTGATCGATCTCTTCTACTGGTTTGTTTTCCATGTATATTTTGTCACTTGTTGGAATTAAACTTTTCATGACTTTAGTCTTTTCATGATTGACCTCAAGCCCAATTTTGCTGGCTATTGATGATAGTTCATTTGTGTTTTCCTGCATCGTTTTTATCTGATTGCTGATGAGAACTATGTCATCAGCAAAGTCCAGGTCCTCCAAATGGTCTCCTTGTATCCATTCGATGCCTTTATTACCAGTGCAGCATTTCTTCATTATGAAGTCCATAACAATTCCAAATAACAAGGGCGATAAAATACATCCTTGTTTAACCCCAGTTTCTATTGGGAAACATTCGCTCAGTCCTTCCTCTGTTCGAACTGCACATGTGTAACCATCATACATGTCTTTGATAATATTTATGATTTTTGATGGTAAGCCATATTGCTTCAGAATTTTCCACAAAGAATCTCTATGAATACTATCAAATGCTTTTTTGAAGTCGATGAAGTTAAGTACAAAAGGTTTTTGCTTTTCAATGTGTTCCTCCAATATAAGTCGTAGAGTGAAAATGTGGTCAAGACAGCTTCTCCCTTTTCTAAACCCAGCCTGTTCTTCACGCATTACTGTATCTATTGAATCCTTTATTCTATTTAGGATGATTTTACAGAATAATTTTGAGGCAACTGACAAAAGTGTCACGCCTCTCCAATTGTTACAATCTCTAAGATTGCCCTTTTTTGGGATCTTAACAATGATTCCTTTTTTCCATTTATGAGGCGTCTTCTCTGTTTTCCAAATGATGTTGAACATTTTTTGGAGATGTATTAAATTATGGCTATCAATTGCCTTGAGGATCTCAGCTGTTAACTTATCCTCTCCAGCAGCCTTGTTATTGGTCATTAGCTTTAAGGTGGTTTCTATTTCACTCAAGGTGAAGTCATCTAAATTTACATCTAATTCTGCTGCTGGTGTTTCAGCTTCAAAATCTATTAAACTGTGAGGTAGTGGACGGTTAAGAATTTCTTTGAAGTGTTCCGCCCAACGGGCTTTTATGTCTGCGCTTGTTGTTAGCATTAATCCAGATTTGTCTAGAATTGGTGTTCCACTGGATGTATAGGTGTTTGTCAGCATCTTTTGTACAGTATAAAGAGTTCTGCTGTCTCCTGTAATTGCAGCTGTCTCTGCTTTCTCTGCCAAGTTGTCTATATAAGCTCTTGTATCTCTTCTTGCCGAACTTTTCACTTTGTTGTCTAATTCTTTGTATGTTGCTTTTGCCAGAACCTTTCCAAGATCTGTCTTTACATTAGTCATGGCTCTCTTCGCTTCTCTTCTTTCTTTGATGTATTTCCATGTGGTGTCTGAGATCCAAGCTCGTTTTTCCATTTTCTTCAGTCCAGCACTTGCTTCTGCTGCTGTCATTAGTATTTTGCTCTGTGAGTCCCACATTTCATTGATATCTAAGTCTATTTCACCAAGTGCTGAATAACAATTACTTAGCTCTATGTTAAACTTTTCCTTTATTGCTTCATCTTTCAGTTTATGACTATCAATTTTATGTGTAATTGACCTCTTCTGTTGGTTTCTAAATTTTAATCTTATTTTCCCAATGCACAGCTTGTGGTCACTATTAACATCAGCACCTCTGTATGCTCTTACATCTATTAATGATGATCTGAATTGTTGTTTAATACATAGGTGGTCAATTTGATTTGATGTTCTATCATCAGGAGATATCCATGTTGTTTTGTGGATATTTTTATGTGGAAATAATGTCCCACCTATAACTAAATTTTCTATTAAACATAATTCTATTAATCTTTCTCCATTCTGACTTGTTGTATTACAGCCTTCTCTCCCCATCACATGTTCCACTCCTGCGTTATCTTGTCCTACTTTGGCGTTGAAGTCTCCCATTACAATTAAAAGATCGTGTTTTGGTATTTTGTTTATAAGTTGTTGCAGTTGGTTATAAAAATCATCCTTAACTTCATCATCAGCTTCGTTAGTAGGCGCATAACATTGAATAATTGAAAGTCTTCCATGTTTTGTTTTGTATCGTGTTCGTATCAGACGGCTATTTACCGGTTCCCATTCTAATAAACTTCTTGCAGCTTTGTCTGTCATCATTATGCCTACTCCTTCACGGTGTTTTCCATCTTCCCTTCCAGAAAAAACTACTATTTTATTATCAATAGATCTCCTACCTGTTCCAGGCCAGCGCATTTCGCTTAATCCTAAAATATCTAGATCGTATCTGTCCATCTCGCTCGCGACCTGTGCATGTTTCGTCGGAGCGGCCATTGTTCGCACATTCCAGAATCCTATTTTTGTTGTTGTTTTAGGGCCGAAAAAACTATCACTACTATCTACTGCTAATTTACACATTCTGTATCAGGTCTACGTTTCATTAACAACATCGTTTTTACGATAGCGGCTTGTTAAACCTCTGATCAACGGTTCTATACCAAGCCGGAGAAAAATAATTCCTCCATTTTGGAAACAACCGGAAACGGAAACAATCACAAACCAGATACTAGGGGAGGGTAAAGCCATGAAGAAACCATAGAATTTATTTTTTACAAAATCGTCCACTACCTGTGGTGGGAATTGAACCCCGGACCTTCTTGTCCAGTGGCCGATGTCTTACCTCTAGACCATCCAGTCCCTCATTTCCTAATCTCATTCTCTTAAGCTGTCATGGATCTTTTCTATCTCTATTCCTTTCTATATCTTCTTCTTTTGATTTCTCCAATTGCCATGATATATTCTTTCTCTTCTCCCTACTATATCTTATTTTGATATCTCCAATTATTGGGATATATTCTGTCTTTTTTCCCTTCTATATCTTATTTTGATATCTCCAATTATTGGGATATATTCTGTCTTTTCTCCCTTCTATATCTTATTTTGATATCTCCAATTATTGGGATATATAATCTGTCTCTACTCCCTTCTATATCTTATTCTAATATCTCCAATTATTGGGATATGATCTTCGTTTTTAGTGTTCATCTGTTTAGTGAGCACAGATGCATAGGGGCGCTAGTTTGTGGCAAAATGGTGATATCTGAGGCTGTAGTCCCAACAAAACCATCATCGGCACGGATAGATTTACTTTTTTTATTTTGCCTGGACAGTGGTCATTTTGATCTACACTATTTTTTTTTTTACTTTTAACTGCATGTGTCCATGGCTGCCAGAGAAAAACAGAATAACATTTAACACGCAAAATTCAGTTCCCATTCTCTAGGGACTTGCCAGAAGTAAAAGTTATCTATCTATCTATTGTCCTTTCGAGCCGAAGACGGCACATAAGGCATAACTACAATCTGAAAAACAGAAACCTTGCGTGCCAAAATGGCACATATTGCAGAGATCACTGCTTCTAAAATATATGGTTCTGTTTCCATAACAATGCTTTTTACAACGACAGCTTGTCAAGCCATCGATCAATCTCCTTAGTTGCCTCTTACGACATGCCTGGAAGGTCACAGTGTCACTATTCTTTACTTCCCACATAATGTAGCTCTGGTAACACACAAGACAAGCGGCACGGGCGTAATACGGACCACATTGCCTAAAAAATCATGTGCTGAAGGTCTGTAAAATATATGGTCACTAACACCATATTTCCTATACGCCACTTGGTGTGACGGGGGTACTTTACTTTTTTTTTACTGTATGTGATATGTAATCTACTAGTACTGCTACTAATACAACTACAGTGACATTAACAAGTTATTGAGTCTTCCCGCTAAAAGATCCTATTGAAATCTATCAAAGAAAAGCATTATGATACCATAAAATGAACTTTCTAATTTGGTAAAAATGAATCTAGCTTTGACAATTTTATGTTAATTACATGTCAGTAAAATAATTTTAGCCATGAGCAAAAATGTGTGTAACATATTCATTTTCCGGGAATTAAAATTATTATCCAATAATTTGTGGATGCAAAAAAAAAAAAAATAAGAAATTGGTTTACGCAAAAAAAAGAAAAAACATAAGCCGTAAAATGTAAGGAAAAAACATAAATCTTATAAGAAAAATGTAAGACCATGGCTATGCAACCCTAAAACACACACAAGTATATACATTTCTGACCAACCATTTGAGATGCCATTGTCCGAGAGAAGTCACTGTTCATGGCATATGGTAGTGCAGTCTGTGCTCTCACCCCATACTGTGACTGAAACCTACGGGATGATACAATGCATAAACTTATAACCGTAGTTCTTCCTGGAGAGACTGTGGAAAAGTTCCAGGAATGAATTACTGTGATGTAACCACTTGACATATTCATATATGTATGTTAAAAATGCATTTTTTACCTGTATGTCATTACTTCACTGGGGTTTATGATGGAAATAGAGGACAGGTGAATAAAGGATACCTGTTCTAAGCAGTCACTACAAGGTGTTCAGATGTGAGTTTTTATTCACTTGGCCCATGAAACTCATGGACAGTAGACAAACAAATGAAAAGATGATTAGAGGCAACAGAGATGGGATTTCTCAGAAGAATGTTGAAAGTTCCCTGGACAGCTAAAAAGATCAATGTGGAAATTCTCAAAGAGGCCAACACAAAAAGGCAGATCCTAAAAAACATCAGAAAGAAACATTTTCAACATTTTTCAGGCACATCATGAGAAGAGGAAAGTTGGAATACTTGGTTACAACTGGCAAAATACGGGGAAAAAGAGATCGCAGTCGGCAAAGAGAGAAAATACTAGATAGCTTGGTGTCATGGCATGGAAAACAGTCAGCAACAGAACTGATATGGTGCAGGGTGGATAGAAGATTGTGGAAGGACATGATCGCCTTCGCCAACCAGTATGGCACATGATGACCCGGCACCCTGTGGTGCCACACCCTCCAAATGCACCTTACATATCTATCTATCTCTATCTATTGTCCTTTCGAGCCGAAGATGGCACATAGGGCAGAACCACAATCTCAAAAACAGAAACCTTGCGTGCCAAAATGGCACATATTGCAGAAATCACTGCTTCTTTGTTTCCATAACAATACTTTTTTACAATGACAGCTTGTCAAGCCATCAATCAACCTCCTTCAACCTGACCTACCCCCTGTGAATTTGCCATGTTGCCGAACCTTAACTGAAAGGGTGTTGCTTTGACACTGCAAATGACTTCCTATTGGAATTACAGACAGCTTTGGGCAGCCGTGAGGAAAAATATACTTCCATGATGCCTTTCAAACATTCGAAGAGGCACTGGGACCACTGTGCATGTTTTCAGGGAAACTATCATAAAGGCTATGGCAGTCAAAACAAGAAAAAGAGTTCTTAAATGTTATGTAGAGTCAGTTTTAACATATGGATGTGAATTATGGACAATAGGACAACAAACAAGAAAATCACTGGAGTCTGTAGAAATGTGGTTTTACATAAGAATGTTGAGAATACCAAGGACAGCTAAGAAGAGTAATGAAATCGTTCTGAAAGAGGCCAAAGCAAAAAGAGAGCTAATTTCCAATATTAGGAAGAAACAATCATTATTTTTTGGCCATGAAATGAGAAGAGAACAGCTGGAATATATTGTGATAACTGGAAAATTGAGGGACGAAGAGATAGAGGGAAGCAAAAAGAAAAGATATCAGACAGCTTGAGAGAATGGCTTGGCAGAAGGTCAACAACATAAATGACAAATAACTGTCAAGACTGAAAGTTGTGGAGAGATATGATCACCTACACCAGCAGGCTTGATGATGATGATGGCAGTCAAAATTAAATACAGTATGTCTGTAATTTTCTCTAAGCAACACTTTCAGCTCCTTGTGAAGCTCAGGTCTTCAACATACACTTTCAACTCCCTTTGGAGCACAGGCCTTCAACAAATACTTTCAGCTCCATGTGGAGCACAGGTCTTCAACAAACACTTTAAAAACCATTATGTTTCTTGCCATCTTTTAAGATCATTCCATGTCTTCCCCATCATCTTCATCTCTGCTTCCATTGTAATTTGTTGTTCTCCATGTTTCACAGCCAAATAATAGGTCTGACTTAACATTGGAGTTGAATATTTTTATGTTTGTATTTAACCTAGGAGCCACGACAGCTCAGTGGTTAGTGAACTGGACTACAAAGGACAAGAGGTAGGGTTCGATCCCAACTGACGGCTTCCGGGTTCACCCAGCCTTTAATGGGTACCGAATTTTTTTTCTGGGAAAGTAAAGCAGCACAGACATAATACCGACCACATTTCCCCAAAAATCATGTGCCGAAGGTCTGTAAAATTTATGGTCACTAACACCATATTCCCTAAACGCCACTTGGTGTGATGGGGGTACTTTACTTCACTATTTAACTTAATTTCTTTGGGTTTTCATGTTTCCCAGTGCAACAAAGGCTCCTCATGCTTTTTATATCATTTTCGTATCCTCCTCTGTTGCTCCTTCTTTGTCTATATTACTGCCCAGATATATGTAATATTGTCATACATATGTTGCTGTTATAAAAAAATAAAAACAGAACACAGTGTAATTTATTTATTGTATGTGGGACTTCTGGTCAATATGGCAGATAGACGGCAATGAACCGTTGAGACACTGTCTGAAAAAGTTCCTTGTTGCAGTTTCCTCAAATTCCAAGTCCGGCTTGCTGCGGGAGCTACTGAGATTAGTGCTCTGTGCACATTGTGAGCTGTGTGTTTCATCGGATGGTGTTTCTATATTCTGATTGCTTACGATGAATTATGATACCATATGATGAAGAACAGTTCAGTTATGCTCACTGTTGGTGCTACTATGCCTTTTGATGTGTGCTGTGTTTGCTATGATGGGGACTGGAGCAGTCTTTCCTTATTTGGATATTCTATGAAATGTTAATTCAAATGATTCCACTGGCATAGGCGGTTGAGCAATTATCAAATTTCATTCATTTGCAGTGATACAGGGGCCTTCGAATAACTATTGTATGTGATAAAGCAATAAATATATAAATGATTGCATTAAACATGTACCTTCGTTTAATGTCATTCAAAAAGAGGAAAGCTTTTGATCTCTCAAATTCCTGTGTAAAAAGAATGTTTACACTACAATTAGTTTAAGAGAAAAATATACATAACAAATAACATATCATTTGCCACAAATACATGCGAATGCTAATAAATAAATTATATTCGTCCGCTCTCCAAGAAAAAAAATAAAATCAGTAGTACTGTAGTAAAAATAAATCCAGAATAAGGAGGAATTAACTTCTAAGAGAAAGAGTGGGCATTGAACAAATTATAAACAACTTCATCATCATCATGTGCCATACCAGTTGGCGTAGGCGATTATGTCCTTCCACAATCTTCTGTCCACCCTGCATTGTATCATTTCTGTTGCTGACTGTTTTCCATGTCATGACACCAAGCTATCTAGTATTTTCTCTCTTTGGTAACTGCAATCTCTATTTCCCCATATTTTGCCAGTTGTAACCAAGTATTCCAACTTTCCTCTTCTCATGATGTGCCCAAAAAATGTTGATTGTTTCTTTCCTATGTTTTTTAGGAGCTCCCTTTTTGTGTTAGCCTCTTTGAGAATTTCCTCATTGGTCTTTTTAGCTGTCCAGGAAACTTTCTATATTTTTCTGAGAAATCCCATCTCTGTGGCCTCTAATCGTCTTTTCATTTGTTTGTCTACTGTCCATGATTCGCATCCATAGGTCAGAATTGGTTCTATATAGCACCGATGAACTCTACTTTTTTTTTTATTAAAAAGAAAAAACATAAACCATAAAATGTAAGGAAAAAGTTGTAAACTACTTACAGAAAAAAAAAAAAAAACGGTGAACCCATCTGGAAAGAATTTGTGTGATTTTTTTTTACTTTACAAAGCAAATATTAAAAGAGGAGAAGGCAGAAGAATGGGAGTGAGATGGACATACAACATCAAAGAAATGCTTGAACATCAATTGGCAATATTATTTGAAGTGGGCAAATGGGTGAGAAACAGAACTTTGCATCTCACTTAACCTGTGGTTTGGTGTGTGGATGGACGGAGGGAGGGGGAGGAGGAGGGAGGGAGAGCACCATCGGTTGGGATTGAACCCAACCTCTTGTCCTTTGTAGTCCAGTTCACTAACCACTCAGCTATTGCATCTCCCTAAGATACATGAGGACAGATGCAACTTCACACCAACATCTCTTTAAACACAGACAAACAAATCATAAACTCCATCAGGGAGAAAACTTTTTCAATGCATGTCAAGGTCAAACCCCCATGACAATATCAACAAACTAAAAAAAGGAGAAGCTGCGATGGCTCAGTGGTTAGTGAACTGGACTACAAAGGACAAGAGGTAGGGTTCGATCACAACCGACGGCTTCCAGTTCATCCAGCCTTTAATGGGTACCGGATTTTTTCTGGGAAAGTAAAACGGCACGGGCGTAATACCGACCACATTACCCCAAAAATCATGTGCCGAAGGTCTGTAAAATTTATGGTCACTAACACCATATTCCTTATACACCACTTGGCATGACGGGGCTCTTTACTTTACTTTTCTTTCATTTTAAAAAAAGAAGAGACCAAACCACTATTTTCAGACTGAGAACTGATCTTGTACCACTGAACAACCACATCAATAGAATACAAAAGCCAAACTCCAGCATGTCCTCTCTGTGAACACCCACACGAATCAGTACAGCATCACTTTTTTGACTGTCCAAAGCTCACTGACATCAGAGCATCTCAACATCCTCAAAGACCTGATAAATGGAATACCTTTGTATGGAATTACAAGAGAACTCAGAGATACCTGCAGATAAAACATGGCGTTGGGCTGAAGGGCATCAGCTCACAGGCTGTTGAATCCATAACAACAACAACAACAACAGAATAAGATTCAATACAAGCACTATCAGTCACACTTTCAACTCAAGCCCTGTGGAGCATCCTGACTCCCTATGGCTAAATAAAAACACAAAATTGTACACTAAAAAGTAACTTTATTGGACAAGTTGTCTTTATTTATCTAAAAGAAAGAGAGCGAGAGACTCGTCACTCCACATAATGTAAACAGAATATGGTGTTGATGTCTATATTTATTATTGACTTTCAGCAGATTATTTCTGGGGAAATGTGGTCAGTATTATGCTTGTGCCACTCTTCTTTCCCCCCAAAATCTGGTATCCATCTTAAGGCTGGGTGAACCTGGAAGATATCGATCAAGATCAAACTCTTGCCCTTGGTAGTCCAGTTCACTACCCACTAAGTGGTTTCCCTTTGTCAATTCTTTGTCAACAGAAGCCTTTTTTTTGTTTGGGAGATGAGATTCGGATGATTACTCTGGCACGGGCGGTTGAGCAATTATGGATTTTTATTCGTTTGCAGTGATACCGGGGCCTTCCATAACCAAATAACCAAATTCTTTGTCAACCTTCTAGCAGACCCAAGGAATTGGACATCACAAATGATAGTTACCTTTCCTTTTTTCAAACAATCATCTATATCTCCCATAATAACCAATAAATAGGAAAATCACTTACATCATCTGTTATACACATGTACACTATCTTCTCCTCTGCTATATAATGGAACAGGTAACTGAAAGAAATAATTACATTCAATGAAAAATATTGGAACAGAGTAAATAAAAAATATGAATGTAACAAATTATGAATCATCAACATCATTGAGTGCCATCTCCGCATTGAGGGTTGGCTACCACGGAGCGCCATTCCACTCTGTCTCTTGCTTTGATGGTTTAGATTGTCATAGGTTGACTTGTTTATTATGACAAATTATGAAACAAAACCAAATTATGGCAATGAACTAAACAAATCTGTCAAATTTATATCAACTTTGGGACTGGGTAGTCTAGAGGTAAGAGGTTGGTCTCTGGATAGGAATGTTCCAGGTTCGAATCCTGATACAAGTGAAACTTTTCCCTTTCAATTAATGGTTTCTTCATTAGTTTACTCTACCCTGGCCTCTGGGTAGTGAGATTCAATGTCTGGCCCTCTCTGGGTAGTGAGATTCAATGTCTAGCCCTCTCTGGGTAGTGAGATTCAATGTCTAGCCCTCTCTGGGTAGTGAGATTCAATGTCTAGCCCTCTCTGGGTAGTGAGATTCAATGACTAGCCCTCTCTGGGTAGTGAGATTTCAATGTCTAGCCCTCTCTGGGTAGTGAGATTTCAATGTCTAGCCCTCTCTGGGTAGTGAGATTCAATGTCTAGCCCTCTCTGGCTAGTGAGATTCAATATCTAGCCCTCTCTGGGTAGTGAGATTCAATGTCTAGCCCTCTCTGGGTAGTGAGATTCAATGTCTAGCCCTCTCTGGGTAGTGAGATTCAATGTCTAGCCCTCTCTGGGTAGTGAGATTCAATGTCTAGCCCTCTCTGGGTAGTGAGATTCAATATCTAGCCCTCTCTGGGTAGTGAGATTCAATGTCTAGCCCTCTCTGGGTAGTGAGATTCAATGTCTAGCCCTCTCTGGGTAGTGAGATTCAATGTCTAGCCCTCTCTGGGTAGTGAGATTCAATGTCTAGCCCTCTCGGGTAAAGGCGAACAATAGGAGATTCCAGATGTGCACTAGCCCACATCAAAGAAACCTTAGCCGTTAAAAGTTTAAAAGAGTAGGCTGTAGTGGCTGCAGTCAGGGAAAAAATTGTTTAACAAATCCACGGCTGAAAATTAACGTGTTAGGCTGCAAGGCGAAGTTATTATGACTTTGCCATAAACTAGCAACACAAAGCATACTCACTTAACGGGTGAATACTAAGAAGAGAAAGAGATGCAAATGCACAAACTAATGGGGAAATATTGGTCTCCAAAAACTTCAGAATGATGGAAAAACAAGAGTATAAAAAGGGCAGGTAATGAGTGACAAACTGAGCAACAAAATTAATTATTCTACGACCACGGCACATTTTTGGGTGATGTGGTCAGTATCACGCCATGTCATGTTTACTTTCCAGAAAAGGCATCCATTTTTAGAGGTTGGTTGAACCCTATCTGACTTGTTGGTCTGAAAATAAAAATCTGCCACTTCTGGGGATCGTTCGTTCGTTCGCTTTCGTCAGCTTTGACCTCTGACGAAGTCCCACCAACTCAATTTTGTGGGACTGAATTTTGCGTGTAAAGTCTGTTTTATCCCATTACAGGATGCCCCTCGCCATGCAGGCAGATTTACTCCGACTTCAGAGGTACTAATTTTTAGGGAATTAGTAAAACCCAGGTGTCCTCGCCAGGGTACGAACCCCGGCTGTTGCCGTGGTAAGCCAACCGCCTATCGATTGCGCTAACTGGACACCCACTTCTGGGGATCAAACTCGGACCTTTCTGATCAGGAAGTGAGCACACTAACCACTTAGCCACGAGGCTCCAACAAATTAATTCATCATCATCATGTGTCATACCTGTTGGCGTAGGCGATCATGTCCTTCCACAATGTTCTATCTACAGTGCATCGTATCAGTTCTGTTGTTGACTGTTTTCCACGCCATGACACAAAGCTATCCAGTATTTTCTCTCTTTGTCGTCCGCGATCTCTCTTTCCTTTTATTTTGCCAGTTGCAACCAAGTATTCCAACTTTCCTCTTCTCATGATGTGCCCGAAAAATGCTGATTGTTTCAAATTAATAACACAATTATAACAAATTAATTACTTGAGAGAAAAAATGTTCACATGGATGGCAACAACATTATCCAGTTATGCATACACAATTATTCTTTCATTATGCAACTGATTGCTGACTACTGCAAGAACCTCACCTTCCATGGGAGTATGTGAGCTTTGAGTTCTCTTGAGGAATTTTCTGGAGAATCTGTTCAGTGACCTCTGAGAAATTTCCTGCACAGCTGGCATATTTGGCAAGGACAGTTGTTCCCCTTGCAATTACTGCGTACAAAATTGGCATTGTCGCCTACTGAAAACAAAACTGAGTTAATAGACTAAAAACATTAAGATTATGACAAAGAATAAGACCAGCAAAGTTTCAGAGAAATAACAAGACCAACAAAGCTTCAGACACAAATAACAAGACCAACAAAGTTTCAGACACAAATAACAAGACCAACAAAGTTTCAGACACAAATAACAAGACCAACAAAGTTTCAGACACAAATAACAAGACCAACAAAGTTTCAGACACAAATAACAAGACCAACAAAGTTTCAGACACAAATAACAAGACCAACAAAGTTTCAGACACAAATAACAAGACCAGCACAGCGCCATCTACTGGGAGGCACCGATCATGTAAAACCACAGAAAGCCTGGTACGAGAGTGTTATGAATAAAAAAATATTTCAATCATTTCATCATTAATACTGTAGCCTCTGTGGTCATTGAAGTACTCTTGATGATGTCCTGATGATGTCTTCATAATTTCCAGATCACTGCTCTAAAATATATGGCGCTGTTTTCATAACAATACTTTTTACAATGACAACTTGTCAAGCCATTGATCAACCTCCTTAGTCGCCTCTTACGACATGCCTGGAGGGTCACAGTGTCACTATTCTTTATTTTTCTCAGAATGAGACCCCGGTAACACACAGGAGGACTACATACAGTAAATCTTTCTCTTGAAGGCAGAAGAGCTAGCAAGAAACAGTCATATTGGCAGGCTACTTAATGAGAAAAAATGTGTAGCTAAAACACATTAGATTCAATATCTCCTACAGTCCAGCTTGGCGCCAAGTGTAGCTTGTGTTCCTTTAGAATTAACTAAAGGTAAAGGTATGGTACAAGGCTTGAATCAGCCTCATAGCACGCAAGTTTTCACCTATATGTGGTCGGTCACCTATCCAGAAGTGTTCTGGGACTTCTGGATAGTGTTGCTTCAAGCATCGAAACTTACTATGCATGGTGGCATTTCTCGCCTTCCCAGAGTAATACCCTGGTACCCATTTCTGCCAGCGACTGGGTCGACCGCAGGGGCATTTTATTCCAACCACAACTACAATTCACACTGCTTCCAGTAGGAATTGAACATGGGTTGTCCAAATGTCGGTAGCCCAGTCAGGTGGTTTCCCCAACTAGGTTACCAGGACCCCCTCGAATGAACTAACAAGATCGAAATGGGAATTTTGGAAGTCTGGACAACACAGAGCCTACATAAACCATCATTTGAAAACTGACCATGCTCAGGAACACATAGGGAAGTGACCTCTTTTTTATTTTCCTCTCTTGAGTACCTAGCATATTATCGCCATGAAGTTAGATTTGTCAATATATCCTTATATATATTTTTTTGTGTTTGTTGTTCGTCCAGATGAAGGCCTACTTGGCCGAAATGTTGACTTTTGTTTCGTCCATAACCACGTAAAGCTGTCACCATACCACTTTTTTCTTCTTTTTTTAGTATTGCTACATAAACCTTGCTCTGGCTTGTGTTACAGAAAGGGCTCTCTGTTATGTAGACACCTGAATGAACCACTATGATACATTGATTTGTCTTTTGAGATAGAAAGAGCTTTATTATCTATCTTTCGTTCGCCTGAAGTATTGTCTATATCTGCAATGTCATTTCCTGTAGAAATGTTACTGTCTTTTCGAATTCTTGCAGTGGCCCATATAGTTTTGTCTGTAGTGTTGCATTTATGTGGCAATGGGTTTTCCTCAGTCTGCTACATTCAGTATAGTATTAAAGTATGTGCTCAGCAATCTGGGGCGCCTGTTGACATGTACAAGTAGTTAAAGTGCCGATCTTGAATTTTGTATAGTGGAATCGATTGAGCCCTTTCCTTTTTGGTGATCTACATAGAATGTACCCCATGTTTTTATTTATCTTTATGAAGTTTTAAAGTGAAAAAGGCATGTGATGAAATTGTTTGAAACTAAAAATAAAATTAATTTGGCCCAAACCTAAAAAAAGAATCAAGCACGGAAAGAGTGAATAAAGATTTGGAATAATTACATTCCCTTGAGTAACACTGCCTGTTATTTAGTGGTTCTTTAATCTGTCATTATTGTAGACAAAAACGAAACAACACTAACCCTAATCTAAGCCCTAAAATAATTTTTGTATTTCTCTCTCTGTCTGCGATCAGGACTCAATCAGAGTAGGATTCCAGACTCTCACATGAAGTCAGCTGTTAGGTTAAGTATGTTGATCGCCCCCACAGACAGAACATCACAGTAAGAAACTGCCAGATCCACACCGATTGAACACCCGTTAAAACGTTGCACTGTGTTCTGCACCAGTGGCCCAGTGCATCCGATTTCAGCCAGCATTTTATTCAGGTTTGCTTTCCTTAGCCTTTGATTGTTCCCAATCTTCCTGCAAGGCAACAGATGATCTTTTCTGTAGGGGGATTCTGCCCTTAGATGGTCGGCCCTCCCAGGTTTACGAGCACCATCTGCCCGAGTCACTAGAGGTGACTAACACAGACATGCACACATAAAGATATGAGATGTGACTAACACAGACATGCACACAGTGATACGAGGCATGACTAACACTGACACACACCAAGATATATGACACATGCCTAACATAAACATGCGCATAAAGATATGAGATATGACTGACAGAGACATGCACACACAAAGATATGACACATGCCTAATTAACATTTTTGTATTTGAAAATCACTGTAGCTTTGTTGCAACACCAGCAAAAAGAAGGTCACTTGTTTCTCTGAAATAATGTATGTGCTTAAACTTTGAAATTACTAAATGTTATATTAAGTTCATCATCATCATTGAGTGCCATCTCCGCATCGAAGGTTGGCTACCATGGGGCGCCATTCCACTATGTCTCTTGCTTTGATGGTGCAAATTGGCATAGGTCGACTTATATATTAAATTATTATTATTATTTAATGTGTCAAGAAGCTGTGACGTAGATTAAGGCTAAGAAGACTAAGACTTTACGTAGATATGTCTATATCATTTTGGAATGATATAACAATAAAAAATGCTAATAAATAATAATATTTAACCTTAACAAATATTAACAATTAATTATATTAACATTAAAAGAAGTTAATACAATTTTTTCTTCTTCTTTACTTCCTCATCTGCCTTTCAGCGTCGAGGAGAGATATAATTTGCAGTCTTTTGCTCTTCTGTTCGCCTCTGCCGCTGTTGTTTCCTAGTGCTTCTAATATTCCATTGATCCATCTTTTTCGTGGTCGACCCTTGAGTGTTCTCACAACGTTTGTTGAAGGCTCATTGTGTTGTGTTTGTTAGTACAATGCAATATTATAATAGCAAAATGATTGAACTGAATAAATGTATAATAACAAAACTGATTAGCATCATATTTATCATTCAATGATTGATACAATGAGAAGAATTAGATTGCAAGATGGTATGAATTACAATTGAATGAGTCATAAACGATATTAATATTAACTTTAATATTTTATAACACAAGATTACTCTTCTATGGTACGTTAGTCAACGGTTAGTCACAAACATCTGCATGGTGTACCGTGCCGTACGTTAGCCGTTACGCCCCACTACTTGCTACTGCTTGCATATCTACATGGGTTTTTTTTTTAAATAATAATAATAACGACTTACACTGTAATACAAAACTTCAATAACAAATTGCAGCTGCTTGTGGTTAAGTTTGTAGGCAGCCCTAATCGAAAATTGGTGACTGTGTGTTTAATTTGCTCAAGAGACAAATCAAACAAGACAAGCTCAAAGTGAAAATAGTAGATTGAGATGTTTTCAACTCTATACTATAGTTAGAAAATATACCTCACAGATGCTTAATTCAGGAATACAACAATTATAACCAACAACTAAACGAAAATTAAACATATATTACCCAGGTCTCCAGCGAAATAAATGCGTATATTGTTGTATGAGTGAAATATTTTCATGAAGTTCCAGAACCTGAATTTGTTTACAAACATGGAAATGACACAATGTCACATGGTTCATGGATTTTAGCGCATGCGCTACAATTGACTACCGGTTTTATTTTCAAAAGACTGTTTCCGGGTTAAGTTGTTGCTAGGCATCATGTCAACAATAGGAGACAGGAGATGGAGATCACAACTGGAGGTAAACCTGGCTGTTAGAAATTATTCCTTTTCTGAGCAAATAAATGTCTGAAGCAATTAGCGACATTGAACATAACTAGCTATGAATAAAATAAAATCAATAAGACGTATATATAAGTATAAAATTGAGTTAATTTGCGGATCATCATCATTGCACTCCGAACATGTCCATAGGTGTTCAGACCCCCTCCTCAGCAAGTTCCGCAGTGTCCAGCAACTGACGACGACTCCAGTTCTGTGTTGGTTGATAAGTCTTATTACACGCCCACTAAGTTTCTCATTTCTGGCTGTGCCCATCTTAACTCCCATCACTTTCATCAGAAGGAGTGACGTGGATTTGTGGTTGTCGAAGTCCTGTGCTCTTCCCACATCTCAGAGGACACTGATGATGTCAGCCCGATCCATTGGTTGGCCGCCCTCAGCGACAGCGCAGCTAGCCAACCTATCCGCTCTTTCATTTCCGGGCCGTACTCCTGCATGTCCAGGAACATAGACAAAGGTGATCTTACGCATTTTTGACTTCTGCAATGACTCTAACCAATGCATGCGTACAGAGCCCGCCTCCACTTTTTTTTTATCATGCTCATCGAATCACTCAGTATACAGGCATGGGTGTAGTCTTGTGACTCTAACCATTTGAATGTCCTGGTCACTGCCATCACCTCCATCGTCATGCTACTCGTAGTCATAACGTATGCACCACTGTCTTCCTTGACTATTCTGCCTGCCGAGCGTGTTGTAAATGCCCATGCACTTCTTTGGTGTCGTATTACAGATCCGTCTGTTTAGATTACTGCATCTTTCTCATCGGTGTTATCCCAGATGAGACCTTTGACCTCCGCACTGACCACTATCGGGTTCTGTTCCCTACTTTTCCTGTCGAGTGTGACACTACACGAGAAAGTCCCCTAGAATGACGTAGGCACAGGTATCCACTCCTCGCCAACGTTGATATTGGTAAGCCCACATACCTGTTTGATGACATCTTCTGCTCGGCCAACCCATGATTTGCCTCTTTTTAGCCTGGTACCTTTCCCTGTTTTGAGCACGTGGTGCAATGGATGCTCTTTATCTGTACTAATCTTCAGGTATGTTCGTGCCCTCCAGATCTTGATTCTGTCATCAGGGAGTGTCCCTCATACACCACAAGATAATGCGCATGGCTTCATTCTGTATTTTCTCCAGCCTGTCAATTTGCTTCGTACTGACAGTAAGAATTGCCAGGCATACTCGGTTGGTGCGAGGATTAATCCCTGGAACAGAAGAGTAAGTAGTCTCTGCTCGGTGTTGGCAGCTGCCATGACCTTCAAGGCGGCTAATCCTTTACGGGATTTTGTTATCACATGGTTGACGTGGTCCCGAAAACACAGGCTGCGATCAAACTTAACTCCGAGGTATGTCATCAACTTGTCCCTGGTCACCTCATCAGCTCCCATTCGTACTACCAGGGTGTCCGTATTAACGATACGATTGTTAAAGGAAGAACCATGAAACTGATGCTTTATTAGGATTAACCAAGGCACCTGAAACCCCACACCAGGAAGAAATACGATCGAGTTCGTCTTGCATTGTGGAGACGATTTCCCTTCATTCTCTTTCCTGTCGATATACCAGAATACCATCATCACAAGCCATAGTTCTTCCCCTCCCATCCAGCTGTTGTTCCGTGATCGTTACTGTGTACACGTTAAATAGAACTAGTGACAGTGGTGAGCCTTATGGCAGCCCTGGACAAATGGATGTCGGCCCGGAAGACCAACTTCCACATCTGAGTATCTATCACCTTCCTCTGAAACAGTGCAGCAGCGATCCATCTAATGAGGAAAGGGGGAGAAGCAGTTTGAGAAGCATGTGCATGAGGTAGTGAAATGGTACCCTGTTGTATGCATCCTCGAGATCTATAGCAGCAGCACATGTCTCCTCTCGTCTGTGGAAGCCTTCGAAGGAAGACTTCATAGGCAAAGACTGTCGCATTTAGTATAGAATACTCTTCAGCGTAAATAAAGTGGATGAAGAGGCTTGTTTGCTAAACTTGATTACTAATTTACTAAACTCGATTACTAATTTACTAATAATTTACTGTGAAAATGTAAGCCTTTGGATTGTGGATATATAGAAGAATAAGTAGAATTGGATGGAAATAAAAGAAAACAAACGATGAAGTCTTAAAACAACTAAAAATGAACAGAGAACTACTAAATACAATTCAAACAAGACAAATGCAATTTTTGGGCCATGTTTAATGTTAAAAGACACAACAGCCTACTAAAAGTAATCTTGGCGGGGAAAATACAAGGTAAAAGAGGCAGAGGCAGATCAAGACTAACATGGACGAGTAACATCAAAAGATGGACCTATGACAACTTGCACCATCAAAGCAAGAGACAGAGCAGAATGACACTCCATGGTCGCCAACCTTCGTTGCGGAGAAGGCACTCGATGATGATGATGATAAAAAATTTACTTTATGGTAACTTTATTATTAAATTACTTATTGTACAAGTCATTTTAGTTATTTACTACTCTGACACTACAAATGAGTCAAGTGTAACTTAACTAAACTAAACTAAAGAGTAGAAACCAAACAAGAATATGTTTTAATCTGTTACAAAATAATATTAATAATGCAATGCAGATAGTTGAGATAGATACGCTGGTTTTGACATTTGTGCTCACTTAAAGAAAACTTTCGTGGAGTCTTCGTGTAGACACAGGGTAGCAAAAGACAACAAAGAAAACTTTCGTGGAGTCTTCGTGTAGACACTGGGTAGCAAAAGACAACAAAGAAAACTTTCGTGGAGTCTTCGTGTAGACACTGGGTAGCAAAAGAAAACAAAGAAAACTTTCGTGGAGTCTTCGTGTAGACACTGGGTAGCAAAAGACAACAAAGAAAACTTTCGTGGAGTCTTCGTGTAGACACTGGGTAGCAAAAGACAACAAAGAAAACTTTCGTGGAGTCTTCGTGTAGACACTGGGTAGCAAAAGACAACAAAGAAAACTTTCGTGGAGTCTTCGTGTAGACACTGGGTAGCAAAAGACAACAAAGAAAACCAACATAAACTCTAAGAACAATCAACAACAAAAGCACAGCTAGTAGGTATAAAAACAAAACATACCAAATCTTGCAATGATATGAATCGTCAGACTTTCAGACACGGAACGTTATGATTTCTGCCTTGTGTGCAGATTTTCGACACAAGGGGAATTAACCAAATAACCTGAAACAAGCCAGGAATTGATACAAGTGCAAAACTATATAGTAAGACGAGTATCTTCTTTTTTTTTTCAGCGTCATGGTTGTCGAAGTCCTGTGTCCTTCCAACTTCCCGGAGGACATTGATGATGTCAGCCCGATCCATTGGTTGACCGTTCTCAACAATAGCACAGCTAACCACCCTGTCCGCTCTTTCATTTCCATTTACCCCCGCATGTCCTGGGACGTAGACAACGGTGACCTTACGTATTTTTTACCTCTGCAATGACTCTACCTATTGCATACGTACAGATCCCACCTTCTATCCTTTTCTCATACTCATCGAATCACTCAGTATACAGAAGTGGGCTTAGTCTTGTGACTACCAGTTGAATGTCCTGGTCATTGACATCACCTCCATCGTCATGCTAATCGTGGTCATAACGTATGCACCATTGTCTTCCTTGATTATCCTTGACAATTCTTTAATTCTCTCATAATGAGGCCCCGGTAACATAGGAGCGTAACACAATTAGAACAATACCATTTAAATTTGTTGGACATGTGAATAGACACAATATCCTACTGAAGGTCATCTTGGAAAGAAAAGTACAAGGTGAACGAGGCAGAGGCAGACCAAGACTAAAGTGAACTGAATATATCAAAAGATGAACAGGTTAACCTATGACAACATATACCATCAAGACAAGAGACAGAGTAAAATGGCGCGCCATTGTAGTCTACCTTCAATGTGGAGACAGCACCCATTGGATTGAATTGAAAATAATTAACGATTTTAAAAATTACTTTCAGTCATTAATTGAGTTCATCATCATCATCGAGTGCCGTCTCCGCAACGAAGGTTGGCGCCCATGGAGCGCCATTCCACTCTGTCTCTTGCTTTGATGGTGCAGGTTGTCATAGGCTGATTTGTCCATCTTTTGATCTTACTCGTCCATGTTAGTCTTGGTCTGCCTCTGCCTCTTTTACCTTGTATTTTCCACTCCAGGATTACTTTTAGTAGCCTGTTGTATCTTTTAACATGGCTCAAAAATCGCATTTGTCTTGTTTGAATTGTGCTTAGTAGTTCTCTTTTCATTTTTAGTTGTTTTAAGACTTCATGGTTTGTTTTCTTTTTCTTCCATCCAATTCTACCTATTCTTCTATATATCCACATTTCAAAGGCTTCAATTCTCTGTTCTGTTTTCTTGTCTAATGTCCATGTTTCTGCACCATATAGGAATATTGAGATGATGTAACATTTTGCTATTGTTAGTTTTAGCCCTGGTGTTATTTGTTTTGATGTTAGTATGTTAACTAAATGTGGATTTATAGAAGAATAGGTAGAATTGGATGGAAACAAAAGATAACAAACGATACAGTTTTAAAACAACTGAAAATAAAAAGAGAACTACTAAATACAATTAAGACAAGACAAATGAATTTTTTGGGGCATGTTAAAAGACACAACAGCCTACTAAAAGTAATATTGGAAGGAAAAATACAAGGTAAAAGAGGCAGAGGCAGACGAGTAACATCAAATGATGGTCAAGTCAATCTATGACAGCCTGCACCATCAAAGCAAGAAACAGAGTAGAATGGCGATCCATGGTATCCAACCTTCGTTGCGGAGAAGGCACACGATGATGATGATGTTATTTGTTTTGATGTTAGTATGTTAACTATATATATATATATTTGCCTACAACATTGTACATTAATTGAGTTATTGGGGTTATTTGCGGGTCATCATCATTGTACTCCGAACATGTCCATATGTGCTCAAATCCCCTCCTCAGCAAGTTTCGCAGTGTCCAGTGACTGGCGACTCCAGTTCTGTGTTGGTTGATAAGTCTTCTTACACGCCCACTAAGTTTCTTGTTTCTGACTGTGCCCATCTTAACTCCCCTCTTTTCATCTGAAGGAGTGACGTACTTTTGTGGTTGTCGAAGTCCTGTGCCCTTCCCACATCTCGGAGGGTATTGGTGATGTCCGCCCGATCCATTGGTCATTAATTATAATCTATAATCTTATAATCATATGTACCTTCTTCTTCTCTTCGTCTTCTTCTCTTCTTCTTCTTTCCTTTCTTATTTGCCTTTTCAGCATCAAGGAGAGATATAATTTGCGGACTTTTGCTCTTCTGTTGACCTCTGCTGCTGTTATCTTTCCTAGTACTTCTAATCGATCCATCTTTATAGGGGTCAGCCCTTGGGTTTGGTGTTCTCACAACGTCCATTGAAGGCTCGTTGTGTTGTGTTTTGATCTTTCTGCCTTGTCACGTGGTTAAACCATTTTATCTGTTGTTTTATTTTTAAAATATATCTTCTATGGCGGGGGTTATTCCTAACTTTTTTCTCAGTTCTTCATTTATGATCTTCGTCTCTCAGGTTGTTTCCTATCATTCATCTGATACACTTCATCTCAGCAGAGGTTATTTTTCTTGTCATTGTTACTTATTATTGGTACCAATAATGAATGAAATCATGGAATGCTTAATGGCATTGTTAAACATTATTACACGGTGAAGCACAATCCACCTCTATATTTGCCTACAACATTGTACCGTTTCTGTCCTTGAGAGATGGGAATTATAGCTCTCTATATTGTATGCGGTGACACTTTAAAAATAAGCGTTTTATTTTTTCAAGAATAAAGAATTGTACAGACCGTCCATCCGTTACGTTTAGTCATCTCAATGTCAGTTCTTGTCATCTCAATGTCCGTCCTTGTCATCTCAATGCCAGTTCTTGTCATCTCAATGCCCGTTCTTGTCATCTCAATGCTCGTTCTTGTCATCTCAATGCCAGTTCTTGTCATCTCAATGCCCGTTCTTGTCATCTCAGTGCACGTTCTTGTCATCTGAATGACCGTTCTTGTCATCTCAGTGCCAGTTCTTGTCATCTCAATGCTCCTTCTTGTCATCTCAATGCCCGTTCTTGTCATCTCAATGCCCCTTCTTGTCATCTCAATGCCCGTTCTTGTCATCTGAATGCCCGTTCTTGTCATCTCAGTGCCCGTTCTTGTAATCTAAATGGCCGTTCTTGTCATCTCAGTGCACGTTCTTGTCATCTAAATGCCCGTTCTTGTAATCTAAATGGCCGTTATTGTCATCTGAATGCCCATTCTTGTCATCTAAATGCCCGTTCTTGTTATCTCAATGCCCGTTCTTGTCATCTCAATGCCCGTTCTTGTCATCCGAATACCCGTTCTTGTCATCTGAATGCCCGTTCTTGTCATCTCAATGCCAGTTCTTGTCAACTCAATGCCCGTTCTTGTCATCTCAGTGCCAGTTCTTGTCATCTCAATGCCCGTTCTTGTCATCTCAATGCACGTTCTTGTCATCTGAATGCCCGTTCTTGTCATCTCAGTGCCCGTTCTTGTCATCTCAATGCCCGTTCTTGTCATCCGAATACCCGTTCTTGTCATCTGAATGCCCGTTCTTGTCATCTCAATGCCAGTTCTTGTCATCTCAGTGCCAGTTCTTGTCATCTCAGTGCCAGTTCTTGTCATCTCAGTGCCAGTTCTTGTCATCTGAATGCCCGTTCTTGTCATCTCAATGCCAGTTCTTGTCATCTCAGTGCCAGTTCTTGTCATCTCAGTGCCAGTTCTTGTCATCTCAATGCCCGTTCTTGTCATCTCAGTGCACGTTCTTGTCATCTGAATGCCCGTTCTTGTCATCTCAGTGCACGTTCTTGTCATCTGAATGCCCGTTCTTGTCATCTCAGTGCACGTTCTTGTCATCTGAATGCCCGTTCTTGTCATCTCAGTGCACGTTCTTGTCATCTGAATGCCCGTTCTTGTCATCTCAGTGCACGTTCTTGTCATCTGAATGCCCGTTCTTGTCATCTGAATGCACGTTCTTGTCATCTCAGTGCCCGTTCTTGTCATCTGAATGCCCGTTCTTGTCATCTCAATGCCCGTTCTTGTCATCTAAATGCCCGTTCTTGTCATCTGAATGCCCGTTCTTGTCTTCCGAATGCCCGTTCTTGTCATCCGAATGCCCGTTCTTGTCATCTGAATGCCCGTTCTTGTCATCCGAATGCCCGTTCTTGTCATCTGAATGCCCGTTCTTGTCATCTCAATGCCAGTTCTTGTCAACTCAATGCCCGTTCTTGTCATCTCAGTGCCAGTTCTTGTCATCTCAATGCCCGTTCTTGTCATCTCAGTGCACGTTCTTGTCATCTCAATGCCCGTTCTTGTCATCTCAGTGCCCGTTTTTTGTCATCTGAATGCCCGTTCTTGTCATCTCAGTGCCCGTTCTTGTCATCTGAATGCCCGTTCTTGTCATCTGAATGCCCGTTCTTGTCATCTGAATGCCCGTTCTTGTCATCTCAATGCCCGTTCTTGTCATCTGAATGCCCGTTCTTGTCATCTGAATGCCCGTTCTTGTCATCTCAGTGCCCGTTATTGTCATCTCAATGCCCGTTCTTGTCATCTCAGTGCCCGTTATTGTCATCTCAATGCCCGTTCTTGTCATCTGAATGCCCGTTCTTGTCATCTCAGTGCCCGTTATTGTCATCTCAATGCCCGTTCTTGTCATCTCAATGCCCGTTCTTGTCATCTCAATGCCCGTTCTTGTCATCTCAATGCCCGTTCTTGTCATCTCAATGCCCGTTCTTATCATCTCAATGCCCGTTCTTGTCATCTCAATGCCCGTTCTTGTCATCTCAATGCCCGTTCTTGTCATCTCAATGCCCGTTCTTGTCATCTCAATGCCCGTTCTTGTCATCTCAATGCCCGTTCTTATCATCTCAATGCCCGTTCTTGTCATCTCAATGCCCGTTCTTGTCATCTCAATGCCCGTTCTTGTCATCTCAATGCCCGTTCTTGTCATCTCAATGCCCGTTCTTGTCATCTCAATGCCCGTTCTTGTCATCTCAATGCCCGCTCTTATCATCTTAGTGCCCGTTCTTATCATCTCAGTGTCCACTTGTGTCATATCGTTGTTCTGGTGATACTCCGCCCTCTCCTCGCCCCCTTCCACATATTCTCCGTCTCAACACATATCAATTAGCGTGAGTAGTTACAATTTGATCGCTATTTTGCCATTCTCCCCCTTTATCGCTATCGTTCTCTGTTTATGTCTCTCTATTCTTTTCTGTCTATCCCTTCCCTATCTTAACTCAATTTCCCTTTTATTACATCAATGCCCATTTCTGTCAACTCAGTGTCCCTTTTATCACATCAATGCCGAGTTCTGTCATCTCAGTGTCCCTTTTATTACATCAATGCCCATTTCTGTCAACTCAGTGTCCCTTTTATCACATCAATGCCGAGTTCTGTCAACTCAGTGTCCCTTTTATCACATCAATGCCGAGTTCTGTCAACTCAGTGACCCTTTTATCACACCAATGCCGAGTTCTGTCAACTCAGTGTCCCTTTTATCACATCAATGCCGATCTTTATCATCTCAATATCCTTTCTGTCATATTATTCTTCATCAAAATGAAAATCCCAAGTAGCCGTCCTTGGATTTGTCCTGATTGCAATCATGTACGTTCCTTTAATCAATAATTAATCAATCAGCGAAACGGTAAGATAGGGAATGGATAGGCAGAAAAGAATAGATAGACATAAAAAGAGAATGATAGCGATAAAGGAGGATATTGGCAAAATACCGATAAAATTGTAACTCATCATCATCAAGTACCGGGCCTACTGACGTAGGTGATCATGTCTCTCCACAGCTTTCAATCTCGGCAGCTATTTATCATTTCTGTTGTTGACCTTCAGCCAAGCCATTCTCTTAAGCTGTCTGCTATTTTTTTCTCTTTGCTTCCCTCTATCTCTTTGTCCCTCAATTTTTCCAGTTGTTACAATATATTCCAGTTGTTCTCTTCTCATTACATGGCCAAAAATGATGATTGTTTCTTCCTAATATTGGAAATTGGCTCTCTTTTTGCTTTCACCTCTCTCAGAACATCTTCATTACTCTTCTTAGCTGTCCATGGTTTTCTCAATATTCTTCTGTAAAACCACATTTCTACAGACTCCAGTGATTTTCTTGTCTGTTGTCCTATTGTCCATGATTCGCATCCATATGTTAAGACTGGCTCTACATAACATTTAAGAACTCTTTTTCTTGTTTCTATTGTCAAAAATGGATTGCATAGTATCTTCCTCATTTTTTGGAAAGCTGCTTTTGCCTGAGCCATTCTGCATCTCACCTCTTTTGTACATCTTCCGTCTGAGGTTAACAAAGTTCCCAAATATTTAAATTCATTTACCTGTTTTAATATTATTCCACTTGTCTTTATTTTGCACTGAGGCGATGTCTTTTTCTTTGTTGTTACCATTACCTCTGTCTTTTTTGCTATTAAGGCTGAGTCCTTTATTTTTGCTTTCTTTCACAATAATGTCCAACATTTCTTGTAACTCATTTTCATTCTTAGCGATTAAGACTGTGTCATCAGCATACCAGAATACAAAATTGTAACTACTCACGCTAATTGATATGTGTTGAGACGGAGAATATGTGGTGGGAGACGAGGAGAGGGCGGAGTTTAGCTATTTGTCCTATAGAAAGTCACAGCCAACTCCGCCCTCATTTTCGCGGGTAGGGGGTGCTATATGGCCACGGTAAAACATTCAGTGAATAAATATCGATTAGAGGGAGAGAACAAAAATAACACACACACACACACACACAGTAATTTGTAACTGTTATAATTCATAACAAAAATAATGTGTGCACAATCTTTTTATAAAAAAAAAAAAAAAAAAAAAAAAAAAAAAAACAATAATAATATGAGCACAATCTCAAGTGGAAGAATCATATTTGTTTTTAAAAAAAAATGGATATCGAAGACAGATCGAATAGAAAGGAAGGCGGGGGAAAAAAAAACGCCGGGTAAAGGAGACCATACACACGCTGATCTCACATGATCTACACATCACGCCATATCTGGGTCTGTGTGAACTTTGACACGCCGACACGTCACTCCTCGAGTGTATTCAGTTTCCTAATACATTAGTTATCTTTCCTTCTCGATCTGACGTTCTTCCGATGACTACAAAAGTCATGAGTCTCTTCATCATTTTGCCGTTAAGGTTACGGTAAAGTCATTGTAAAAAGTATTGTTATGGAAACAGCGCCATATATTTTAGAAGCAGTGATCTCTGCAATATGTGCTACTTTGGCACGCAAGGTTTCTGTTTTTGAGATTGTGGTTTTGCCCTATGTGCCGTCTTCGGCTCGAAAGGACAATAGATAGATAGATAGAAAGTACGAGACTTGAATCGACGTCTTAGCACGCGAGTTTTCACCCATATGTGCTCAGCCGCCTATCCAGAAGTGTTCGGAGACTTTTGGATAGTGTCACTTCAAGCATCGAAACTAACAATGCGAGGCGGCATTCCTCACCCTCCCAGAGTACTACCCTGGTACCCATTTCTGTCAGCGGCTGGGTCGACCGCGGGATTATTATTTTTTTTTTTCAAACCAAAAGCACACAATTCACACTACTTCCAGCGGGAATCGAACACGAGCTGTCCGAACGTCATAGCTTAGTCAAGTGGTTTTCCCAACTAGGCCACTAAAGCCCCAAAAGGATGTTAAGGGGGGCGTAGGTGCGTTGTGTTGTGGAATACAACTAGGCTGTGATATTTGCGCCTTTCGGGCCATACATATCCGACTTCATCACAGTATTTTTGAGTACCAAGTTGCCTTCCCTCTAATATCCCTATTCGTTTGGTCAGACTGGACAGTCTGTGTCCAGGAGCACTGCTGGAGGTGAAGCAGGGTCTTGATCAGCTATTTTGTTCTCTGATCCTGGCCGCATGCAGCTCAACCAGAGTGCTCCTGAAAGTTTTGTAAGTAACCTATAAGATGTGTAGATGTGATGTGATGTGTGTGTGTGCTGTGATGTGTTGTATGTGTGTGTGTGTGTGTGTGAGTGTGGTATGTTTTTGTGGGTGTGGTGTGTGTGGATGTAATGTGTGTGTTAGTGTGGTGTGGTGTGTGGTGTGGTGTGGTGTAGTGTGGTGTGGTGTAGCGTGGTTTGGTGTAGTGTGTGTATGTGGAGAGTCAGAACGACCGTCTTTTGAATGATGAAAATGCCCATGCATTACAGCCAGAGCCTCTCTAAGACCAGAAAGTGTGGGTACGGTGTGCAGGCAAATAATTGCAGTGCTGCGGTAAAGTTGGTAGCAGGAACAAGTAGAGAGGTGTAACGTACACTCCTACAATGTATAGTGACAGCTTTACAAAAAAAGGAAAACAATAAAATACTAACGTTTAAAAGAAAGGTTTCATCAGAAAAGGAGAACAACACAAACGAACAACGAAATAAAGATAAACTCTACTACACGTAGGATGAGCGGAACAGGTAAATCAATGACGAAATAAACAGAGGCATAAGAAATGAAATGATGAAACGAAAGAGAAGTGTGTTATCGTCGGATTAAAAAAATAGATAATATGTGAAAAATTAGTAACCTAATATATATATATATATATATATATATATATATGTCTTCTTCTTCTACCTTTTTAGCTCCCTGTGGAGCATAGGTCTTCAACAAATACTTTCCAAGTCGTTCTGTTTTTTGCCATTCTTTTAAGAGCATTCCATGTCTTCCTCATCATCTTCATCTTTGCTTCTATCTGTCTTCTCCAAGAATTCTTTGGTCTTCCTCTTTGTCTTTTCCCCTGGGGATTCCAAAAAAGGGCCTGTTGTATAATACTCTCAGTTGGCTTCCGCAGTGTGTGTCATATCCAGCGCCATCGTATTCGCTGTATCTCTTTATCCACTGGTGTTTGACTGGTACATTTCCATAATTCTATGTTAGTGATTTTGACCTGCCATTTCCATCCTTTTATTCTGAGTAAGCATCCATTAATGAAAGTCTGTATCTTCATGATTGTCAGTTTTGTTGTTCTCCATGTTTCACAGCCATATAATAGGAGCGACTTAACATTTGAGTTGAAAATGTTTATTTTTGTATTTAACCTTATTTCTTTGGATTTCCATACGTTTCCCAGTGCAACGAAATCTCCTCTTGCTTTTGATATCCTTATTTTGTTATCATTTTCTGTTCCTCCCTCTTTATCTATATTACTGCCCAGATATATGTAAGATTGTACGTCTAGTAGAGATATTTCTCCTAATTTTATCTGGTTATTGCCAAATGCATTAGTTCTCATGATGTTGGTCTTATCTCTATTAATCTTCAGTCCTAGCTGTTGTGATCTTTCATCAACTATACTCATTTATCCTGCATCTGTTGATGGCTGTGTGATAGGAGAGCTATGTCATCAGCAAAGTCTAAATCATCAAGTTGCTTGGTCAGTGACCACTGGATTCCATTTCTGTAATATGTGTGTGTGTGTGTGTGTATATATATATATATATATATATATATATATATATATATATATATATATATATATATATACACACACACATAATTAAAGCGAGACTTAACTGAGGCAAGATCCAAAAGCTCCCAGCGAGTCAATGACGGTGAGTCAAATGGGACGCAGGAGGGGAGGAGAAAGGGGTTGGGGTTTTGGGAAATCAGTCACGTGATTGGACGAGAAGTCGGGCGATATAACAAGGTAGTAGAAAGAGGTGTGAGATGCAGTCAAGCGTGACACATGTAATCACTACAGATAAGGAAGTGCTTGCGTTCACCCGATGACTAAAAGAGTGCACCTCTTCATCATCCGCCCTTAAAAGAACGTCAAGTGGGCGTGTCTGCATTGTGTTGTGGTTTGCAGTACAACTGTGATATTTGCGCCTTTCGGCCCGACACATCCGACTTCAGCATAAGTTAGGAAAGTGTTATATGGAGTGAAAACAAGCAAATAAAGCCCGACGTTACTCAGTTATCATGGCAATAAATGAGGCGTAATAAGGGGATTATCGAGAACTGGCGGTGCAGGGTGTTGGAGAGTCAGATATGAGTAATGAAGCAGCTATATGGAGGGAAAAAAAGAGGAAAAGTGAAAGCAAGGTAGAACTGGAATATGTGTGCAATGACTCGTATGCGCATATCGGTCATATTTTCTTCAACGGTACCATATATTCTGAAAGATACCAGATGAAAGTTCTGGAAGCATTCGTAGGCAAACTTTCTTAGTGGGAAATTGAACAAGCTTGGTATCAACAAGATGGCGCAATTGCTCACATTGTTGTGAAGTCACGAGAATTTGTGGAAGGCATTTTTGTTAATCGTGTAATTTCTCGCGGATTTTGGCCTTCAATGTCTCCGGATATTACTCCCCTGGATTATTTAATCCTCCTGGCCGCAGTGAAAGGAAAAGTGTACGAAAACAATCCCCACACCGGTAATGAACTTCTGGCTTACATCGTCAACAACATTAATAACATTACACGGCATGTACTGCATAAGGTCTTTGAAAATACGAAAACAAAAAATATCCATACTTGCCAACTAAAGCGTGGTGGATATTTCCAACACCGTTCGTGAATATAGAGCTGTAATATGGGGAAATATAGTTATAGTATGGGGAAATAGAGTTATAATGTGGGAAAATATAGTTATAGTGTGGGGAAATAGAGTTATAATGTGGGGAAATATAGTTATAATGTCAGGAAATAGAGTTATAATGTGGGGAAATAGAGTTATAATGTGGGGAAATCTCTCTCTCTCTCTCTCTCTGCGATCAGGACTCAATCAGAGTAGGATTCCAGACTCTCACATGAAGTCAGCTGTCAGGTTAAGTGTGCTGATCGCCCTCACAGACAGAACATCACAATTAGAGTCTGCCAGATCCACTCTGATTGAACACCCGTTAAAACGTTGCACTGTGTTATGCGCCAGTGGCCCAGTGCATCCGATTTCAGCCAGCATTTTATTCAGGTTTGATTTCCTTTAGCCTTTGATTGTCCCCAAATCTTCCTGCAAGGCTGCAGATTGTCTTTGTCTGTAGGGGGATTCTGCCCTCCCAGGTTTACGAGCCCCATCTGCCCGAGTCACTAGAGGTGACTAACACAAACATGCACACACAAAGATATATATATATATATATATATATATATATATATATATATATATATATATATATATATATATATATATATCTGCGATCAGGGCTCAATCAGAGTAGGATTCCAGACTCTCACATGAAGTCAGCTGTCAGGTTAAGTGTGTTGATCGCCCTCACAGACAGAACATCACAATTAAAGTCTGCCAGATCCACTCTGATTGAACACCCGTTTAAAACGTTGCACTGTGTTCTGCACCAGTGGCCCAGTGCATCCGATTTCAGCCAGCATTTTATTCAGGTTATGTGGTGAAATATAGTTATAATGTGGGGAAATAGAGTTATAATGTGGGGAAATATAGCTATAATGTGGGGAAATATAGCTATAATGTGGGGAAATAGAACTGTACTGTAATGTGGGGAGATAGAACTGTACTGTAATGTGGGAGATAGAACTGTACTGTAATGTGGGGAAATAGAACTGTACTGTAATGTGGGGAAATATAATTGTAATGCAGGGAAATAGAGCTGTAATGTAGGGAAATGTAACAAAACTTGGCCTATCATTGGATAGCTATCCCCACTATTGTCCAACAAGGAAATAACTTTAGGTACTACAGGCCAAGAGGAATAACGGACACTCTACTAGGCCTACAATCTTCATTCCATCGTTGTTATTTCTAGCCGTATCAGTAAGAAATGCGTCAACGCCAGATTTGGACCCTAGACTCAAGAACAAAAAGATAAATAAGCTCTACCGAGATGAGATGTCTTTGACGAAGGAGACGGCGTGAGAAATAAGATCAGAAATGAAGAACTGAAAAAAGCTATAATTCCCGCAATAGAATACATAAATAAACAACAAACACAACGGCTAGGCCACGTTGTAAGACACTAAAACACAACTTAACGTGCCTTTAATAAACCCACAACACCAGACTCAAGGGCCGGCCAAGAAAAAGATGGGTCACGGCAAAGAAATGCACTAAATGCGAAGCATTAGTGAAGCTAATAGCATACTTTTATATTATTTTGTTATATAATTTTATTTATAATTTTTTTTATTATACATATTTGCACGTGTGTTGTATGTTTGATCCTGTTGAAGGCATATTGCGCCGAAACGTCGTTCTGGTTTGTGTTGTCCACTTGTTACGTGAAGTTTTAACCATACCGTCTTTTTCTATTTTCTCTCTCTCTCTCTCTCTCCTCTCTCCTCTCTCTCTCTATATCTATATATATATATATATATATATATATATATATATATATATATATATATATATATATTTCTCATCACGAAAAAGATGCATTGATAGAATATCTTAAAAACTAGGAAACAACAGTAGGTGAGCAAAAGGTATCTCCCTTCGACGCTGAAAGGCAGATGAGGAAGGAAAGAAGAAGAGAAAAAGACCGTAAACAACTTCTCATTTAACAAATGAAGTGAAAAAAGACAATGATTAAAAATACTCCCTTTAGGGCACTTTTCCCACTCCTTGGATTTGCCGGGGGGAGACATATAGGACTAGACAATGTCTGGATGGAAATTAATTAACATGGGACAAAGTTGTTGGGCAAGGGATTGTCTGCCGGCTGTAGACCCACGCGACGCGAGCCGGCTCAGCGCATGCGTAATGTTCCCTCTGTAGCGTTGTCAACATTCGTTTACGCTATAGAATCTTCTTTCCAAGAACTTAAACGCTGGCGATTTCATCATTTCTTGTAGGAGATAGAAGGTATTTATAGTAACTGCATAATTAGTCACTCTTAATAGTATTTTAATGATATACGATTTGTGATTATTGTAAACGAAACATTTTCATTTTAGTGGAAGGAATAAAAGGAAGGCAACACATTTACTCGATTTAGTTGTAAATAATATATAATTTATAAAATCGCAGATGATAAAACACATCTTTCAATACTCGTGTTTTTATGAATGAAAAGTACAAAATATGTCCATAATCCTTTGTTTCATTGATAGAATTATCAGTATGTAGTTATAATTAAAAGTCCGTGTTTCTACATATTTTGAAAATAACTAAATACGAAATGTATTAATAGATCACGTGTAGTCGCTGCACCGGCTTGTTTTCAACACGGAAATTTCCATTGCGCAATTGCCAGCCAATCAACAACGAGGATTGTTTTCAGGCTTTCCTGGTCCAGTTACGTGTTGCCTGGAATTTTTCCACAGTTAATTCAACGCGCCTGAAGGATAATTTTTTTTTTTTTTTTAATCTTTACTTTTAAAAATGGGGGAAAAAAAGACTGCCTTCAGCGTTGAAGCTCTATCTAAATATGAATATGCATTCACGCAAGATAAGACTAACACGTCGTACTTGCATTGTTGTAAAAGAAACAACAAAAAAAAAAAAAAAAAACGTAAACAATAGAAGGCGAGTAGTGGTGTAATTTACGGGAAACTTGCTTTTGTGGGGCAAATAAGGTCATGTTGACTCGTGACTGCTGGTCAAAGGTTGCCGGTTAAGTTACGGTATTTTCTGTTCTCTGCTTCTCCCGAACCTGCACGTAATTACGTGATATTTCTTTCCCCTTATTACAGTAAAAATGTAATATTCTATTTTCGGCAAGGCCTCTGCAGTAACAATGTAATATCTATTTTCGTCAAGGCCTCTGCAGTAACAATGTAATATCTATTTTCGGCAAGGCCTCTGCAGTAACAATGTAATATCTATTTTCGTCAAGGCCTCTGCAACTTAACTTAACCTCATATAACCCACCAAATGAGGCTGGATGGTCTAGAGGTGCAACGTAGGCGTCAGGATGAGAAGGACATGGGTTCAACCCCACCGGTGATTTTTTCAAAAACAGGAAATTTGAAAATGTTTCTTTATGACGTTACCCTCCCAAGATCTCTTGGTAGTGACACCGATGCCTGTCCGTCTCCGGTGACGGCAATAAACAGGGGGTACCGTGTGCACTCGCGCACGTTAAAGATTCTTGGCAGTTAGAATCGAAATGAGTATCCCATATGGCCGCACCCTGGGCAATATTGTCAGCAAAAACATGCCTGTAACGTGGATCCCAGGTCGTGCTACGGATTTCGTGCACTTGAGCTAGGAATCTCGGATTTTCTCGACATTTTCGAATGGGATACCGGAGCACCTATGGGCTCGTCACGTGTACAATGATGATGATCTAAACAACAAACCCTCTAATAGAAAAAAAAAATTAATAAACTCATTCAGAATCACAGGGACGACTATCTAACACATCATGTCTGCTACTTCATTACATATTGCGAATCATCATAATCTCGATACTTGTCTCTTTGTAACTTGCCTCCTGTGACAGCTACTCTTATATATTCTTTGTCCAGTGATGATGTTTTCCAGCGTCTGCAGCAAACAATCCCAGCTCGTCCATCTTATGCCACCTTCTTCTAGATCTTCATTTCTCTTGTCTATTTAGTACCATGCCTCCATAATCATCATCTTCTATCTATCTATTGACCTTTGAGCCGTAGCCGGCCCATAGGGCGTAGACCAAGATACTCCTTCTCTTATCATCTAAATTTTTATTCTAGCAGTTTTCAATTCTTTTAAAGATATTTTATCAAATCTCGCTATTTGTCTCTGTTCTGTGCAAGCAGCTCTATCTCATTGAGGGAGCCGATTCCTGCTGCTCTTGCCTCTCTCATCAATGTTCTTCTCAGTATCTCTCTGGATCTTCCTCTTATTCCTCTTACCTGTTGTTTCCCACATGAGGGCTTAATAATCATCTTGGTCATCCTGAAATTAATATTAAGATCATAGTTGTTTGTTATTGATACAAGTATGCATTGAAAGTGATTAGAAGAAGCTGTGTTTTAATATTTTAACCATGAGATACAGACTTTCATTAATGGTGCTTACATAGAATAAAGGTTGGAAAGGCAGGACAAATCATTAACATAGAATTATGGGAAAGCACCAGTCAAATACCAGTGGTTTGAGTTATTGAGTTACTTGCAAATCTTCATCATTGCACTCTGAACATGTCCATAGAGATAGAATGAAGACGATGGCGCTGGATAGGGTACACCCTGGGGAAGCCAATGGAGAGTATTTACACAACAGTCCCTTTTTTGAATCTCCAATAAAAAGACAGGAAGATGAAAATATTCTTGAAGAAGAGATGATGGAAGCAGAAATGAAGATGAGGGGGAAGACATGGAATGAACTTAAAAGAATTGCAAGAAACAGAACGGATTGGGGAATGATTGTTGGAGGCCTATGTCCACAGGGAGTTGAAAGTTTTTGTTGAAGACCTATGTTCCACAGGGAGTTGAAAGCTTTTGTTGAAGACCTATGTCCCACAGGGAGCTGAAAGTGTTTGTTGAAGACCTATGTTCCACAGGGAGTTGAAAGATTTTGTTGAAGACCTATGTCCAACAGGGAGCTGAAAGTGTTTGTTGAAAGACCTATACTCCAGAGGGAGCTGAAAGTGTTTGTTGAAGACCTATGCTCCACACGGAGTTGAAAGTATTTGTTGAAAACCTATGCTCCACAGGGAGTTAAAAGTGTCTGTTGAAAACCTATGCTCCACAGGAGTTAAAAGTGTCTGTTGAAAACCTATGCTCCACAGGGAGTTAAAACGTGTCTGTTGAAAACCTATGCTCCACAGGGAGCTGAAAGGTTGAAGAAAAAGATATCTTAATATTTAGGAGCTGTTGTTGTGAAAAGTTTATATATGGCGTCCCCTAAACTCTCAGATTTTCCAATCATTTATCATTTTGTTAACACGAGTTTAACTACTAAATGTCTTTCAAACATACATGTTTACTTTTGCTAAACATTGAACGCTTTGTGTATCAAAAAAAGACCATTTACATAAAATGTCAACTTTAGGAAGAGTGGACTGTTCTAGACACAGAACATATTCATCCATAGTAAAAAAATAAATAGTAAAGATTCCCTCCACTGCCTTGCTGTTGTATGGGGAATATGGCGTTAGTGATACATTTTTTCTATGACCACGGCACATTTTTGGGTGTTGTAGTCGGTATCACGCCAGGCCGCCTTTACTTCACAGAAAAATGTATGGTATCCGGTTTAGAGGCTAAGTGAACCCCGGAGCATTGTGGGTCCGAAAAAAAAATCCACCATTTCTATCTGGGGATCGAATCCGGACCCTTCTGATCAGGAAGCGAGCTTGCTAACCACGCAGCCACCGAGGCTCCATCTTCGTCCATGAATGCTGCAAAATTGCAGAGATTGTAACAAAAATGCCACTTTTGAGTTGAAAGAAACATTTGTGCTGAAATAAACAAAAAGGTGGGGGCCTCGGTAGCCATTTTGGGAAAACCACCCGACTAGGCTACCGACGTTCGGACAACCTGGTTCAGTTTCTGCTGGAAGCAGTGTGAATTGTACTAGTGGTTGGAAAAAAAAATTACTCCAGCGGTCGACCCATCGCTGGTAGAAATGGGTACCAGGGTAGTACTCTGGAAGGTGAGAAATGCCTGCTACTAGCATCGTGAGTTCAGATGCTTGAAGCGACACTACCCAGAAGTCTCCGAACACATATGGATGAAAACTCGCGTGCTAAGTCGCCGATTCAAGTCTCGTACTTTACCTTTACCTAAACAAAAAGAACAAAGACGCTCGGCAACGTTAGAAATGAAAGCGGTCAGAGACTCATAGCTGACTGCTGGTGTTAGGATCAGTGAGGTAAAGCTGAACGAAAACGAAAACCGCCGCGTACCCAAACATGTTATGCAGAAGACGGATATATTGTGCCAAAAGTTACATATATATAATCCTAATTGAAAACTATATTGCAAGGCATCTTATTCTGCATACTATTCTTTTAAGGGTGAATTCATTGTTTCTTTCTTAACTCTCTTTATAACATCTAAAAACGCTTTTCCTGTTTCTGTTGTCAAAAATGGATTGCACAGCATCTTGTTCATTTTTTGGAAAGCTGCTTTTGCCTGATCCATTCAGCTTCTCACCTCTGTTGTGCATCTTCATCTGATATTAACATGTTTCCAGATATTTAAATCCAACTACCTGTTTTAATATTGTTCCACTTGTCTTTATTGTGCATTGAGGTGATGTTTTCTTTTCTGCTACAATTACTTCTGTCTTTTACTATTAAGGCTGAGTTTTATTGTGCTTTTCTTCACTATAATGTCTGACATTTCAGATTTCTTGTAACTCATTTTACCGTTATA
Organism: Megaustenia siamemsis; assembly: GCA_032433765.1. Taxonomy (NCBI): domain Eukaryota; kingdom Metazoa; phylum Mollusca; class Gastropoda; order Stylommatophora; family Ariophantidae; genus Megaustenia; species Megaustenia siamemsis. The sequence goes on from JAVIAB010000102.1 coordinate 12,052,209, forward strand.
GACCCCTTTTAAACGTGAGGCGAGCATCATGACCCAAGGCTTACAACGACCTCAGCCTACTAACACAGTGCCATTATATCATAAATTAAAAACATAATGTTAATATAAACCAAAGCAATAACAACACTGAAAAACATGAGCGAGGAGGACAGACCTGATGCATTTAAGCGAACATAACCGTCCCTGCTTCGGTAATAGCAACTATCGACCCTTGGTAATTTTCCACTGAGGTCGCATTGGTCCGAATTTGAGTGCGCCGACCCATGAAACGTCCCAGTTTAGTTACAGCTATTTTTGTATTGTTTATACATATCTTTTCTTATATTGCACTCTTAGTTGGAGAATAGATTTTTTTTTAAAATTTGTTCGGGATTTAGAATATACTTTATTACTTATTAAATTGAGTAGAATAATAATGTATCTGTATGTGTGTATGTTTGTGAACTAAACATCGAAACATTGCTGTTATTATTGACGTAATCGCACGTGACGTTAGTTGCTCTTTCTGTGATGCATATGTTATTTTAATCACGTGAGAAGGAAGCGTGCTAGATTGCCTTCTTTTATAGCATTTCACACATAGTGAGTTTTCAAAGAGTTAAAGTTAAAGAGTTACTCACAGGTAAGAGAGCGTAATTTTGTAGTGGTTGTTAATTAACGTACAAGTAATTGTTGCACCTCGTACTATAAAACTTGTATTTTGTTTTATTGACTATTCGAATGCGTTTATAATGTGTTTCGTACTTGCGTCTTGTTCACTTCTTTACTTCCTCGTTTGCCTTTCGACTTTGACTTTGAGGGAAGATACAATTTGCGGTCTTTTGCTCTTCTGTTCGCCTCTGCTGCTGTTATGTTTCCTAGTGCTTCTAATATTCCATCAATCCATATTTTTCATGACCGACCCTTGGGTCTGGTGTTCTCGCAACGATTATTGAAGGATCGTTGTGTTGTGTTTTAATCACTCAGTTCTTCATTTCTGATCCTGTCTCTCAGACTGATTCCTGTCATTCGTCTAACACATTTCATCTCAGTAGAGGTTATTTTTCTTAATGTTCTTGCATCTAGGGTTCAGGTCTTGTTCACTAGCTTATTAAACTTTATTCATTTTTAATTGGGCGTGAGTGCGTTGTGTCACTATTTTACGACCGTGCCTTTCGACTCGAATCATTCTCCTTTGGGATGGTTTTTAATTGCTTACCAAATGTGCATGTTGATCTGCAGGGGCTTTTGGCCTACACCTGTCAGTGTCTTGGGCTATTTAACTCTTTCACTACCGAAGGTTTTTATTATTCAGCGGTTGCGATTTTAGAGACAACTTTTTTCATGTTTTTAAAATATTATTCTACATGTTTATATTTATCTAACTCTTAACATATTATATATGACAGTTTAGATAATTAAACAACGAATTATATTTCACCAATACCAAGATGATACAAGACATATAAAAAGAATATGGTTTGATGACAGTTTGCACTAATCAAATTCAGAGTGACGCACCGTGCGGGTAACCGAATGGAAAGAGTTAAGGTGTGCAAAGTGCGCACGGACCTCCAGTTGTGTAATGTAATAAGAGAGGGTCAGATATTCGGATCTCACTGCCAAGAAAAACGGGAGAGTAAAGAGATGAAGAAACAACGGATTCGAAGAGAACAGTTCTATTTTTAGCTTCACAGCCCTAAGTACATAGCAATTTTGTTTGTCCTTTTATGATTTTATAAATCTTTCTGCCTGCACTTCCGATATATTTGTAAACTTTATTTGTAGTTTCAATATGGCTGCCAAAGGACTATACAGTTTTGTTGTTAGTGTAACTGCATTATCCATTTTTGACAATAGAAACAAGAAAAAGAGTTCTTAAATGTTATGTAGAGCCAGTATTAACATATGGATGTGAATCATGGACAATAGGACAACAGACAAGAAAATCACTGGAGTCTGTAGAAATGTGGTTTTACAGAAGAGTGTTGAGAGTAGCATGGACAGCTAAGAAGAGTAATAAAGATGTTCTGAGAGAGGTCAAAGCAAAAAGAGAGCTAATTTCCAATATTAGGAAGAAACAATCATCATTTTTTGGCCATGTAATGAGAAGGAAACAACTGGAGTATATTGTAACAACTGGAAAAATTGAGGGACGAAGAGATAGAGGGAAGCTAGGAGAAAAAATAGCAGACAGCTAAGAGAATGGCTTGGCTGAAGGTCAACAACAGAAATGATAAATAGCTGCCAAGATCGAAAGTTGTGGAGAGACATGATCACCTACGCCAGTAGGCCCGGTACTTGATGATGATGTAACTGCATTAGGCCAGCAAGCAGTTCTGAAGTTTGTCATAATTGGTTGTCATGATTGGTTTGTCCTAATTGGTTTGTCAAAACTGGTCTGTCATAACTGGTTTCTCATAACTGGTTTGTCATATCTGGTTTTTCATAATAATTGGTATGTCATAATTGGTTTGTCATAATTGGTTTGTTGTAACTGGTTTGTCATAATTGGTTTGCCACAATAATGGCATGTCATAACTGATTGTCATAATTGGTTTGCCATAATAATGGTTTGTTGTAACTGGTTTGTCATAATTGGTTTGCCACAATAATTGGTTTGTTGTAACTGGTTTGTCATAATTGGTTTGCCATAATAATTGGTTTGTTGTAACTGGTTTGTCATAATTGGTTTGCCACAATAGTTGGTTTGTTGTAACTGGTTTGTCATAATTGGTTTGCCATAATAATTGGTTTGTTGTAACTGGTTCGTCATAATCGGATACGGCCTTGATGTGTGCTGCAGTCAGGAGCGCATGTCCACAAACGCGAACTGCTCGTGTACATGTCGACCTTGACCATTCCATCTTTTGTTGTTGAATATGGTTTTTAATGTTTGTTGTGGGATACCATTTGCTGATAATCGTATGTCTAAGCTATTTAACTTATACATTGATGATATGTGTGTGTTTGTATGGAGATATCACTGTTTATCACACTCGCACGTTTGGGAACTAAGCCAATGGTGATCTTTGGTAGCAATTGCTAGATGAGCGGGCAGATTCTGTCCGGGGTTTTTCTGAAATATTCTTCTTCTTCTTTCTTCGCTTCTCTCCATTATCAATCCTTAAACTCGTCATTATCGATCCCTAAACTCGTCATTATCAATCCTTAAACTCGTCTAAACTCGTCATTATCAATAATTAAACTCGTCATTATCAATCCTTAAACTCATCATTATCAATCATTAAACTCGTCATTATCAATCCTTAAACTCATCATTATCAATCCTTAAACTCACCATTATCAATCCATATACTCGTCATTATCAATCCTTAAACTCGTCATTATCAATTCTTAAACTCATCATTATCAATCCTTAAACACGTCATTATCAATCCATAAACTCATCATTATCAATCCATATACTCGTCATTATCAATCCTTAAACTCGTCATTATCAATTCTTAAACTCATTATCAATCCTTAAACACGTCATTATCAATCCTTAAACTCGTCATTACCAATCCTTAAATTGACATTGAATTGACGTCGATGTGATGTGGCATGCAATCTGCGATATCGATCTCTTCCGGCCCGATGCATCCTTCTTCGTCAGGCTATTGTTGTGTGCCATCACTTTTCGACCCCTACGCGCGTGGTCAAACAGAGTAGTTTGATTTCAGGGCACCCCTAAAAGGTGGAGGGAGCTGCGATAGCTCAGTGGTTAATGAACTGGACTTCTAAGGACATGAGGTCGGGTTCGATCCCCAACAACGGCTTCCGGGTTCACCCAGCTTTACATGGTACCGGATTTTGTTTCTGGGAAAGTAAAGCGTCACGGGCGTAATACCGACCACATTACCCCCAAAAATCATGTGCCGAAGGTCTGTAAAATTCATGGTCACTAACACCATATTCCCTATACGTCACTTGGTGGGACGGGGGGGGGGGGGGGGGGGGGGCTCTTTACTTACTGAAAGATGGAGTAAGGTCTAGTTCAGATCTGTTGTTCGCCGATCATGACGCATGCTGTTCGTATCTGATTCGCTGATCGCCTTCAGCACAGATGCTGGTAGACATCAATCATGGGAGATTCTGCAACTCTTGGAAGGGTTGATGGGTCCGTGTTTACAATAAATATGACACACATGTATCTATCTATTTTGTTCTTTTTCGTATCGTATCTTCTATGTTTGACTTCATATCGTTTTCAAATGTTGTGCAACGTTTTATATACAATCAACATAAAATGGTGTTGAGCAGCTAGACTAACAAAAATTTCCGGTCAATATGGCGGATAGGCAGCGGGAACCGGAGGCTGTGTCTGAAAAGTATTCCTTTTTGCAGTTTCCTAGTTAAACTACTGAGTTACGTGCTCTTTGCACACCGTGATCTGTGCGTTTCATTCGTTTTGATCTGTGTTTCGATATTCCGATTACTTACGATGAATGATGATATTCTATGACGGGGAAAAGATGGCTGCGTTCACTTTCTGTGCAGTTTCACCTTATGTCTTTTGGCGTGTTACGATGGGGACTTTAGCTACATTTCTTTGTTTTGGAGATGAGATATCAATTCGGATGATTCCACTGGCACGGGCGGTTGAGCAATTATGGATTTTAATTCCTTAGCAGTGATACCGTTGCCAACCATAACTAACAAAAAATAAGACAAACTACATTTCGGCAAAAGCCTTCATCAGATAACTTTTTTTTATTTTATAGTTGTTCCCCTTTTTGAGACGACGGATCTTCTGCCAGATTATCGTTCTTCAATTAATGGAGAATTTACCTAGGATGCCGTGCAAACATCATTGTATCTTGGCTTTAGTCACAGCCATAAATAGTTTTAATAAGGCTTGCGCGCTGAGAGGGAAATGTGGAATCACCCAAGTTTTGTGAAGTCCTCGCTATACTAGTTTGCTGTCTATATTTTATCCAAACCGCCCCTGCTCACAAGGCTGAAAACGTCACATTCTTGGGGTGGTTCCTTTCAGCCCGCGGGTCTTATTAATTATATAGATGGTTGTGGTTTTAGTCTACCCATGGCCTACTTTAAAGTATTAAGTCTACCCACAGACGGCTTATAGTTTTACTATAGATGGCAATGGTTTACCCCACAGCCACATATACAGGGTGTCCCAAAGTCTGGGACATATAGGCAAAAAAAAAACAAACAAAAAAAAAAACATATTTTCAAGAAATGAAATCTGTTTGATTCGATGATGATGATGATGATGATGATGATGCGTTCGTCCGATGATTTGAGGTATTCTAACGGATACGAACCGTAGACTTCCTCCTCGTCATCCGCCCTTAAAAGGACGTTAAGTGGACGTAGTTACGTTGTGTTGCAGTTTGCAGTGTAACACTGTGATATCTGCGCCTTTCGGCCCAACACATCCGATTTCAGCCGACGCTTTTTTGTGTACCGGGTTCGTCTTCCCACTTCGATCCTGCTCGCTTGGCCAGACTAGACAGGTTAGTCTGTTTCTAGAGGCACCACGAAGAGGTGTAGCAGGGTCTGGATGGTTCTGGTTCACCGATCCTGGCGCAAGCCATCAGTTATGAGTCACTGACGACTTCCAGCTCTGGTGCTGGGGGGGGGGGGGGGGGGGGGGGCGCGCCTTCGCCTCCTGTTTGATTCAATTGGAATATTAAATAACGACTTCCTATATCCTTCGTTCGCCGTATCCATTTGCTTGAGTGCGCTTCATCCTGATTGTTGTAGTGCGCCTTTGGCTGGTCACCTCCGTCATCAGCACTTAAACTCGCTAGAGCAAACTGTGGTCTTGCTCTGGTGTAGGAAGGCCTGGCCAGTCTTGGTTTTCAGTCCCTGGCGACTGTTAAGCCTCATCCACACAACAAGGAGCTGGACTTAATGGGGTAATGACGACTTCAATACGGTTTCTATCAGTTGCAATGCAGAGGTTGATGCGCTTGGCAAAATTCACGTGAACTGGATGTCATAAATCCACATTGCCGTCAATTTTAGCCCATTCACTATTGATTCATAATCATCATCGAGTGCCTTCTCCGCAACGAAGGTTGGCTACCATGGATCGCCATTCTACTCTGTTTCTTGCTTTGGTGGTGCAGGCTGACATAGATTGACTTGTCCATCTTTGCTGTTACTCGTCCATGTTAGTCTTGGTCTGCCTCTGCCTCTTTTACCTTGTATTTTCCCTTCCAACATTACTTTTAGTAGGCTGTTGTGTCTTTTAACATGCCCCAAAAAATAAATTTGCCTTGTCTTAATTGTATTTAGTAGTTCTCTTTTTATTTTCAGCTGTTTTAAAACTTCATCGTTTGTTATCTTTTATTTCCATCCAATTCTACCTATTCTTCTATAAATCCACATTTCAAAGGCTTCAATTTTCTGTTCTGTTTTCTGGTATAATGTCCATGTTTCTGCACCATACAGGAATATTAAGAATATGTAACATTTTGCCATTCTTAGTTTCAGCCCTGCTGATATTTGTTTTGTTGTTTAGAGGCTTTGTGAACCCGGAGTATATTTTTCATGGCATTAAAATTACTTTTTGCCATACCTATTCTTTTGTTTATTTCAATTTTACATTTTCCATCATTGATTATAGTATGTCCCAGGTAGTTGTAGCTCTGGACTGTCTCCAGATGTATTCCCTCACTATTGGTTAATACACCTGAATGGTATATTCAAGTGTAGCCACCTACATTTTCAATTTAGGGCATTAGCTGATCTCTCAACCATTAACCATAAAACCATAAAAACAATTTTAAAAATTAGTTAATGAGACTTCCTATATATCCAGACTATAGGGACACTACATTTCCCTGTGGGCAGAAAATAAAATCGGGAAAACCCTCCAACTAGCGTGATCGGAAAAACCCTCCAACTAGCGTGACGTTTTCATTTATGGGAACTATAGACGGCTGACGTCACTCTACCCACAACCACCCTTGACCGCAAAGCTGAAAACATCATTTGGGGTGTTTTCCTATTCTATTTTCTGTCAGTGGGCCATCTATATATAGTTGGCTGTGGTCTACTCGGCACCACCGATATCTCTGAACCTACCCGCTGAGGGTTTTTTTTCCGAAAATACCCCAATGCTTGTGACGTCTTTAGCAGTGCGCGCTATAGACGGCTGACGTCATTTTACCTACAACCGCCCCTGCTGTCAATGCTGAAAACGTCACAACTTTTGGGCGGTCCCCCTCTCAGCGGGCAGGCTCAGTGATATCGGTGGTGATGGTCTACTCTTCTGTAAGTTCCCAACAAAATATATGTTGAATGATGCCGTTGTCATAGTTACATTCTAGTTGTTATATTATTATTGTCGTTGTTGTTATTATTTTGTATAATATTTATTATTATATTTTATTTATTCTTCTTCTACCTTTCAGCTCCCTGTGGAGCATAGGTCTTCAACAAACACTTTCCAAGTCGTTTGTTTCTTGCCATTCTTTTATGTTCATTCCATGTCTTCCCCATCATCTTCATCTCTGCTTCTACCAGTCTTCTCCAAGAATTCTTTGGTCTTCCAAATCCTTTGGGGTTAAAACAGTTGTTATTTCTTATAGTAAAGGTAGGGAAAGGGGGTTGCGGTAGTCAGACCAGAGGACAATGCGCCGTCTCTTGAGTTGACTCACGCCTCTTTTATTGACCACTATCTCAACAGTTGGCTCAGGCCAAAATAACATTTGTGAAAATGAAAAATATCTTATGCAACAAATCTGTGTCAATCAAAATGAGAAAGAGAGTTCATCTGTGCTATATAGAACCAATTCTGACCTATGGAAGCGAATCATGGACAGTAGACAAACAAATGAAAAGACGACTGGAGGCCACAGAGATGGGATTTCTCAGAAGAATGTTGAAAGTTCCCTGGACAGCTAAAAAGACCAATGAGGAAATTCTCAAAGAGGCCAACACCAAAGGGAGCTCCTAAAAAAACATCAGAAAGAAATATTTTCAACATTTTTCAGGGACATCATGAGAAGAGGAAAGTTGGAATACTTGGTTCTTCTTCTTCTTCTTCTTTTCTCTTTCACTGATACCTAAAAGGAGTCGTGGTTTATATCATTTGTCGTTCTTGTGCTGCTTGAATTGTCTGAATTAGTGATTTTCCTTTGTTGTTACATGTCTCTGTCACTGCATCTATCCATCTTCTTCTGGGTCTTCCTCGTGGTCTTTTTCCATGCATTCTTGAGAAGAAGGCCTTTGATGGTGATTGGTAAGGATTCATTCTGACCAGGTGGCCAAACCATTTAAATTGTTGTTGTTCTATATAATCTTGGCAGGGTTTTGTTCCTACCATTTTTCTTATGGTTTCATGTGGTATTCTATCTCTTCTTGTGTTGTTTGTTACTTTTCTCAAGCAACACATCTCACATGTATTGATCTTTCTTAAATGTGATTTAGAAAGGGTCCATGTTTGACTTTCATAGCACAAAGTTGGTATGAAGATGCTATTTATCATTTGTTGTTTAGCTGGCATAGAAATGTTTGGATGTCTTAGCAATGGTGTAAGCTGATATGTGACAGCATTTGCTTTTTGTATTCTCATGTCAATTTCTCTGTCTAGTTTTCCATCTTCTGTGAACATTGTGCCTAAATACTTGAATTCCTCTACTTGTTTTATTTCTTTATCTTTGATCTTGATGTTTAATGGTGTCTTAATTTGCTTATTCTTATGGCCTCTGTTTTTGCTGTGTTAATTTTCATACTGTAGTTTGTGCAGCTTTTATCTAGATATGTTAAATGCTGTTGTAGCAGGTTTTCATCCTCATATATTAGGCATTGGTCATCTGTGAAGAGTAGCTCATTGATACTTGGTTACAACTGGCAAAATAAAAGGAAGGAGAGATTGTGGACGACAAAGAGAGAAAATACTAGATAGCTTGGTGTCATGGCATGGAAAACAGTCTCTTCAGTTGACTCCTGTCTCTTCAGTTAACCCTGTCTCTTCAGTTGACTCATGTCTCTTCAGTTGACTCATGTCTCTTCAATTGACTCCTGTCTCTTCAGTTGATTTCTGTCTCTTCAGTTAACCCCTGTCTCTTCAGTTGACTCCTGTCTTTTCAGTTGACTCCTGTCTCTTCAATTGTCTCCTGCCTTTTCACTTTACTCTGATTGTTATAATTACCATTGACAGAGACTCTAAATCAGACTCAAACTTTGCAACTAAATATTACTTCTAATATCTTTAGATTAATACTCTTAACTTATAATTCAGACATAATAAGATTACTTTTTTGGACTTCCGGTCAATATGGCAGATAGGTGACAGGAACAGTTGAGACTCTGTTTGAAAAGTGCTCCTTGTTGTAGTTTCCTCATATTCCAAGTCCGGCTTACTGCTAGAGATGCTGAGTTAGTGCTCTGTGCACATCGTGAGCTGTGTTGTACATCTGGATTGTGTTTCAATATTCCAATTGCTTATGATGAATGAAAATTGAAGCCTTTGAAATGTGGATCTATAGAAGACTAGGTAGAATTGGATGGAAAGTAAAGAAAACAAATGATGAAGTTTTAGAACAACTAAAAATGAAAAGAGAACTACTAAACACAATTAAAACAAAACAATGAAATTTTTGGGGCATGTTAAAAGACACAACAGCCTAATAAAAGTAGTATTGGAAGGGAAAATACAAGGTAAAAGAGGCAGAGGCAGACCAAGACTAACATGGATGAGTAACATCAAAAGATGGACAATTCAACCTATGGCAGTCTGCACCATCAAAGCAAGAGACAGAGTGGAATGGCGCTCCATGGTAGCCAACCTTCGATGTGGAGACGGCACTCGATGATGATGATGATGATGAATGAGATGGACAGTTCAGCTGCATTCACTTTTGGTCCCTCTTGGCCATATGTGTTTTGACATGTGCTGAAGCTGCTATGATGTGGACTGCAGCTGCCTTTCTTTGTTTGGATTTTTCAATGAAATGATATGTTAATTTTGATGATTCCATTGGCACAGACTGTTGAACAATTATGGATTTTAATTCGTTTGTAGTCAAACCGAGGCTTTCAACTAACTCTTAGATTTTTATTTGATAAATTCACATTTTAACTCATATATCTTTAAATATCATTTACTCATATTTTAGATATCTTTAGAATGTAGTAATGAAAACATTCTCAAAGAAGCTAAAGCAAAAAGAGAGCTAATTTCTAATATTAGGAAGAAACAATCATCATTTTTTGGTCATGTAATGAGAAAAGAACAGCTGGAATATATTGTAACAACTGGGAAAATTGAGGGGCAAAGAGACAAGATACCAGACAGCTTAAGAGAGTGGCTTGGCAGAAAGTCAACAACAGAAATGATAAATAACTGTCGAGATGGAAAGTTGTGGAGAGACATGATCACCTACGCCAGCAGGCCCGGTACTTGATGATGATGATTAGAATATTACCTTATAAACTCATATTTTAGATATCTTTAGATTATTACCTTATAAGCTCATATTTCCACATCTCTAGAAGATTATTTTTTGAAATAAGATTGTATCTTCAAACTCTGTGAGGTCTTGCTTCTGGAATCTTCCACAGAAAATGCCCAGCCGTCGCTTGAGCAGTGAAAGCTCATCCACATCCTCAAACCTGGAAAAGCTGAAGCCTGGAGACCCAAACGCCCGCGACGGATGGGGCGGAAAGCTGGACTTTATCCTGACCTGCATCGGGTACGCTGTGGGCTTGGGAAATATATGGAGATTTCCTTATCTGTGCTACAAGAGCGGAGGAGGTCAGTCCACTGAGTTTGCTGTATTGTGCTAGTGTTTAGTGTTGTGGTTTACTATTGCCTAGTGTGCTCATTTATACAGGTTGATAGATAATTTTGTTATGAAGTGTGCTCATTTATACAGGTTGATTGATAAGGTTGTTGTCTAACATGCTCATTTATACAGGTTGATAAATAAGCTTGTTGTCTAGAATGCTCATTTATACAGGTTGATTAATAAGGTTGTTGTCTAGAATGCTCATTTATACAGGTTGATTGATAAGTTTGTTGTCTAGAATGCTCATTTACACAGGTTGATTGATAAGGTTGTTGTCTAGAATGCTCATTTATGCAGGTTGATTGATAAGGTTGTTGTCTAGAATGCTCATTTATACAGGTTGATTAATAAGGTTGTTGTCTAGAATGCTCATTTATACAGGTTGATTGATAAGCTTGTTGTCTAGAATGCTCATTTATACAGTTTGATTGATAAGGTTGTTGTCTAGAATGCTCATTTATACAGGTTGATAAGGTTGTCTAACGTGCTCATTTATACACGTTGATTGATAAGCTTGTTGTCTAGAATGCTCATTTATACACGTTGATTGATAAGCTTGTTGTCTAGAATGCTCATTTATACAGGTTGATTAATAAGGTTGTTGTCTAGAATGCTCATTTATACAGGTTGATTGATAAGGTTGTTGTCTAGAATGCTCATTTATACAGTTTGATTGATAAGCTTGTTGTCTAGAAAGCTCATTTATACAGTTTGATTGATAAGGTTGTTGTCTAGATTGCTCATTTATACAGTTTGATTGATTAGCTTGTTGTCTAGAATGCTCATTTATACAGTTTGATTGATAAGCTTGCTGTCTAGAATGCTCATTTATACAGTTTGATTGATTAGCTAGTTGTCTAGAATGCTCATTTATACAGGTTGATTGATAAGGTTGTTGTCTAGAATGCTCATTTATACAGTTTGATTGATAAGCTTGTTATCTAGAATGTTCATTTATACAGTTTGATTGAAAAGCTTGTTGTCTAGAATGCTCATTTATACAGGTTTATTGATAAGGTTGTCTAACATGCTCATTTATACAGGTAGATTGATAAGCTTGTTGTCTAGAATGCTCATTTATACAGGTTGATTAATAAGGTTGTTGTCTAGAATGCTCATTTATACAGGTTGATTGATAAGTTTGTTGTCTAGAATGCTCATTTACACAGGTTGATTGATAAGGTTGTTGTCTAGAATGCTCATTTATGCAGGTTGATTGATAAGGTTGTTGTCTAGAATGCTCATTTATACAGGTTGATTAATAAGGTTGTTGTCTAGAATGCTCATTTATACAGGTTGATTGATAAGCTTGTTGTCTAGAATGCTCATTTATACAGTTTGATTGATAAGGTTGTTGTCTAGAATGCTCATTTATACAGGTTGATAAGGTTGTCTAACGTGCTCATTTATACACGTTGATTGATAAGCTTGTTGTCTAGAATGCTCATTTATACACGTTGATTGATAAGCTTGTTGTCAAGAATGCTCATTTATACAGGTTGATTAATAAGGTTGTTGTCTAGAATGCTCATTTATACAGGTTGATTGATAAGGTTGTTGTCTAGAATGCTCATTTATACAGTTTGATTGATAAGCTTGTTGTCTAGAAAGCTCATTTATACAGTTTGATTGATAAGGTTGTTGTCTAGATTGCTCATTTATACAGTTTGATTGATTAGCTTGTTGTCTAGAATGCTCATTTATACAGTTTGATTGATAAGCTTGCTGTCTAGAATGCTCATTTATACAGTTTGATTGATTAGCTAGTTGTCTAGAATGCTCATTTATACAGGTTGATTGATAAGGTTGTTGTCTAACATGCTCATTTATACAGTTTGATTGATAAGCTTGTTATCTAGAATGTTCATTTATACAGTTTGATTGAAAAGCTTGTTGTCTAGAATGCTCATTTATACAGGTTTATTGATAAGGTTGTCTAACATGCTCATTTATACAGGTAGATTGATAAGCTTGTTGTCTAGAATGCTCATTTATACAGGTTGATTAATAAGGTTGTTGTCTAGAATGCTCATTTATACAGGTTGATTGATAAGTTTGTTGTCTAGAATGCTCATTTACACAGGTTGATTGATAAGGTTGTTGTCTAGAATGCTCATTTATGCAGGTTGATTGATAAGGTTGTTGTCTAGAATGCTCATTTATACAGGTTGATTGATAAGCTTGTTGTCTAGAATGCTCATTTATACAGGTTGATTGATAATCTTGTTGTCTAGAATGCTCATTTATACAGGTTGATTGATGAGGTTGTTGTCTAGAATGCTCATTTATACAGGTTGATTGATAAGCTTGTTGTCTAGAATGCTCATTTATACAGTTTGATTGATAAGGTTGTTGTCTAGAATGCTCATTTATACAGGTTGATAAGGTTGTCTAACGTGCTCATTTATACACGTTGATTGATAAGCTTGTTGTCTAGAATGCTCATTTATACACGTTGATTGATAAGCTTGTTGTCTAGAATGCTCATTTATACAGGTTGATTAATAAGGTTGTTGTCTAGAATGCTCATTTATACAGGTTGATTGATAAGGTTGTTGTCTAGAATGCTCATTTATACAGTTTGATTGATAAGCTTGTTGTCTAGAAAGCTCATTTATACAGTTTGATTGATAAGGTTGTTGTCTAGATTGCTCATTTATACAGTTTGATTGATTAGCTTGTTGTCTAGAATGCTCATTTATACAGTTTGATTGATAAGCTTGCTGTCTAGAATGCTCATTTATACAGTTTGATTGATTAGCTAGTTGTCTAGAATGCTCATTTATACAGGTTGATTGATAAGGTTGTTGTCTAACATGCTCATTTATACAGTTTGATTGATAAGCTTGTTATCTAGAATGTTCATTTATACAGTTTGATTGAAAAGCTTGTTGTCTAGAATGCTCATTTATACAGGTTTATTGATAAGGTTGTCTAACATGCTCATTTATACAGGTAGATTGATAAGCTTGTTGTCTAGAATGCTCATTTATACAGGTTGATTAATAAGGTTGTTGTCTAGAATGCTCATTTATACAGGTTGATTGATAAGTTTGTTGTCTAGAATGCTCATTTACACAGGTTGATTGATAAGGTTGTTGTCTAGAATGCTCATTTATGCAGGTTGATTGATAAGGTTGTTGTCTAGAATGCTCATTTATACAGGTTGATTAATAAGGTTGTTGTCTAGAATGCTCATTTATACAGGTTGATTGATAAGCTTGTTGTCTAGAATGCTCATTTATACAGTTTGATTGATAAGGTTGTTGTCTAGAATGCTCATTTATACAGGTTGATAAGGTTGTCTAACGTGCTCATTTATACACGTTGATTGATAAGCTTGTTGTCTAGAATGCTCATTTATACACGTTGATTGATAAGCTTGTTGTCTAGAATGCTCATTTATACAGGTTGATTAATAAGGTTGTTGTCTAGAATGCTCATTTATACAGGTTGATTGATAAGGTTGTTGTCTAGAATGCTCATTTATACAGTTTGATTGATAAGCTTGTTGTCTAGAAAGCTCATTTATACAGTTTGATTGATAAGGTTGTTGTCTAGATTGCTCATTTATACAGTTTGATTGATTAGCTTGTTGTCTAGAATGCTCATTTATACAGTTTGATTGATAAGCTTGCTGTCTAGAATGCTCATTTATACAGTTTGATTGATTAGCTAGTTGTCTAGAATGCTCATTTATACAGGTTGATTGATAAGGTTGTTGTCTAACATGCTCATTTATACAGTTTGATTGATAAGCTTGTTATCTAGAATGTTCATTTATACAGTTTGATTGAAAAGCTTGTTGTCTAGAATGCTCATTTATACAGGTTTATTGATAAGGTTGTCTAACATGCTCATTTATACAGGTAGATTGATAAGCTTGTTGTCTAGAATGCTCATTTATACAGGTTGATTAATAAGGTTGTTGTCTAGAATGCTCATTTATACAGGTTGATTGATAAGTTTGTTGTCTAGAATGCTCATTTACACAGGTTGATTGATAAGGTTGTTGTCTAGAATGCTCATTTATGCAGGTTGATTGATAAGGTTGTTGTCTAGAATGCTCATTTATACAGGTTGATTGATAAGCTTGTTGTCTAGAATGCTCATTTACACAGGTTGATTGATAAGGTTGTCTAGAATGCTCATTTATACAGGTTGATTGATAAGTTTGTTGTCTAGAATGCTCATTTATACAGGTTGATTGATAAGGTTGTTGTCTAGAATGCTCATTTATACAGGTTGATTGATAAGGTGTTGTCTAGAATGCTCATTTATACAGGTTGATTGATAAGGTTGTTGTCTAGAATGCTCATTTATACAGTTTGATTGATACGGTTGTTGTCTCACATGCTCATTTATGCAGGTCAATTGATAAGAGACCTGTCAGTGTGCTTGTTGATCTATTGATTAATAAAGCTGTTGTATATTGTGGTCATTTGTCCTTTTGTTCAGTTTGTTTTCAATAAATCTGTTGTTTAGTGTGGTCGTTTGTCCAGATTGTTTTAATAAAGCTGTTGTGTAGTTTTAGACATGAGGGTTGAGATACCACGAGAAAGGAGAGGAAGGGAGAAAGCGGGATTGTCCGAGGTGAATGACAAGCAACCGGAAACGATAATAGAATCCATGAAAAAGAGAAAAGTATAGAAACACATCTTGAGGTGCGGGGGTGTAAAAGCGTGAGTTCCGAAATCGTTGACAACCGGAAATCATAATAGAGTCCATGAGAAAGAGAAGAGAAAATATGAAACAGACTATCTCGAGATATGCGGGGGTGTATTAGCGTGAGTTCCGAAATAGATGACAAGCAACTGGAAAAGAAAAAATATGAAACAGACTATTTCAAGATTTGCAGGGGTGTATTAGTCGAGAAACTAAACATGTGGATCAATTTGATTGGAAGAGTTGACAAATATTTAAAGAGGAGACGCAAAGAAACGGAAGGATTTCCTTGGAGAACATTAGAGATGAGACACGCGTAGTTGTAGAGAAAACGGCCACATGTGTAGTCCGCCATAGGGGCTAACCATAGCCAACATAGTAAGCTGTGATGAACTAAGTGTGGACTAAGGATTTTCTAGGAGAACAGCAGAGATAACACACATGTAGATGTAAAGAGTTCTGAACAGTCATAGATGAAACCTTGAGGATTAGGTTAGGAGTTTCCAGAGAATTAAAGTCCACGAGACGAATAGAATAAGTATATTAGACTTAGACCTGAGGAGGTCATTCAATGGGGAACAGTCTCTGCTTAAGTAAGTAGATAAGTAGAGAAGTGTGTAGAAGCCTAAGGCCCAGTGGCGAGTAACATCGCTACTGGACAGCGTGTGAATGACCTTATTACCAACATTGGTCATGTAATGTCATGTAAACATATTAAACACGCCACCCATGGATTGGGCTGTGAAATAAAGACTATTTGCATAAAAATGTTTTAATTAGGTGTTTCCAACAGTTAGCAGATCACGTCTGGCGAAAAAAGACTTGGGAACGTTAAAGGCAAGAAACGAAAAGTCGCGGACACAACACAAGTTGAAGTACAAAACACTATACCCTAACACAGGACACGTTATAACGTGTTGGGGTTTCCCAAGTGAGAGAATCTCGTACTTGACCAAGATCCAGGAGGCCAGTAAGGTCAGGGCCAACGGGCAAGTGTGTTGCCTGTCATATTGCATGGCCAGAGACCAGAGCAGCTTAGTATAACAGTTGATTCACGAATGATTGAACCAGCTGTAGCCATCCAAAATTAGCGTACCATCTGTCAGCGGTCTGTGTCGAAGTAACATCAAGAAGTCTTCTTCCCCCTGAAAGAATACTTCCTCCTGATGATAAAGTCCTACTGACGATCAAATATTATCGTCCTGAAACTTAGTGTGGTCATTTGTTCATTTCTCCAGATTTTTTAAATAAAGCTGTTGTATAATGTGGTCGTTTGTCCGGATTGTTTTAATAAAGCTGTTATATAGTGTGGTCGTTTGTCCAGATTGCTTTAATAAAGCTGTTGTATAGTGTGGTCATTATTTTAAGAACCATAAGGGGCATGCCTGGAATAACAATCGGAGGTCATAATATAAATAATCTAAGGTATGCTGATGATACATTCTTAATCGCTAAGAGTGAAAATGAGTTACAAGAAATGTTAGACATTATAGTCAAAGAAAGCAAAAATAAAGGACTCAGCCTTAGTAGCAAAAAGACAGAAGTAATGGTAACAACAAAGAAAAAGACATCATCTCAGTGCAAAATAAATACAAGTGGAACAATATTAAAACAGGTAAATGAATTTAAATATTTGGGAACTTTGTTAACCTCAGACTGAAGATGTACAAAAGAGGTGAGATGCAGAATGGCTAAGGCAAAAGCAGCTTTCCAAGAAATGAGGAAGATACTATGCAATCCATTTTTGACAATAGAAACAAGAAAAAGAGTTCTTAAATGTTATGTAGAGCCAGTCTTAACAAATGGATGTGAATCATGGACAATATGACAACAGACAAGAAAATCACTTGAGTCTGTAGAAATGTGGTTTTACAGAAGAATGTTGAGAAAACCATGGACAGCTAAGAAGAGTAATGAAGATGTTTTGAGAGAGGTCAAAGCAAAAAGAGAGCTAATTTCCAATACTAGGAAGAAACAACCATCACTTTTTGGCCATGTAATGAGAAGAGAACAACTGGAATATATTGTAACAACTGGGGAATTTGAGGGACGAAGAGATAGAGGAAAGCAAAGAGAAAAGATACCAGACAGCTTAAGAGAATGGCTTGGCAGAAGGTCAACAACATAAATGATAAATAACTGTCAGGATCGAAAGTTGTGGAGAGACATGATCACCTACGCCAGTAGGCCCGGTACTTGATGATAATGGTAGTGTGGTCGTTTGTCCAGATTGTTTTAATAAAGCAGTTGTATAGTGTGGTCTCTGGTGTGGTGAACACAAGCAAGATAATGTCATGTGTGTACTGTGCTCGTTTGTCCCTATCGACTGTTGTCTATTGTGTGTAATTATCTGAATTGATAATAGTGTCTATTGTGTTCCCTTATCTATATTGTTTTACAATAATAGATGTCTAGTGTGCTGAGTTATACAGATTTATTGACAAGTTCAGCGAACTACAACAAAGACGAAAAAGAATTTTGGAAATTAAAAATGGGAAATAAACAAAAGACGAAGATGAATCCGATGACCCTGCTGACCTCTAGCCTATGACAGAAACATGTGACACGTTTTCGCATTATTGATCGGTATTGGTGTTGGGGATTTCCCTTGCTGTTACTATTAATAGTGACAAGCAACTTGGACTTATAGTCCGTTCACAAATTCGTGAACAAATTGTCGTCCAATTTTCTGGGAAACTATGTGCTGAATTATAGTGAATTTTTGCATGCAGTCTTAGATTTTCACCGACCTTAAGATTTTCTAACATGGAGAACAACTAAAATGACAATCATGAAGATACAGAACTTCATTAATGGATGCTTACGCAGAATAAAAAGATGGAAATGACAGGACAAAATTACTAACATAGAATTATGGAAATGTACCAGTCAAATACTAGTGGTTAAAGAGATATAGTGAAGACGATGGTGTTAGATAGGACGCACACTACAGAAGCCAACTGAGAATATTACACAACAGCATTATTTTGGAATCCCCAAGGCAAAAGAAGAAGAGAAAGACCAAAATATTCTTGGAGGAGATAAATGGAAGCAGAGATGAAGATGATGGAGAAGTCATGGAATGATCATTAAAAGAATGGCACGGGAACTGGTTCGTCTCGAGGCAAGACGCCGGCCTCGAGAAAGAGAGGTTGCAGGTTCAAATCCCGGCTGCACCAGTTGGAATTTTTATTTATAATTTCTCTCTGCGGTAACCACCCCTGGTCTTAGCAGCGAGGCCCGGCTTGAAACGTCAATTACTCATCGACGGAAAAAAATATGAGTACCTCCGAAGACGGGGATCCCTGTGCACACAGCTCCCAGGGAAAAACGGATTAACGCGAAAACGAAAAATTCAGTTCCTAGTTTCTAGGGACTTCGTCAGAGGTAAAAAGCTGGCGAACGCAAAAAAGAATGGCAAGAAACAGAACGGCTTGGAAAGTGTTTGTTACCTATGCTCCACAGGGGCTGAAAGGTGGAAGCAGAATAGGATTTTCTAACATTTTAAGCTAAAAGTCTGCCTGCACAAATAATTTTTTGTTATATAATTTCAGGAAAATTACAAAAAAATGTGCCATCAATAGTAGACTAACAGTAAAAAAAATAAATAAAATAAAATAAAAAAGTAAAGTAAAGAGCCCCCGATTACGCCAAGTGGCGTATAGGGAATATGGTGTTAGTGACCATAATTTTTACAGACCTTCAGCACATAATTTTTGGGGTGAATTGATCGGTATTGCGCACGTGCTTCTTTACTTTCCCAGAAAAAAAATCCGGTACCAATTTAAGGTTGGGTGAACCCGGAAGTCGTCGATCAGGATTGAACCCGACCTCTTGTCCTTTAGACTAACAGTTTAAAAAAAAAAAAAAAAAAGTAACCCTATCAAGCCAAGTGGCGTGTAGGGAATATGGTGTTAGTGACCATAAATTTTACAGACCTTCGGCACATGATTTTTGGGGTAATGTAGTCCTACCTCTTGTCCTTTGTAGTCCAGTTCACTAACCACTGAGCTGTCGTGGCTCCTAGGTTAAATACAAACATAAAAATATTCAACTCCAATGTTAAGTCAGACCTATTATTTGGCTGTGAAACATGGAGAACAACAACAAATCACAAGAATGAAGATACAGACCTTTCGGTATTACCCCAGTGCCGCTTTACTTTCCCAGAAAAAAAAAAAATCCGGTACCCATTAAAGGATGGTTGAACCGGTTGGGATCGAACCCTACCTCTTTGTCCTTTGTAGTCCAGTCCACTAACCACTGAGCTATCGCGGCTCCCTAGTAAATCACGTTAATTTTGTACTTTGCGAATCATATAAAGACGCCTATGAAAAAAAAAACAAAACGTCATTTGCGAGATACACCGTAATTACATCAGTGATGAAACGGTGCAGATTGGTTCACATAAAAGTAGAGTTTTCGTCCATGCGAGTAAGCTTTACATTGAAAGTCTTCTTCTTCTTTCCTCCCTCATTTGCCTTTCAGCGTCGAGGAGAGGTATAATTTGCGGTCTTTTGCTTTTCTATTCGCTTCTGTTGCTGTTATGTTTCCTAGTGCGTCTAATATTCCATCGATCCATCTTTTTTTGTGGTCGACCCTTGGGTCTGGTATTCTCACGTTTGCTGCGAAACAAGAAAAAGAGTTCTTAAATGTTATGTAGAGCCACTGTTAACATATGGATGTGAATCATGGACAAGAGGACAACAGACAAGAAAATCACTGTTTTACCATTACTTCTGTCTTTGTGTTGTGTTGTGTTTTGATCACTCTGCCTTGTCACGTGGCAAACAATTTTATCTGCTGTTTCTTTATATATTTTACGACGGGGACTATTCTTAGCTTTTTTCTCAGTTCTTCATTTCTGATCTTATCTCTCAGACTGTTTCTTGTCATTCGTCTTTAACATTTTCATCTCAGAAAAGGTTATTTTTCTTTTTGTTCTTGCATCTAAGGTCCAGGTCTGGCATTGGTAGCACAACGTTGGGATGAAGATTGGTGTGCAGATTGGTTCACGTAAAACTGAAGTTTTTGTCCATGCTATTAACTCTTTCCGTACGTTTCGCCGCACAGTGCGTCACTTTTGAGTTTGATTAGTGTGAACCGTTATCAAGGCATACTCTTTCTTACATGTCTTGTGTCATCTTGGTATTGGTTAAATCTAACTCTCTGTTCAATTATCCAAAATTTAGTATATAATATTTTATATGTTCATCATCATCATGTGCCTTCTCCGCAACGAAGGTTGGATACCATGGATCACCATTCTACTCTGTTTCTTGCTTTGATGGTGGAGGCTGACATAGATGACTTGTCCATCTTTTGATGTTACTCGTCCATGTTAGTCTTGGTCTGCCTCTGCCTCTTTTACCTTGTATTTTTCCTTCGAATATTACTTTTAGTATGCTGTTGTGTCTTTTAACATGCCCCAAAAATTTAATTTGTCTTGTCTTGATTGTATTTAGTAGTTCTCTTTTTATTTTCAGCTGTTTTAAAACTTCATCGTTTGTTATCTTTTGTTTCCATCCAATTCTACCTATTCTTCTATAAATCCACATTTCAAAGGCTTCAATTTCTGTTCTGTTTTCTTGTCTAATTTTCTAATGTTTTATATGTTAAATAAATATAAATATGTAGATTGATTCTTATAAGCATGAACAATTTTGTCTCTGAAATCACCTCTGTTGTGTTGATAAAAAGCTTCCGTACTGAAAGAGTTAGTCGTCTATACACTGAAAGTGATGTGCCTTAATTGAATGGAAGAGCTGAATGGTCTGTACAACTTAGAATTACTTTGTCCCGGTAGACACATTCATTTGTTACATATCTTATATGATAAAAATCTTACAGGAAATAAGTTTAAAGTGGAAATGATCAACAGTGCACATGCCACGTTTAAATTAATTCTCTCATAAGGGTTCAGAGCTATGATTTCTGTTCCTGGACATGCGGAAGTACGGGGAAATGAAAGAGCGGACAGGTTGGCTAGCTGCGCTGTCGTTGAGGACGGGCAACCAATGGATCAGATTAAATGTCCTTGCGTTCAGATCAGCCCCTGACATGAAAACAAGACACGTTAGTGTGCACATTGGGGCTGCTCTGACTAATTAGGCTAGAAATCTTGTGAGGAAGAAGATGGCGGTTGATAACGAACGCCTCAGTGAACAGCTTCAGTATAACAAGCCACGTGGTTGTTATTTTAGTAACAATATTATAATTAGAATAAAAGAAAGCAACAAGAAAGGTCTAAGTCTGAATAGTAAGAAAACAGAAGTAATGGTCATATCAAAGAAACAATCATCACCATCATGCAGCATAAAAATAAACAGGACAAATTTGAAATAAGTGCAACGCGTCAAATACTTGGGCACAATAATAACATCAGATGGAAGATGCATCACGGAAATAAAAAAACAGAATAGCTCATGCTAAAATAGCATTTCAGAAAATGACAAATATCTTGTGCAACAAATATATGTCAATAGAAGTGAGAAAGAGAGTTCATCGGTGCTATATAGAACCAATTCTGACCTATGGAAGCGAATCATGGACAGTGGACAAACAAATGAAAAGACGATTAGAGGCCACAGAGATGGGATTTCTCAGAAGAATGTTGAAAGTTCCCTGGACAGATAAAAAGACCAATGAGGAAATTCTCAAAAAGGCCAACACAAAAAGGGAGCTCCTAAAAAACATCAGAAAGAAACAATCAACATTTATCGGGCATATGAGAAGATGAAATTTGGAATACTTGGTTACAACAGGCAAAATAAAGGGAAAGAGAAATCGCGGACGACAAAGAGAAAATATTCGATAGTTTAGTGTCATGGCATGGAAAACAGTCAACAACAGAACTGATACGATGCACTGTAGATAGAAGATTGTGGAAGGACATGATCGCATATGCCAACCGGTATGGTACATGATGATGATGATTATAATAGATCACGTGGCTGCTAACTATTCAGTTGATTGGCTAGAATGAGCTGTTATTTTCAAGCCTAGAAAAGGTAAACTGAATAAAAATGCTTTGACTTCGGTTGTTAGTTACAAGATGGAGGAGGAAGAGCAGCATGAAAACAAGAAGGAGGAAGAGGGGAGAAGAAATAGGAGGAGGATGAAAAGTTTTAGGAGGGGAAGTAAAAGGAGAAACAGAAAGAGGAGGAAGAAAGATGGTGGAGGAGAAGAAAAAAGGGGGTGGAGAAGATGAAAGGTGGAGGAGAAAAAGAAAGGGGGTGGAGAAGATGAAAGGTGGAGGAGGAGAAGAAGAAAGGGGGTGGAGAAGAAGAAAGGTGGAGGAGAAAAAGAAAGGGGGTGGAGAAGATGAAAGGTGGAGGAGAAGAAGAAAGGGGGTGGAGAAGAAGAAAGGGGGTGGAGAAGAAAAGAAAGGTGGTGGAGAAGAAGAAAGGGGTGGAGAAGAAGAAAGGGGGTGGAGAAGAAAAAGAAAGGTGGTGGAGAAGAAAAAGAAAGGTGGTGGAGAAGAAGAAAGGGGGTGGAGAAGAAGAAAGGGGGTGGAGAAGAAGAAGAAAGGAGGAGGAGAAGAAGAAAGGTGGAGGAGAAGAAGAAAGGAGGAGGAGGAGAAGAAGAAAGATAGAGGAGAAGAAGAAAGGTGGTGGAGAAGAAGAAAGGGGGTGGAGAAAAAGAAAGGAGGTGGAGAAAAAGAAAGGGGGTGGAGAAGAAGAAAGGAGGTGGAGAAAAAGAAAGGAGGTGGAGAAAAAGAAAGGGGGTGGAGAAGAAGAAAGGAGGTGGAGAAAAAGAAAGGTGGTGGAGAAGAAGAAAGGTGGAGGAGAAGAAGAAAGGAGGTGGAGGAGAAGAAAGGAGGTGGAGAAGAAGAAAGGTGGAGGAAAAGAAGAAAGGAGGTGGAGATGAAGAAAGGTGGAGAAGAAGAAAGGAGGTGGAGAGAAGAAAAGTAGAGGAGAAGAACAAATGAAGGAGAAGAAGTTTTAGGAAAAGAAGGTGAATAAAAAGGAGGAGGATGATAAGTAGAAGCAGAGAAGGAGCAGGAATAAGAGGATATGAAGATAGAGATATAATAATAATAATAATAATAATAATAATTATTATTATTATTATTGTTTAAAAAATAAAAGTAGTGCGTACATATCTTGCCTTCAGACTTGTCGAGATATGATATTAGTGTCCTCATTTTTCAAAGACCAGCCGCACAATTATACGTCATGTGGCCAGCATTATGCCAATCCGACCGTTTTGCAGAGTAAGCCCCAAAGCCAGTCCAGTTTTTTCTTCTTCTTCTCTCCTTCTCTCCTTCTTCTTCTTCTTCTTCTTCCTCTTTTTTCTTCTTCTTCCTCTTTCTCTTCTTCATCGACCTCTTTCTCTTCTTCATCGACCTCTTTCTCTTCTTCTTTCTCCTCCTCCTTTTCCTCTAATTCATCCTCTTTATCCTTATCTTCCTCCTCTTCTTCTTTCTCTTCCTCCTCCTCTTCTTTACCTTCTCTTTCTCCTCCTCTTCTTCACCTTCTCTTTTTCTCCTCCTTTTCTTGTTTCATTACGGTTTATATCTACAAATGTTTATTTTCGATGAGTTTCGTTGTCTTTAACAAAGGCCAATAAAGTTTGGCATTTAGTTGTAGCTCTATGGGTATCTCTCAAACCACTATACTAGCTACAGTCTTGTACATGTGGTGTAGCCTGTGGTGTTAGTGTCTAGTTCCGATCTCTCAAACCATTGTACTAGCTACAGTCTTGTACATGTGGTGTAGCCTGTGGTTTTTGTGTCCAGTTCCGATCTCTCAAACCGTTGTACTAGCTACAGTCTTGTTTTCATGTGGTGTTTGTGTTCAGTTCTGATCTCTCAAACCATTGTTTTAGCTACAGTCTTGTACATGTGGTGTAGCCTGTGGTGTTAGTGTCTAGTTTCGATCTCTCAAACCATTGTACTAGCTACAGTCTTGTTGTACATGGGGTGTTTGTGTTCAGTTCCGATCTCTCAAACCATTGTACTAGCTACAGTCTTGTTGTACATGGGGTGTTTGTGTCCAGTTCCGATCTCTCAAACCATTGTACTAGCTACAGTCTTGTTGTACATGGGGTGTTTGTGTCCAGTTCCGATCTCTCAAACCATTATACTAGCTACAGTCTTGTTGTACATGGGGTGTTTGTGTTCAGTTCCGATCTCTCAAACCATTGTACTAGCTACAGTCTTGTACATGGGATGTTTGTGTCCAGTTCCGATCTCTCAAACCATTATACTAGCTACAGTCTTGTACATGGGATGTTTGTGTTCAGTTCCGATCTCCCAAACCATTATACTAGATACAGTCTTGTACATGGGATGTTTGTGTTCAGTTCCGATCTCTCAAACCATTGTACTAGCTACAGTCTTGTTGTACATGGGGTGTTTGTGTCCAGTTCCGATCTCTCAAACCATTGTACTAGCTACAGTCTTGTACATGGGATGTTTGTGTCCAGTTCCGATCTCTCAAACCATTGTACTAGCTACAGTCTTGTACATGGGATGTTTGTGTTCAGTTCCGATCTCTCAAACCATTGTACTAGCTACAGTCTTGTACATGTGGTGTAGCCTGTGGTTTTTGTGTCCAGTTCCGATCTCTCAAACGTTGTACTAGCTACAGTCTTGTTTTCATGTGGTGTTTGTGTTCAGTTCTGATCTCTCAAACCATTGTTTTAGCTACAGTCTTGTACATGTGGTGTAGCCTGTGGTGTTAGTGTCTAGTTTCGATCTCTCAAACCATTGTACTAGCTACAGTCTTGTTGTACATGGGGTGTTTGTGTCCAGTTCCGATCTCTCAAACCATTGTACTAGCTACAGTCTTGTACATGGGATGTTTGTGTCCAGTTCCGATCTCTCAAACCATTATACTAGCTACAGTCTTGTACATGGGATGTTTGTGTTCAGTTCCGATCTCCCAAACCATTATACTAGCTACAGTCTTGTACATGGGATGTTTGTGTTCAGTTCCGATCTCTCAAACCATTGTACTAGCTACAGTCTTGTTGTACATGGGGTGTTTGTGTCCAGTTCCGATCTCTCAAACCATTGTACTAGCTACAGTCTTGTACATGGGATGTTTGTGTCCAGTTCCGATCTCTCAAACCATTGTACTAGCTACAGTCTTGTACATGGGATGTTTGTGTTCAGTTCCGATCTCTCAAACCATTGTACTAGCTACAGTCTTGTTGTACATGGGGTGTTTGTGTCCAGTTCCGATCTCTCAAACCATTATACTAGCTACAGTCTTGTACATGTGGTGTTTGTGTTCAATTCCGATCTCTCAAACCATTGTACTAGCTACAGTCTTGTTGTAGACCCCTACATGGGGTGCAGCCTGTGGTGTTTGTGTTTGTGTTCAGTTCCGAAATGTAGCAAACTGCATAATCAACCAATAAAAAGTTCGCCGTATTCTGTGAACTGGAATCATCTTGTTAGCAGACGAATGCACTATTACATCTTGGCCACTACGTTTTTCTTTGTTTAGACGTGTTTTTGGCACGCATTTGTTTCATTTACTTATTCCGTCTTAGATATACATCAATACAATTGGCACGTGTTGTTGGTGCGGCATTCCAGGCAGTGGCCTTGACGAATTGGAGCAAGGATCATAACAACCACGTCTTGTGAAAGACATGCAGAATTCTAGAAACCCGATCTTTAAAATAACAAATGTTCTTATACTTCTTATCCCTTCACCCTTTAGATGTATGGAATATAATTGTTTGTTGTGTCGCTAGTTTAACATTTACAGGTCCATTTTTTATTTTTAGTTGACAGTTTGCCAGGTCTTATTATTTTTGTTCTTCAATGTTTGAAACTATAAACATCTCTGACTGAGAGCTGGCATTTTGCTTACTAAGTCTTAATTTTATCATTTCCGGTTTATTTTACAAGATTTGTGACCAAAATATTATGGTCCACACGAATGTCAGATAGTAAGATATAGGAGCCGGGAAAGAGGTTAGTAGTGTACAAGAATGTCTCACCGGTAAATACAGTCGGGAAAGGGAAAATCCCAATGTAGTTAGACATAAGATTTGTTAAGAAGGTTAGTTGCAAAGCCAGAGTATCTGCGTCTTTCGGCCTGACACATCTCTTTTCGTCATGGGTCATCATCATCAAGTACCGGGCCTGCTGGCGTAGGTGATCATGTCTCTCCACAATTTTCGATCTCGACAGTTATTTATCATTTCTGTTGTTGACCTTCTGCCAAGTCATTCTTTTAAGCTGTCTGGTATCTTTTCTCTTTGCTTCCCTCTATCTCTTCGTCCCTCAATGTTTCCAGTTGTTACAATATATTCCAGTTGTTCTCTTCTCATTACATGGCCAAAAAAATTATGATTGTTTATTCCTAATATTGGAAATTAGCTCTCTTTTTGCTCTGGCCTCTTTCAGAACGTTTTCATTACTATTCGTCATGGGTAGATTTGTTTAAAACAATTTAGTCTGGACAGCAACCATTTTTGGCATATTCTTTTCAACTTTAAACTGCCAAGATTTATTCTAAATGTGCGTTAAAACCAGGGTAAAGGTAAAGCCAAGAAGTAATCACGAATAAGAAGTGAAAGATCCACACCGTCTGTGGCGGGATTCGAATACGGTACCTGCTTTTTCAGAAGCCGAAGACTTAACTGAAGACTCTAGACCGACCACACATTCCCCTAATACAAACAAAAACAGAGATCTACTGTGCAGTTGTGTATCCCGGCAAAATTACTTAATATAATTTATAAACATTAAAAGATGAAAAGCTGAAGGTTTAACATACAGAGATGATAGAAGCACTAAAGGATTTTGGTATAGTAACAATCCCATACAAATGCAATGATATATATATATATATATATATATATATATATATATATATATATATATATATATATATAACACAGGATTTACACAAATATTAACTAAAAAACGCATAGCGTATTGTCTTGGCGATGAAACCTGGCCTGATGGAATTCATTGAGTTATTTTAGAACAGTACATTTGGAGAGTCATACAACACAAATCTTACTTAAAGTTATCATCGTCATGTGCCATACCGGTTGGCTTGGACGATCATGTCCTTCTACAAATTTCTATCTACAGTGCATCGTATCAATTCTGTTGTTGACCATTTTCCATGCCATGACACCAAGCTCAAGCTATCCAGTATTTTCTGTCTTTGTTGTCTGCGATCTCTGCTTCCTTTTATTTTGCCTGTTGTAACCAAGTATTCCAACTTTTCTCTTCTCATGATGTTCCCGATAAATGTTGATTGTTTCTTTCTGATGTTTTTTAGTAGCTCCTTTTTAGTGTTGTCCTTTTTGAAAATTTCCTCATTGGTCTTTTTAACTGTCCAGGGAACTTTCAACATTCTTCTGAGAAATCCCATCTCTGTGGCCTCTAATCGTCTTTTCATTTGTTTGTCTACTGTGCATGATTCGCTTCCATAGGTCAGAATTGGTTCTATATAGCACCGATGAACTCTCTTTCTCATTTTTATTGACATTGATTTGTTGCTTAAGATATTTTTCATTTTCTGAAATATTTTGGTCTGAGCTATTCTGTTTTTAAAGTGATAGAACTATGCTTTTTTTAAAAAGTTATACACAAACACATTTCAAAACAAAATGAGCGTGGAGTTAAGAATAACAATTTAGATTAAGGAAAAACAGACAAAAATCGTATTGCCTGCCAGCACTTGATCGACCTACTGATGTCACCGACGAACGGGATCGGTGGAAAAAAAAGAGAGTTGATCCCGACCTTATGCCACTTCCCAGTGGTAATCATGGATACAGATTAACCAACGAGTATGGATCAGAGAGGGAAGCCAGTCTTTTACCTAAAAATGTTAATTGAAGTCGGATGTTTTGGACTTAAAGAATCATATAGAGCGGCTTGCAGTAAATTAGTGAATCAGTGCGTTTATCCCCATATAGCCTTCTCTCTCGGATACCTTACTCCTTTGGTCATATTAGTTAATCTGTTTCGAGTCTCCCTTCGTCAAAGCGAAGAAAGATCTTGATCAATTTTGGCTCACTCAAGACAAATTAGCATTAAGTCCGTGGGATTTTTGCGTTCGCCAGCTTTTACCTCTGACGAAGTCCCTAGAGACTAGGAACTGAATTTTGCGTGTTAATCCGTTTTTCCCTGGCAGCCATGTGCTCAGGGGTCCCTCGCCGCACAGGCAGATAACTCCGTCTTCGGAGGTACTAATATTTTTTCCGTCGATGAGTAATTGACGTTTCGAGCCGGGCCTCCCTGCTGAGACCAGGGGTGGTTACCGCAGAGAGAAATCACAAATAAAAATCCCAACTGGTTCAGCCGGGATTTTAACCCACAACCTCTCTGCCTCGAGACCAACCAGTCCCCCAAGTCTGTGGGATCATTCCCTATCCAGACGCTAGTGGTTGTCTTGAAACAGGAGTAGGTAACTGTTTTGATAACTTTCCTACTGCCTACTGTTTGGGGGGGGGGGGGGGGAACTTGTTTGGATCAGAATGTCCTTGTAGTTGCGTCACGCTTGCATAACAGACAACATGATAAAAGTGCAAGTATTGGCCAAAATAAACAGGAAAACAGGAGCTATGGATTAATTAACAATGACCTAGTTCACCCGATGCCAGGTACTGGACCTGGGATAGAATATAAAAAAAAAACGGGAACAAATAAGAGAGAAAAAAAGTAAATAAGTTAACGGATAAAAGAGATAAAGAAAGAAAATAATAAACCGAAAAAAATAAAGAAAGAGAAAAAAATAATAAACCGAAAAAATAAAAGATAAGATAAGATAAGATAAGATAAGATAAGGTAAGATAAGATAAGATAAGATAAGATAAGATAAGATAAGATAAGATAAGATAAGATAAGATAAGATAAGATAAGATAAGATAAGATAAGATAAGATAAGATAAGATAAGATAAGATAAGATAAGATAAGATAAGATAAGATCGATCTCTGCAACATATTGAATAACAAGCTGTAATATGAGAATATAAGAATGTTCCCTATGAATAATCTTATTGACATGGCTCATGTACTGACAAAACATTCAATGGCGGATACGTTTTGTGGAGGTCGTATAGGCAGGACCGGGTTTGGGCCTGGGCTAAATAAGCAAGCTACAGTTTAGGGCCTCACAATATGAGGGGGCCTCAAATTAATTAAAAAAAAAAAATCTTTGATCGACATCTTCTGGAGTTATTTTGTAAACAGGGGCCCTCACAAACAGAGGGGGGGGGGCCTTAGTTAAAAAAAAATAAATCTTTAATTGAGACCTTCTGGCGTGATTTTTTTTTTAAACAAGGGGCCTCACAGTTTCATTTAGCTTAACCAGGTTAGGGCCTCACGGTTTCATTTAGCTTAACCAGGTTAGGGCCTCACGCTTTCATTTAGCTTAAACAGGTTAGGGTCTCACAATTTCATTTTTCTTAACCAGGTTAGGGCCTCACATTTTCATTTAGCTTATCCAGGTTAGGGCCTCACAATTTGATTTAGCTTAGCCCAGGTTAGGGCCTCATCAGGTTTAAATCTGGTCCTGGTTGTAGCACAGCAACAAAGATCTTTCATTACGTGGAGTCCATAGACATACTTCCTAATGTACCCTAAGTCTGGCCCAGATAGTTCATAAATTATCACTATCTACCGCCAGGTTATCTTTATAAAGTGTACATCTCTTTCGCTTTCTCGTAGTCCACTGCATTGCTTGTTTGCTATTTCTGTATCTTTTCCGGTCACATGGTCTGTCAAGCTCCATCCGCTGTATACTATAAATGTTTGCATCTCTTCTTGGTTGTACCTTTTGAGCAGAACTTCCGGTTCCAAGATGGTGGAAAAGAGTTTGTGTTTCATTGAACACCGCATTATTTGCACATGAGGCTGATCAATTTCAGCTCTCTAATGTAGATTGCTGTGATGAAATCAACTGGAGTTTTTAAGTTAAGGATTATGAACCTGTGATACGGAGGTTTGTGCACGTGGTTGCGGTCTTTTCAGTGAATCAGGCGGTGTGGGTACATCTTTTGTTGTCAATTGTGCATTGTATGTCATGGCTTTGGAAGCTGTTCTGTAGCCATCGTATGAATAGTTCGGCAGCTGATTACTTCCAGCTCTCTCATGTACATTGCTGTTCCAAGTCAACTGAAGGTTCCACTGTAAGGATTATGCATCGGTTCTACTGTGTTCTGCACCTGGCTGCGGTCTTTTCAGTGAACCAAGCGTTGTTTGTACATCCATTCTAGTCACACATTGTGCGTACTACGTCATTGTCTTGGACGATGTGGCAATGAGATCGTATATCCCTAACGCTATAAATTAAGTAACATACTCAAAATACTCGGGAGCCGCGATAGTTCAGTGATTAGTGAACTGGACTACAAAGGACAGGAGGTAGGGTTCGATCCCAACCGACGATTTCTGGGTTCACCCAGCCTTAAATGGGTACCAGATTTTTTTCTGGGAAAGTAAAGCGGCACGAGCGTAATACCGACCACATTACCCCAAAAATCAAGTGCCGAAGGTCTGTAAAATGTATGGTCACTAAGACCATATTCCCTATACGCCACTTGGCGTGACGCGGGCTCTTTACTTTTTTTTTTACTCAAAATACTCGTCACAGAAAAAGACTAAATGCCACATGCGATGTCTCCGCAAATAATGCACATCAAATGGCAGGACAAAATAACTAACTTAACTGTCCAGCAACGTGCTAAGACCCCAACAATCATGTCAATGCTCAGATGTCGAAGACTAAGATGGCTGGGGCACGTCCAGCGAATGGAAGAAAAATGCACCCCCAAGCTAATACTATATGGTGAACTAATACACGGAAAACGACAAATCGACAGACCTAAACTACGATATAGAGATATCTGTAAATCATCTCTGAATGACTTCTCCATCCTTGAAAATGTCTGGAAACATCTGGCAAGTGATCGCACATCATGGAGAGCATGTATAAGGAATGGTATAATATAATTTGAGACTGTGCGAATGCAAAACTTAGAAGAGAAAAGACTCATGAAAAAGGAAGGAAAACCCTGTGGATCAATGGGCCTGACTTGTTCATTCTGTGGCCGTGTGTGTCAAACATTGGTAGAATTAGCCACGAGAGAAGCTGTTCGACAAAAACAAAACCTCAAAAAATACACAATAGCCTCCGCTAGACAGTCTGACGAATACCAAGACGAGAAGTGCCATAAATAAATGAAGTAGGACTCGATGATGTTCGCAAATCTGCAGTCCTGGTGTGACTCCCCTGATCTTCAAGTCAAGAGGAATGCTGTCTAAAGAGAACTACAGGGAAAAGAACAGAAGACTTGTGAACGAGCATGGTTTTATTTCTGTTGTTTCAGGCTGCCGGATTTGCTTAGGAGGGGATCAGAGCACGTATGGGCAGTTGTTCGATGCGTGTTGAAGTTAATCCGGCGATTAACATAACCAGATTAACATAACCAACGGCTGAACCAGCTGGGATTTTTATTTATGATTTCTCTCTGCAGCAATCACCCCTGGTCTCAGCAGGGAGACCCGGTTTGAAACGTCAATTACTCATCGACGACAAAAAAATGAGTATCTCCGGAGACGGAGTTATCTGCTTGTACGCCAGAAAATGTAATGTAATGCCAGAGAAAAATGGATTCTTCTTCTACTTTTCTCTTTTCACTGATACCTAAAATGTGTCGTGGTTTATATCATTTGCCGTTCTTGAGCTGATCGAATTGTCTGAATTAGTGATTTTCCTTTGTTGTTACATGTCTCTATCACTGCATCTATCCATCTTCTTCTGGGTCTTCCTCTTGGTCTTTTCCCATGCATTCTCGAGAAGAACGCCCTTGATGGTGATTGGTGAGGATTCATTCTGACCAGGTGGCCAAACCATTTAAGTTGTTGTTCTATATATTCTTGGCAGGGTTTTATTCCTACCATTTTTCTTATGGTTTCATTTGGTATTCTATCTCTTCTTGTGTTGTTTCCTACTTTTCTCAAGCATCGCATCTCACATGTATTGATCTTTCTTAAATGTGATTTAGATGTGAAAAATGGATTAACACGCAAAATTCAGTTCCTAGATCCTAGGTACTTCGCCAGATGTGAAAACTGGCGAACGATAAAAAGAAACCTAACCAACACCATTAAAACATTACAAGTAATGTAAAGCTACCCTTAGCGCTTTGCTAGGCGTATGGGGTAAATGGTGTTTGTGACCCTATTTTTCCATGATCACCACACAGTTTTATTGCCTTTAGTTCCTACAAGGTTATGGTTATGGAAGGCCCCGGTATCACTGCAAACGAATTAAAATCCATAATTGCTCACCCGCCCGTGCCAGTGGAATCATCCGAATTACTATTTCATCTCCCAAGCAAATAAATGTAGCTGTAGTCCCCATCATAGGAGTCTCAGCACACGCCAAAAGACATAAGGCGAAACCGCACAGAAAGTGAACACAGCCATTCCTACAAAAGTTGACAAAATTCTCTGGGACCCATTTTTGGAGGCTGGGTGAACCCCGGCGCCTTGTACGTCTGGAAAAAAATCAGCCACTTCTGGAGATTGAACCCAGGCACTTCTGATCAGGAAGCGAGCACAATAGAGTTGTTCTTTTTTATTTTACAAGATTGTTTAATCATTTTTCTTCATGCAGGTTGTCTGAGATAATGACAGGTGTCAGTGTTGATCTTTCTGTACATCTCCAGGACTCAGATCATTAGTTTCGTATTTGTGTTGACCTTTTTATACATCTCCAGGACTCACATCTTTAGTTTCGTATTTGTGTTGACCTTTTTGTACATCTCCAGGACTCAGATCTTTAGTTTCGTATTTGTGTTGACCATTTTGTACATCTCCAGGACTCAGATCTTTAGTTTCGTATTTGTGTTGACCTTTTACTGGGTGGACTTCCAGAGGAAAGAAAGGCAATGAATATCCTTGCGTAACGCTGAAGGCGTGACTTTCCATTAAAGACAGAGCATGTAATCGAATAGCAAAGCAAGCCCTCATATGGGAAACAACAGGTAAAAGAAAAAGAGGAAGACCCAGGGAGACACTGAGAAGAACATTGATGAGAGAGGCAAGAGCAGCAGGAATCGGCTCCCTCAATGAGATAGAACTGCTTGCACAGAACAGAGACAGATGGCGAGATTTAATAAAATATCTTTAAAAGAAAACTGCTAGAACAAAAATTCATATAGGAGAAGGTGTATCTTGGTCTACGCCCTATGGGCCGGTTACGGCTCGAAAGGTCAATAGATAGATAGATGTAAAGAAAACAAAGCAGAATTGGGATGGAAGCGAAACCTCCTTACCTCATGCAAAAGTATTTGTTGAAATCGAATGTATGAGCCTTGAAGTACAGATATTGCAGCCGTGATGCCATTTTTCGCAATGCCTTCAAAACGTTCTTGTAAAAGCGAATGAAAATAGTTTTATTTTTGTAACCGTTAGGTACTTAATGTATTCTTCTTCTTCCTCCACTTCATTCTTTCTTCTTCCTCCTCTTCTTCCTCCTCCTCCTCCTTCTTCTTCTTCCTCCTCCTCTTCTTCCTCCTCCTCTTCTTTCTCCACTTTCTTCTTTCTTCTTCCTCCTCCTCCTCCTCCTTCTTCTTCTTCCTCCTCCTCTTCTTCTTCCTCCTCCTCTTCTTGCTCCACCACCTTCTTCTTTATTCCTCCTCTTTTTTCTTCCTCCTTCTTTTTCCTCCTCCTCCTCCTCTTTCTTCTTCCTCATCCATCTTCCTCCTTCTTTTTTCTCCTCCTTCTTCCTCATCCATCTTCTTCCTCATCCATCTTCCTCCTTCTTTTTTTTCTCCTCCTTCTTCTTCCTCATCCATCTTCTTCCTCATCCATCTTCTTCCTCATCCATCTTCCTCCTTCTTTTTTCTCCTCCTTCTTCTTCCTCATCCATGTTCCTCCTTCTTTTTTCTCCTCCTTCTTCTTCCTCATCCATCTTCTTCCTCATCCATCTTCTTCCTCATCAATCTTCCTCCTTCTTTTTTTCTCCTCCTTCTTCTTCCTCATCCATCTTCCTCCTCATCCATCTTCCTCCTTCTTTTTTCTTCTCCTCCTTCTTCTTCCTCATCCATCTTCTTCATTATACTGGCTGGTCTCGAGGCAAGACGCCGGCCTCGAGACAGAGAGGTTGTGGGTTCAAATCCCGGCTGCACCGGTTGGGATTTTTATTTATGATTTCTCTCTGCGGCAACCATCCTGGTCTCAGCAGCGAGGCACGGCTTCAAACGTCAATTACTCATTGACGGAAAAAAATATGAGTACTTCCGAAGACGGAGTTAATTTGCCTGTGCGACGAGGGACCCCTGTACACATGGCTGCCAGGGAAAAATGGATTAACACACAAAATTTAGTTCCCTGTCTCTAGGGACTTCGTCAAAGGTAAAAGTTGACGAACGAAAAAAAGACCCCAGTATAATGAACGTATACGCTATATAGTTACATCCAGCAATAAAATGGTGGCTGAGGCAGTTATTGCCCTTCTTCTCTGGCAGTGTGAGACAACCATCAAGAAATCAGTTAAACTGTACTTAACGTTCCTTTAAGGACGGATAACGAAGGAGGCAATCATTCCCATTAACAGTCATTCCCATTACAATCATTCCCATTACAGTCATTCCCATTACAATCATTCCCATTACAGTCATTCCCATTAACAGTCATTCCCATTACAATCATTCCCATTACAGTCATTCCCATTACAATCATTCCCATTACAGTCATTCCCATTGCAATCATTCCCATTGCAATCATTCCCATTACAATCAATCCCATTACAATCATTCCCATTTAGTAGTCATTGAAAGCTAGAGAGATATGAGTTTAAATGTTCAATTTTCAATTTAAAAAAAACTGTCGTTGTGGGACGGGGTACTTTACTTTTTTTTTAAATTTTACTTTTGTTCAGAACTGGCAGCACCGTTGTCAATGGGTTGAACGTTTGTGGTGTCTTCGGACGTTCACGTTCAAGTCCGGGATGTGATATTTCTGTCTATATTTTCAGTGGCCATCGCACATTTTATGGATGATGTTGTCAATACTACGCCAGGCCGCCCACATTTTTTTTCAGAAAAAAAATCGGTACATTTTTGTTGTTGTTGGTGGTTTTTGCGTTCGCCAACTTTCATGTTTGGTGAAGTCCCTTGACTAGGAACTGAATTTTGCGTGTTAATCCGTTTTCTCCGTAGTAGTCGTGTACTCAGGTGGTTTTCGCTGGTACTCATATTTTTTCCCGTCGATAAGTATTTGTTGTTTCAAGCCGGGCCTCGCTGCTGAGACCAGGGGTAGTTGCCGCAGAGGGAATTCATAATAAAAATCTAACTGATGGAGCCGGGAATTGAACTCACACTCTGTCTGGAGACCGGTGTCTTGCCTCGAGACCGACCAGTCTCCCGCTTCTAATTTGAGGGCTTGTTTTTTTTTGCTTCTCTGGTCATTTCCCACCACATGGTTGACTGTACCCATTTTTTCCTAATTACAGATAAATTATTACTGTTATTTATGTTATTTGGAAAACACGACAGTATAAGGCATACCTTGACTAGGATAAGAATACAAATTGAAATCGCGTATAAACCACAGGTAAAGGATGCACACGAATGCATAAAAATGCGAAGTTGCAGTAAAGCTAAATGTGAGGGAGAATTGAGAAAAAAAATTGAGAAAAAATGGTATGGTAAACGCTTTACGTGATTGATAGACGACACAGATTCGAACGACGTTTCGGCTCGATAGGCCTTCAGCAGGAACAAACAAACAACACGCACACACAGATATGTAAGTAAATAAAACTAATCCTACATAGTTAACTAGTAACTAAACATCCAAAACAAAATGTTATTTACACAACAATTTAAACAAAATTATTTTGTTTTGGATGTTTCATTACTAGTTAACTATGTAGGATTAGTTTTATTTACTTACATATCTGTGTGTGCGTGTTGTTTGTTTGTTCCTGCTGAAGGCCCATTGAGCCGAAACGTTGTTCAAATCTGTGCCGTCTACCAATCACGTAAAGCTTTTACCATACCATTTTCTTTCTATTTGTTTTCATTTCTCTCCCATAAACCACAGTTGTTTGCAAACAGCGGTGGGGAAATGCCTATATATGCAAGTATTTTTTATAAAGACAAATATTCAGCCGGAAACAGACAACGAACTATAACTGACTTCTGGAGCCGAGGTGCGCGAACTAGAGTGGTCAAGACCATCGTTATGGTGCTGCCCGGAAACATGTTTCTTAGCCTGATCATGTGACTGGAGATCGTGCAGGAAAGATAAACTCGGTCTCGAAATTTGCATGATGATGTTGAATGTACCGGGCCTAAATACGGAATTATTGCAGCTTCGCAGAGAACTGTGACACGGCGAAAATAACGCCTGTTTAAGAGTTACGACGAAGTAGTCTTCAGTACCTGAGTACTGTATTCGACCTTGTTTACGCGCGTTTAGCAGTCAGGGGTCATCTTATGCAGTTTGCTCTGACCTCACGCAGGTATTTGGTTCAAGGAGACGCGCCACTGACCTGTTATGCAGCCGGATCGTCAGCGTTTTGAAGTACGTTATTTAACAGAGGGGAGAGAAAAATAGAAGGAAAGAAAGCAGGGAGTGCGGCAACAACAACAGTACTAGACAGTGTATCAGTCTGTCATAAACAGAATTGAACAGTAAAACTGATGAGAAAGTCATAAAATAGAATTGAACAGTAGAACTGATGAGAAAGGTCATAAAAGGAATTGAACATTAGAACTGATGAGAAAGTCATGAAAATAAGTGAACAGTAGAACTGAAGAGAAAGTCATAAAATAGAATTGAACAGTAGAACTGATGAGAAAAGTCATAAAATAGAATTGAACAGTAGAACTGATGAGAAAGTCATAACATATAATCGAACAGTAGAACTGATGAGAAAGTCATAAAATATAATTGCACATTAGAACTGATGAGAAAAGTCATAAAATAGAATTGAACAGTAGAACTGATGAGAAAGTCATAAAATAGAATTGAACAGTAGAACTGATGAGAAAAGTCATAAAATAGAATTGAACAGTAGAACTGATGAGAAAGTCATAAAATATAATTGAACAGTAGAACTGATGAGAAAGTCATAAAATAGAATTGAACAGTAGAACTGATGAGAAAGTCATGCAATAGAATTGAACAGTAGAACTGATGAGAAAGTCATAAAATAGAATTCATAAAATAGAATTTCACATTAGAGCTGATGAGAAAGTCATAAAATAGAATTCATAAAATAAAATTTAACAATAGAGCTGATGAGAAAGTCATAAAATAGAATTCATAAAATATAATTTAACATTAGAGCTGATGAGAAAGTTATAAAATAGAATTCATAAAAGAGAATTTAACAATAGAACAGATGAGAAACATCAGCACTTATATATCCTTTCATAGCAAGGTGCTGTCTTGATTATGGGTCGATCCTGTTTCTTGCTATCCTCTTTGTTATTTTTTGGTGTTATGGATATTAGTGATTTTTGTGTGTTATTGGTTATTTATGATTTTTGTGTGTTATTGATTATTTGTGACTTTTTTGTGTTCTTGATTATTTGTAATTTTTTTGTGTTATTGATTATTTGTAATTTTTTTGTGTTATTGATTATTTGTGATTTTTTGTGTGTTCTTGATCATTGGTGATTTTTTATGTGTTAATAATTATTTGTGATTTTTTTGTGTTTCTGATTATTATGTGATTTTTGCGTTATTGATTATTTGTGATTTGTTTGTGTTATTGTGATTATTTGTGATTTTTAAAAATTGATTTTTTTTGTGTGTTGTTGATTACTTGTCATTTTTTATGTTATTGATTATTTGTGATTTTTTTGTGTTATTGATTATTTGTGATTTTTTTGTGTTATTGATTATTTGTGATTTTTTCGTGTTATTGATTATTTGTGATTTTTTTGTGTTATTGATTATTTGTGATTTTTTTGTGTTATTGATTATTTGTGATTTTTTTATGTTATTGATTATTTGTGATTTTTTGTGTTATTGATTATTTGTGATTTTTTGTGTTATTGATTATTTGTGATTTTTTGTGTTATTGATTATTTGTTATCTCATTATACTGTTATCTCATTATACCAGGTTATCACAATATGCAGTTATATATATATATATATATATATATATGGCCCTTTTCATCTTGTCAGACAGTTTAGTGGAGGCTTTTTTTAAAATTTTAATTGTAATTTTTTTTTTTGTTTTTGAGGTTTTGTTTTTGTTGAACAGCTTCTCTCGTGGCTAATTCTACCAATGTTTGATAAACACACACGGTCACAGAATGAACAAGTCAGGCCCACTGATCCACAGGGTTTTCCATCCTTTTTTTCATGAGTCTTTTCTATTCTATCTTTTATCATAGCACAGCCTCAAATGATATGCCATTTTTTAATACAGACTTTCCATGATGTGCGATCACTTGCCAGATGTTCCTAGCCATTTTCACAGATGGAGAAATGATTCAGATATGATTTACAAAAATCTCTATATTGTAGTTTAGGTCTTCCGATCAGTCTTTTTCCGTGTATTAGTTCACCATATAGTATTTGCTTAGGAATGTGGTTTTCTTCCATTCGCTGGATGTGCCCCAACAATCTTAACCTTCGGCTTCTGAGCATTGACATGATTGTTGGTGTTTTAGCACGTTACAGGACTGTTAAGTTGGTTAGTTTGTGCTGTCATTTGATGTGCATTATTCTGCAGAGACATTGCATGTGGAAGACATTTAGTCTTTTTTCGTGATTTGAGTATGTTGTCCATGTTTCAGATCCATATAACAGTGTGCTAAGCATGCAGGAATTTTAGTTCTTTGTCTATGAGGGCTGTTCAGATTTGCCCTTCTTTCAGTTTGTAAACTTTAAGTCCAAGTAAGTCCAAGACACATGGTCCTGACGTTCCATGTGTCAACTTTACATATTGGTTCTTTCTTCCTCATTTCATTATGTCTACTCTGTCTTGGTACAGAATATGTAGGTAGTGCTTTACACAGACACGCTATCCCCCTCTCCAGATTTTTACTCTGGGTGTACTCTCGTTCCAAAAAATGAGGAAGATACTATGCAATCCATTTTTGACAAAAGAAACACGAAAAAGAGTTCTTAAATGTTACGTAGAGCCAGTCTTAACATATGGATGTGAATCATGGACTATTAGGACAACAGACAAGGAAATCACTGGAGTCTGTAGAAATGTGGTTTTACAGAAGAATGTTGAGAATACCATGGACAGCTAAGAAGAGTA
Source organism: Megaustenia siamemsis (assembly GCA_032433765.1). Taxonomy (NCBI): domain Eukaryota; kingdom Metazoa; phylum Mollusca; class Gastropoda; order Stylommatophora; family Ariophantidae; genus Megaustenia; species Megaustenia siamemsis. The sequence continues at coordinate 12,091,855 of JAVIAB010000102.1, forward strand.
ATGAAAACGTTCTGAAAGAGGCCAAAGCAAAAAGAGAGTTAATTTCCAATATTAGGAAGAAACAATCATCATTTTTTAGCCATGTAGTGAGAAAAGAACACCTGGAATATATTGTAACAACTGGGGAAATTGAGGGACGGAGAGATAGAGGGAAGCATTAAGAGAATGGCTTGGCAAAATGTCAACAACAGAAATGGTAAATAGCTGTGGAGGTTGAAAATTGTGGGGAGACATGATCACCTATGCCAGCAGGCCCGGTACTTGATGATGGTGATGTACTCTCATAACGTTCGGTTCTAACTGGAACCTAGTCCATAAGGTAGTGGAGGGTTTTGAGATTAAGGTTTCCCATCTTCTAGATTGGTTACCAACCAAAGGTTATGAGCCCCGTCTACCCGGAGTGATATCTCAAGATATGCCATTATCAGGCCCAGCTTCCCAGACGTCCCAGACAACACTTTACCTGGTCAATGTTAGGCTGGAAGTCCAACCCATTGCATAGTACCATATCAGTGAAAACACATCACTAAAATAGTACATAATCCATTTAATGAATTAAACATCCATAAAATGAATATTCACCATGGGACATTACGCACCGCGCTACCATTTTATTGCGTATTTAAGAACAAAAATCGAGAGCCAGATGCTTCACTGTTATCGGCGACCATTTTGACTGGAAAGTATCATCATCATGTGCCTTACTGGTTGGTGTAGGCGATCATGTCCTTCCACAGTGCATCCTATCAATTCTGGTGCATCTTCTATCCACAGTGCTTCGTATCAATTCTGGTGCTGATTGTTTTCCATGCTATGACATTAAGCTAACTAGTATATTCTCTCTTTGTCATCCACGATCTCTCTTTCCTCGTATTTTGCCAGTTGTAACCAAGTATTCCAACTTTCCTCTTCACATGATGTGCCCGAAAAATATTGATTGTTTCTTTCTGATGTTCTTTAAGAGTTCCATTTTTTGTGTGTTGGCCTCTTGGTGAATTTCCTCGTTCTCTTTAGCTGTCCAGGGAACTTTCAACATTCTTCTGAGGAATCCCATCTCTGTGACCTCTAATTGTCTTTTCATTTGTTTGTCTACTGTCCATGCTTCACTTCCATAGGTTAGAATTGGCTCTATATAGTACCAATAAAGTCTCTTTCTCACTTCTATTGAAATAGATTTGTTGCATAAAATGTTTTTCATTTTCTGAAATGTTATTTTGGCCTGAACTATTCTGCTTTTTATTTCTGTGGTGCATCTTCCATCTGATGTTATTATTGTGCCAAAGTATTTGACATGTTGCACTTGTTTCAGATTTGTCCTGTTTATTTTTATGCTGCATGATGGTGATTATTATTTCTTCAATATGCCCATTTATTTGTTTTCTTACTACTCCAACTGAAATCTTTCTTGTTACTTTCTTTTACTTTATGTCTATTATTTCTTGTTTTTCATTCTCTGTCTCTGCTATTAAGACTATATCATCCACATATCGCAAATTGTTTATGCTGTGACTGTTGATTTCAATTCCTTTTTTGCCTACTATTGATCTCATAAATATTTTTGCTGTAAAGTGAAAACAAATCCGGCGACAGAACACAGCTTTGTATGACTCCATGTTTTATAAATTTTATTTATTATATATATACTTTTATCTACCATACCAGGTTATTAATGTTATCACATTATCTCACTATGCAATACCTTTCTTCCGCAGGTGCATTTCTCATCCCATACACACTGTTCCTGTTATTGTGTGGTCTCCCTTTGTTCTTCCTTGAGGTGACCTACGGACAGTTCTCAAGTCTAAGTCCTATTGCCATTTGGAAAGTTGCACCATTGTTCAAAGGTAAATTAATAAAAATATTAATTGTTTTATTTTTTTTTTAAATTTGTATTTTGCTTTAGTCAGGTAATCTCACCTGCTGCTTTATGCAGTAGACAATACAACCTGCTGCTGCCCTCCTGCTTTACAGGTATGCTCGGGAGAGTAAAAGACTAGGGGAGAGGGTACCCTAAAAAAAAAAAACATCACCACTGCCTTGAGTGTGAGACTTTTTAGTCAAAAGCTAGTGGAGTCAACCATAAACAAACCAATGGAAGGCAACAGAAAACCACATTTATAATTTTCTTTGTATGGTCGTGGGTCGCACAATTTTAGAATTATAAATAACTGTCAAGATCAAGAGTTGTGGAGAGACATGATCACTTACACCAGCAGGCATGGTACTTGATAATAATGATTTTGGTTTATGTTATCGTTATTTACTAAAGTCATGAAAAGTTTAATTCCAACAGATGACAAAATATACATGGAAAACAAACCAGTAGAAGAGATCGATCACTTTATCTATCATGGAAGTCACATTGATCGAGAAGGGGATACAAGTAAAGAAATTAGAATCAGAATAGCTAAAGCAGCAATGTCTTTCAGAAGCCTTGAAAAGTTGTGGAAATCAAAACTAATCAGCAGAAACACAAAACTTAGGCTATTCAAATCAAATGTACTATCAACCCTTAAGTATGCGTGTGAAAGCTGGAAAACAATAAAAGATATAGAAACAAAGTTGAACGCATTCAAAAATAAATGTCTAAGGAAAATACTTGGTATAGCGTGGAACGAATTCAAAACAAACGAGGAAATTAGAGAAATCGCCAATCAACCACTAATATCTTCAGTAATAAAGAAAAGACAATGGTCAAAAGACAAGTGGCGAGATTTGATAAAATATCTTTAAAAGAAAACTGCTAGAACAAAAATTCAGATATGAGAAGGTGTATCTTGGTCTACGCCCTATGGGCCGGCAATGGCTCGAAAGGTCAATAGATAGATAGATAGATATCGTTATTTAATCATCATCATCACATGTCATCTCCACATGGAAGGTTGACTACTAGGGAAAGATATATTTACCATGGGTGAAGGGATAAAAATGTGAAACTATGATAAGAATCTAAAGAAATAGAAAGTTTGGTAAGAGCTTTATTTATCTGAGGGATAACACAAAACCAAAACAACTTTGCGGCTCAGTAGGCCATTAGCTGGACAGAGAAATATATCAATCTCTTGCCCTTTAATAGAGATAAGACCAATATGAGAATTAATGCAGTTGGCAATAACCAAATAAAATTAGGATAAATACCTCTACTAGACGTACAATCTTACATATATCTGGGTAGTAATATAGAAAAAGAGGGAGGAACAGAAAATGATACCAAAATAAGGATATCAAAAGCAAGAGGAGCTTTTGTTGCACTGGGAAACATATGGAAGTCCAAAGAAAATAAGGTTAAATACAAAAATAAAAATGTTCAACTCCAATGTTAAGTCAGTCCTATTATATGACTGTGAAACATGGAGAAAAACAAAATTGACAATCATGAAGATACAGACTTTCATTAATGGATGCTTACACAGAATAAAAGGATGGAAATGGCAGGACAAATTCACTAACATAGAATTATGGAAATGTACCAGTCAAATACCAGTGGATAAAGAGATACAGCGAAGAGGATGGCGCTGGATAGGACATACACTGCGGAAGCCAACTGAGAGTATTACACAACAGGTCCTTTTTTGGAATCCCCAGGGGAAAAGACAAAGAGGAAGACCAAGGAATTCTTGGAGAAGACATATAGAAGCAGAGATGAAGATGATAGGGAAGACACGGAATGATCTTAAAAGAATGGCAAGAAACAGAACAACTTGGAAAGTGTTTGTTGAAGACCACAGTTTGCTGAAAGGTACAAGAAGAAAAAGTGGGTTGAGTCATTACAGAAGTCAACGATAAGCCAAGTCATCATTGTCTACATTCCTAGTCATGTGGGAGTATGGGGAAATGAAAGAATGGAGAGGCTGACTAGCTGTGCTGTCATTGAAAGCAGTTGACCAATGGAAAAGAATGATGTTATTAATGCCCTTTGAGATGCAGGAAGGGCACGAGATTTTGACAATCATGAGTCCACATCTCTCCGTCAGTTGGAAGAGATGGGAGTAAAGATGGGTACATCCAAAAATGAGCTGAGAGGCTTAGTCAGTGCATAAGAGAACTTATCAATTAACACAGAGCTGGAGTCGTCAGTCGCTTAATGCTGCAGGGCTTCTTGAGGAGGGGATCTGAGCATCTCACAGGCATGTTCAGAGTGCAATGATGATAACCCACAAATAACTCAATCATTTGATGTTGTCAGTCTACTTTAGTCTTTGTCTTCCTCATTTATCTTGTATTTTCCCCTCTAAGATGTCTTTCATTAGGTTATTGTGTCTTTTTACATGTTCTAAAAATCTTACTTATTCTGTTCCAGTTGTGTTAAACAGTTCTTTCTTCACTTTTGTCTGTTTCCTAACTTCATTATTTGTTTTCTTCTCCGTTTGCCTAATTCTTCCCATTCTTCTGAAAATCTGCATTTCAATAGCTTCAATTGTCTTCTCCATTTTTTTGCCAAGTGCTCATGTTTCTGCACCATACATGAATGTTGAGTAGATATATTATCTATCTATTGACTTTCGAGTTGAAATGGCACATAGGGCAGAAGTTCTCTGTGTCTGGTGATCTTTATTGTTAAGTGTCAGACCTTGGACAAAATTCACATTGTAACACGTCACATGACTGTTCTGGGCTCAGTCTAGGGAAGGGAGCTGATTCCTGCTGTTGTTACTCCTCTCCTTAGTGTTCTTTTTAGTGTTTCTTTAGGATGGTTTCTTTTTTTTTTTTTTACCCTCTAGTTCCCATTGATAGCTTGCTTTGAGGGGAAAGATTCTCTTGTTGTCTCCATCACATGACCATGACCTTCTTCTCTTGATTATAGTTGATATTTCTGGATGTTTTATCATTTCTCTTATTTCTATACTAGTTGTAATGAATATTTATATATATATATATATATATATATATATATATATATATATATATATATATAACTTTATAATACTGAGTTTTAGTTAAATAACAGGTGTTATTTACTTTGATGTGAGTATACCTTTCATGTACACACCATACGGCAATCTTACGGTCTGTTGTTTGATGTGCGACGGGGATAATCTGACGACTAACTGTGTGTCTATATGTTCGGAATTGGAGTCAACAACGATGGCCTAACATCATCAAGCGCTGTACATAAAAAAAAATATGACGATCATCATTTTCATGAGGATGTGAACTTCTGGTATATGGTGGATAGGCGGCAAGAACAATTGAAGGCTATGCATGAAAAGTGTTCCTTATTGCAGTTTCCTCATATTCCAAGTCCGGCTTGTTGCAGGAGCTACTGAGTTAAATGCTCTGTGCACACCGTGAGCTGTGTGTCTCATCCGTTTTTATCATGTTTCGAATTGTTTACAATGAATGATGATATCGTATGACAGGAACAGTTGGCTGTGTTCACTTTCTGCGTGGTTTCGCCTTATGTCTATTGGCGTGTGCAGAGACTGCTACGATGGGGACTACACTTACCTTTCTTTGTTTGGGAGATGAGATATTAATTCGGATGATTACACTGGCATGGGCGGTTGAGCAATTATGGATTTTAATTCGTTTGCAGTGGTACCAGGGCCTTCCATAACCAAATATCTTTCATGTTGTTAAAAATGCTTTCTACTATTTCTATGTGATCATTTATAAAACTGAGAAAAAATAATGTATTATATCATTATGGTCCTTACATGATCTCAAAGCAACAATGAATGGCACAAAAACAACATTCCTGTATGGTGCAGAAACATGGACATTAAATCATCATTTACCATGCCTGCTTGTGTAGGTGATCATGTCTTTCCACAATTCTCAACAGTTATTTATCATTTCTTTTGATTACCTTCTGCCAAGCCATTCTCTTAAGCTGCTTGGTATATTTTCTCTTTGCTTTGCTCAATCTCAGTTTTCCCATTTGTTACAATATATTTCAGCTGTTCCCTTCTCATTACATGGCAAAAAAATAATGATTGTTTCTTCCTAATATTGGAAATTAGCTCTCTTTTTGCTTTGTTCTTAGCTGTTCATGGTATTCTCAACATTCTTCTGTAAAACCACAATTCTGCAGCCTCCAGTGATTTTTTTTTCTGTAGTCCTATTGTCCATGATTCACATCCTTATGTCAAGTCAGGCTCCACATAACTTTTAAGAATACTTTTTCTTGTTTCTATTGCCAGAAATGGGATGCACAGTATCTTCCTCATTTTTTGGAAAATATGTATAGTCTTGGACATTGTAAAAGAAAATATAAAAGAAAATTTAAATCCTTGAAATGTAGATTTATAGAAGAATGATGTTAGTAGAAGTGGCCTGCCAAAGACAAGACAGAGTGTGTCAGCCATGGTGAGAGTTTAGGAGAAAATTCAGGACACACACATTATGAGTACTGGCCGTACAACCAGCTTGTGTCATGTTGTTGTTCTTAAGCTCCATTGAGACAGGACAAAAAGTCAAGTTTGCATGATCACAAGGTTTGAATGTGGAACAAGAAAAAGAAGAATGAGAATGAGAGAAGTCTTCTTTTTCTTCTGTGATCATGTCTCATTCAGACTAGGATTTCTAACTCTCTTATGAAGGCAGTAAGTGATTTGGGTGCCCCATAGAATTCTTCTTTCAGGGAGGTGGGTATGGGCCAATTTGACTTTCTCAGGTCTGTGTACTGGGGCAATCCTGTAGAACATGTTTTGTTGTTATATTGTCCTGGGTACAGTGGCATTAGCTGGTAGTTCCTATTTTGAGTTTAGTGAACATGTGGTTTCTCATTCTGTTGTGGCCAGTGATTAGGTGAAGTGTGATGACTTGATCCCTCCTTGATAGTTGGAGGTATCCGTCCCTCTCGTTATACTTTGGGTGTTCTTGTTTCCATTTTTCATGATACTGGCCTTTGATGATGGATTTGGTTTCATCGTAGCTAACCAGATGGTTCTCTTGTGGTAATCTTCCTCCCTCCTTAGCTAGTTTGTCTGCACGTTTGTTTCCTTGTATATTACAGTGTGATGGTATCCACTGGATGACTACTCTCTGGAAGTTATTGCACAATTAGTCCAGGGTTGTTCTCAGGTCATCTAGCTCACTGTTCCTGGGGATTTTTAGAACTTATGGGACTGACAGTGAGTCGGTTAGTATCACCAATTTCTTGTACACATTATTTTTGTGTTGAAATAGCCAATTTTACGGCCTCTTTGAGGGCTTTCAGTTTCTGCTTTATTGAAGTAGAGAAGTAGGGAGCAATGACATTTTGAAACAGCGGAGGATAAAAAGACTATTAAACCACAATCTGAAAATGTCAAATTGCAATTTTTTTAAATGCATAAAGAGATAGAATAACATATTTAATGTCATCTCAGAAAGGAAAATATAGAGCAAACAAATCATGGGCAGACAAAGATTAAAATGGGCTGACAATATCAAGTGGTGGACAGGGGAACCGAGGACTGTGTATTCTATGAAGACCAGAGATAGTGTGTCTCCTGTACAATAATTTTTTTCTTACAGATTTTGGTGTTGGTAAGATGTATGCTTGCATAGTCTGTCTACTACAATCATTATTTCATACCTATGTTGGTATATAAGTATGCTACAATATTGTCTGTCTACTACAATCATTATTTCATACCAATGTTGGTATATAAGTATGCTCCATTATTGCCTGTGTCTACTACAATCATTATTTCATAAAGGTGTTGGTATATAATTATGCTCCATTATTGTCTGTGTCTACTACAATCATTATTTCATAAAGGTGTTGGTATATAACTATGCTCCATTATTGTCTGTGCCTACTACAATCATTATTTCATACAGGTGTTGGTATATAATTATGCTCCATTATTGTCTGTGTCTACTACAATCATTATTTCATAAAGGTGTTGGTATATAATTATGCTCCATTATTGTCTGTGTCTACTACAATCATTATTTCATATACAGGTGTTGGTATATAAGTATGCTCCATTATTGTCTGTCTGCTACAATCATTATTTCATATACAGGTGTTGGTATGATAGTATGCTACATTATTGTCTGTGTCTACCACAATAATTATTTCATATGTCTGCATCTACTACAATACTTTATTATTACAGGTGTTGGTATAATAGTATGCTCCATTATTGTCCGTGTCAACTATACCTTTTTATTATTGCAGGTGTTGGTGTTGGTATGATAATATGCTCCGCCATTGTCTGCATCTACTACAACGTCATCATCGCTTGGACCATTTATTACTTGTTTCTGTCCTTCCGATTGGTTCTTCCATGGTCTCACTGCAGTAACGAATGGAACACAGACAATTGTGTAGATGATTTGGGACCCAGAAATGTCACAGAAAATGTTACCTTGGCCATTAACAACATGACCAATTATTTGGCCGCAAATATGAGTGGAGGAGGAGACAAGAGTACAGGAAACATGATTGCTCCTGAAGCCAACACTACAACAGACATGTTTGCAACATTTAACAAGGGGATCCGTGCAAGTGAACAGTTCTGGGAGTGAGTTGATTTAATCTTCACTTTATGTTTTTCTTTAGTCTGTAGTCCTTATACAGTCTTAATCATTAAGTGTGAAAATGAGTTACAAGAAATATTAGACATTATGGTGAAGGAAAGCAAAAATGAAGAACTCAAGACTCAGTAGCAAAAAGACAGAAGTAATGGCAGCAACAAAGAAAAAGACATCACCGCAATGCAAAATAAAGACAAGTGGAACAATATTAAAACAGATAAATTAATTGAAATACCTGGAAATAATGTTAACTTCAGATGGTAGATGTACAACAGAGATGAGATGCAGAATAGCACAGGCAAAAGAAGCTTTCCAAAAAATTAGGAAGATACTGAGCAATCCATTATTGACAATGGGAACAAGAAAAAGAGTTCTTAAATGTTATGTAGAGCCAGTCTTAACATATGGATGTGAATCAAGGACAATAGGACAACAGACAAAAAAATCACTGGAGTCTGTAGAAATGTGGTTTTACAGAAGAATGTTGAGAATACCATGGACAGCTAAGAAGAGTAATAAAAACATTCTGAAAGAGGTCAAAGCAAAAAGAGAGCTAATTTCCAATATTAGAAAAAAAAAACGATCATCATGTTTTGGCCAAGCAATGAGAAGAGAGCAGCTGGAATATATTGTGACAACTGGGGAAATTGGGGGATGAAGAGATAGAGGGAAGCAAAGAGAAAAGATACCAGACAGTTTAAGAGAATCGCTTGGCAGAAAGTCAACAACAGAAATGATTAATAACTGACTAGATCAAGAGTTGTGGAGAGACATGATCACTTACACCAGTAGGCATGGTATTTGATGATGATGATGATGTAGTCCTTAATCTTTAGATCGGACTGGCATCACCGCTGTTGGGGCATTCCATATCTACTCTGCCACCTATGCCAGCAACCATCAAAGTGTTCATCTACTGATTGTTCCTGTCCTGCATTATACGACCTATTTACATTTTTTCAGCTGAATATGCTTTTGATAGAGAAGTGAACAAACCAATATATGCCTGCTTCGTAGACTACACCAAAGCTTTTGATAGAATACACCATAAACAACGCATAGACTGCCTAAAAAATATAAATCTAGATGACACAGACATACAACTAATATGTAATTTATACTGGGAGCAAACAGCAATAATAAAATATAACAAGGAGAACTCTACACCCATGGATATAAAAAGAGGAGTAAGACAAGGATGCATCCTATCACCAAGCTTGTTCAATCTATACACTGAGCAAATCTTTAAAAACATCACAGAGATGCCAGGCTTAAACATTCTATCTATCTATTGACCTTTCGAGCCGTAACCGGCCCATAGGGCGTAGACCAAGATACACCTTCTCCTATATGAATTTTTGTTCTAGCAGTTTTCTTTTAAAGATATTTTATCAAATCTCGCCATCTGTCTCTGTTCTGTGCAAGCAGTTCTATCTCATTGAGGGAGCCGATTCCTGCTGCTCTTGCCTCTCTCATCAATGTTCTTCTCAGTGTCTCCCTGGGTCTTCCTCTTTTTCTTTTACCTGTTGTTTCCCATATGAGGGCTTGCTTTGCTATTCGATTATTATCTCTTCTCATCACATGTCCAACGTATGACCATCGTCTTTTCTTTATTACTGAAGATATTAGTGGTTGATTGGCGATTTCTCTAATTTCCTCGTTTGTTTTGAATTCGTTCCATTCTATACCAAGTATTTTCCTTAGACATTTATTTTCGAATGCGTTCAACTTTGTTTCTATATCTCTTGTTGTTTTCCAGCTTTCACACGCATACGTAAGGGTTGATAGTACATTTGATTTGAATAGCCTAAGTTTTGTGTTTGTGCTAATGAGTTTTGATTTCCACAACTTTTCAAGGCTTCTGAAAGACATTGCTGCTTTAGCCAGTCTGATTCTAATTTCTTTGCTCGTATCCCCTTCTCGATCAATGTGACTTCCAAGATAGATGAAGTGATCGATCTCTTCTACTGGTTTGTTTTCCATGTATATTTTGTCACTTGTTGGAATTAAACTTTTCATGACTTTAGTCTTTTCATGATTGACCTCAAGCCCAATTTTGCTGGCTATTGATGATAGTTCATTTGTGTTTTCCTGCATCGTTTTTATCTGATTGCTGATGAGAACTATGTCATCAGCAAAGTCCAGGTCCTCCAAATGGTCTCCTTGTATCCATTCGATGCCTTTATTACCAGTGCAGCATTTCTTCATTATGAAGTCCATAACAATTCCAAATAACAAGGGCGATAAAATACATCCTTGTTTAACCCCAGTTTCTATTGGGAAACATTCGCTCAGTCCTTCCTCTGTTCGAACTGCACATGTGTAACCATCATACATGTCTTTGATAATATTTATGATTTTTGATGGTAAGCCATATTGCTTCAGAATTTTCCACAAAGAATCTCTATGAATACTATCAAATGCTTTTTTGAAGTCGATGAAGTTAAGTACAAAAGGTTTTTGCTTTTCAATGTGTTCCTCCAATATAAGTCGTAGAGTGAAAATGTGGTCAAGACAGCTTCTCCCTTTTCTAAACCCAGCCTGTTCTTCACGCATTACTGTATCTATTGAATCCTTTATTCTATTTAGGATGATTTTACAGAATAATTTTGAGGCAACTGACAAAAGTGTCACGCCTCTCCAATTGTTACAATCTCTAAGATTGCCCTTTTTTGGGATCTTAACAATGATTCCTTTTTTCCATTTATGAGGCGTCTTCTCTGTTTTCCAAATGATGTTGAACATTTTTTTGGAGATGTATTAAATTATGGCTATCAATTGCCTTGAGGATCTCAGCTGTTAACTTATCCTCTCCAGCAGCCTTGTTATTGGTCATTAGCTTTAAGGTGGTTTCTATTTCACTCAAGGTGAAGTCATCTAAATTTACATCTAATTCTGCTGCTGGTGTTTCAGCTTCAAAATCTATTAAACTGTGAGGTAGTGGACGGTTAAGAATTTCTTTGAAGTGTTCCGCCCAACGGGCTTTTATGTCTGCGCTTGTTGTTAGCATTAATCCAGATTTGTCTAGAATTGGTGTTCCACTGGATGTATAGGTGTTTGTCAGCATCTTTTGTACAGTATAAAGAGTTCTGCTGTCTCCTGTAATTGCAGCTGTCTCTGCTTTCTCTGCCAAGTTGTCTATATAAGCTCTTGTATCTCTTCTTGCCGAACTTTTCACTTTGTTGTCTAATTCTTTGTATGTTGCTTTTGCCAGAACCTTTCCAAGATCTGTCTTTACATTAGTCATGGCTCTCTTCGCTTCTCTTCTTTCTTTGATGTATTTCCATGTGGTGTCTGAGATCCAAGCTCGTTTTTCCATTTTCTTCAGTCCAGCACTTGCTTCTGCTGCTGTCATTAGTATTTTGCTCTGTGAGTCCCACAAACATTAATGGGAAGATAATCAATAACCTGAGATATGCTGACGATACTGTACTACTAGCAGAAAATCCTAAAGATGTACAACAATTACTTAATGAAATAAACATGACATGAAAAAAATTATGGATTACATATGCATATCAAAAAGACTAAAACTATGATAATAAGGAAAGAAAATTCTCAAGACCTACAAATAAATATCAAAGTTGGAGGAATACACCTGGAGACAGTTCAGAGCTACAACTACCTAGGACATACTATAACCAGTGATGGAAAATGTAAAACTGAAATAAACAAAAGAATAGGAATGGCAAAAAGTAATTTTAATGCTATGGAAAATATACTAACATCAAAACAAATGACATCATCATGTGCCATACCAGTTGGCATAGGTGATCATGTCCCTTCACAATCTTCTATCCACAGTGCATCGTATCAATTCTGTTGTTGACTGTTTTCCATGCCATGACACCAAGCTATCCAGTATTTTCTCTCTTTGTCGTCCACGATCTCTCTTTCCTTTTATTTTGCCAGTTATAACCAAATATTCCAACTTTCCTCTTCTCATGATGTGCCCGAAAAATGTTGATTGCTTCTTTCTGATGTTTTTTAAGAGCTCCCTTTTTGTGTTGGCCTCTTTGAGAACTTCCTCATTGGTCTTTTTAGCTGTTCAGGGAACTTTCTTCTGAGAAATCCCATCTCTGTGGCCTCTAATCATCTTTTCATTTGTTTGTCTACTGTCCATGATTCGCTTCCATAGATCAGAATTGGTTCTATATAGCACCGATGAACTCTCTTTCTCACTTCTATTGACATATATTTGTTGCACAAGATATTTGTCATTTTCTGAAATGCTATTTTGGCTTGAGCTATTCTGCTTTTTATTTTTGTGATGTATATTCCATCTGATGTTATTATTATGCCCAAGTATTTGACGCGTTGCACTTGTTTCAGATTTGTTCTGTTTATTTTTATGCTCCATGATGGTGATCATTGTTTCTTCGATATAACCATTACTTCTGTTTTCTTACTATTCAGACTGAGACCTTTTGCTTTCTTTTACTATTATGTCTATATTTCTTGTAGTTCGTTCTCTGTCTCTGCTATTAAAAACAAATGACACCAGGGCTAAAACTAAGAATAGCAAAATGTTACATCTTCTCAATATTCCTATATGCTGCAGAAACACGGACATTAGACAAGAAAACACAAAGAGGAAGACTAAGAAATTCTTGGAGAAGACAGACAGAAGCAGTGATGAAGATGATGGGGAAGACATGGAATGATCTTAAAAGAATGGCAAGAAACAGAACAACTTGGAAAGTGTTTGTTGAAGACCTATGCTCCATGGGGAGCTGAAAGGTAGAAGAAGACAAGTGGTGGGAGTTTTTCAAAAATTGAACCCATAGTTTCTTTACGGTTTTATCCACACCTAGTCTCTGGGTAGTATGATCCAATGTCTAGCTCTTTTGGATAATGGACATAAACAGGAGGACCTGTATGCACTCATGCATGTTAATGAGCCCTTGACAGTTTAAAGCTGAAAAGAGTAGGCCAAAAATAGTTGCTGTCAGGGCAAAAAATTAAGCAAATCTACCCTTCCCTGGCGAAAGCAAATGTGTTGAGCTAAAACACACAGATATTGTGGCTATGCCATGAACTGGTGACAGTGCATTCATGACCATTTAACATGTGAATGCTAAGAAAATGAATAGTAGTTGGGCCAAATAGGTCAAATGTCGGAGCATGCTGTAAACAACAGAACAAGGCACTTAGGTCCATTTAATATCTTTTTAAGGTAGATGATGAAGAGAGGTTGTCATTGGGTACATGAAGCGAACGAAGATTTGTTGAATAATCTCTCTAAATTTGTGTATGACAATTTTTATCTGTACAGACGTCATGTTCTGGACCTTTCTGATGGCATTGACAATCCTGGGTCTATCAGATGGCAGTTGTTGATTTGTCTGGCACTGGCTTGGTTATGCGTCTTCTTCTGTTTGTTTAAGGGTGTCAAAATCCTTGGCAAGGTTAGTTACTTTTTTAAAATTAAAAAAAATTTTTTTTTTTTTTTAGAAAATTAAAATAAAAATGTTGGCAGTAGCCAGGACACCAAAAGCAACCTATCAGCTGAAAGTAATCAACAGCTCATCTAACTGCATTGGGAGCAGTGGCAACAAATCCACTTCCACATGCTGGCAAACCTCCACTTCCACATGCTGGCAAACCTCCACCTTCACATGTTGGTAACAGCTCCACCTCCCCATGTTCCAGTAGCACCTCCACTTGCTGGCAACAGCTCCACCTCCACATGTTTCAGTTGCACCTCCACTTGCTGGCAACAGCTCCACCTCCACATGTTCCATTTGCACCCTCACTTGCTGGCAACAGCTCAACCTCCACATGTTCCATTTGCACCCCCACTTGCTGGCAACAGCTCAACCTCCACATGCTGGTAACAGCTTCACCTCCACTTGCTGACAACAGCTCCACATCCATCCTGGCAAACCTCCACAGAGTTAAAAGTTTGATACATCTAGTCCAGTGTAAATAGCTGCAGCTTCTTAAATTCTGTTATATATTGCATGAATAGTACATTTGAGCCAGCTCTAATAGTCTCCTTTATGACAAACAAGATCTGATGTCATATAACAGTATAACTCAATAGATGATGCTACTCTTGAGTTAGGTTTCATGCATTAAAATCTGACCAGTAATGCATCCGTACAACTTATGGATTCCAGGTTGTGCAATGGAGTTTGTACACGTGGGTCTAGGCTTTCCTTGGAGGTCCTCAGTATTCTGAGTAAGGATTGGGACACCTATGGAAGTGTTCAGAGTGTAGTGATGATAATATTAACATAACAAAACAAGAAAAGGAGAGGACAAAACGAGACAGTATTGAATGACTTTACATTTATTTATTTCTTTTACAAATATATGGCTCTTGAGAGATGATCAGTAGCAAACAATTATAATTTGTCAGTAGTTATATTAGTGTAGGGAAAATACAAGGTAAAAGAGGCAGAGGCAGACCAAGACTAACATGAACGAGTAACATAAAAAGATGGAAAAGTCAGTCTATGACAACCCACACCATCAAAACAAGAGAGAGAGAGTGGAATGGTGTTCCATGGTAGCCTACCTTCGATGCGGAGACGCAAATAAATGATGATGATGATGAAAAAAGAGTAACTAGGTCAGTGCAAAAAGAAAATCTGTTACCAACATCAAGAGGAAACAATCTTCCTGTTTTGGCAATCTTCGTGATGTGGGGGAGTATATTATGACACATGGAAAAATTGAAAGAAACAAAGAATGGAGGGAAGCAGAGAAAAAAAAAAAGATGTAGAGAGTTTAAGAGAATAGTTTGGTAGTAAGTCAACAACAGAATTGATAAACAATGGTAAAGATAGCAATATGTGGAGACACATGATCACCTAGGCCAGTAGACATGATTCATGATTTTAATAATAAATTGGTCATTAATTATTGTTTACCATAACCCATTTTTCTCTACCCATTAACAGGTGATGCATTTTGCTGCACCTTTCCCTTATCTTGTTCTTTTGATCCTTCTGGTAAGAGGCTGTACCTTACCTGGAGCTCTTGAAGGAATCAAGTTTTACATTGTGCCCAGATGGGAGAAATTGGCGGACTTTACTGTGAGTTGCTAGTGTTTGTATTACTTCCTTGCTTACTCAGTTTCTTTACTTCATTTCTTTTGCGTTCTCTTCTCTTGAGATTACACACATTTCTCTCTTATTATCCCACTCTTAGTCCATTCTTCTTTATTCTTTGAAACAAAATAGATATAGATATCTATCTATCTATCTATTGACCTTTCGAGCCGTCGCCGGCCCACAGGGCATAGACCAAGATACACCTTCTCTTACCTGAATTTTTGTTCTAGCAGTTTTCTTTTAAAGATATTTTATCAAATCTCGCCATTTGTCTCTGTTCTGTGCAAGCAGCTCTATCTCATTGAGGGAGCCGATTCCTGCTGTTCGTGCCTCTCTCATCAATGTTCTTCTCAGTGTCTCTCTGGGTCTTCCTCTTTTCCTCTTACCTGTTGTTTCCCACATGAGGGCTTGCTTTGTTATTCGGTTATTATCTCTCCTCATCACACGTCCAACATATGACCATCGTAAACATAACATTAGTAATATTAATTTATATAATAAATATTCTGTTATTGTAACAATGTCCTGTGTGTTACCAGAGCTACATTATGAGGGAAGTAAAGAATAGTGACACTGTGACCTTCCAGGCAAGTCGTAAGAGGCGACTAAGGAGATTGATTGATGGCTTGTCAAGCTGTCATTATAAAAGTATTGTTATGGAAACAGAGCCATAGATTTTAGAAGCAGTGATCTCTGCAATATGTGCCATTTTGGCACGCAAGGTTTCTGTTTTTGAGATTGTGGTTCTTTCCTATGTGTTGTGGTTCTGCCCTATGTGTTGTGCTTCTGCCCTATGTGTTGTGATTCTGCCCTATGTGTTGTGCTTCTGCCCTATGTGTTGTGGTTCTGCCCTATGTGTTGTGCTTCTGCCCTATGTGTTGTGCTTCTGCCCTATGTGTTGTGCTTCTGCCCTATGTGTTGTGCTTCTGCCCTATGTGTTGTGCTTCTGCCCTATGTGTTGTGGTTCTGTCCTATGTGTTGTGGTTCTGCCCGATGTGTCGTGGTTCTGCCCTGTGTGTCGTCTTCAGCTTGAAAGGACAATCGATAGATAGAGATAGATCCACAGCTTTAATTGCATTATATTGTTGTTCACATCAAACATCAAGGAATCCAGATTAACATCACGTAACTTATTAATATTCACAAATTTGAATAATTTTTTTTTTCAATTTGTAATTAGATTTTTATGCTCATTTCAGGTATGGGGAGATGCTGCACTTCAGATCTTCTACTCAGTTGGTATGGCCTGGGTGGGATTATCACTATGGCTTCATACAATAAGTTTAATGCCAATGTTTATCGGTGAGATTTATTGCAGTCGCAGTATTTTGTGTGTACCCATAATGCAGTTGTAATTTGCGCTAAAAAAGTAGTGGTTGTGGCTTGAATGCTGTTTTGACTTGAATGCAAAATGTCACTGCAGTGTTGAAGAGAACTGGGTAGTCAGCCTCTGGGCACTCGAGAAGGTCCTGGGTTTGAATCCTATCACATTTCATAATATGAATAGATATGAACAAGTTATCATTATACGCCTCAGAACAGGACACAATCGACTCCATAGTCACATGTATACAAAATTCAAGATCAGCACCTCAATTACTTGTACATGTGGACAGGCGCCCCAGACTGCTGAACACATACTTCAAAACTGCACTGAATATAGTAGACTGAGGAAAATCCATTGGTCCATAGATACAACACTACAGACAAAATTACATGGGCCACTGCAAGAATTACAAAAGACTGTAAAATGTATACAGGAAACGACATTGCAGATATAGACAATACTTCGGGCGAACGAAAGATAGAAAGAATCCCACCACAGTTGGTGGGAATTTTATCTTCAAATCTGTGGTTTCCTTATAACTTAACTCTTCCTCGGTCTCTGGGTAGTGAGATCTGATGATCAGCCCTCTTAGATAGCAGTGAAAGAACAGAACAGGAGGTCCAGTGTGCACTCTGCACTTGCTAAAGAGACCTTTGCCATTAAAAATTCATAAGAGTAGGCTAAAATAGCCATTACCCCGGGCAAAAAGTAGTAAGAAAAATCTATCCAAGTACATGAAAACTCAGTGATAAAGAAAAAATAAGAGTACCTCTGAATTTAGAAACTATTTTTTAACATGCTCAAATGCAAAAAGGACCTCCTGTTTTTTCACCATTTTCCAAGTGGGCTAGACATCAGATCTCATTAGAGACCAGGGTAGAGTAAAGCCAAAACAAACTACAGATTCAATTTTTGAAAAATTCTCACCAACCGTGAAAGGAAATGAACCCAGAACCTTCCTTCCCAGAAGTTAACATCTTACCTCTAGACAACCCAGTGCCCCCCCCCCCCCCCCCCCCCCAGAATTTTAGTCGTATAAAAGGCTTGAGAGCCCAAAGAAAATCATTATGGAGGGTATGGTACCAGGTAGGTGAAAGAGTAAGGAGAAATTGGGTTCAAGACATCAAAAACAAACAGTAAGAGACATGTTGCATCTTGTGACAGAGAAACAGGGCATCACTGGCATCTTGTGACAGAGAAAGAGGGCATCACTGGCATCTTGTGACAGAGAAACAGGGCATCACTGGCATCTTGTGACAGAGAAACAGGGCATCACTGGCATCTTGTGACAGAGAAACAGGGCATCACTGGCATCTTGTGACAGAGAAAGAGGGCATCATTGGCGTCTTGTGACAGAGAAACAGGGCATCACTGGCATCTTGTGACAGAGAAAGAGGGCATCATTGGCATCTTGTGACAGGGCATCACTGGCATCTTGTTACAGAGAAACAGGGCATCACTGGCATCTTGTGACAGAAAGAGGGCATCATTGGCATCTTGTGACAGAGAAACAGGGCATCACTGGCATCTTGTGACAGAGAAACAGGGCATCACTGGCATCTTGTGACAGAGAAAGAGGGCATCATTGGCATCTTGTGACAGAGAAACAGGGCATCACTGGCATCTTGTGACAGAGAAACAGGACATCACTGGCATCTTGTGACAGAGAAAGAGGGCATCATTGGCATCTTGTGACAGGGCATCACTGGCATCTTGTGACAGAGAAACAGGATATCACTGGCATCTTGTGACAGAGAAACAGGGCATCACTGGCATCTTGTGACAGAAACAGGATATCACTGGCATCTTGTGACAGAGAAACAGGGCATTATTGGCATCTTGTGACAGAGAAACAGGGCATAGAGGGCATCACTGACATCTTGTAACAGAGAAACAGGGCATTATTGGCATCTTGTAACAGAGAAACAGGGCATTATTGGCATCTTGTGAGAGAGAAAGAGGGCATCTCTGGCATCTTGTGACAGAGAAACAGGGCATTATTGGCATCTTGTAACAGAGAAACAGGGCATTATTGGCATCTTGTAACAGAGAAACAGGGCATTATTGGCATCTTGTGACAGAGAAACAGGGCATAAAGGGCATCACTGACATCTTGTAACAAAGAAACAGGGCATTATTAGCATCTTGTAACAGAGAAACAGGGCATTATTGGCATCTTGTAACAGAGAAACAGGGCATTATTGGCATCTTGTGACAGAGAAACAGGGCATTATTGGCATCTTGTGACAGAGAAACAGGGCATAGAGGGCATCACTGACATCTTGTAACAGAGAAACAGGGCATTATTAGCATCTTGTAACAGAGAAACAGGGCATTATTGGCATCTTGTGACAGAAAAACAGGGCATAGAGGGCATCACTGGCATCTTGTAACAGATAAACAGGGCATTATTGGCATCTTGTGACAGAAACAGGGCATCACTGCATCTTGTAACAGAGAAACAGGGCATTATTGGCATCTTGTGACAGAGAAACAGGGCATCACTGGCATCTTGTAACAGAGAAACAGGGCTTTATTGGCATCTTGTAACAGAGAAACAAGGCATCATTGGCATCTTGTGAGAGAGAAAGAGGGCATCACTGGCATCTTGTAACAGAGAAACAAGGCATCACTGGCATCTTGTGACAGAGAAACAGGACATCACTGGCATCTTGTGACAGAGAAACAGGACATCACTGGCATCTTGTGACAGAGAAACAGGACATCACTGGCATCTTGTGACAGAGAAACAGGACATCACTGGCATCTTGTGACAGAGAAACAGGGCATTATTGGCATCTTGTGACAGAGAAACAGGACATCACTGGTATCTTGTGACAGAGAAACAGGACATCACTGGCATCTTGTGACAGAGAAACAGGGCATCACTGGCATCTTGTGACAGAGAAACAGGGCATCACTGGCATCTTGTGACAGAGAAACAGGACATCACTGGCATCTTGTGACAGAGAAACAGGACATCACTGGCATCTTGTGACAGAGAAACAGGACATCACTGGCATCTTGTGACAGAGAAACAGGACATCACTGGCATATTGTGACAGAGAAACAGGACATCACTGGCATCTTGTGACAAAGAGGGCATCACTGGCATCTTGTGACACAGAAAGAGGGCATCACTGGCATCTTGTGACACAGAAAGAGGGCATAACTGGCATCTTGTGACACAGAAAGAGGGCATCACTGGCATCTTGTGACACAGAAAGAGGGCATCACTGGCATCTTGTGACACTGAAACAGGACATCACTAGCATCTTGTGACAGAGAAACAGGACATCACTAGCATCTTGTGACAGAGAAACAGGACATCACTAGCATCTTGTGCAGGACTGAGAACTTCTGAGTTTTTGTCATAAGAGCAAAGTTCCAACGGAGACAATCTAGATAATCATTGTTTTGTAAATATTGTTGATTGTCCACACAAGTTCTAAATAATCCACATAATTTCTGATTTGTTACGTACAGTCTGTTATAATCAATACTAGTTCATTTAAAACCCATATGGGTTGAGCTCATTACAGAGGGACTCTTAAATTACTAACTTTATCACTCCCTCTCTCTCTCTCTCTCTCTCTCTCTCTCTCTGCGATCAAGACTCAATCAGAGTAGGATTCCAGACTCTCATGAAGTCAGCTGTCTGTTTAAGTGGAATACCTGTTAAAACGTTGCACTGTGTTACTAACTTTATAAGATTATAATTGTTAAAAATAAGAATTTCACAAAGTTTTGGATCGATTTTTTTTGTCTATATATAATAGGCCACAGAGATGGGATTTCTCAGAAGAATGTTGAAAGTTCCCTGGACAGATAAAAAGACCAATGAGGAAGTTCTCAAGGAGGCCAACACAAAAAGGGAGCTCTTAAAAAACATCAGAAAGAAGCAATCAACATTTTTCGGGCACATCATGAGAAGAGGAAAGTTGGAATACTTGGTTACAACAGGCAAAATAAAAGGAAAAAGAGATCGCGGACGACAAAGAGAGAAAATACTGGATAGCTTGGTGTCATGACATGGAAAACAGTCAACAACAGAACTGATACGATGCACTGTAGATAGAAGATTGTGGAGGGACATGATCACCTACGCCAAACGGTAAGGCACATGATGATGATGATATATAATACACTTATATTGCAACATAGACCTAAAAAAACATGTTGCATTTGTAGAACTAATACACAAATTACATATGCAGATATAAAATATATATTCATATTGCATATCCAGTGTTAAAATGCAAACAGCATCATCATCATTAAGTACCGGGCCTGCTGGCATAGGTGATCATGTCTCTCCACAACTTTGGCAGCTGTTTATCTGGCAGCTATTTATCATTTCTGTTGTTGACCTTCTGCCAAGCCATTCTCTTAAGCTGTCTGTTATTTTTTCTCTTTGCTTCCCTCTATCTCTTCGTCCTTCAATTTTTCCAGTTGTTACAATATATTCCAGTTGTTCTCTTCTCATTACATGGCCAAAAAATGATGATTGTTTCTTCCTAGTATTGGAAATTAGCTCTCTTTTTGCTTTGACCTCTTTCAGAACGTTTTTATTACTCTTCTTAGCTGTCCATGGTATTCTCAACATTCTTCTGTAAAACCACATTTCTACAGACTCCAGTGATTTTCTTGTCTGTTGTCCTATTGTCCTTGATTCACATCCATATGTTAAGACTGGCTCTACATAACATTTAAGAACTCTTTTTCTTGTTCCCATTGTCAATAATGGATTGCTCAGTATCTTCCTAATTTTTTGGAAAGCTACTTTTGCCTGTGCTATTCTGCATCTCATCTCTGTTGTACATCTACCATCTGAAGTTAACATTATTTCCAGGTATTTCAATTAATTTATCTGTTTTAATATTGTTCCACTTGTCTTTATTTTGCATTGCGGTGATGTCTTTTTCTTTGTTGCTGCCATTACTTCTGTCTTTTTGCTACTGAGTCTTGAGTTCTTCATTTTTGCTTTCCTTCACCATAATGTCTAACATTTCTTGTAACTCATTTTCACTCTTAGCAATTAAGACTGTATCATCAGCATACCTTAGATTATTTATATTATGATCTCCAATTGTTATTCCAGGCATGCCCCTTATGGATATGCATAAAGCATATCCAGTGTAAAAATGCATACAGCAAATCCAATGTTAAAATACAGATGATCAGGTGCATGTTTGTTTCCTCAGAAATGCCATGATAGTTCCATTGGTTAACTGTGGTACAAGCTTTTTTGCTGGATTTGTCATCTTTTCTGTACTTGGGTTCATGGCTCATGAAGTTAATAGCAGTGTGGACAAAATTGTCACTCAAGGTAAGGGTACTAACAAGTTCATGAAGTCTTATCCAACGATAGTATATCATTATCATTTCAAGTTCTCTTCTTTCTTTCCTCATTTGCCTTTCAGCGTCAAGGGGAGATATAATTTGCGGTCTTTTGCTCTTCTGTTTGCCTAGTGCTTCTAATATTCTGTCGATCCATCTTTTTCGTGGTTGACACTTGGGTTTGGTGTTCTTGCAGTGTTTATTGAGGGCTCGCTGTGTTGTGTTTTGATCACTCTGCCTTGTCACGTGTCCAAACAATTTTATCTGATGTTTCTTTATATATTCCAAGGGGGAAAAGGGGGGGGGTGGTTATTCCTAGCTTTTTTCTCAGTTCTTTATTTCTGATCTTGTCTCTCAGGAATCCTGTCATTCGTCTAACACATTCAAGTTCTCTTGTTTAAAAAAAAAAAAAACAGCACCTTGTATTTATAATCCAAGTTCTTTCTTGAACTTGCATAAAAATTTCACCACCATATGAGCTTTATATCGCGTGAAAGAGCTCTGGATAAAATCATCTTTATCTACAGCAATCTGAGGGGGACCAAGAAATATCCTTAGTTTGTTTATCTACAGGGTAGCATGAAATATTGTTTTATATTCATTCTCAGATAATTCCAGAACTCAGATATGTTGATGACACAGTCCTCCTCTCAAACAGTTCTTCTTCTTCTATCCTTCCTCTGCTGCCGTTGGCGTCGAGGGGAGAAACAATCTGTGATTCTTTGCTCTTCTGTTGGCCTCTTCTGATGTTGTTCCTCCTAGTGACTCTAGTATTCCCTTTATCCATCTCTTTCTCGGTCTTCCTCTTAATCTGGCGTTTTCGTAGCGTTTATTTAAGGCTCTTTGAGTCATTGTTGATTCTTTTTGTCTTGTTATGTGGCCGAACCAATTTATCTGTTGTTTCTTTATGTGTTCGATGGCTGGTTCAATTTCGAGTTTCTTCCTCAGGTCAGTGTTTCTTACTCTGTCCCTTAAGCTGTTTCCTGTCATTCTTCTGACACATTTCATTTCGGTGATCGTTATCTTTCTTATTGTTCTAGAGTCCAGCGTCCAATTCTGGCACTGATATCACAGAGTTGGTAGAAAAATTGATTTGTATATTGCCCTTTTTGCTTCCGTAGTTATTGCTTTGTTTTTCAATAGTGTTGATACTTGGCCTATAACTTGGCATGCTTTTTTCTCAAACAGTGCAGAGGGATTAAAAGAGACAAATGAGCGTGTTTAAAAAAACACAGTGAAGAGCAAAACCTCTCTCTAAACATACAGAAAACTAAGATAATGTACATTGACAAAACAAAAAGCCAACGCAAAATCATCGTCAACAGTGAAGAACTTGAAATTGTAACAAACTTTGAATATCTGGGATCTGTAGTAACTAACAATGGAGACTGCCAGAAAGAGTTTAAAAGAAGATTAACAATCTATCTGGAGCCGCGATAGCTCAGTGGTTAGTGAACTGGACTACCACGGACAAGGGGTAGGGTTCGATCCCAACCGACGGCTTCCGGGTTCACCCAGCCTTAAATGGGTACCGGATTTTTTTCTGGGAAAGTAAAGCAGCACGGGCATAATACTGACCACATTACCCCAAAAATCATGTGCTTGAAGGTGTGTAAAATATAGGGTCACTAACACCATATTTCCCTATACGCCACTTGGCGTGACGGGGGTACTTTACTTTTTTAACAATCTATCTATCTAATGACCTTTCGAGCCGTAGCTGGCCCATAGGGCATAGGCCCAGATACTCTTTCTCTTATCTAAATTTTTATTCTAGCAGTTTTCAGTCCTTGTAAAGCTCTTTTATCAAATCTCGCCATTTGTCTCTGTTCTGTGCAAGCAACTCTATCTCATTGATGGAGCCGATTGATCTCAAGCCCAATTTTGCTGACTATTGGTGATAGTTCATTTCTGTTTTCCTGCACCATTTTTTATCTGACTGCTGTTGAGGACTATGTCTTTGTATATTTCTTTATTTTTTTAATGTTCAAAGAACAATATTTATTTCTTTATTTCTTTAATGTTCTCAGAACAATATTTATTTTTTAAAATGTTTTTTAATGTTCTCAGAGCAACATTTAATATTTCTTTATTTTAAAATTTTTTTAGGACCACTTGGAATATTATTTTGCATTGTTCTCAGAATCCTATGAAATTTTTCTTTTTTAAAAAAAAAAATATTTTCAGAACCACATGAAATATTTCTTTATTTTATGATGTGCTCAAGACCACATGAAATATTTCTTTCTTCATAAAAATATTGTTAAGTTCATATTACATATTTTTTTTTACTTAAAATGACCCTCCATCCTTATGAAGTGTAATGTTTCCTTCTTTTCCTATTTATGTCCACTAGACCAGATTATAAAATGTGTTAACTCTTTTCGTACATTTTGCTGCATTGTGCACCATGCTGATTCTGACAACGTACGTTTTGCCACATAGTGTGCCATGCTCAATTTGATTAGTGTGAACGCCATCAAACCATATTCTTTTTACAAGTCATGTATCATCTTGGTATTGGTGAAATCTAATAGCCTGTTCAGTTATCTAAACTTTCAATATGTATATATTATATGTTAGATAAATATAAATATGTAGATTGATTCTTAAAACCATGAATAATTTTGTCTCAGAAATCTCTTCCGTTGTGTCGAATAAAAGCTTCCGTATGGAAAGAGTTAATGTCTTCTACACCAAGTGTAACATTTCTTTATTCTTTTGGCTTACTGAAAAGTGTAGTATATTTTTTTTTCATGTTGTCAGTAATAGGTGTAATATTTATAACTTTTTAAAAATATTTTCAACTGAACCACATGTAATAAATAATAAAAACGGATGTAATATTTATTTTACTTGTCCCCAAAGGTCAGAATGTCATAATTTTGTAAATGTCTGCAGGACCAGGTTTAACCTTTGTGGCATACCCAGAAGCCATTGCAAAAATGCCAGTGTCTCCGCTATGGTCCATACTTTTCTTCTTCATGCTGTTCACAGTTGGATTGGATAGTCAGGTGAGTTGTCTCCTCATGCATGATAAATGTAGTATATCAGTATTTATTTGAGTCTTTACATGTGTTAAATTGGGTAGTATAGTGGTATCACAATGGCTTTGATGATATGGTGAATACCGATTTCAATTGCAGCTTGATGCTCTGTGGCGACCCAGCTGAAAAAAGGTTACCGGACGTTTACTCCATCCGTTCCGTTCCGTCCCGCCCCTGCATTCCCTTTTCTTTCTTTCTTTCTTTCTTTCTTTCTTTCTTTCTTTCTTTCTTTCTTTCTTTCTTTCTTTCTTTCTTTCTTTCTTTCTTTCTTTCTTTCTTTCTTTCTTTCTTTCTTTCTTTCTTTCTTTCTTTCTTTTTCTTTCTTTCTTTCTTTCTTTCTTTCTTTCTTTTATTCTTTCGTTTATTCTTTCTTCCTTTCTTTCTTTCCTTCTTTCTTTCCATCACATTTCCAAAAAGCTAGTGTATGCAAGCAAACAAAATTATGAATGTTAATTACATATTTTAATGAAATTACTACTGCGGATGCTCATTACATGATTTACTGAAATTATCTATACAAATTCTTGATATATTTTATGAAATTACATTCTTGAATGTTGTGTTCTGTTTTCTCTTGTTTAGTTTGGAATGTTTGAAACTATCCTGAGTGGTATAATCGATGAGTTTCCTCAAATCTTGCGAAACAAAAAGACCTTGATAACAGCTGTGGCCTGTTTAGCTGAGTTTCTTCTGGGACTGCCTTGTATCACACAGGTGAGATGAGACAACAGCTGAATATGTTGCTGTTTAATATCAAGAAACACCAAGAAAATTAGCTTCTTTCTTAATTATCAATAACCCATTTATAGTCTTTTAGCCAGTTTAGTGACACACAACAATTTACAAACAGCAGAAATAGACTCAAGATGCAACAAAGCTTGTCAAACTATTGGACAACTATCACCACTATTGACCAGCAAAGAAATAACTCTAGAGGCAAAACAAGCACTTCGCAATACAATCTTCATCCCAATGTTGTGCTAACCCTTGATTCAAGAACAAAAAAAAAACATACTGAGATGAAATGTGTTAGACGAGTGACAGGAAACAGCCTGAGAGATAAGATCAGAAATTAAGAACTGAGGAAAAAGCTTGGAATAACCCCCGCCATAGAATATATAAAGAAACAACAGATAAAATTGTTTGGCTACGTGACAAGGTAGAGTGATCAAAACACAACATAGCAAGCCTTCAATAAACGTTGCGAGAACACCAGACCCAGGGGCCGACCAAGAAAAAGATGGATTGATGGAATATTAGAAGCAGTAGGAAAAATAACAGTAGCAGAGGCGACCAAAAGAGCAAAAGAACACAAATTATTTCTCACCTTGACGCTAAAAGACAAATGAGGAAGGAAAGTAGAAAAAGAAGATAGTCATAGTCTCATTTCCAGCATGGAGGCGAAGGCGCGCCTCCCAGCACCAGAGCTGGAAGTTGTTAGCGACCCACAGCTGATAGCTTGTGTCAGGATCGGTGAACCAAAACCATCCAGACCCTGCTCCACCTCTCCGTGGTGCCTCCAGTAACAGACTAACCTGTCTAGTCTGGCCAAGCGTGCAGGGATCGAAGAGGGAAGACAACCCCTGAAATCGGATGTGTTGGGCCGAAAGGCGCAAATATAACAGTTATACTGCAAACCACAACACAACGCAGACACCTCCACTACGTCCTTGTAAGGGCGGATAATGAAGAGGAATATTCTAGTCTACCATGATACTCTAGAATACTTTAGTCATCGGGCGAACGCAACCAACCAACCACCATTTCCAGCATTGTGCTACCTATACCAGAGCTGGGCACTAAACTCAAGAACAATAAGAAAATTAACCAACACTGAAATGAAATGTGTTAGATGGATGACAGGAAACAACCTGAAACAAGTGACAAAATCAGAAATATGAAATGTGTTAGATGGATGACAGGAAACAACCTGAAACAAGTGACAAAATCAGAAATATGAAATGTGTTAGATGGATGACAGGAAACAACCTGAAACAAGTGACAAAATCAGAAATGAAGAACTGAGAAAAAAGCCTGGAATAATTTCTGCCATTTAATATATAAAGAAACAACAGATAAAATGGTTTGTCCACGTAAGTAAAGTAAAAAGTAAAGAGCCCCATCATGCCAAGTGGCGTATAGTGAATATGGTGTTAGTGACCATAAATTTTACAGGCCTTCAGCACATGATTTTTTGGGTAATGTGGTCGGTATTACACCCGTGCCACTTTACTTTCCCAGAAAAAATCCGGTACCCATTTAAGGCTGGGTGAACCCGTAAGCCATCGGTTGGGATCGAACCCTACCTCTTGTCCTTTGTAGTCCAGTTCACTAACCACTGAGCTATCGCTGCTCCCCTTTGTCCACGTGATAAGACAGAAATACAAAAACACAACACAACAAGCCTTATTTGTGAGAACATGAGACTCAAGGGCTGACCACAAAAAAGATGGATTGATGGAACATTAGAAATACTAGGAAATATAACAGCAGGGGAGGTCAACAGAAGAGAAAAATACACCAAACTATAACTCCTTGATGATGAAAGGCAAATGAGAAAGGATAGAAGAATCATCATCATCGAGTGCCATCTCCGCAACGAAGGTTGGCTACCATGGAATGCCATTCTGCTCTGTCTCTTGCTTTGATGGTGCAGGTTGTCATAGGCTGATTTACCCATCTTTTAATGTTACTCATCCATCTTAGTCTTGGTCTGCATCTGCCTCTTTTACCTTGCATTTTCTTACTTTCAGTAGGCTGTTGTGTCTTTTTAAAATGGCCCAAAAATCACATTTGTCTTGTTTGAATTGTGTTTAGTAGTTCTCTTTTCATTTTTAGTTGCTTTAAAACTTCAGCGTTTGTTTTCTTTTCCTTCCATCCAATTCTACCTATTCTTCTATATATCCAAATTTCAAAGGCTTAAATTCTCTGTTCTGTTTTCTTGTCTAATGTCCATTTTTCTGCACCATATAGGAATATTGAGAAGACATAACATTTTGCTGTTCTTAGTTTTAGCCCTGATATTTGTTTTGATGTTAGTATGTTCTTCATGACATTAAAATTACTTTTTGCCATTCCTATTCATTTGTTTATTTCAGTTGTACATTTTCCATCACAGGTTATAGTATGTCCAAGGTAGAGTTGTAGTTCTGAACTGTCTCCAGGTATATTCCTTCAATTTTGATATCCACTTGTGGGTTTTGAGTATTTTCTTTGATTATGATCATAGTTTTAGAAGAATAAGATTTATAAAATTGAGAGACTGTTGAGATTAGGGATGAAAAAGGGGTCAAGTTGATCATGTGTGTTTAGTGTAAGATGATGATGTTACTGCAGTCAACCCCTGACAGGAACACTCAAATGAGACGAACTTCCAAAACTGTTGGGACAGCCAGTAGAGCGAGTATAATGTCCTCAACTGTTGTGAAATGAATTCCATGGATAGAATGATAATATTTTGTCAGTGTGATGTTTAAATACATAATTTATTAATTAATTACATTTTGCCATAATTATATTATCTCTGTATATTTTCCATCAATTTTCAGGGTGGGATATATGTACTTCAGATTATGGACTGGTACTGTGCCAGCTTTTCCCTCATGCTCATTTCACTGACAGAATGTTTGGCTCTTTCATGGATTTATGGTGAGTCTAGCAGTTAAAAATGTTATTCATTGTTCGATTGTTATTTCACAGTAAGAAAAAAGTAAAGTGCCCCCGTCACGCCAAGTGGCATATAGGGAATAAGGTATTAGTGAACATATATTTTACAGACCTTCGGCACATGATTTTTGGGGTAATGTGGGCGGTATTACGCCCGTGCTGCTTTACTTTCCAAGAAAAAAGTCTGGTACCCATTAAAGGCTGAGTGAACCCTGAAGCCATTGGTTGGGATCGAACCCTACCTCTTGTTCTTTGTAGTTCAGTTCACTAACCACTGAGCTATCGCGGCTCCCATTATTTCACAGGACTACAGCAATTTGTTTGATATTCTGAAAACCTTTCTTTGGAAATGCATAGTCTTTGGTAACTTTACTTAGAGTGTATTTAGTCTCAGTTAGAGTGTAGTTAGTCTCAGTTAGAGTGTAGTTAGTCTCAGAGTGTAAATAATCTCATAAAGCTGGTTGTAATCAGTCTCTGGCAGATTGTAATTAATCGGTCTAGATAATCTCAGTCAGAATATAGATAATCTCATACAGGCAGGTTATATTTAGTATCAGGCAGAGTATAATTGCAGCAGGAATTGGCTTCCTCAATTAGATTGAGATGCTTGCACAGAACAGAAAAATGGCAGGATTTAATAAATTTTTTTTGCAAGGATTGAGACTGCTAGAAAGAAAATTTAGAAAAACAGAAAGAGTATCTGGGTCTGTGCTCTATGGCCAGCCTCGGCTTGAAAGGTCATTAGATAGATAGAGTATAATTAATCTATCTCGGGGCCTCGGTAGCCAAGTTGGGAAAACCACCCGACTGGACTACCAACATTTGGACAACCCGTGTTTGATTCCCGCTGGGAGGAGTGTGAATTCTACTCGTGGTTGGAAAAAATAAATACCCCCACGGTCGACCCAGCTGTTGGCAGAAATGGGTACCAGGGTATTACCTTGGGAAGGTGAGGAATGTTGCCTTGCATCTGAGTTTCGATGCTTGAGGCAACACTATACAGAAATATCAGAACATTTCTGGATAGGCGGCCGAGCACATATGGGTGGAAACTCGCGTGCTAAGACGCCGGTTCAAGTCTCGTACTTTACCTTTACCTTAATTAATCTATCTATATAATCTCGGTCAGAATGTAGATAATCTCATACCGACAGGTTGTAGTTATTATCAGACGAGTTTAATTAATCTGTCTAGATAATCTCAGTATAATGTTGCATAAAACCTCAGTCAGAATGTAGATAATCGCAGTCAGAATATAGATAATCTTAGTCAGTGTAAGTAAAGTAAATAAAGAACCCCCGTCATGCCAAGTGATGTATAGGGAATATGGTGTTAGTGACCATAAATTTTACAGACCTTCAGCACATGATTTTTGGGGTAATGTGGTCGGTATAACACCTGTGCTGCTTTACTTTCCCTGAAACAAATCCAGTACCTATTTAAGGCTGGGTGAACCCGGAAGCCATCGGTTGGGATCGAACCCTACCTCTTGTCCTTTGTAGTCCAAATCTTAGTCAGTGTAGATATTCTCATGCCTGCAGGTTGTAGTTAGTATCAGGCAGATTGTAATTAATTTCAGACTGTGTAGCTCGTTTCTGGAAGAATGTAATTATTCTCAGAGTGTAATTAGTTTCATGCAGGGTGCAGTTAGTCTCATTAGACAGAGTGTAATGTCAGTCTGAGTGTTGTTAGTCTCAAACAGAGTGTATTTTAGGCAGAATGTAGGTAGCCTCAAGCAGGGTTTAATTAGTCTCAGGCTTATTGTAGGGAGCCATGATAGCTCAGTGGTTAGTGAACTGGACTGCAAAGGACAAGAGGCAGGGTTCGATCCCAACCTATGGCTTCCAGGTTCACCCAGCCTTAAATGGGTACCTGATTTTTTTTCTGGGAAAGTAAAGCAGCACAGACATAATACCGACCACATTTCCCCAAAAATCATGTGCCGAGGGTCTGTGAAATTTATGGTCTTCTTCTTCTTCTACCTTTTTAGCTCCCAGTGGAGCATAGGTCTTCAACAAACACTTTCCAAGTCGTTCTGTTTCTTGCCATTCTTTTAAGATCATTCCATGCCTTCCCCATCATCTTCATCTCTGCTTCTATCTGTCTTCTCCAAGAATTCCTTGGTCTTCCTCTTTGTCTTTTCCCCTTGGGATTCCAAAAAAGGGCCTGTTGTGTAATACTCTCAGTTGGGGGCCTCGGTAGCCTAGTTGGGAAAACCACCCGACTAGACTACCGACGTTCGGACAACCCGTGTTCAATTCCCGCTGGGAGCAGTGTGAATTGTACTCGTGGTTGGAATAAAAAAAAAATACCCCCACGGTCGACCCAGCCGTTGGCAGAAATGGGTACCAGGGTATATTATCCTGGGAAGGTGAGGAATGTCGCTTCGCATCTGAGTTTCGATGCTTGAGGCTACACTATACAGAAATATCCGAACATTTCTGGATAGGCGGCCGAGCACATATGGGTATATACTCGCGTGCTAAGACGCCGGTTCAAGTCTCGTACTTTACCTTTACCTTACTCTCAGCTGGCTTCCGTTGTGTGTGTCCTATCCAGCGCCATCATCTTCGCTGTATCTCTTTATCCACTGGCATTTGACTGGTACATTTCCATAATTCTATGTTAGTGATTTTGTCCTGCCATTTCTCTTTATTCTCCGTAAGCATCCATTTATGAAATTCTGTATCTTCGTGATTGTCAGTTTTGTTGTTCTCCATGTTTCACAACCATATTATAATAGGACTGCCTTAACATTTGAGTTGAAAATTTTTATTTTTGTATTTAACCTAATTTCTTTGGATTTCCATGTTTCCCAGTGCAATGAAAGCTCCTCTTGCTTTTGATATCCTTATTTTGGTATCATTTTCTGTTCCTCCCTCTTTATCTATATTACTGCCCAGATATATGTAAGAATGTACATCTAATAGAGATATTTCTCCTAGTTTTATTTGATTATTGCCAACTGTATTAATTCTCATAATGTTGGTCTTATCTCTATTAATCTTCAGTCCTAGTTGTTGTGATCTCTCATCAAGTATGCAGAGGGTCTGTAAAATTTATGGTCACTAACACCATATTCCCTATACGCCACATGGTGTGACGGGGGCTCTTTACTTTTTTTTTTACAGGCTTATTGCAGTTAATCTTAGAGAGTGTAATCCGTAGTGTTAGTTTTAGTCAGACCTTGGCAATTAGACTAATATATAATAGATAATATAGATAGATAATATAATATATAGACATAATACAGTCTGTCTGTCTGACAAAGTGTTGTAAACTGCAGAAAGATTGTAGCCAGTGTCAGGTAACTTGTAGTTCATAGTAGTTTGTTGTGAGCCTCAGGCACAGAGTGAAGTTAGTCTTAGCCAAAGTATAGGCTGCCACAGATAATCAACCACTAATATCTTCAGTAATCAAGAAAAGACGATGGTCATTTGTTGGACATGTGATGAGCCCTCATGTGGGAAACAACAGGTAAGAAGAAAAGAGAGCCAACCAGAGACACTGAGAAGAACATTGATCAGAGAGGCAAAAGCAGCAGGAATTGGCTCCCTCAATGAGATAGAGTTGCTTGCACAGAACAGAGACAAATGGTGAGATTTGATAAATGATCTTTACAAGGGTTGAAATTTATAGAATAAAAATTTAGAAAGGAGAAAAGAGTATCTGTGTCTATGCCCTATGGACTGGCTACGGCTTGAAAGGTCAATAGATAGATAGATAGAATATAGACAGTCTCAGAGGTAGCCTGTAGTACATAACTTAGTTTTATGAAGTATAGACAGTCTCAGAGGTAGCCTGTAGCACAGATCTCTGTTAGATGAAGTATAGACAGTCTCAGAGGTAGCCAGTAGCACAGAACTTAGTTAGATGAAGTATAGACAGTCTCAAAGGTAGCCAGTAGCACAGAACTTAGTTAGATGAAGTATAGACAGTCTCAGAGGTAGCCAGTAGCACAGAACTTAGTTAGATGAAGTATAGACAGTCTCAGAGGTAGCCAGTAGCACAGAACTTAGTTAGATGAAGTATAGATAGTCTCAGAGGTAGCCAGAAGCACAGAACTTAGTTAGATGAAGTATAGACAGTCTCAGAGGTAGCCAGTAGCACTGGTTAGATAAAGTATAGACAGCGAAAATGTAAGAACTGAAATACTAATAACAACAGTACAACTTCAGATTACGTCCTTCACAAAAAAATGTCTTACCTCAATTCACCCATGTTTTCTCTTTAACTCCAAAGGTGCTGACCGACTTTACAAAGATATTGCCCTAATGATTGGTTACCAGCCTCATTTCTGGTGGAAATACATGTGGAAGTTTATCACACCAACTGTGATTATGGTTAGTTCTTGTATCTATTTTTAACACTTCTGATTTTATTTTTGAAAATAAATTCTCAGTGTAAGTAGGTGTTCTCTCAAATTATTATAATTTTTTTTTTTTTTTTTTTTTAAATATTTTCTTCTTGTACCTGTTCAGGTGTTGAGGGAGATACAAAGTTCTGGTTCTCTCCCTTTTTATGTCTTCTACAAGTTATTGCCCTACAACTACTACTGATGCAGAATTTATAGTAATATTAAACTTTTACTGATGCAGCATTTATAGTAATGTTAGACCTTTACTGATGCAGAATTTATAGTAATATTAGACCTCTCCAGATACAGAATGTATAGTAATATTAGACCTCTCCAGATGCAGAATTTATAGTAATATTAGACCTTTCTAGATGCAGAATTTATAGTAATATTAGACCTCAACAGATGCAGCATTTATAGTAATATTAGACCTGGAGAACACTGCAAGATTTATTCTGACTAGTCTACATATATATTAATGCAAGGTCATGAAGAAGACTGTGAATTGTGCTCTGACACGAATCTTCCAAATATAAACAGACAAAGGGACGAAGATGTCCACCCAATAACTGAGTTGAGTGCAGTCAATGACCCACAATTGACTTCGTGCGTGCGCCAGGATCAGCAAACAACAGAGCTGATCAAGACCCTGCTCCACCTCCCAGTGGTGCTCCTAGAAATAAACTATCCCATCTGACAAAATGTATAGGGATTGAAGAGTAGAGTAAAGCCACCTGGTATTCACAAATATTGTGCTAAAATTATATTGGATTGAAAGGCACAAATAAATGACAACTCAACGCATCTACACCCACTTAACATCTTTTTAAAGGCGGATTACATTGAGGACATTCCTTTAGTAGCCATTGGAATGAACACCAGTAAGAACGATAACAAGACTAGAAATGGTAAACAATGTGAGCTTTGTTCTTTTAATTGGCTTGCAATTTTAGTTTGACTATTATTTTACTTGTGAAGAAAAAAAACAATGAGACAAAAAAACTTAATAATGGTTTTTACCTGAAGACTAAAATGGAGAATAACAAAGTGTTAATTTTCCTGTATGGTGGAGTAACATGGACACTATATAAGAGAACATACAAGTAAATTGAAGCCATTTAAATATAGATTTTTTTAAGAGTTGGAAGAATTGAATGGACAGTGAAGAAAACAAATAATAAAGATTGAAACAGCAGTAAATAAAGAAAGAATGAACAATTAAATACAATTCAAACAAGACAATTCACATGCAAAATGGCACTATCATACTCTGACTGTCTCAAGCATGACCGATCAGATCTGACACCATGCAACATATGCATTAAACTTCACCATTTGAGCATCTGTACAAATTTGCTTCTCTGATGTGTCTCCACCATAAAGTGGTAGAGGAGCCTGTGTACCCATATCCCCAGGAGCTGTTTTAGTGGTAGCAATGCCAACACAACTTTCACCATGAAGATGAAGATACGTAAAAGAGACATAAGAAAGTCTTACTTATGGAAAGTCATCTTGGAAGGAAAAATACAAGGTAAATGATTTACAAATATATGACAGACAAAGAATAAAGTCTTGGGACTTCCATTCAATATGGCGGATAGGCGACAAGAACCTCTGAGGCTCTGTCTGAAAAGTGTTTGCAGTTTCCTCATATTCCGAGTCCGGCTTGATGCCGGAACCACTGAGTTTAGTGCTCTGTGCACACTGTGAGCTGTGTTTTTCATCCGTATTGTGTTTCAATGTTCTGATTGCTTACCGTGATT
The DNA here is from genome assembly GCA_032433765.1 of Megaustenia siamemsis. Lineage (NCBI taxonomy): Eukaryota > Metazoa > Mollusca > Gastropoda > Stylommatophora > Ariophantidae > Megaustenia > Megaustenia siamemsis. Next base: position 12,126,888 of record JAVIAB010000102.1, read on the forward strand.
GAAGATATTGTATGATGAAGGACAGTTCAGCTGGGTTCACTTTCGATGCCGCTACACCTTTTGTCTTTTGGCATGTGCTGTAGCTGCTATGATAAAAGCTGCAGCTGTCATTCTTTGTTTGGATCCTTCTATGAGACGAGATGTTAATTCTACTGATTCCACTGGCATGGGCAATTTAGCAATTATGGATTTTAATTCGTTTTCAGTGATACCGAGACCTTCGATTAACTACAGCTTTACAAAGAGTAAATTGGACTGACAACATGAAAAGTTGGATAAGGGGCAATAACAACGGTGTGTACCATCAAGGCTATAGACAAGGTGAAACAATGCTCCATGGCAGTCAACCTTCAACACAGAAATGACACAAGACTAGTAGTCTTGATTTATGATTAGTTGATTTATTATTAAATTTTCACATATTCCTTTGCTGATTTGCATCCAAAATGTCTTGTATTTTCTTTCCAGTTTATATGGGTCTTTAGCGTTGTGACCCTGGGTCCTGTTACCTATGGAGAAAACTACTTGTATCCAACATGGGCCATTGTTGTTGGCTGGTTACTTGGCATTGCATCAGTTATACCAATTCCTATTGTTTCTGTTATTCAGATCGTTCGTGCTAATGGATCTTTTTTGGATGTAAGTTGTACCTATAATTTGTGAATTGGAATGAAACAAATAAGTCACTGAAACATTTTTAATGAAAAGAAAATTATTACAAAACGTTGAAATAAAATAGTAATTTCTGTTTGATAAAATATACTTCTTGGAAAGGTTGAAGTGAACTGCTACTGTTGTAAAGTTATCAAATCAGCAATATATATATATATATATATATATATATATATATATATATATATATATATATATATATATATATATATATATATATATATATATATATATAGTAAAGAGCTGTGATGTATAGGAAATATGATGTTAGTGACCATAATTTTTATAGACCTTTTGCACATGATTTTTGGGTTATATGGTTGGTATTATGCCCGTACCATTTTACTTTCCCACAAAAAAATCTGGTACCCATTTAAGGCTGGGTGAACCCAGAAGCCGTCGATCAGGATTGAACCAAACCTCTCAGACCAAAACATAAAGTTTCTTTAATAAATGTACCATTCTACAGGGTACAGTAAGTAAAAAAGTAAAGTACCCCCGTCACGCCAAGTGTCATATAGGGAATATGGTGTTAGTGACCATAAATTTTACAGACCTTCAGTACATGATTTTTGGGGTAATGTGGTCGGTATTACACCCGTGCCACTTTACTTTCCCAGAAAAAAATACAGGGTACAGTACCAGACAGAAAAGAAAAGACAGACAGAGTAATACAAGGGAAGACAGCATAAGAGAATGGGTGTATTAACCTTCATTACATCTCAGGAAGTCGAGATTATGGAAATAATTGATTAATGAGCATAGGCCTATATTTTATTTGGTGTTAAATTGTGAATCCATCAATTTTAATGTAGTTTGTTGTAAGTTACGGATTTAATAACAAATTTGTAAACAATTTAATTTAGCAACTTTTCACATTTATAGCATTACTTTCTTCAGCGTGTGAGATATTTGTGCAAGCCTGAAGACTCATGGGGGCCTGCTGTGCCTGAGAACAGAAAGCTCTATCTGGCCGATCTTGGCAGAAGCGAACTGGAAGAAGTTTGTGTATCCTTGACCGACAAGGTTGTCTCTTCAAAACGAATCAAAGCCATTGATGAGGCATCTGTCATTTTTCTGCCAAAATCAAAGGGATTTTTTTCTAGGTCAGGGAAACAACAGAAAAATGAAAGGGCAAATGGAATCCCGTAGCTTGAATGATAAGAGTGATTCATCTTTGGTCATTGTGAGATCATTTATTCATTAAAGATTGGTATGCATTCTCATGAACACATCATAAGATTACCTCGTTTTAGAGGGAAGTTCTGTGGTATCATCTCATTATTTGTGAAACAAGTTGATTGCCATCAAAAAGAGGAATGCAAACATTTTTTTGTGATTTTCATGCTTTTGATGTATTTTCCTTTTTTTTTTTGTAGCTCTTTTTGAGTGTAAGTTAATTTTTATCCCATGTTATACTTTGAGTCACAATATTTCCATATTATGATGTGACATGTTTATTCTAAACAAATATTTGTTTTATGATTTTTCCCCCTATTCTTTAGCTATTCAAAACCTTCCTGCAAATTATCACTTGGCTTTATTTTTCATTCTCTTGGATGAGCTATACTCTCTGAGACATATTAATGTTGAGACATATTAATGTAATCTCTTTTAAGAGAGAGTAATTTTACAATTTTGTAGAAACTTGGTGCAACTGATGCAATAAAATCTGTAGATAATATTTAATTGAATGAAGTGGGAAAAAAAAACCTCTAATACAGTTTGTCTTACGGCTTCCAGAAAGTAATGATCCAGTAATCACTCTCACAAACAATGTTCAAGGAAATGTCTGGTTGTAAAGAGCTTTTTATTTGTTCTTGTTGAACTTAACTCTTTCTGTATGGAAACTTTTTTTTATAAATGCAATGCAAGAAATTTAAGAGAAAAATTGTTCATGGTTTTAAGAATCAATCTACATATTTATATTTAGCTAACATATAACATATTATATATGAATTTTAAAATAATTGAACAAGGTATAAGATTTCATCAATACCAAGATAATAAAAGACATATAAAAAGAATATGGTTTGATAACAGTTCACACTAATCAAATTGAGAGTGGCACGCTATGCACACTTATTAGCTTTACAAAGCCTTTATGAAAATTAAAAATGAAAATGTATTTAAAAAATAGACTAAATATGATATCTCTTACGCAAAGAAAATGGTTTACAGATCAAATGTAGAAGTTCTAAAATTTTTTTAATGGCCACTAGGATTACTGCTACAGAAAATGAGAAATCTAGGAAAACATCACAGCCTCTCAGATCAATTAAGAGCTAACATCTGAATGTCAATTTCTCGCATTAACTTAGCTCAACATAAAACAAATTAACATAGTTTTTCTGAGTTTTCTACCTTTTAAAATACAATTCTCCTTATACAGTCAGTTGCATTAAGAACATGAAAACTATATTCTCCTTATACACGTTGCACTTAGAACATTGAGACTATATTCTCCTTATACACAGTCAGTTGCACTTAGAACATCGAGACTATATTCTCCTTATACGCAGTCAGTTGCACTTAGAACATCAAGACTATATTCTCCATATACGCAGTCAGTTGCACTTAGAACATCAAGACTATATTCTCCATATATGCAGTCAGTTGCACTTAGAACATCGAGACTATATTCTCCTTATACGCAGTCAGTTGCACTTAGAACATCAAGACTATATTCTCCTTATACGCAGTCAGTTGCACTTAGAACATCAAGACTATATTCTCCTTATATGCAATCAGTTGCACTTAGAACATCAAGTCTATATTCTCCATATACGCAGTCAGTTGCACTTAGAACATCGAGACTATATTCTCCTTATACGCAGTCAGTTGCACTTAGAACATCAAGACTATATTCTCCTTATACGCAGCCAGTTGCACTTAGAACATCAAGACTATATTCTCCTTATACACAGTCAGTTGCACTTAGAACTTCAAGACTATATTCAATATCTGGCAATGATTGCTTTAACATACATTGATGTATATTTTTGGTCATTGAATTCCATGCCTTAGATTTCTTTGCTACATATTATCTTTAACTTGGTGAATCATCATCATGTGCCATACCGGTTGGTGTAGGTGATCATGTCCCTCCACAATCTTCTATCTACAGTGCATTATATCAGTTCTGTTGTTGGCTGTTTTCCATGACACCAAGCTATCCAGTATTTTCTCTCTTTGTCGTCCGCGATCTCTCTTCCTTTTATTTTGCCAGTTGTAACCAAGTATTCCAACTTCCCTCTTCTCATGATGTGCCCGAAAAATGTTGATTGCTTCTTTCGGATGTTTTTTAAGAGCTCCCTTTTTGTGTTGGTCTTTTTAGCTATCCAGGGAACTTTCAACATTCTTCTGAGAAATCCCATCTCTGTGGCCTCTAATCGTCTTTTCATTTGTTTGTCTACTGTCCATGATTCACTTCCATAGGTCAGAATTGGTTCTATATAACACCGATGAACTCTCTTTCTAATTTTTATTGACATAGATTTGTTGCATAAGATATTTTTCATTTTCTGAAACGCTATTTTGGCCTGAGCTATTCTGCTTTTTATTTCTGTGGTGCAAACTTAGTGAATAAGATAAAAATAACAATTTATTGCTTACATTTTATGTCAAGGGAATGATATTTAACCCAATTGCAAAAGAATAAAATTATTCTAAACTCTCCACTACTGTGGAGTTTTATTTTTTAACTCTTTAAATCCAAACCAACAATGCTGATAATTTGAAAGTATTATGTCTGTATATTATTAGCCTTATTAACGTGTGCTGGTGAGTTAACACCCTTTAATTGTTCTCTTTAATCACTTTTTTCTCATCCTCTTGTTTCCATTTGGGTGTCGAGGGAGATAAAAGTTCTGATAAAAGTTCTACCCTTTTGGCAGCTTCACTCTTTTCTTTGTCAGTTGATATTTCAAGCTCCACCATTTGGTAATGACTTCTAATTCCTAAGTTATTAGCTCCACCATTTGGTAATGACTTCTAATTCCTAAGTTATTAGCTCCACCATTTGGTAATGACTTCTAATTCCTAAGTTATTAGCTCCACCATTTGGTAATGACTTCTAATTCCTAAGTTATTAGCTCCACCATTTGGTAATGACTTCTAATTCCTAAGTTATTAGCTCCACCATTTGGTAATGACTTCTAATTCCTAAGTTATTAGCTCCACCATTTGGTAATGACTTCTAATTCCTAAGTTATTAGCTCCACCATTTGGTAATGACTTCTAATTCCTAAGTTATTAGCTCCACCATTTGGTAATGACTTCTAATTCCTAAGTTATTAGCTCCACCATTTGGTAATGACTTCTAATTCCTAAGTTATTAGCTCCACCATTTGGTAATGACTTCTAATTCCTAAGTTATTAGCTCCACCATTTGGTAATGACTTCTAATTCCTAAGTTATTAGCTCCACCATTTGGTAATGACTTCTAATTCCTAAGTTATTAGCTCCACCATTTGGTAATGACTTCTAATTCCTAAGTTATTTCAAGCTCCACTATTTGGTAATAACTTCTAATTCCTAAGTTATTTCAAGCTCCACCATTCGGTAACAACTTCTGATTCCTAAGTTATTTCAAGCTCCACCATTCGGTAACAACTTCTGATTCCTAAGTTATTTCAAGCTCCACCATTCGGTAATGACTTCTGATTCCTAACTTATTTCAAGTTCCACCATTCGGTAACAACTTCTGATTCCTAAGTTATTTCAAGCTCCACCATTCGGTAACAACTTCTGATTCCTAAGTTATTTCAAGCTCCACCATTCGGTAACAACTTCTGATTCCTAAGTTATTTCAAGCTCCACCATTCGGTAACAACTTCTGATTCCTAAGTTATTTCAAGCTCCACCATTCGGTAATGACTTCTGATTCCTAACATATTTCAAGTTCCACCATTTGGTAATGACTACTGATTCATAACTTATTTCAAGCTCCACCATTCGGTAATGACTTCTGATTCCTAACTTATTTCAAGCTCCACCATTCGGTAATGACTTCTGATTCCTAACTTATTTCAAGCTCCAACATTTAGTAATGACTCCTAACTCCTAATGACCCCAGGCTTTTCTGTAAAAGGGTTAAGGTTAATTCTATAAAAACAATGTTATAAAAAAAAATGTATATTATTTTGTTTTATTCTCTCATTATTAGCTTTACTTTGATCCCCTATAACTCGCTGCCTATTTCTATTTTTAAATAAATTTCTTACGTAATTAAAGACATATATACTGTGTAGATATTAATCCAAATATGTAGACACTGCCCATTCTGAAAATGTGAACTATAACTTCTTTTTGTGTGTATTAGATTAGAACATTTTACTACATCGATCAATCACCCAATAATTGTTCTGATCTATATATATTTTAGTTTAGAAATGTCAATTGTTTCCTTGTTTTGCTACTGTTCTTGTATTGGTAGTTTTGAATTTAAAAACATTGATCACATTTAAAATGGTATAGAAGATCTGACAATTTAAACATTTATTAAAATAATCATTTTAACAAAAAACGATACACTGTGCGATCTAGTTAATTGGGTCACCTGATAATTGAAGATAAATGGTAATAAATAAATATTATATCAATGGAAATGTCCAAGGCGAGAGACTGACTAATTTCAAGGTGTCATGTATGTTGTTACAGCACTCTAAACAAAATTCAAGATCGGCACATCAACTACATGTACATGTGGACAGGCGCCCCAGATTGCTGAATACATACTTCAAGACTGCACTGAATATAGTAGACTGAGGAAAATCCATTGGCCCATAGATACAATACTACAGACAAAACTATATGGGCCACTGCAAGAATTACAAAAGATAGTAAAATTTATACAGGAAACGACATTGCAGATATAGAAATAATTCAGGTGAACAAAAGATAGATAGACAGCACTCTAAAAAATCTAGAAATAATCAAATTCATAAAATTATTTGATTATTTCTGGATTTTTCTGAGTGTTGTTCACCTGAAAATTGAGTGTAGCTGCTTATTTGTGAAGAATCTTAAAATTGGGTGTATCTTATCTACCATTTTATTTTGAATAGTTGGGGGCAGTCACTTTCAAGGGCTGTAATCAGATGTGTCCCAGTTAATCTATATCTGCTGCATATTAACTTTGTACTTGTTTGATAGTAATGAATGCCATATTAATTATTATTTATTTTAGGTGTGATATACTCATTCCATTTTTGCTAGTCAAATCTACTAGTGGTGTTGTAACATCTTTAATTTCAACAAGAGACCAGTGGTATATTATTTTACTTTGTTACTTTTGTAAACAATAATGTTACGTTTATTTCATTCTTATTGAAATTTACATTTTGCTTATATTCTTTTGACTTTTAAGTGTTGGCATTATACATATAGTATATAGAGCGAATGTTTCCCAATAGAAACTGGGGTTAAACAAGGATGTATTTTTATCGCCCTTGTTATTTGGAATTGTTATGGACTTCATAATGAAGAAATGCTGCACTGGTAATAAAGGCATCGAATGGATACAAGGAGACCATTTGGAGGACCTGGACTTTGCTGATGACATAGTTCTCATCAGCAATCAGATAAAAACGATGCAGGAAAACACAAATGAACTATCATCAATAGCCAGCAAAATTGGGCTTGAGGTCAATCATGAAAAGACTAAAGTCATGAAAAGTTTAATTCCAACAAGTGACAAAATATACATGGAAAACAAACCAGTAGAAGAGATCGATCACTTCATCTATCTTGGAAGTCACATTGATCGAGAAGGGGATACGAGCAAAGAAATTAGAATCAGACTGGCTAAAGCAGCAATGTCTTTCAGAAGCCTTGAAAAGTTGTGGAAATCAAAACTCATTAGCACAAACACAAAACTTAGGCTATTCAAATCAAATGTACTATCAACCCTTACGTATGCGTGTGAAAGCTGGAAAACAACAAGAGATATAGAAACAAAGTTGAACGCATTCGAAAATAAATGTCTAAGGAAAATACTTGGTATAGAATGGAACGAATTCAAAACAAACGAGGAAATTAGAGAAATCGCCAATCAACCACTAATATCTTCAGTAATAAAGAAAAGACGATGGTCATACGTTGGACATGTGATGAGAAGAGATAATAATCGAATAGCAAAGCAAGCCCTCATATGGGAAACAACAGGTAAAAGAAAAAGAGGAAGACCCAGGGAGACACTGAGAAGAACATTGATGAGAGAGGCAAGAGCAGCAGGAATCGGCTCCCTCAATGAGATAGAACTGCTTGCACAGAACAGAGACAGATGGCGAGATTTGATAAAATATCTTTAAAAGAAAACTGCTAGAACAAAAATTCATATAGGAGAAGGTGTATCTTGGTCTACGCCCTATGGGCCGGTTACGGCTCGAAAGGTCAATAGATAGATAGATAGATTATACATATTCAAATGTGAGGAATTTATTGTTTGATTTTGGATCAGATGTGAAGAGCAATGTGGTCCACACCCACCTCCCTGGAAGAGAAACTGTATGGGGTAATCGATTCACTTAAACAGACAGCTGACTTCATGAGAGAGTCTGGAATCCTACTCTGATTGAGTCTTGATCGCAGAGAGAGAGAGAAAGGGGGGATCAGATGTGGAATATTGGAGAATCTGAGAAAAAGAAAGACAGTGTTGGCATTATACATATTCAAATAAGAGGAATTTATTGTTTGATTTTGGATCAGATGTGGAATGTTGGAGAGCCTGAGGAAAAAGAAGGACAGTATACAGACAACATACTTAAGGTGTACTTAAGATCATATAATCTTCTGCCTGTTTTCAGTATTTGTATAAAGGTAAAGTATGAGAAATGAATCAGCATCATGCAAGTTTTCAACCATATATGCTTGACCGCCTATCCAGAAGTGTTCAGAGACTTCTGGATAGTGTTGCTTCAAGCATCAAAACTCACGATGAGAGGCGGCATTTCTCACTTCCCAGAGTACTGCCCTGGTACCCATTTCTGCCAGCAGCTGGGTTGACCACGGGAGTATTTTTTTTCTAACCACAAGTACAATCACACTGCTTCCACCGGGAATCGGACACAGGTTGTCCTAACGTCGGTAGCCCAGTTGGGTGGTTTTCCCAACTAGGTCCCAACAGGGGAGGGTAAAGTCATGTAGAAACCAAGGATTAGATTTTTGAAAACTTCCCACTGCCTGTGGTGGGATTGAACCCAGAACTTTCTTGTCCAGAGGCCAATGACATAACCTAGACTACCCAGTCTCCCTGTATCCAGATGTGTATATATGGAAGAATAATAACTGGGGAAATATCAAGACTGTTATTTCATGTTGGTTGCTTAAAAAAAATTCTCATAATTGAGAACTGTTTGACAGGTACAATCAGTAATCAAGAACACAAAACAGGTGCAGCCAAGAGGAAACGCAAATAGGGATGACAAGTTGTAGTTGGAGAGATCATTTAGTCAAGATCCACATACAATGTCATGGATTTGACTCTGGATAAAAGCTTTAAGAGAAACTAACTAAAGACAAACTGTTGGGAAATCAGTAGAGATTCGTTCGTTCGCTTTCGTCAGCTTTGACCTCTGACGAAGTCCCACCCACTCAATTTTGTGGGACTGAATTTTGCGTGTAAAGTCTGTTTTATCCCATTACAGGATGCCCCTCGCCATGCAGGCAGATTTACTCCGACTTCAGAGGTACTAATTTTTAGGGAATTAGTAAAACCCAGGTGTCCTCGCCAGGGTACGAACCCCGGCTGTTGCCGTGGTAAGCCAACCGCCTATCGATTGCGCTAACCGGACACCCAATCAGTAGAGATGTATGAGCAGTGTTGGCTAGACTTGAGGAACTCTTGCAGTGAATGACTACAAAATGAGCAATGTTAAACAATATTGTTGGTCCTACAAGATGTCAACAGCCCACTGATTGTTTTGTTTGTCATCTGTCAATGATAAGAAGAGAAAGAAAAATAAAAAAAAAATATATTTTGACAATAAAAATTTAAAAACATTGAACTGACCAATCAAAACCCCTAACAAAGACTAATCAATTAAAATCACCAACTGAGACTTCTGGCTAGAAGAAGAAAATAGTGTATAAGTTGGTATTTTCTTACAGGATACTTTGACAAAATTAACAAGAGTTTCTTCCCATACATCCTTGTGAGATATCAACTGATTTAATATCTATCTACCTATTGTCCTTTCAAGCTGAACACTGCACATAGGGCAGAAATGATAGGCTCTATGTCCAACAATCGTTGTTATCATGTCTCAGACCTTGCACAGGACCTGCATTGGATTTTTGCACATGTCCCTGGCCTCTCAATCTTGGCAAGGGAGTTGAGGCCTGCTGTCGGCTCATGCCACAGTGTTCTTTTTAGTGTTTCTCTATGTCAGCATCTTTTTCTTTTACCCTCTGAGATTCCCATTATTTAATACAAATTATAAAATGAAGTGATGTTGAAATTGAAACTGGTTGGTCTGCCGAAGACGAGGTGTGTATGCTTTGGGAAAAAATCGTGGTACATAATCACAAGTATTGACCATGCAACTGTCTCATCTTATGTCATCCTGTCACCAGCATGACAACAGATCAAATTTCCATGATCAAAAGACTTGAATACAGCAGCAGAGGAAGTATAAATGTGTTAACCAAACATACCTCAAGGTAAAGATGTCAGCTTTAAATGAGTTGAGTCTCTTATAGCAAATGGCAATGGTGTCACACGAGAATAATTTCTTTTGCTTGCTTGCTTGTTAAATGCACTTTTATGCTATTTTGTTGGAGCTATGGAGATCATGCTCTGCTGTCTATGCTTTTTAAGTGATTGTGTTTTGAGATACACAAGCAGGGATGTAGCAAAATTAAGAGGGAAAGAGTATATGGGATTGACTTATGACTACTGATGATAGCTTGCTACCAACCGTCTGTGAAGATGCCAAAGGCCAGATTTTATATATATCTGAAGATTTGATGCAAACATTGATATTTATTGAGAAGATACATCACAATATCTTACTAAAAGTCATCTTGGAAGTGAAAGTACAAAGTAGACAAGGCAATGCATGACTAAAGTGGACTGATAACATGAAACGATGGACCAGGTGAGCCTATGACAATGTGCACCATCAAGACAAGAGACAGAGTAAAATAGCGCTTCATAGTAGCCAACCTTCTTTGATGTGGAGATGGCACCCAATGAATGAATTAAAACACCTCAATGTGTTGATTGTAAAATGGAACCTGAGAGATGAAGAAGAAATAAAAATAAAAGTACTTTTCTTGTTTGTGATATTTGAATTATAAGAAAAATATGTGATGATATCTTTCTTGTCTAGCTCTCACAACGAGTTTTCAGGGAATAATATTGTAAACAATTTGGTAGCATAAGAGAATTATAGCTGCATTTTAATGTTATTGCCTTGATATAATTTATTTTAAAAATATTGTTGTTAATTAAAGAAGTATGTGTGTGTCTGTGAAAAGTAGTTTTTTTTTTTTTTACCTGTATCATATGAAGTAGTATTGTGTAAGAATAATAAGAATATTGTTATTCTGTTGTTACAAAATTAACATATATCAACATATCAATGAGCGCAAGAATACATTACTGAATATCTGCAAATAAAATCTCGCTACTGTTGGTAATTGATAAAGTGTGAAAATACTTTCTAAGGATAATCACCTGTATTATATGTCAGTGCTATTTTTGTCCGTTGCTGTAACAAATTTTTATTGTAAAAAAAAATGCAGTTATTCTAAGATAAGACTGGTATTTTGAAATACTACATATTTTCCAAATTTGATTTTAATGTTGTCATTACATTCTGAAATTTTGTTTAAAGACTTAATTGAATAAAGAAAGCGATCTCAGTGGGAGATGGACCTACCTTTTATATTGTACCAATTTCCCACAATTTGTACAGAATTTATTACAAAATGGATGTGTGCAAGACAGATGTTTGCCAAATGCTACCATTTGTATGAATGATGCAAAATATTTGTCAAAAATATATAAGCTCTGCTTTAAGAATAATCCAAAGACTCAACAATAACTTACAGTGTGGATAGACAGATGAATGAAATGCATCTCTTGCTAAGAAAGTCAATAAGTTCAAGTACAATTTAAAAAATCAGAAGCAAATCTTACACTATTTTCTTTTTTCTTTTTTCTGTTGCTTCCAATTTTTTTTTCTTTTTTTTTTTTTTTTTGGCCATTTGGCAGTTTCCACTTCTGGTAAAGTACCTAGATACAAGTAATTGAATTTTGCGTGTTAATTCGTTTTTCCCTGGCAGCCGTCTGCACAGTTGTCCCTCACCACATAGGCAGATAACTATCTTTGGAGGTACTTAAATTTTTTTCTGTCAATTAGTAATTGATGTTTCAAGCCGGGTCTTGCTGCTCAAACCAAATGTGGTTGCGCCTCAGAGAGGAGAAATCACCAAAAAAATAGCCTCACCTGCTCAGCCAGGATTTAAACTCTCAACCTTTCCATCTCAAGACTGGCATCTTGCCTCGAAACCAACCAGTCCTCAGCTTCCAATTTGAGGGCTTGTTTTTTGCTTCTCTGGTTATTTCCCACCACATGACTGACTATGTCCATCTTTTCCTAATTACACATCTGTTATTACTCTTATTTCTGTCAATTGGAATGAATTAAAAATAAGGCAAGTCACCTGTTAGCACCAGGGCTGAAACAGTGACTCATAGCTGACTACTTATGCCTGAACTGGAGAACTGGCACCACCTCATCACAATGCCCTTAGTCACAGACTATCCAGTCTGGCCAAGTCAGTAAGGATCGATACAGTAGCAGGTAAATTACCTGAGGCAACCAGTGCTCAAAAGTGCTGTGCTGAAAACATGTGTTAAGCTGAGACACAACCTTTTTCTATAACCTTCACCTGTTAGTGAATATATCATATTTGGGTGTGTAGTGAATATATCATATTTGGGTGTGTAGTGAATATATCATATTTGGGTGTGTAAGATACATTTTTTTCTTTGAAAATAGTATGAAAAACAGGGTGTGTCTTTCTTATGCGCAGGTACTCAGTTTTTAAAAAAAATTACATACATTTCTAGAAATTTCAGTGCATGGATGTGCATACACTACCAACAGTGCATGCTCTGTCATCGACTATCACAGGGTGTGTTCATTTAAACTTTTCAGTTGTGAACGTTCTTCTTCTTCTTTTCTCTTTTCACTGATACCTAAAAGGTGTCGAGGTTATATCATTTGTCGTTCTTGAGCTGTTCGAACTGTCTGAATTAGTGACTTTCCTTTGTTGTTACATGTCTCTGTCACTGCATCTATCCATCTTCTTCTGGGTCTTCCTCTTGGTCTTTTTCCATGCATTCTCGAGAAGAATGCCCTTGATGGTGATTGATAAGGATTCATTCTGACCAGGTGGCCAAACCATTTAAGTTGTTGTAACATTTGTTAAGTGTGTTGAATATCTACTGTTGGATTTTGTTATGTTTATTCGCAAGTTATGGTTTGAAAACATGATTGGTATTGTTCTAACATACAAGCTACATGTAATTGAGAATGTTCTAACATACAAGCTACATGTAATTGAGAATGTTCTAACATACAAGCTACATGTAACTGAGAATGTTAAGAACATGTTTTATTCCGCTGTGCTGATGGCACAAAATTGCTGCTACTTTTCATTTTTAAGTAATGTGGCATTAGTAGTGCACAGACTGTGACTAGATGGTATAGAGGACACATTTTTGTATAAGGGCTCAGATTATGATTTGAAGAAGCTTCAAGCGATCTTCTAAAGCTCTGGGCAGGAATGTCTTGGTTTTGACAAAGTAAAAAGTAAAGTACCCCATCATGCCAAGTGGCGTATTGTGAATATGGTGTTAGTGACCATAAATTTTACAGACCCTCGGTACATGATTTTTGGGGTTATGTGGTCGATATTATGCCCATGCCGCTTTACTTTCCCAGAAAAAAATCTGGTACCCATTAAAGGCTGGGTGAACCGGAAGCTGTCGGTTGGGATTCAACCCTACCTCTTGTCCATTGTAGTCCAGTTCACTAACCACTGAGCTATCGCGGCTCCGGTTTTGACAAAGATTAGAAGATATTCTTTCCTAGATAGTTTAGGTATTTGTTGAAAGTAAGTCTATGTGTTACTGAATATTTTTGAAATAAGTTTTTTCCTCTAAAATTTGTGTACATGAAATTAGGCATGTCTTGTCTTATCCAGCACATTTTTTGTGCTGGGAAATTCAGTAAATGTTTTGTGTTGTTAGTTTATGGATTATCTTTGCCTTTCAGCTTGACATATCCATCTTCAGTATTAGTAGATTTTTAATTGCTTAAACTTTTACCAGGGTAGCGGCCATTTTGGCCCACTCTTTTAGTATTTTAACTGCCAAGTGCTCTATAATGTGTGTAGAATGCATATGGGGCCCTTCTGTTTCTTGCCATTATTTAAGAAGGTTAGACATGGAATCCCACATCCCAGACACTTGGGAAGGGTAACGCCACGGATTTGAAAAGAAAAATTCTTCGAACTTTTTGTTTAGAGGACGAGATCATACCTCAGCCACCCAACTCAAAAGTAAATTTTTAATGGTTTTAGTTAAAGGACCCCCCTCCCTTCTTACTCATGATAATTGTTTCATGCTATTATTTTACATTTTCACTTTTTGTATGCAGCTATTAATGGTTGCCAGGAATCAAAATTAGTTTTGTTAGAACATCTCCATTGCTTTTGTTCTTAATAATGTTATTTTAATGCACAGGTAAATTTTGTATTGTTTTTATGATTCTTCCTGTTCTTCTTCTTTCCTTCCCCATTTACCTATCAGCATTGAGGGGTGATATCATTTGTGTTCCATTGTACTTCTGGTAGCCTCTCCTGCTATTATGTTTCCTAGTGTTTCTAATATTCCTTATTCCATTTTTTTCATTGTTGGCCCTTGGGTCTGGTGTTCTCTCAACATTTATTGAAGGCTCATTATGTAGTGTTTTGATCTTTCTGCCTTATCACGTGGCCAAACAATTTTATCTGTTGTTTCTTTATGTATTCTATGATGGGAATTATTCCTGGCCTTCTTCTCTGATCTTATCTCTCAGGCTGTTTCTTGTCATTCGTCTAACACACTTTATCTTGGTAGTCGTTAATTTTCACATTGCATTCTTGCATCTAGGGTCCAGGTCTGGCATTGGTAGCACAGCATTGGGATGAAGATTGTATTGTAGAGTGCCAGTTTTGCCTCTAGAGTTATTTCCTTGTTGGACAATAGTGGTGATAGCTGTCCGATGATTTGACAAACTTTGTTGTATCTTGAGTCTATTTCTCCTGTTTGTGAATTGTCATTCGCCACTAGACTTTCTATAAAGTTTATTAACCTGATAAAAACAATGTATGAAGGAACAAAATGTAGTGTGGTGCATGAAGGACAGCTTACAGAAGCATTTGAAATAAGAACAGGAGTAAGGCAAGGATGCCTTCTGTCTCAATTTATCTTTCTACTGGCCATAGATTGGATTATGAAAATAACTCAAAACAACAGATCCAGTGGGATCCAGTGGTCACTGACCAAACAACTTGATGATTTAGACTTTGCTGATGACATAGCTCTCCTATCACACAACCATCAACAGATGCAGGATAAAATGAGTATATTAGATGAGATATCACAACAGCTAGGACTAAAGATTAATAGAGATAAGACCAACATTATGAGAATTAATGCAGTTGGCAATAACCAAATAAAACTAGGAGAAATACCTCTACTAGACGTACAATCTTACATATATCTGGGCAGTAATATAGATAAAGAGGGAGGAACAGAAAATGATACCAAAATAAGGATATCAAAAGCAAGAGGAGCTTTCATTGCACTGGGAAACATATGGAAATCCAAAGAAATTAGGCTAAATACAAAAATAAAAATTTTCAACTCAAATGTTAAGTCGGTCCTATTATATGGCTGTGAAACATGGAGAATAACAAAATTGACAATCACGAAGGTACAGACTTTCATTAATGGATGCTTACGCAGAATAAAGGGATGGAAATGGCAGGACAAAGTCACTAACGTGGAATTATGGAAATGTACCGGTCAAATACCAGTGGATAAAGAGATACAGCGAAGACGATGGCGATGGATGGGACACACACTACGGAAGCCAACTGAGAGTATTACACAACAGGCCCTTTTTTGGAATCCCCAGGGGAAAAGACAAAGAGGAAGACCAAGGAATTCTTGGAGAAGACAGATCGAAGCAGAGATGAAGATGATGGGGAAGACATGGAATGATCTTAAAAGAATGGCAAAAAACAGAACGACTTGGAAAGTGTTTGTTGAAGACCTATGCTCCACTGGGAGCTAAAAGGTAGAAGAAGAAGAAGACTAGACTTTCTAAATATTTAAATCCTCTACATGTTTTAGTTGTCTGCCGTCTATAATTATGTTGATGTTCTATTTCTCTTTTGCAATATTTATAACTTCTGTTTCGTTAATGTTGATTTTCATGTTGTATTGTGTGCCTGTGCTGTTAAGTCTATTTATGTGTTCTTGTAGGTATTCTGTTTTTCATGTATAAGTTTTTATGATTGAAAAATGCAAATATTAACTACCAGAAATGGACATATAGGGTATGTATTACAAATACATTGAGGCATTTTGTAAATATAACTAAATAATATTACTAGTAAATGTGCTGTAAATCATGTTATAATCATCATCATCATCAACATGTGCCATACATGCTGCATAAATCTTGTTTTTTTTCTACTGCTTGTACTGTAGGGCATTACAGAAAGGGAGGTATGTGTAGCTATATGGGTGGGCTGTCCATAGAACCATTTTGAACAGGAGAGAATAATTTTTTTCATAATTACTGTCTGACCCATCGTTTGAATGAAAATGCCACTTTTGTCCCATTTTGAAATAAAAAATGTCAATCCCCCCCCCCCCCCCCATTTTAAATTAAAAATTGAAAATATACTTTAATATTGGCCAATTTTAAGTCGTAACCTATAATTTTATATCACTATCACTTACACCAGTAATTTGTACAATCTAGGATTATATTGAAATTGTGTCATGAATTTTGAGAATTTTTCACCACTGACATTGTTTGTCTAATGAGTTTCATATAGGGGGCTGGTTGTTCTCGAGGCAAGACGCCAGCCTTGAGGCAGAGAGGTTGTGGGTTCAAATCCCGGCTTGTTGGTGGGATTTTTATTTGTGATTTCTCTCTGTGACAACCGCCCCTGGTCTCAGCAGCGAGGCCCGGATTGACACGTCAATTACTCATGTACGGGGAAAAATATGAGTATCTCCAAAGATGGAGTTATCTGCCTGTGCAGTGAGGGACACCTGTGCACATGGCTGCCAGGGAAAATGGGTTAACACACAAAATTCAGTTCCTAGTCTCTAGGGACTTCATCAGAGGTAAAAAGCTGGTGAATGAAAAAAAAAATATTTAACTCCAAAAGTCAAACATTGCTTCAGGATTTTAACCTGTACCCTTTGGGACCATACCTTGCCACTATAGTAAATGTGCTAAGTTTTGTTCTTTTTCTATTGCATTTGCCTATTGGATACTTCGCTGCATTATCAGCTTTTAAAATGATGATTAATGAATGTAGATGTGCTGAACTGTCATTTACAGCAGCCTGTGATATTCTTTTGACCCAACATATCTGACTACAGTGAATCAATTCAGAGGAAGAGGTATGTTTACAGCACTCAGAAAAATTGACAAATAATCAACAACAGAAAAAAATATGGACCAATGCAGGATTTAACCCGTACTCAGTGGCACACTGAGGCGCTGTGCCTCCGTGTATGGGTTTGATCCTGCTTTGGTCCATATTTTTTACTGTTGTTGATTATTTGTCAATTTTTCTGAGTGCTGTAAACATACCTCTTCCTCTGAACTGATTCGCTGATTATCGCCTCGGAAGTTTCCCTCTATAATAATATTCATTTATTATTATTTGTCTCCATATCTGACTACAGCACGATGTTTTTGAGCTTCTGGTTAGTTTCTTTCTTTGATCTTCCTACTCTCATGACCTATCTGCTTAACGTAGATGTGTCTTTAACTTGGCAGCAGTAGTCTTTCCATATGTCAGGCTTGTGTTGAGAGGAGATAAAAAAAAAATTCCAAAACAGGCTCTTCTATGGAAAACATCAGGATACAGAAAAAGAGGAAGACCTAATGAGACACTAAAAAGAACACTTATAAGTGATACAAAGTTGGCAGGCATTTACTCATTGGATTATGATCAAACATCTCACCCAGAACTGAGATTGGTAGCGAAAAACATGAGCCCTATGTAGCATCTAGTGGTGCTGAAAGGATCAAGATCAAATAGTCTTTCATACAATCAATGAAGGTATGAAATGAGGTCAACAACATTTTAAAACTAGTTATTTTTTTTTCTTCAGCTTTCACCAATTAAGGTGGGTGTGGATTTGTTCCAAGGCACTGTCAGCTATGAGTCACTAACCACTTACAGCCCAGATGCTGCTGGGCATGCTCTGTGATTCTGTATGTGATTCTGTACCCCATAAATAGTTTTATTTGTTATTGTCTGTAAGATAACAATCCTGGAAATGGGCAATTATATTAAAATCTGAACGTAATGTCAGTCTGTAACCGATATTTGTTTTACAGAGCAACAACAAAGTTTAGTAACTCTGTCTCCTTGAAATCAACTCTCGTGGATATAGTGTATTTTTTTTCCTTTACAAAAAATGTAACCAGATTATAATAATACACAACTTGTACAGCTGCACCATATGATGATCAAAATGTGTACATAATATGGGCAGACTGTACAAGTTGGTGTTTAATTAGATGTCTATTATCTACTGTTCCTGTTGTTGTTTGTTACTATTTTTAGTACAAATGGTAAGTTATTACAAGTTTTGTAAACTCTGCAAGCAAATGAATAAAATATAAATGTTGAAATCTGAACCAAATTTATTTATGTAAATTGATTGCATCATTTTTTTTGTTTATGTATTTAAATTTTCACTATCAACCCTTACGTGTGCGTGTGAAAGCTGGAAAACAACAAGAGATGTAGAAACAAAGTTGAGCGCATTCGAAAATAAATGTCTACGGAAAATACTTGGTATAGCGTGGAACGAATTCAAAACAAACGAGGAAATTAGAGAAATCGCCAATCAACCACTAATATCTTCAGTAATAAAGAAAAGACGATGGTCATATGTTGTACATGTGATGAGAAGGGATAATAACTGAATAGCAAAGCGAGCCCTCATATGGGAAACAACAGGTAAGAGAAAAAGAGGACGACCCAGGGAGACACTGAGAAGAACATTGATGAGAGAGGCAAGAGCAGCAGGATTCGATCCCTCAATGAGATAGAGCTGCTTGCACAGAACAGAGACAGATGGCGAGATTTGATCAAATATCTTTAAAAGAAAACTGCTAGAACAAAAATTCAGATAGGAGAAGGTGTATCTTGGTCTACGCCCTATGGGCCGGCTACAGCTCAAAAGGTCAATAGATAGATTTAGATTTTCAAAACTCTAAAAAAGCATCAAATATGCTATAATTTTCTTCTATGTTATCTTGATGACATCACATCATCATATGCCTTTAACTCTAGATTATGATATCTTCTATCTCAACTCTCCCAGTACTGTACTCTCCCAGTACTGTACTCTCCCAATACAGTAGTAAAAATTACTACCACTTAAATGTAACATTCATCATCATCATCGAGTGCCATCTCCGCAACGAAGGTTGGCTACCATGGAGCGCCATTCTGCTCTGTCTCTTGCTTTGATGGTGCAGGTTGTCATAGGCTGGTTTGTCCTTATTTTGATGTTACTCGCCCATGTTAGCCTTGGTCTGCCTCTGCCTTTTTTACCTTAATGTAACATTAGGTGCTCTAAAAATAGTAATTTCTCTGAAATTTTGGCACATTGCTGTGTGTTCACACTAGGCAAAACATGGGAACTAAAAATTCCTGGCTCAGGTTGATTCTGAGTTTCACCTCATGGACTGGACGTGTTACACTGTATGGTCACTATAAGTCCATCAGTGTGCCCAGCTACCTCATAGCATTATTTGCTGCATTTCCCAGGTCAAAAAGGGTTTATTGATGTCTGCCGATGACTGAGGAAATTTCTCAGCGAGGGTGGGAAATCTAACAACAATGGAAACAAATTAAACACTCACAGGTTGTCAACTCTCAGGTTGTCCCCAGAAGTTATTAGGAATGTTTGAACATGGCAAAATGTTAAATTAAAACAATTTTTCTAATTAATTTGGAGGTTTCTTCATGGCTTTACCAGCTCCTTGTCTTTGGATTGTAAGAAGTGATACCTAGTCCTCTAGGATCTAGGATAACATAAATAAAAAAAAAATACCAGGAGATTTGTACTGTGTGTGCTTTGTAAATATGTGTGCTTTGTAAATATGCGTGCTTTGTAAGTATGGGTGCTTTGTAAGTATGCGTGCTTTGTAAGTATGCGTGCTTTGTAAATATGCGTGCTTTGTAAATATGCGTGCTTTGTAAATATGCGTACTTTGTAAATATGCGTGCTTTGTCTATATGTGTGCTTTGTAAGTATGTGTGCTTTGTATATATATATATGTGTGCTTTGTAAATATGTGTGCTTTGTAAATATGTGTACTTTGTATAATGTGTGCTTTGTAAGTATGCGTGCTTTGTAAATATGCGTGCTTTGTAAATATGCGTGCTTTGTAAATATGCATGCTCTGTAAATATGTGTGCTCTGTAAATATGTGTGCTTTGTAAATATGTGTGCTTTGTATATATGTGTGCTTTGTATATATATGTTAAATAATTCTTGGCAATTGTGAGTTGAACAAAAATATAGGAACTTGGTATTGCCAATGCAAAACTGTTAGGAAAAAATCAACTCAAAATGTCAGAACTTTTGACAGTAAAAAAATGAGTACCTCTGAAATTTGAGAACATCTGCTTGTATGGTGGGGGACATCTGAGTAGGTGTGGAAAAAAAGGGAAAGATGTTATTGATGCAAAATTCTGCCTCATGGGGCATCATTTGTTCTAAAGATATAAAGCTAGCGAATGCATAAAAACAAAAACAATGATAACCAACAGAATATTTTACAGATGTAGTTGGTATCTCTTCGGGCAGCTCCAGAAAAAAAATAATATGTGGTACTCATTTTCAAAGACTGGGCAAACAACAAAGTCACATCAGTAAAAAAAAAAATGTATATTTACATCTTGAAATAAACCCAAACATTCTATAGTCAATAGCAATAGAATTAACCAAACAAACAATCAAGGCTTTGGTTATGCTTTGAGGTGTGTGTGTGTGTGTTTGTGTGAGAGAGAGAAGGCGAAGAAGTAAATAGCATCGCACACAATAAACAGAAATCAAAGCCGCATAGAGAAAATGGCATCTAGCCAGTTTATTATCATCGCCTTGACAACTTGTTTACCAAAAATGACACCCTGGTCACTAGCTACGAAACAAATCTACATGGTTGATACTCTAACTGCCACAGTTTTACAGAAGTAAACAACGATTTATAACAAGATGACATCAACGCAACTTAGTATAAATACAGTCACCACCAGGAATGCACAACAATGCAATTTTAAAACTGATATTCTTATATTAGAGCCATGATTATGAAAGCACAGATATTCATAGCTGATTATTGCATCAACATTAATCAATTTCTATCCATCATTTTCTATGTGTATCACATCAACATTTGTCAATTTCTTTGTGTTTCACATCAACATTTATAAATTTCTTTGTCTCCCATCTCCACATATGAATCAACAACACATATCAGTTTTAATCTATATTAATTTTTTCATTTGCAAATATATGTACGTATACATTTTGATGAGTATCATTTTCCACAAGAAACATTTACATTTAATATCAAATTGTATCATTTTCTACAAGTATCAATTTTTACGTTAGTATGTTTTTTCTGGCATCAAATTTTGTTAAATGTGTGGACTTTTGGACAGATACATTTTTCTTTGGCATGGGTAGAATTGCCAGGCAGCAGCCAATGTGGTCTGCTCTTTTTGACTGTTAATTGCCATGGGGTCTTTAACATGCACAAGGGGCCATCTGCTTTACAACATCTTAACATCTGCATTGTTGCTATCTAAGAGGGCTAGACATTGGATGTCACTATCTGAGAGGGCTAGACATTGGATCTCACTATCTGAGAGGGCTAGACATTGGATGTCACTATCTGAGAGGGCTAGACATTGGATCTCACTATCTGAGACGGCTAGACATTGGATCTCACTATCTGAGAGGGCTAGACATTGGATGTCACTATCTGAGAGGGCTAGACATTGGATCTCACTATCTGAGAGGGCTAGACATTGGATGTCACTATCTGAGAGGGCTAGACATTGGATCTTACTATCTGAGAGGGCTAGACATTGGATGTCACTATCTGAGAGGGCTAGACATTGGATCTTACTATCTGAGACGGCTAGACATTGGATCTCACTATCTGAGAGGGCTAGACATTGGATCTCACTATGTGAGAGGGTTAGACATTGGATCTCACTATCTGAGAGGGCTAGACATTGGATCTCACTATCTGAGAGGGCTAGACATTGGATCTCACTATCTGAGAGGGCTAGACATTGGATCTCACTATCTGAGAGGGCTAGACATTGGATCTCACTATCTGAGATTGTTAGACATTGGATCTCACTATCTGAGAGGGATAGACATTGGATCGCACTATCTGAGAGGGATAGACATTGGATCTCACTATCTGAGAGGGATAGACATTGGATCTCACCATCTGAGAGGGCTAGACATTGGATCTCACAATCTGAGATGGTTAGACATTGGATCTCACTATCTGAGAGGGGTAGACATTGGATGTCACTATCTGAGAGGGCTAGACATTGGATCTCACCACCAGTGGAGGCGAACACCACAAAGAAACCACAGGTTCTAAGTGAAATATTCCCAGCACCTGTGGTGGAATTTGAATACGGAACCTTCCTGTCCAGAGGCTGATGTCTTACCTCTAGACCACTCAATCTCCAGAGACAAAACATTTTAAAAGACAGACTAATCAGACGCTATTTCAAATTGTCACCCTGTCATTAATATTTCAGTGAAAACTTCCTCTAATCAACAAGAATGTATTGAGCGGACATCATCAATGCCCTCTGTGATGTGGGAATGGCACAGGACTTCGACAACCATGAGTCCCCGACACACCTTTGGATGAAAGAGAAGGGGGAGTTAAGCACTGCCAGAAACGAGAAACTTAGTGGGCGTGTAAGAAGACTTATCAACCAACACAGAACTGGAGTCGTCAGCCACTGGACACTGCGGGACTTGCTGAGGTGGGGATCTGAGCACCTATGGGCATGTTCGGAGTGCAGTGATGAGTAAATAACTCAATAACCAGAATGTATCAAAGAAGAAACAACTACAGGTTATATTTCTAAAGTGAGCAAAACAACTAAAATATCAATGACAATCTGGTGTAAAATGTCAACTATAAGTCAGTTTCTACATTAATCAGATTCTAAATATTAGTCTCACTTAATAACTACATTAATTTATACATAAGTCTCAATGACACTTTGAAATTCCCTATTAGTGAACATTGTTCACTAACAGTTGGAGGACCTCGACTTTGCTGATGTCATAATACTCATTAGCATTCAGATAAAAATGATGCAGGAAAGCACAAATGAACTATCATCAACAGCCAGCAAAATAGGGCTAGAGATCAATCATGAAAAGACTAAAGTCATGAAAAGCTTGGTTCCAACAGATGACAGAATATACATGAAAAACAATCCAGTGGAAGAGATCAATCATTTTATCTATCTTGGAAGTCACATTGATCGGGAAGAGGATACAAGTAAAGAAATTAGAATCAGAACAGCTAAAGCAGCAATGTCTTTCAGAAGCCTTGAAAAGTTATGGAAATCAAAACTCATCAGCACAAACACAAAACTTAGACTATTCAAATCAAACATACTATCAACCCTTATATATATATATACACGTGAGAGCTGGTAAAACAACAAGAGATATAGAAACAAAGTTTGAAAATAAATGTCTAAGGAAAATACATGTTATAGCGTGGAACGAATTTAAAACAAATTAGGAAATTAGAGAAATCACCAATCAACCACTAATATCATCAGTAATCAAGAAAAGACGTTGGACATGTGATGAGAAGAGATAATAACCAAATAGCAAAGCAGGCCCTCAAGTGGGAAACAACAGGTATGAGGAAAAGAGGCAGACCCAGAGAAACACTAAGAAGAACATTGATTAGGGAGGCAAAGGCAGCAGGAATCGGCTCCCTAAATGAAATCGAGATGCTTGCACAGAACAGAGACAAATGACAAGATTTTGTAAAAGATCTTAGCAAGGGTTGAGACTGCTAGAATGAAAATTTCAAAATAGGTCAAGAGTATCTGAGTCTATGTCCTATGGGCTGACTACGGCTCGAAAGGCCGATAGATAGATATAATTTTCTACTTATATAAATTTATCTCTGTGTATATTTCTACACATATCAACTAGTTTTCTTGTCTTGCTTGATCCATTGAAGTTCTGGCTTGTTGATCAAAGCTGCAGCTATTACCATGAGCCAGATATAAATCTCGATACTATTCTCTGAATTTCCCACATTTATTGCCCCCAAAAAATATGCTTCCAAGTACACTTAAGTATTATAGAAAAATTCATACATTCACACATAAATATGCACATAACCACATAAATAACTGTAATTTTCATGTATAATTT
This sequence comes from Megaustenia siamemsis, assembly GCA_032433765.1. Taxonomy (NCBI): domain Eukaryota; kingdom Metazoa; phylum Mollusca; class Gastropoda; order Stylommatophora; family Ariophantidae; genus Megaustenia; species Megaustenia siamemsis. The sequence goes on from JAVIAB010000102.1 coordinate 12,151,348, forward strand.
TAACAAAATAATTGTTGTCCCTCATTACAGAAGCTACCAAATCTAACTTGCCTGCTCCCTTATAGCTCTGGACTCCTGTTAGCTCTTTAACTCCAGGTTGAGGGGTGTTAGCTCTTAACTCCATTTGAGGGGACAAATTACAAAGGGTTATTCTTCAAGTATGATTATACTCATATAATTATATTCATTCCAACATTGTGCTACCAATGCCAAACATGGTCACTCATGTTTACATTGACATTACAAGAAAGCTTGTCACCACAGAGATGCGATGTCTGAGAAATGCACTTGGAGTAACCAGAAAAGACAGACTGAGAAATGATATCATTGGAGAAAGAGTAGGCATTGAACCAATCTTAAGCCACATAAAGAAACAACAAATAAACTGGTTTGACCATCTAAAAATAGTTTATTCTGACCACGGTCCGGGACACAGGACACAGGGAAGTCACTTTTATTTTCTTTAACCAATTTCGATTATTTTTGTTTTGGATGTTTCGTTACTGGTTAGCTATGTAGGATTAGTTTTATTTACTTACATATCTGTGTGTGTGTTTTTTCTTTGTTTCTGCTGAAGGCCTATTGGGCCGAAACATCGTTCTTATCTGTGTCGTCTACTAATCACATAAAGCTCTTAACATACCATTTTTTCTTTTTTTTTTTCAATTTTCCCTCGCATTCAGCTTTACTGCAGCTTCGCAATTTTATGCATTCATTTGCATTTCTTTGCCGTAACCCCCTATCTAAAAAGAGTGCCTGGTGATTCCTTACCATATGAAGCACATATTAAAAGAGGAGAAGGGAGAAGAGCAAGAGGCAGACCCAGAGTAAGATGGACAGACAACATCAGAGAAACATTACAATAGCATCAATGACAATGAGTGAAGTCGCCAAAAAGATGAGAACCAGAACTTTGAATCTCCCTCAACACCCACGAGTATAAAAGGAAGTGAAGAAAGAAAGAAGAAAGATAACTATACCGTATTAATAGTATCTTCATTAAACCTCATTAATAGTATCTTCATTAAACCTCATTAATAGTATCTTCATTAAACCTCATTAATAGTATCTTCATTAAACCTCATTAATAGTATCTTCATTAAACCTCATTAATAGTATCTTCATTAAACTTCATTAATAGTATCTTCATTAAACCTCATTAATAGTATCTTCATTAAACCTCATTAATAGTATGTTCATTAAACCTCATTAATAGTATCTCATTTAAACCTCATTAATAGTATCTTCATTATACCTCATTAATAGTATCTCATTTAAACCTCATTAATAGTATCTTCATTATACCTCATTAATAGTATCTTCATTAAACCTCATTAATAATATCTTCATTATACCTCATTAATAGTATCTTCATTAAACCTCATTAATAGTATCTCATTTAAACCTCATTAATAGTATCTTCATTATACCTCATTAATAGTATCTCATTTAAACCTCATTAATAGTATCTTCTTCTTCTTCTTCTTCTTCTTCTTTTCTCTTTCACTGATACCTAAAAGGTGTCGTGGTTTATATCATTTGTCGTTCTTGAGCTGCTCGAATTGTCTGAATTAGTGATTTTCCTTTGTTGTTACATGTCTCTGTCACTGCATCTATCCATCTTCTTCTGGGTCTTTCTCTTGGTCTTTTTTCATGCATTCTTGAGAAGAAGGCCTTTGATGGTGATTGGTAAGGATTCATTCTGACCAGGTGGCCAAACCATTAAAGTTGTTGTTGTTCTATATATTCTTGGCAGGGTTTTGTTCCTACCATTTTTCTTATGGTTTCATTTGGTATTCTATCTCTTCTTGTGTTGTTTGTTCTCAAGTATCGCATCTCACATGTATTGATCTTTCTTAAATGTGATTTAGAAAGTGTCCATGTTTGACTTTCATAGCACAAAGTTGGTATGAAAATGCTATTTATCATTTGTTGTTTTGCTGACACAGAAATGTTTGGATGTCTTAGCAATGGTGAAAGCTGGTATGTAACAGCATTTGCTTTTTGTATTCTCATGTCAATTTCTCTGTCTAGTTTTCCATCTTCTGTGAACATTGTGCCCAAATACTTGAATTCTTGTACTTGTTTTATTTCTTTATCTTTGATCTTAATGTTTAATGGGTGTCTTAATTGGCTTATTCTTATAGCCTCAGTTTTTGCTGTGTTAATTTTCTTACTGTAGTTTGTGCAACTTTTATCTAGTGATGTTAAATGCTGTTGTAGCAGGTTTTCATCCTCATATATTAGGCATTGGTCATCTGCGAAGAGTAGCTCGTTGATGTTGGAGTTTTCTACCTCTATGTTATTATTTGATTTTTCCTTATTGTTGGTTGTTTCCTGATTTATTTTGTCCATATATATGATGAAGAGGAGTGGTGAGAGGACACATCCTTGTCTTACACCTGTTGTAACCTGAAACCATTCTGACAGACCTTCCGATGTTCTAACGGCACTTTTACTGTTTTTATATAATGCCATTATATTATCTAGTAGTTGTCCTGCTACCCTGTATGTTTCTAAAGTTTGCCAAAATTTGTTTTTGTCCACACGATCAACCGCTTTTTCCTGATCTATAAACACTATATTTAGGTTTCTGTCATATTCTATTGTTTTTTTCACATAGTTGTCTCAATGTAAATATAGTCAAATATAGTCTGTACATCAGTACAGCTTTTGCCTTTTCTGAATCCGAATTGATTATTACTTACTTGAGGTTCTATTATGTATCTTACTCTCCTCTCTAATATTTTAGCATTCATTTTACCAACTTGACTCAATAGGGATATTCCTCTGTACATTTCACACTCCCTTTTGCTTCTTATCTTCATTAAACCTCAATAATAGTATCTTCATGTTGTGCAACATTTTCTCTTTAATTTGATTTACTTGTTGACAAATTTTAATTAGGAACCAAATTTATACAGAAGGTTGAGCTAGAGCTGCAGTAGAGCAGTAGTTAGTGAACTGGACTACACTGAAGACAAACTGGATCAATAGTTTCTGGATTGTATGTAAATCAGCATCAGATTATTTTCATTGGAAAAAAAAAAGACAGACTGATGTAATACTCTTCATTACACATTACCACACAATTTTTTTTAGAGATTGCTCAGATGGTTAAAGACAAATTATGGAAACACTAAGACTGTATATATATATATATATATATATATATATATATATATATATATATATATATATATATATATATATATATCCCCCCCCCCCCCCACACACACACAAAACACCTTTTCTAGCAACCTCTTCATATTAAAATTTAAAAAATAAAATTGTCCTGATTCTCTCAGCCCAAAAGATAACCTAGTGGCTCTGTGAAGTCCTTCGTTGTCTTTAAGTTAAAAGTAACTAACCGACACGACCATGATTTCCAACTAAGCATAACACTCTGTGGATTTAACGGCTGATTCTAGACATAACTATTTGTATTTATGAGCATGTCATATGTTTTCCATCAACAAAATGTAAGCATGATGTGTCATACCGGTTGGCGCAGACGATCACTTCCTTCCACAATTTTCTATCTGCAGTGCATTATATCAGTTTTGTTGTTGTTTTCCATGCCATGACACCAAGCTATCTAGTATCTTCTCTCTTTGTCGTCCGTGATCTCTCTTTCCCTACCAGTTGTACCAAGCACTTCAACTTTCCTCTTCTCAAGATGTGCCCAAAAAGTGTTGATTGTAATACTGCAGGAAAAATGATGCATGCTACCAGCTAAGCATGACTCCACACATACTGTACAACAAATTAAAGTGTTGAATGTCTCATCACATATGCTGTAACAAGTGTTGGATGTGTCATCTTGTTGCAGAGGAAATGAAAAATAATGATAATTAAATCGTATGCAAATTATTAACGATCCTAGAAATAATGTCTGTCAATCATAATACTTTGTAACTCTATCACACAGATATTTTACAAATATCTTTAAGCTTAAAGTCATTTTTCAGAAGTATCGAAGTCATATTAAATAAGTCTTAAGTAGCAATTATTTGATATATTAAGCCATGTGGCTTTATTAAGTTATATCTGACATAATTTTGATACCATACACTCATTTTTTATGTCTTTAAATCATCTGAATATAATAATAACCAATGGATCGGGTGGACATCATCAATGCCCTCTGGGAAGTGGGAAGGACTTCAACAACCATGAGTCCATGTCACTCCTACAGATGAAAAAGATGGGAGTTAAGATGGGCACAGCTAGAAACGAGAAACTTTGTGGGCGTGTAAGAAGAAATTAGGTTTTACAGAAGAATATTGAGAATACCATGGACAGCTAAGTAAAAAAAAAAGTAAAGTACCCTCGTCACGCTAAGTGGCGTATAGGGAATATGGTGTTAGTGACCATAAATTTTTCAGACTCTCGGCACATGATTTTTGGGGTAATGTGGTCAGAATTACACCTATGCCGCTTTACTTTCCCAGAAAAAAATCTGGTACCCATTAAAGGCTGGGTGAACCGGAAGCAGTCGGTTGGGATTGAACCCTACCTCTTGTCCTTTGTAGTCCAGTTCACTAACCACTGAGCTATTGCAGCTCCCATGGACAGCTAAGAAGAGTAATGAAAATGTTCTGAAAGAGGCCAAAGCAAAAAGACAGCTAATTTCCAATATTAGGAGAAACAATCATAATTTTTGGTCATGTAATGAGAAGGGATTCCCGTGTGCTACCGGGGCCTCATTATGAGGGAGGTAAAGAATAGTGACACTGTGACCTTCCAGGCATGTCGTAAGAGGCGACTAAGGAGGTTGATCGATGGCTTGACAAGCTGTCATTGTAAAAAGTATTGTTATGGAAACAGCGCCATAGATTTTAGAGCAGTGATCTCTGCAATATGTGCCATTTTGGCACGCAAGGTTTCTGTTTTTGAGATTGTGGTTCTGCCCTATGTGCCGTCTTCGGCTCGAAAGGACAATAGATAGATAGATAGAATGAGAAGGGAACACCTGGAATATATTGTAACAACTGGTAAAATTGAGGGACGAAGAGATAGAGGGAAGCAAAGATAAAAGATACCAGACAGCTTAAAAGATTGGCTTCGCAGGTCAACACACAGAAATGATAAATAACTCGAGATCGAAAGTTGTGGAGAGACATGATCACCTACGCCAGCAGGCTAGGTACTTGATGATGATGATATAATATGTTACGTCATCCAGATATTTTTATGCCTTAATCGCAAAGTCACTTCACATAAGTCATATGTTGTACAGTCAGTGTGAATCTATTAAATTACAACAGTAATAAAGTGAAGTATTTCTGTCATATGACATCATAATACCAAATTAGATCATGTATTAATTATTCATCACACATACTGTGTTGTGCGGATCTAGCACTTCATGGAGTTGCTTGATGTCATACCCTCATAAAACATACAGGACATTTTTACAGTAAGTATCTTGTCTGCTGTACTACCAATGCCAGTCCTGGACCCTAGATGCAAGAACAATAAGAAAAATAACCTCTACTGAGATGAAATGTGTTAGACGAATGATAGGAAAAAGCCTGAGAGATAAGATCAGAAATGAAGAACTGAGAAAAAAGCTAGGAATAATCCCCACCATAGAATATATAAAGAAACAACAGATAAAATGGTTTGGCCATGTGACAAGGCAAAAAGATCAAAACACAACACATCGAGGCTTCAATAAACATTGCGAGAATACCAGACCCAAAAGCCGACCATTGAAAAGATGGACTGATGGAATATTAGAAACAATAGGAAACATAATAGCAGCAGAGGTTAACGGAAGAGCAAAAGACCACAAATTATATCTCCCCTCGATGCTGAAAGGCAAATGAAGAAGGGAAAAATAAGAAGTATCTTGTCTAGGTTGTCTTACCTATCTCTTGAATTGTTATAAATTAATCCCTCTCTTGAATTGTAGTAAATTAATCCTTCTCTTGAATTGTAGTAAATTAATCCTCTTGAATTGTAGTAAATTAATCCTTCTCTTGAATTGTTATAAATTAATCCTTCTCTTGGATTGTAGTAAATTAATCATCTTGAATTGTAGTAAATTAATCCTTCTCTTGAATTGTGGTAAATTAATTCTTCTCCTGAAATTATCCTCCAATCTACAGTTTCTTTTACCTTTCATCTTGATGATACATTCCGACAGGTTGTTACTAGTTTATCCCTGGCTGCGACCCCCTACTCCACCTCTTTGTGGTGCCTCTAACAACAGACTAACAAGTCTAGTCTGGCCAAGCGAGTAAGAATCGAAGAGGGAAGGTAACTTGGTACTAAAAAATGCTGTGCTGAAATCTGATGAGTTAGACCAGAAAGCACAAATAAACCACAACGCATCACATTCAAGCTTACTTAACATCCTTTCAAGGATGGAGGACAAATAGGATTGTCAATTCCTTTTGTAGTCATCAGGTAAATGTTAGAAAAAAAAAGTGCTTTTCTATTTCAACTGATTTGTCTTTTTTTTAAAGTGGTATTTTTGTTTCAACTTACTAGTCAGCTTTTAGAAGCATTAAAAAAATATATTGAAATGATTTTTGTGTTTAAATTGATTTGTCTGTTTTTAAAAGTGGTTTTTCTCTTTCAGTTGATTTGTCTGTTTTTAGAAGTGGTTTCTCTGTTTCAACAGCTTTGCCTGCATCAAAAGACCCCAAATTCAAGAATGAGAATCATAATACAAAAAGAGTCAACGGACCCAACAAGATTAAAAAATCAGCAGCAGATTGACTGATCAAACCGCATATCAGAGAATAAATAATTTTGGAAAGAACAGACTTAAAATAGAGCAGAATTGTAGAATCAGTCTTTCATTGTCATTCACTGCTTTTGGTGATTTCATATATCAGTGTCAGTGTCAGCAATATTCACATCATCATTATGTGCCATACCGGATGGCGTAGGCGATCATGTCCTTCCACAATCTTCTATCTACAGTACATCATATCAGTTCTGTTGTTGACTGTTTTCCATGCCATGACACCAAGCCATCCAGTATCTTCTCTCTTTGTCGTCCGCGATCTCTCTTTCCTTTTATTTTGCCTGTTGTAACCAAGTATTCCAACTTTCCTCTTCTCATGATGTGCCCGAAAAATGTTGATTGTTTCTTTCTGATGTTTTTTATGAGCTCCCTTTTTGTGTTGGCCTCTTTGAGAATTTCTTCATTGGTCCTTTTAACTGTCCAGGGAACTTTCAACATTCTTCTGAGAAATCCCATCTCTGTGGCCTCTAATCATCTTTTCATTTGTTTGTCTACTGTCCATGATTCGCTTCCATAGGTCAGAATTGGTTCTATATAGCACCGATGAACTCTCTTTCTCACTTCTATTGACATATATTTGTTGCACAAGATATTTGTCATTTTCTGAAATGCTATTTTGGCTTGAGCTATTCTGCTTTTTATTTTTGTGATGTATATTCCATCTGATGTTATTATTATGCCCAAGTATTTGACGCGTTGCACTTGTTTCAGATTTGTTCTGTTTATTTTTATGCTGCATGATGGTGATGATTGTTTCTTTGATATGACCATTACTTCTGTTTTCTTACTATTTAGACTGAGACCTTTATTATTTTGTATAATATTCACATACTTCACCAAAATCCTCTAAAGAACTAAAGATTCTGGTATAAAAAATTCCCAGCTGAAGGTGAGTATCCTGGGTTGAGAAGCACAAAATATGGCAACTTTCTGAAGTGAGAAAACAAGAACATCTACATTTCTATGACCTCAAATGGAAACCAGAAGGTAAAAGAAAAGAGGCTGGTCTAGAGAAACACAAAAAGAACACTCAGGTTACTGCAAACCACAACACAACACAGAAATGCCCACTTAACTTCCTTTCAAGGGCAGATGACGAAGAGGTGTGATCCATTAGTTATTCGGTGAATGCAAATGAACGAACACTGAGACAAGAAGAAACAACAGAAGACATAAGCCCCCTTGCTGTGGTTGAGAGGCTCACAGAGAATAGGGACTTATAGTGAGATATGATATGTGTCCTGTACAAGGCCTGACACTTAACAACAAAGATCACTGGACATGGACAGTCTAGAATTTCTGCCCTATGTGCTGTCTTCAACTTAAAAAGGACAACAGATAATATATATCTAAAGACATATCTAAAGCTGCAGACTTTTGTTGAAGTGCTTCTTCACTTTTATTAAGTGACTTTTTATATGAAAACATGTACTCTATGTTTCTACACCTAATATTTGTCTACATATGAATTTAAGAATAAGCTAATTCCTCTTTGAGCAAATCAGTAAACCCAGTCTACAAAATATGAGCAAAAGTAAACAATTGGTTATCATTCCAAAAACTGGCATCATATACAAAACAAAAACATTAAAATTTAGAAAGAGATAATTTATTGTGCTAAAAGACTATAACTATAAGAATGAATTATGGTGGAAGGTTCCTTAAGAGAGGCTGGGATTGGTAATGTGATTTGTGAACTGACTACATGGTCTAACGGCTATTGGTTCATTTTATATTGGAGACTTTTAAGTCAACTCTGCTGTAAGATAAGCAAACATTTATTACAAGGGAAACTCCGAGGCTAGAGCTGTTTTGTGAATGTTTCCAAGTGTTATACAATACTTGTGTAATTTATATAGCTGTAAAATATAAGGGTACCTGACTAACATTTTTGATTAACAGCAGGGAAGAGCACCGGCTCTTTAACACATTTGAAGCCTGGGGAAACATCAGGATACAGAAAAGGAGGAAGACCTAGAGAGGGACTGGAAAGAACACTCATAAGAAAGGCAATTTTGGCAGGCATAGACTCATTGGATAAGATCTAACATCTCGCTCAGAATAAAAATGAATGGCCAAAAAAAAACACTATGAGTCCTATGTGATGTCTAGTGGCACTAGAAGAATCAACATCATGATTATTCTACTCTATCCATGGAACCAGTTTCATTGCAGTCAGGAATCACCTATATCTGCTCCACTGCTTGTCACAGCATTTTCCAAAATGCATCAGTAAATTCTGTTGACAAGGTCGCTCCGTGCGGGTTTTACTCGACTGCACAGGTAACTATTTTAAATCTCCTCAGTCACCTCTTATGACATGCGTGGCAAATAACAGCAGCTCTATTCTTTTCTCCCCTCTCTGTTGGGCCCTGGTAGCCACATGGGGTAGTTCAAGAAGTAAACCAACAAAACAGTCAGTGATTGACATTTCTTGTGGCATTTTGTAGTGAAATGTAGTGAATGCATCAGAAATGTTTAAGTGCATCAGAAATGTAGTGAGTGCATCAGAAATGTAGTGAATGCATCAGAAATGTAGCACAGATAAGCTAAGAAGACCCCACACTTTCATTGCCATTTGACTTAGTATGATCTACTGTGATATGATATAGCATGATCTGGCGTGATCTAGTATGACCTAGAGTGATCTAGCTTAATCTAACGTGACCTAGCATGATCTAATATGATCTACCATGATCTAGCGGGATGTAGCATGATCTTGCTGTCTACTAGTGCTTCTAATATTCCATCTATCCATTTTTTTCACGTCAACCACTGAGTCTGGTATTCTCACAACGCTTGTTGAAGGCTCATTGTGTTGTGTTTTGATTTTGGTGTAGCTACTTAATACCATTTTATGTTTATTTTCCTTGAGATGTTGGTTCACAAATCTTCCCTAGTTCTCCCACCGCTCTCTTGAATTTAGGCAACGTCCCTCTTGACTTGATGAGGGTGAATCTAACCAAAGGTGGATCTAACCAAAGGTGAATCTAACCAAAAGTGAATCTAGCCAAAGGTGAATCTAACCAAAGGTGAATCTAAGCAAAGGTGAATCTAACAAAGGTGAATCTAATCAAATGTGAATCTAACCAAAGGTGAATCTAGCCAAAGGTGAATCTAACCAAATGTGAATCTAAAAAAGATGGATCTAACCAAAGGTGAATCTAACTGAAGGTGAATCTAACCCAAACTCAGAGAAGTAGATAGTTAATGAAAGCAAATAAATATTTACAAATGGGTTGAGTGAAGAAAACAAAATGATGAATCACTGAGTTATCAAGTCAAAACGTTACAACTATTATATTACTCTCATTACATTACAACTATTATATTACTCTCATTACATTACAACTATTATATTACTCTCATTACATTACAACTATTATATTACTCATCCCAACAGGGAAGATATACTACAAGTGCTTTATTTTTCAGGCAGATTGAAACTTTGAACATAAATCTACGGCTAGAAAACAAGACTGCGGCTAGTGATAAACTCAAAGTATTTTATTTTTGGTTAAAAATAAAATAGCTGGCTCCTGTGTGAACATTAAGTAATTGGCACCTTATATTTTCCAGTCTTTCCTTCTGGAGCAACCTACCCTTGTAGGCACCCTACTTTCATTCTTAACAAGAGGAGGGTGAAAGAAACTAGTTTCTTCTGAAAATTACCACCTTAATTTTAAATTACACATACTACTTTCTAGAGGCATACTCTAGAACCAGAAATGTTAAAGTTAATCACAATAAGATCATATCATGAACCGCTCTAAAACTAGAAATTTGCTTTACAGTTACATTAACAGGTCATCTATAACTGAATCTTATGTTCGCACTACAAAATGTTATTTACATAAAAATTAAAACAATTATTTATGTGTCCACCACAATGTATCAATACTGAGTGTGAACATTTACGAGTTTACAGAAAAGGCAAACTCTCATTTGTTGAAAGTCAAGAAGTTTGAAAACACACGTAACAATAATGTGAAAGTCTAGGTCCTAATTCATACTCTACTAATGTCCAATGGACAAGCTATGAAGAATCACACAAATAGCCATATCAAGATATGTTGATTGCAACATACAGAAAACTAACAATCGTGTATTTCTATGGAATTTCACAAAGACATAAATGTCCAACAAATTATTGATACAAAATACAACATAACCATGTACATTAAACATGATCTGAACTTAATTATGAGGTGGATACAATCTGATGAGAAATTGGTACTATTTTTTTCATGATCAGTGATGATCTTCAGTGTTACGGCAGTGAGAATTTTAAACTGCTGGCAGATTAAAAGAAGCTGCACAGGTTTGTGCAAGTAGAGCTAATCTCATAGCATATAATTATGTAAAGAATTGTTTTAACTTCACAGTACTAGGCTGCAGTCCTTGGGCATGAGAGGGCCAGTGCTCATAATCACTTTCACTACTGAATAAATAATCAACATTATGGTACTCCAGTATGTAGGCTATGCATTTATAGTAGTCTCCGTCAGTCATAGTTGACTATGGATTTTTCAGCGCCCCTAGAAATGTTATTTTTCCCTTTCTTTTCTTTCGCCGCGTAATCTCTTGCTCTATGAATCTGTTTGCTTCTTCTTTGAGGTGAACCTTTAGAGTGTGTTTCCAGAGATTTCGGTCTGCAGCTATGTCTTCCCATGCTGCAGGGTTTATGTTCAGATTCTTCATGTCACGTTTACACACATCTACAAATCGAAGATTTGGGCGCCCCCTAGTTCTTTTACCATATGCCAGTTGTCCGTAGAGTATATCTTTTGGTACGCGGCCATCTTTCATACGGTGTACATGGCCAAGCCAGCGTAACCTACGTTGTTTGAGCAGCGTGTAGATATTCGGTAGGCCTGTGCGAGTCAGGACCTCCACGTTTGTCACTTTATCCTTCCAGGTGATACCAAGAATACGGCGTAGACATCGCATATGGAATGCATTTAGCCTCCTCTCCTGCTTTACATAGGTTGTCCAAGATTATATATATATATATATATATATATATATATATATATATATATATATATATATATATATATATATATATATATATATATATATATAATGTATGTGCATATACACACATCAATATGGACTTCCGGTCAATGTAGCAGATAGGTGGAAAGGAACCATTGAGGCACTGTATGAAATGCAGTTTCCTTATATTCCAAGTCCGGCTTGCTGCCGGAGCCACTGATATTAGTGCTCTGTGCACACTGTGAGCTGTGTGTTTCATCTGGATGGTGTTTCTATATTCAGATTGCTTACGATGAATAATACTATTGTATGATGAAGGACAGGTAGTTGCGTTCACTGTCAGTGCTAATATGTCTTAAGTCTTTTGACATGTGCTGTGTTTACTATGATGGGGACTGCAGCTGCCTTTCTTTGTTTGGATATTCTATGATATGTTAATTCGGATGATTCCACTGGCACAGGCAGTTGAACAATTATGGATTTCCATTTGTTTGTAGTGATACCAGGGCTTTTAAATAACTATAACTTTAACACACCCAAATACACGAGCGTGTTCAAACAAAATCTGCCCAAGCTGTAGCAAGTGGCCATTCGTAATAAGCATACACCAATGTATAATTGTGTATGTGTTCAACCTCCACATAGTATTCATTTGTTTCGCGGCAGACCATTGGAAAAATGTGTGGTGTGATACAGAATCTGTCCAAAGTCGATCTGTGAACAGTGATTCAATTATTAATAGACAAAGGATGTTGGCCTGTCATCGTTCATCACCAAATGCAAGCAGTTTATGGTGACAAAAAGTGTCTCTAAGACTACAGTTAAGGACTGGGTATAAATGCTTTCGCATGGTGTGATTCTGTCGCATAACAATGCCCATCCACTTGTCGTGAACATTGTGCAGATTACAGTAGCAAGGAAATGGTGGGAGGGTCTACAACACTCACCCTACAGCCCCAATTGGTCACCATGTGACCTTCATTTGTTCAAACCCTTAAAGAAATCTCCAAAAGATCAATAATTTAACTCCAAGTAGATGTCATGCTCTCAGTGACAAAAAGGTTAAATCTTCTTCTTTTTCTTCTTTCCTTCCTCATCTGCCTTTCAGCGCTGAAAAAAGTAAAAGTAAAGTAACCCTGTCATGCCAAGTGGTGTATAGGGAATATGGTGTTAGTGACCATAAATTTTACAGACCTTCGGCACATGATTTTTGGGGTAATGTGGTCGGTATTATGCCCATGTCGCTTTACTTTCCCAGAAAAAAATCCGGTACCCATTAAAAGCTGGGTGAACCCGGAAGCCATTGGTTGGGATTGAATCCTACCTCTTGTCCTTTTAGTCCAGTTCACTAACCACTGAGCTATCGCGGCTCCCCTTTCAGCGCTGAGGGGAGATATAATTTGCTGTCTTTTGCTCTTCTGTTTGCCTCTGCTGCTATTATGTTTCCTAGTGTTTCTAATATTCTGTCAATCCATCTTTTTCATGGTCAGACCTTGGGTCTGGTGTTCTCATAATGTTTATTGCAGACTCATTGTGTTGTGTTTTGATCTTTCTGCCTTGTCACGTGGTCAAACCATTTTATCTATTGTTTCTTTATATATTATATGGTGGGGATTATTCGTAGCTTTTTTCTCAGTTCTTCATTTCTGATCTTATCTCTCAGACTGTTTCCTGTCATTCGTCTAACACATTTAATCCCAGAAACGGTTATTTTTCTTATTGTTCTAGCATCTAGGGTTCAGGACTGACATTGGTAGCACAACGTTGGGATGAAGATTGTATTGTAGAATGCCCATTTTGCCTCTAGAGTTATTTCCTTGTTGGACAAGAGTGGTGATAGCTGTCCAATGATTTGACAAGCTTTGTTGCATCTTGATTCTATCTCTGCTGTCTGTGAATTGTCGTTAGTCACTAAACTTCCTAGGTATTTAAATTCCTCTACTTGTTTTAGTTGATTACCATCTATAGTTATGTTGATGTTCTGTTTCTCTTTTGTGTTATTCATGAAAACGTTCAACAAGCAAGCAAAATTATTCTTCTCAGACGGCATCCGCCATCTACCCAAACAGTGGAACGTGTATGTTGTAATCTACTAATATACCCTAAATATGTTTGTTATAAAGGCACTGGAACGACGCGCCTTGACATATATATATATGCATTTCTTCTTCTTCTACCTTTCAGCTCCCTGTGGAGCATAGTTCTTCAATAAACACTTTCAAAGCCATTCTGTTTCTTGCCATTCTATTAAGATTATTCCATGTCTTCCCCATCATCTTCATATCTGCTTCCCTCTATCTTCTCCAAGAATATTCTGGTCTTCCTCTTTGTCTATTTCCTTAGGGATTCCAAAAAAGGGTCTGTTGTGTCATACTATCAGTTTGTTTCCGCAGTGTGTGTCCTATCCAGCTCCATCCGAACATATCAGACTACATATTTATTTTCTTCCTCTTCTTGAAGCCCTTTATTACCAATGGGTCATACTTTATTCGATGATGAGTTATTTATAGAAATTAATTAAAAATTAATCAAATTAAAACTTAAACTTAATTTGAAAACATATTTGGTAAAAAAATAAAATGTATATGAAATTAATTTTACTGTAATGCCAACAATGTGCATTACAATTCTGCATTGCAGTAGTTTAAGAATGCATTTTAAGATGGAGAAACGAGCAGCTAAACTGTTAGTAGACCTATCCCTCAGCATTGAGAGTATGGTTTCAATACTTACCAGGTTCAAGTCTGCTTCACGCAGGGGTAATATAAATCTCAAGTATAACAATCCATAGCATCTGAATGGGCAAGTTGTCATTACTTCTCATCTTTAATTGGGCAAGTGACCATTACTTCTCATCTTTAACTGGGCAAATGGTTATTACTTCTCACCTTTAATTGGGCAAGTGGTCATTACTTCTCATCTTTAAGTGGGAAAGTTTTCATTACTTCTCACCTTTAATTGGGTAGGTGGTCGTTACTTCTCATCTTTAAACAAAATTACTCTAACAGATTCCCCAAATGGACAAGCAAAAATAAGCATTTAAAGAAAATTGTTTAAACCAATAGCTGTTGTTATCTACCTGGCCTGACTAACTTGTCATTTCAAAGTTTTTATTCTTATTTGTTTTGTAAATCCAGGACATGGATTCATGGTATTGGCAGTAAACAATACACACAAACCCCAACCTGTTTTGAAAGGAAACACATTTTTAAAAAGGATAAATCACACAAATTCCATGTAACAAATATCTATGAGATTTAATAACAAATTAAAAAAACAAATTCAACTTCTTCTCCTTCTTCTATCCTTCCTTTGCTGCCGTTGGCGTCGAGGGGAGAAACAATCTGCAATTCTTTGCTCTTCTGTTGGCCTCTTCTGATGTTATTCCTCCTAGTGACTCTAGTATTCCCTTTATCCATCTCTTTCTCGGTCTTCCTCTTAATCTGGCGTTTTCGTAACGTTTGTTTATGGCTCTTTGAGTCATTGTTAGTTCTTTTTGTCTTGTTATGTGGCCGAACCAATTTATCTGTTGTTTCTTTATGCGATTGTTTCTCCATTATTTTGGCTTTGAGCACTGTTTTCAACTTTGAATGCACTATAAAAGAATCATATAAAAGAATCAGACTAAAATGTGTCTGTCTGATCATTTAGTTCCTTTTGGTGCATTTAGACACAGACAAAATAGGTTTTTCATGAACTTTCTTCTTTCTTCCTTGTTGTGTGTTAGCATCTAGAGCAGTTTGAAAACAACACCTGTCCAGCTTCTTATATCAACAATCCATTTTCCGCTTTGTCTACTACTGTCTTCCAAAGATGAATGATTAGTTCTAAATCTATTTATTGTCCTTTTTTTGTGCCGAAGATGGTGCATAGGGCAGAAATTGTAAACTTTATGTGTCCGACAATCTTTGTTAGCGATCATCAGAACTTGTACAAGACCCTATTGTAGACATCACAAATCTCTGTTCTGGGCAAGTTGTACAATCTCAGCGAAGGAATAAATGCCTGCTGTTGTTGCCTCCAGCCTCAGTGTTCTTATTAGTATCTCTCTATGTTGGCCTCTTTTTCATTAACCCATTAGCTCCCATTTGTGAGTTTGTTTTGAAACTCTCTTGTGTCTATTCTCATCACATGGCAACCATATGATCACCTTCTCTTGATTATATAGATGATATTTTTGGAAGCTTTGTCATTTTTCTTATTTCTGCACTAGTCTTAAATTCAGTCCATGATATACAAAGTATTTTCATGAGGCGTTTGTTTTCAAATGTATCCGATTTATTTTCTCTTTCTTTAGTTGTTTTCCATTCTCACAAGTAATGTATTTGACTTGAAAATCCTGAGCTTTGATTTGGTACTTAGTAATCTTGCATTTCATATTTTATCAACATTTTTGAAAGTCATTGTTGCCTTCCTTATTCTAATTTCTTTCTTTATGTCTCCTTCTTCATCTATGCAGTTTTCAAGACATACAAAGAGAACTACTTCTTCCACATGTTGTTAATGGTTGTGTCTATCTTCTCTTTCTAATTGCAGATGAGACCATTGGTTGCATGGCCATTTCTCTTATCTCTATATTAAGTCTTGAATTCATTCCTTTGTACACAGAGTATTCTTCTTAGGCATTTGTCTTCAAAAGCATTAATTTTTTCTCAATCTCTTTTGTTGTTTTCCAGCGTTCACATTCATAGATAAGGGTTAATAATACATTTTAGCTCAATATTTTAAGTTTAGTTTCGCTGCTTAGTACTTTTGATTCAAATACACCACAGTATTATTTAAAAAAAAAAAAAAAATCTCACAGTGACTGAGTTGTTAGTACGAACACTAACACCCAGAAGGGTCCAAATTCAATTCTCAGGTGGACTGATATGGTTTATCTGCCTTTGAAAATGGGTACCAAAGATTTCTTTTGTGGGAAAGTAGAGTGACTTAGTGTGCTATCGCCCATATCACCCACTAAATGGACTGTTGGCTATTAATAAAAACTGGGAACATTTCCCATACACCTTAAGGGGAAGGGGAACACTGTATATTTGAATATGGAAAAAAACATAAGAAACAGGAATGATTTGGATAGTTGCTTGCCCATACAGTTTCCCCCCCGGTTGAATATTACAAATACATCACATAATTTAAAAAAAAAAACTTTTTCAAAATAAAATAACACAAAAAACATACAATTCAACTAATTAATACAAAAAAATTAAAATTATTACAATCACAAATAAGTCCTTTAATAAATTTGTAATAATATCAAAGGGAAAAATAAAATTTAAGGTTCTCTTGTCACGTCTCGTCTGGCAAAAAAAAATATTTAATGCTTTGGACAACAACAACAAAGCAAGAGTTAAGAGTGTTTATATAACTTGTCCGTAACACTACATAGACAGTACAAATATAAATGTTAATGAGAAGTGTAGTAAAACTATATTGTTGCAAAGAGTAATGACAGGAAACTCATTACACAGAGTTTCTCAGTAGGAGGCAATCTGATCATCAGAAGGGGTGGTCTCCCGTTATTAACAAATGTTTCTGGCCTTTAGCTTCTTGGCACTCTGGGGAAGGGGGGAGCCAACTGGGTTATGACTCCCATGTGTTGACCTGCTAAAACTATAAAATGGTAATATTTTATTTTTACAGCAACGACTTCCTAATTTACAGAAATATTTCAGGTGGCCAGATTTTTTAACATGTAACTTCACAATAAAAATTAATTGTCATGAAATGAACGTTAACTAAAATTAGAATGAACACAATCTAACTTAAGTAAGCAGCCACCAACTTCTCCAAAAATTCAGGCTTACATAACTTTTGAACACTTGGCTGTAAATTTGTACAGTACTCTAAAAAGCAGAGGAAGATAAACAGTCAGTATACCTGGTCATCAAACTTTATAACTGCAGAGAAATATTAAACCAGGCCTCAAAGACCAATAAGCTATTAACCACTATAGAACTACCTTTGCAATTTGGCTGATAAGCTTGCATCTTCACTCTCAGAAGCTAGACACTAATACTGGTGAACGAAAGATAGATAGACACTTACACTATATTCCTTATAAGCAGATGCAAGATGTGACGTTTATTCTTTCCTTCTCTCTCTCTCTCTCCCTCCCTCTTTCTTTCTTTCTTTTACAAATATTTATTCTAATCCTAATCAATCAATCAATCTCCTTTCTCTATCCCCCCTCTCTCTCTCCTCTCTCTCTCATCTGTCTCTCTCTCTCTCTCTTTTCCTCTCCCCTCTCTCTCTCTCTTTCTTTTTTTCTATCACAAAATATTTAGTCTAAATGTCCCTACCCCTTTCCAAAAACAAACAAGTCTAAAATGTTTATCGTCCACATTTACATATAATCAGTCTAAAATATCTCATCCATCAACCTTCACAAAACTCTAATGTCTAAAATATATATCACTCTATCACTCATCTCCACAAAATTATAGCCTAAAATACTCTTTAATCCCATCACACATATTAAGTCAAATGATTAACAGAGTAAAAATTTGTAAAGGTGGGACATTACATATGTGCTACCAAATTAATGACAATTCAGAAGCACACATGCTGTCTAGCCTATTTGGAGACAGTTGAAATCAATTTGGAAAATCAGCACAAGAAATGTCTGGCAAAAAGTGCAGCATTTTAAATCAAACAAATGGATAGACAGACAAATCTGTGAATTGTATTGATGTCTTTTCAAGGTCAGCTAGGCTGAAACTCCATGCTTGGTGACCGTATGATTGTCTTGTAGCAGGGCTTGCAGACTGGAACTGGTCGGCGGTGGTAATGACCTGGTAAGGGAATATTTCTAGCGATGCAGCGGGTGCAGAACACATCACCACATTTCCAGCAGTGAAACTGAGAGTGAGGAAAATATTAAATAGGCTGATGTTTGTTGGTATTTGCTGATGTTTATTAATGTTTGGTGATGTTTGTTGAATGTTTGTTGATGTTTGTTTACTTTCTGTGGGGGATGTTTGTTGGCATTTGGTGGTGTTTGGTTTGTTGATGTTTGTTGGTGTTTGTTGATGTTTGTTGGTGTTTGTTGATGTTTGTTAATGTTTGGTGATTGTTGGTGTTTGTTAATGTTTAGTGATTGTTGGTGTTTGTTAAAGTTTGGTGATGTTTATTGGAGTTTGTTGATGTTTACTGGCATTTGTCGATGTTTGTTGATGTTTGTTGGTGTTCGTTGATGTTTGTGTATAATGTTTTAGTTGTTTTGTAGCATGATAACTACAATCATTTTATTCTCAAGCTGGCACAACCGCAATCATTCTATTCTCAAGCTGGTATAACCACAATCATTTTATTGTCAAGACATGTTTGTGGACTGTCAATCCAGCATGATAACAACAACGTCACTAACAATCTCAATAACTATAGATTATGATACTGCAGTAAAAAAAAAATTACCGCATCAAAACACAAATACTTCAACATTTGATATTTTGTAGTGTTCAAACATTAAAACATGCACACACGCACGCACCCCCCCCCCCACCCTGTACCTTCCTAATTACTACTTCCGGTGAACAGCAAACTGTTCTCTTTTTATTTTTTTATTTTCCTTCTGTCCTGGGAAATTTCCTTAGTCATCAGCAACATACAAAAAAAACCCTTTATGACTCAGGAAATACAGAGAATAATGCTTTGAGGTAGCCAAACATCCTGACGAACTAACAGCAACTGTCTGAATAGACAAATAACACGTCTGGTCCAAAAGGTAAGTTTTTGGTCATAAATCAACCTGAGACAGGAAATTCAAGTTCCCCGTGTGTCTAATTGATAAATACACAGTTGCGTGTCAAAAGTTCAAAGAAAATACTATTTTTAGTGCTACTAATGTTACAATTAGAAAATAACCACTACTGAGATGAAATGTGCCAGACGAATGACAGGAAACAGTCTAAGAGATAAGATCAGAAATGAAGAACTGAGAAAAAAGCTAGGAATAGCCCCCACCATAGAATATATAGAGAAACAACAGATAAAATGGTTTGGCCATGTGACATGACAGAAAGATCAAAACACAACACAACGAGCCCTCAATAAACATTGCGAGAATACCAGACCCAAGGGTCAACCACAAAAAAGATGGATCGACGGAATACTAGAAGCACTAGGAAACATAACAGCAGCAGAGGCGAACAGAAGAGCAAAAGACCGCAAATTATATCTCCTCTCGACGCTGAAAGGCAAAAGAGGAAGGAAAGAAAAAGAATGTTACAATTAAGTAATAGTAATTTGTACTATGGAATCTAACGAAGCGAGACACAGATAGTTATCGTAATTAAGGGTTAAATGTATATTAGAATAAGCCTGTGTATTTTACTTTCATGGAAAGACTCAAATGAGCAAATCAACAAAAGCGAGACACAGATAGTTATCGTAATTAAGGGTTAAATGTATATTAGAATAAGCCTGTGTATTTTACTTTCATGGAAAGACTCAAATGAGCAAATCAACAAAAGCGAGACACAGATAGTTATCCTAATTAAGGGTTAAATGTATATTAGAATAAGCATGTGTATTTTACTTTCATGGAAAGACTCAAATGAGCAAATCAACAAAAGAATCAATGACTGTGTATTACCTTCTTCATGTAGTAATCAAAAGGAGTAGCACAGGAGCAGTTCTGTACATTGCGGAAAGACTTCCATCCAACGGCGACTGACATTAGCTCTGTGATCAGCTGTTCAACTGACAGGTGATCTGTGGGGGATCTGATTACTCCTGATGCCTCCATGCCCACATATGCCCCAACATCATCAATTCCTGACCTTGACATTTGGGAACTGGACTCATCAAAACCGGACTCCGAGTCACTTTTCAAATGATTGGCAGTTATGCCATCCAGATGAGGGAACCGCCCATTGAGGGTTAGATCCGTGCTGGAGTTGATTTTATGGAAGCTGTCTTCTTGGATTGGTGACTTGGCAATGTTGAGGCCATCACCAATGTGGCTACTCAAAAAGCCATCAATAGAATCAATGGAAAGATGTCCCTGCAATTTTTTCTGAATGGTTTCATCCGACTTTCCCAGAAGCTTACAAATCTGGGTCACTCTCTGTGAATGTAAACATATAATGAATAGGAGGAGACTGCATTTAAGAGATTGTCAATCAAGAAAGACATCAACAGGTTTGTTACTTTTTCTACTATACATCCTTTTATTTTAATTTTTCATTTAAACTATTTGTATTTTCTCTACAATGTCACAGCTGGGTGAACAGTGGTCACAGCAAGGTGAACCATGGTCACAGCTGGGTGAACCATCGTCACAGCTGGGTGAACAGTGGTCACAGCTGGGTGAACCATGGTCACAGCTGGGTGAACCGGGGTAACAGCTGGGTAAACAGTGGTCACAGCTGGATGAATCGTGGTCACAGCTGGATGAATCGTGGTCACAGCTGGGTGAACAGTGGTCACAGCTGGGTGAACTGTGGTCACAGCTGGGTGAATCATGGTCACAGCTGGGTGAACCGGGGTCACAGCTGGGTGAACCGGGGTAAACAGTGGTCACAGCTGGGTGAACCGTGGTCACAGCTGGGTGAACAGTGGTCACAGCTGGGTGAACCGTGGTCCCCTTGGCAGGATCGGTGACTTACAGCTGACAAGATATGACTTCAACTTCAATTTGGATTGTGATAACAATCTATGACAAAAAAAACTGGATAACAATATGAGGATCACTGTAGTCACTATAGTGATGAGGTCTGTTGATATAGAAGACCAGTGTATAAGCTGATTAAAGATGGTGATATAATGCAGCCCTGTCTGTCTTACTTCTCTTTATATATCAATAGGTGCAGAGTTCTAGTTGCATTTTATCACAGCTGTTTGTTCCCAGTATAAATTACACATTAAGTCTTAAGTCAGGATCATCTAGATGTATATTTTTCAGGCAATTATTAGTTGCTTATTGTGTATTCTGTTAAAAACTTTGGTGTAATCTATGAAGCATGCATAAATTGGTTTCTATACTTCTGTATATTTTTCTATTATAACATTCTCAGCAAAAAGATAGCTACTCTTGTCTCAATGTTTTTTCTAAATCCAAATTATTGTTCTATTAAGTCCATACTGATTTAATTTTGAATTCTTCCCTGTATATCTGTATGTGAGATTTTTGTTACATGGTTCATCAAACTTATTGTTCTAAAGTCACTGCACTCCACAGCACTGGTCTTCTATGGCAAGGCAACATAAATACTGATCTTTTCAGTTAATATGGTATATAGACTGTGTACTATATAACATTGTAGAGGTCTGTGATTAATTCCGTTCCAAATACTCTTAGAGCTTTTATCATTTCAATCTTTGTGTTGTCTGGCCCTACAGCTTTTGTATTGTATTTATAGCTTCCTCAGCTTCAGATTTTAAGATTTTGTAACCTGACATATACCTTTACATTGGCTTCTTATCTCCTTCATCTTCAAACACCTTCTGCTATGTATTCCTGTCATCTCTTGATTATATCTTTATAGTCTGTTAATATTTCTCCTTTTTTTTGCTTACACTATACCCCTCAATCTGTGACTTTTAAAATCGTGTTGGTCATTCTTTCTATTTCTGTGTGCATCCTTTTTAAATTATTGGAACTTTTTCAGAAGAAAAAAAAAGGTTCAACCATTCAATTTTTCTATTAAAAGATAAAAGACAAGGAGATTCAACAACCCAAGAGAAAAACAAAACAAAAATAAAGAGGTTATAACAAAAGACAAAATATAGAGAGGTTCAACAAACAACATTCTGAACAAAAGACAAAATATAGAGAGGTTCAACAAACAACATTCTGTAACAAAAGACAAAACATAGAGAGGTTCAACAAACAACATTCTGTAACAAAAGACAAAATATAGAGAGGTTCAACAAACAACATTCTGTAACAAAAGACAAAATATAGAGAGGTTCAACAAACAACATTCTGTAACAAAAGACAAAATATAGAGAGGTTCAACAAACAACATTCTATAACAAAAGACAAAATATAGAGAGGTTCAACAAACAACATTCTGTAACAAAAGACAAAATATAGAGAGGTTCAACAAACAACATTCCTTAACAAAAGACAAAATATAGAGAGGTTCAACAAACAACATTCCGTTACAAAAGATAAAATATGGAGAGGTTCAAGAAATCACCTTTTCTGAGAAAAGATAAAATATGGAGAAGTTCAACAAACCACCTTTCTAACAAAAGATAAAATATGGAGAGGTTCAAGAAATCACCTTTTCTAACAAAAGATAAAATATGGAGAGGTTCAATAAATCACCTTTTCTAACAAAAGATAAAATATGGAGAGGTTCAAGAAACCACCTTTTCTAACAAAAGATAAAATATGGAGAGGTTCAAGAAATCACATTTTCTGAGAAAAGATAAAATATGGAGAAGTTCAACAAACCACCTTTTCTAACAAAAGATAAAATATGGAGAGGTTCAACAAACTACATTCCTTAACAAAAGACAAAATATAGAGAGGTTCAACAAACAACATTCCGTTACAAAAGATAAAATATGGAGAGGTTCAAGAAATCACCTTTTCTGAGAAAAGATAAAATATGGAGAAGTTCAACAAACCACCTTTTCTAACAAAAGATAAAATATGGAGAGGTTCAAGAAATCACCTTTTCTAACAAAAGATAAAATATGGAGAGGTTCAAGAAATCACCTTTTCTAACAAAAGATAAAATATGGAGAGGTTCAAGAAACCACCTTTTCTAACAAAAGATAAAATATGGAGAGGTTCAAGAAATCACCCTTTCTGAGAAAAGATAAAATATGGAGAAGTTCAATAAACCACCATATCTAACAAAAGATAAAATATGGAGAAGTTCAACAAACCACCTTTTCTAACAAAAGATATATGGAGAAGTTCAACAAACCATCATATCTAACAAAAGATAAAATATGAAGAAGTTCAACAAACCACCTTTTCTAACAAAAGATATATGGAGAAGTTCAACAAACCACCATATCTAACAAAAGATAAAATATGAAGAAGTTCAACAAACCACCTTTTCTAACAAAAGATATATGGAGAAGTTCAACAAACCACCATATCTAACAAAAGATAAAATATGGAGAAGTTCAACAAACCAACTTTTCTAACAAAAGATAAAATATAGAGAAGTTCAAGAAACCACCATATCTAACAAAAGATAAAATATGGAGAAGTTCAATAAACCACCATATCTAACAAAAGATAAAATACTGAGAAGTTCAATAAACCACCGTATCTAACAAAAGATAAAATATTGAGAAGTTCAATAAACCACCTTATCTAACAAAAGATTAAATATAAAGATGTTCAAACATCCACTTTTTCTAACAAAAGATAAACAATAAAGAGGTTTTAAAGAACACTGTGTCTAACAAATGATAACTAATAAGGCTCAAAAAGCCTCAAACAAAAGATAAATATGTTCAACGGCCCAACCCACTTTGTCTAACAAAAGATAAAGAGGTTAAACAGAACACATTTCTTAACAAATGATAACAAATAATCAGGTTCAAAAAGCCTGTAAAAAATTAAAAAATAAAAATAAAGAGATTCAATGTCCCACATTTTCTAACAAAAATTAAAAGATAAAAAAATTCAATGATCCATCATTTAAAACAAAAATAAAAAGATAAAGAGATTTCATCAACCCACCATTCTTAACATAAGATAAAAGATAAAGAGATTTCATCAACCCACCATTCCTAACATAAGATAAAAGATAAAGAGATTTCATGAAGCCACCTTTCCTAACATAAGATATAAAATAAAGAGATTTCATCAACCCACCTTTCCTAATAT